>CAWUFW010000763.1:0-600000 GCA_963921515.1 Calotriton arnoldi
ACCAGATGCAGACTTTTGGGGCCCTTGTGAAGACTTCTGGTCTTTTGACTTATCCCCACTTTTCTAGAAGCTCTCTGGAGCTCAAAGGCTTCTTTATCTAATGCCAACTGCTTGGTTTTGAGGGCAAATCTTGCTTCCTCATACTGCAGCAGTTTGTACAGCCTGTCAGAGGAGGTCTCTCTTCTTGGGAAGTAGGAGTTCCTCTGGTAGACAGATTCTCTGCCAGAGTGATAGGAGTGGTCAGAGTCCCTAGAAAGGGACCTAGGCCTCACCTCCACTATGTCAGTTCTCTTAGGGAGAATTCCTCTGTCCTGTTCAGACCCCTTGGGACCTGGCCCTACAATCACAGAGTCCTGGTCATCCTGATGTTCATCATCTGACCCAGACACTGTAATTGACCCACCCACTGATTCAGACCCCTTAGCTCCTAGAGCTAATCTAAGATCATCTGCTGTTAGCAGATCTATCAAGTGTAGTGTGGAGGGACTCTGTCCTATCTTCAGGTGCCTTTCAGCACACATGGCTTTCAAGTCAAAGAAAGTCATGTCCTTATACTGAAGCTGGGTGGATCCACTGGGTCCATCCCTTAAGGACATTCTAGTGTTGTGCAGTGTTGTACTACCTACACTAGTTTGTGGCCTACTGATACTAGCTTGAGCTGTAGAAAGGGTGTGCTATCCCTTTTTTACACAGCTCTAAGTTCAGTAGAACTTATTGATACTAAGCTTGACTTTATATGTACCTTGAGTACCTATAGTGGTTTTCAGTTAGTAATTCAAATAGAGATTTTCTGGTAAAACAATAGCAAGCTGGAATCCCACACGCTGCCACCAATGTGAGAAGTTGGCCTGGTATATGCGGGCCACTAATTAAAGTGGACACTTTGCACCAGTACAAGTCGACTCTTATGGTAGGTAGGTTTAAGACAACCTTTATAGAAAGCTATCCTAGTGGTAGCTGTGGAGAGCAGCCTTCAGGCTAAGTCTTGGAGGAATGTAAAGCAGCTTGTTTTACCACACAATCTCTTGAATCACCAAATGAAAAGACACCACACAGGTATATATATCAAATATATATGTATTTATTACTAAACAACTCTCTACTAATCTCTTTGTGAGATTAGAAGTCAGGAACATATGTACAAATCAATGTTATCAAAATAAGTTAGCACAATCAAATATCACAGTCTTAGCTTGGCTAAACCTGGGCCTAGAGCATGTAGAATCGAGGGACCCCCAAGAACCACCCCAGGTAGTTGTAGGAGACCCACAGGGGACGGACGCGGTGTTCAGACACCGATGCGAGTCCTGTACGAGTCTATGCGAAAAGACGCGATTGAGTTATCAGTTTTAAAGGTCCCTTGCGTGTTTGAGGCGAACACACCGATCGAACCCAGTACGAGTCGAAGGACGCGGTTACGGGTAGAGTTGCAAGGGAGATGGACGCGGTGTGTCTAACACAGACGCGAACCCTGTACGAGCCAGTGCGATAGTCGCACTTGGAAAATAGGAGTTTTAGGGCACTTCTAGAGTAGCTACAAGCAAGTCACTTACAGGGTAAGTAGTTCTAGGGCCCACACCCACAGGAGCACCGTAGTGCTGAAGTTACCTCACCCAGGGGAGCCGGGTGCATAGGTGTCCTTTGGTGTCGGGTCGCGGCGTCGTTCTCAATGGGAGCCAGTGAAGACTTGCTGCTTGCAGCGACAGGGGAAGTGTCCGGTGGAATCCAAGCCTGGATTCGGAAGAAGGAAGACCTGAAAGCAGAGGGGACAGTGTTCAAAGTCACTTGGCAGTGACCCGGGGCAAGGAAGATTAATGCCCACTGTCGTCGACAGATTCAGGTCGTTCGCGGGTGTCTTGACTCTTCGACCACGAGGTCCAGGAGGCGTCGAGGACGACCAGGAGCTGGATTCGGTGTGTCCCACGAAGTCTGCAGCTGACTGCAGTGTCGGCGACCCGATTGGAGCCAACAAGCCTTGGTAGCAGCAAGTCTCGTGGAGAAGACAAAAAGTCGATGGTGCAGACCAGCAAGGTCTGGGGGACTTACCCAGCGAGGGTAGGTCAGGGCAGGCCTGGAGCAGCCAGGGGAGCTCTTTGGTTTCTTAGGAAAGTCTTCAGGGGACCCACAAGCCGGCTGGCAAGGGATCGTGAAGACGCCTGGGGAGGATTCACTCACCAGGGGCCCACGGTCACTCGGGACGGGGTAGGCCTCTGATCCTGGGAGGGATCTCTGCTAGAGGCTGGGACCACACGTGGTCCAAAGCACAAGTTCGTAGAACGTCGTGAAGGGGTTGCACTCGACAATAGTGCACGGTACCCGGGGTCTGCGGTTCCTCGTTGCTCGTGGGGTCCACTTGCCTCAGCTTCGCTGGGGACTCACGATGGCCTTGGAGAAGTCAGGAAATCCTCTTCCTGGGCTGCAGGGACTTCGGGCTCCGGCGGGAGCGGCGTAGTTTGCGACCGTCGTTGTAGTTTTTGGTGCCTGCCAAGCAGGGGAGTCACTCCTTGACTCCAAGGGAGATTCTACAGTCTTCCAGAGGTAGTGGAACGTCGAAGGTCCAGGATTCGTCTTTAGAGCGTCGTCCAGGGGTATCTAGGTTGCAATGCACAGGTTCCCCTCTTATACTAAAAAGAAGGGAGGAACTAGCTCTATGACCCCACCTATGGGAGGGTCAGGGAGTGGGTGGCTACACCCACTTCCCTTTGTCCAGTTTCGCGCCAGAGCAGGGGCAGGTAGCCCCTGAGCCGGTTTGAACTGGCATATGCACAGAGGAGCCTTCTGCTCCCCCAGTGCAGGACTTCAAAGCACTCTAGGAGTGCACCCACCCAGCCCCAATACACTAAACCCTGTCTGGGAGGTGGTCACACCCCTTGGGACAGGATACCTATTGTTGGGCCTCCTCCACTGCGAGTGTCGGTCATCAGCAGGAGGGCAGCCCAGTGTCTGTGACTGGTGGCATCCATTTTGTGATGCCAGGGCTCTTTCAGGATTCTACCGCGTTTCCACAGTAGGTACATGTCTATCCCTCTAGAAGGGTGGGATCATACTCCCACACCAGTTACTGGTGTGGGGGTATGATTCCAAAGTGTTTGACACCAAACACGACATGTTTTGATGCAGCCATTCCAAAGTTAGCATTTACCGCGAGGATATAATGCACTTAAGGGTATATGGTTTGACTGCATTCACAAACAGCCCCAGAGAATAGACTCCGAGAGCTGCAGAGGGGCCCTGCTCAGGCAGAGGCACCCTCTCACATAGGAACTAAGCACCCTGCCCTCAGGATTGATAAGGCCTGCCTTAGGGGTGACTGATAAGTTTAGATGTGTGTGCAGGAGAGGTATAGGGGACCTATATCTCAGTGAGGGGTGCTAGCACCTCCTCACCCAGGCTGCAGTAGCAGGCCTGTGGTGTCAGATTTAGTCTGCTTCCCAGGGGTTGCATAATACATGCTTCAGCCCCTGGTAGGCCTGTGAAGTACCTATGCCCTTGGTACCTAAGGTACCATATACTAGGGACTCATAAGGTACCACAGTATCCAATCACTAGTGCACCTAGAGTGCACTCCAAGTCGTTAGAGAGAACAGAGAGGCTGGGGCCCTGATTGGCAGGGTCCCAGCCAGACTATAGCCAGAAACCAGTGTAAACATCAGAAAAAAAGTGGGGGCAACATAAGAGGCAGATCCTACTCTCCTACACCAGGGCTCTGTAAAGTCAATACCGGGTATGCGGTGTGTACATGTCTCTCCCTCTAGAAGGGTGGAATGCTACCCCCGCCGCCAGAACTGGCGGGGGTAGTATTCCAAGATGTTTGACACCAAACACGACATGTTTCCGTGCAGCCATCCCAAAGTTAGCATTTTACAGCGAGGTTATAATGCACTTAAGAGTATATGGTCAGGCTGCATTACAAACAGCATCAGAGAAGGGTCTCCGAACGCTGCAGAGGGGCTCTGCTCCTGCAGGGGCACCCTCTCACATAAGAACCAAGCACTCTGCCTTCAGGATTGATAAGGCCTGCCATAGGAGTGACTTATAGGTTTATATGTGTGTATATAGGTAGTGAGATAGATAGCCTATATCACAGTAAGGGGTGCATGCACCACCTTACCCAGGCTGCAGTAGCAGACTGGTGGTGTCATTTTGGCTGGCCTTCCAGGGGTGGCATAACACATGCTTCAGCCCCTGGTAGGCCTCTGAGGTACCTATGCCCTGGGTACCTAGTATACCATATACTAGGTACTTATAAGGGCACTCCAGATCCCAATCAGAGATGTACCTAAGGTACATGGAAACCATTTTAGAGAGGAAGCAGCTAGGCTGGGGTTCTGATTAGCAGGGCCCCAGCCAGACTAAAGTCGAAAAACAGTGAAGCATCAGCAAAAAGTGGGGGTACCCATGTGAAGCAGATCCTACTCTCCTACACACTCAACCCCGGTGAGCAAGGAAACCCTTGTATTCTAATTCTATTAGACCTCTCACCTGCACGTCATACCATTGACTATAATAACTTACATCTTTCCTACAAAATCACACACATCAAATCAGTGTGAATACCTTCTTCGTCTCCTGAATAGTTAGCTCACATATGGGCTACCTCAATGGTGGTCGAGTACCAATGCTTTTCACTTCGTAAATTGGATCTACTCACCAGTATACATGACTTCTACAAAATCAGTTACCACGTGTGCGCCATTAACAGTCAAATACACTTGAATTTACAAGACGTTTCATTGGATCTATCATATGTGCCTCATTGTCTAATATAAGTTGAGGGTTAGATGCAGAAAAATTGTCTGGCTTTACTAAAAATTTCAAAAAGCCTAGAACCATGCCACTGGCCTGTTGCTCAGTTTGACCAAGACCACATCACACCTGCACTGAAGGCACTCTATTGGCTGAGGATTAATGTAAGTTTGCATAGAGATGACCCTTTGTCTCATACACAAAACTTTACCAGACTATTTGGCTGGTTACAGGACCAGCTCTTTGTTGTTTATTATTCATCTAGAAATTCTAAAGTCTGCTGACTGCAATCTACTTGCCACTCTGGCGACCAGATGCAAGAAATTCAGCGAAAGACGTCTCCATGTGCAGGGACTTTTCTCGGTGAAACACCCCAGCTTAGAGGCCAAAATGGCTTGCTCAAATGCAGTACAACACCAGAAATCCACCCCCTCACCCAGGCCTAGGGTAAGAATTCTCTCTATGCTGTGAGGTGTGCCAGATGGGCACCTTTGCATTTATCCTGCATCCTCCTGGTCAGTATATCGACTGCATCCTTAAGGCCAATTTACTATGATTCTGTGGATAACCCACAAAAACGCTTTGACATCATTCACCTCTACACAGAGGCAGGTTATTGCTGTCGACTGACGGCCACAGGCCGTTTTGTTGATCGAGATTGTTGAATATGTCCCCTCTTTTATGTATTCCTACTTCAAAGCACTCTGAAACTACCATGAGATGGCATGAAGCTTTTTTATAAAAATTCAAATAAAATGATAAAGGTACATAATTATTCTCTACAAACAGCTGTAAAGAAAGATGTGTAAAATCATGTCTATGATCACAACACTTGAGGGGGCAAACAGCAAAAACATTTAGAAAAGGTGTACCATTGGCCAATGCCAACCTCTCACGACTAATCAAGGCTTAGTTACTGTTTCGAAGAGCTCAACGAAGTCTTAAAGACTTACAGCCTAAAGTCATAGGGATGTTAGCACGATAAGGCTCCCAGCACCCTTTCGTCAAGAGACCAGACTCTTTCACACACATTACTACAATTCACCTACTGCAGACGCTTTTACGACAGATTCATCTGCTAAGGGGTAGGAGAACGCAATCACAAGACTGGAGTTCTTGATATAAAGCTAAACCCAATGAGACATTATTTTTGAAAACGCTATTTAGAACACAAATTTGATGTCATTCGGCTTTTTGACAATAATATTCTGACATACTACAATGACAACTGTGACACCCATGGACAACCAATGTACGACTAATGGAATATAATTAATATTCGACATGCCAACTGAATTAAACATGCACACTAAATGTTTTTTACAAGTAGAAAGGAGGCCTAAACCCCAACTGTGAAGTGTAATGGAGAAGAACGCGAGCAGCAGGAAAATGCTGTACTGTGAGGCAGGATCATCAACCGTTTCTGTAATTAGTGCTACTTTTGATCAATGAAAATAATTCTTAGCTATTAATATTATTAGAGATGTAGTAGTAACCACGTCAGAAAAAAACCATTAGTAGCCACCATATGCAAGATTACCAGCATTGATCACCTCAGTACATTAAGCAGGACTGCCAGCAGCAATGTAAAAAAAAAAAAAAGACTTTGCTAGTTTGGAATGCTTCCATATGGATAATACACAGCAGCCATGACTGCAATGGTCATGGGACCAAAGTAATAATATTAAGTCGCCCTAACATCACATGATTTATGACTCAAATATAAGCTTAAAATATATTTTAGAAATTCAGAAATTTATTTCCAAACATCAGCTTATACGTTTTGAAAATATATACATTTTCATCATAAATACACACTCTCAATTCTGGTATACATGTATTAATTAATCCAATGAAAAGCTTGTAATTTAGTAGACTGGGCTAAGAGAGCTACTTACTCTGGAGAGCTACCAGTAGCTCATGAGCTACTTGTTGGAGAAGCCTGCGTGAGATAAGATGGCTGTACTGAGCTAATCTTAAAACATGCCCATTAGCTTTTGGTGGACATAAGGCCACGTTTAAGGTTGTATGGATTATGACGAAAGCAGACTAGCAAACAGAGAATATTTACAAAAACTGACTTTAGATACCTGTTAAGAATATACGGTCAAAATAGCCATGTTCCTGATTTTCCATCATACTGCCAACCACAACCAAACCAAAGATACTTTGCTAGAACTGCTCGGCCGCAGGCTGGTGCGGCGTATCTGCAGTGCACAGTGATGCACTCTGGGAGAGCATTTTTCAGAGGGTATTCCATGAATGAAGATTCTGGGAGTTGATTCATACAGAAAGAAGAGTCGTTCATTGATAAGGTATTCGCCAGGCTAGCTTTGCGCTGACAGGCTGGCACGTTGCTGCGCGCCGTGAGAGTAAGCTGTCAGAGCACAGCGCAGCGAGACAAATGGGCCACAAATACTTGCTGACGGCCTTTAGGCACCTTTTGCCTTCATCTGCGGGAGTTCAAAGGTGTAATACAGAAAGAGAGGGGATCGTAAGCTCCCCAGTAATGGTTTCCCGCCTTCACCCAATCGGAAGTGTGAACGTTTCCCGCCCGCGTAGCTTCTCGCGGAGATTGATAACCCTGCAGCGATGACTTCACTCTGAGCTTTCTTCAACAATTTGGTCTGCTGCCATTTTCATTCACTGCCTGCATCATTTAATCTAAATACAAGTTTTTTTGACTGGCTCCCTTTTAACTAAATTAAAGTTTTGCTCTCCAAAATGAGCGACGGGGGAGTTGGATCAGGCTATTGGTTGGAAATTTCAAGAACACTGACGCACATGTCGGCCAGCCCTAGGCTGCTCTCACCCACGTGGAAAACACCAGTGGCAGGAAGCAGTGAATACGAGCCAAAATGTAGAGCTGCCCCCTGCCAGTGGGAAGTACCAAGCCCACCTAGTAAGACTCTTTCCTCCTTGCTGCTATATGCGCTGCCCGCTCTAGGCCTGGGCTTGTTGCATAGGTGTTACTCCTGTGTGCCATGATGTGTCTAGCTGTAACACGTACATAGTCTGCGGCTGTGGAAGCTGGACTAGCAGAAACACACACAGAGCTGGAGGTGTGGCTGTGAAGGCTAGCTGGATGCAACAGATCCAGACCATTTGGAGGTTGCAGATAACAGAGCCTGGAGCAGTGGAGTTGGGACTAGCCGCAGAAGATACAGTGCCTGTTGCTGTGAGGGTGGGCTAGCAACAGATGCATGAGCCAGTGGCACTGGAGGTGCAGCTAGAGGTTGCAGACACAGAGCTTCTGGCTGAGGAGATGAGCCTAGAGGCTGCAGAGACAGACCTGGCTGAGGAGGTGGGGGTAGAGGAAGTAAATATGGAGTCTGTGTCTGTGAAAGTGGATTAGATGTTGGAGACGCAGAGCTTCTGGCTGGGGTGGGGGTTGCTGTAGGCAGTATATACAGAGTCTAGAGCCATGGAAGCTGGGCTAGGTGCAACACATACCAAGCCTGTGGCTTTGTAGGCTGGGCTAGCTGAAACACATACAGAGACTGAGGATGTGGAAGCTGGGCTAGCTGCAACACGTACAGAGCCTGTGGCTATGGAGGCTGGCCTAGCTGCAACACGTACAAAGCCTGTGGCTATGGAGGCTGGCCTAGCTGCAAAACGTACAGAGCCTGTGGCTAAGGAGGCTGGCCTAGCTGCAACACGTACATAACCTTTGGCTCGGGAGGCTGGCCTAGCTGCAACACGTACAGAACCTGTGGCTATGGAGGCTGGCCTAGCTGCAAAACGTACAGAACCTTTGGCTAGGGAGGCTGGCCTAGCTGCAACACGTACAGAACCTGTGGCTAAGGAGACTGGCCTAGCTGCAAAACGTACAGAACCTTTGGCTAGGGAGGCTGGCCTAGCTGCAACATGTACAGAACCTGTGGCTAAGGAGGCTGGCCTAGCTGCAACACATACAGAACCTGTGGCTATGGAGGCTGGCCTAGCTGCAACACATACAGAGCCTGCGGCTTGGAAAGCTGGAGAAGCAGCAACACAAACACAGCCTGTGGCTGTGAAGATGAGGCTGGTGAGAGGAAACACAGATTCCGTGGCTGTGAAAGCTAGCTGGAAGCAACAGATACAGACCCTTTGGAAGTGGGGCTAGCAAGAGCAAATACAGAGACTGAGGCTGTGGAGGCAGCCAAGAGGTTGCAGAAAACAGAGCCTGGGGCAGTGGAGTTGGGACTAGCTGAGAAGGTGCCTCAGGGGGTGCGCTAGCAACAGATGCAAGAGCCTGTGGCTGTGGAGGCGGGCCAGAGGTTGCAGATATAGACCTTCTGGCTGAAGGGGTGGGGCTGAAGGAAGTATATACAGAGTCCGGAGTCGTGGAGGCGAGCTAGAGGCTGCAGAGGGAACCTTCTGGCTGAGGAGGTGGGGGTAGAGGAAGTAAATACAGAGTCTGTGTCTGTGAAAGTGGATTAGATGTTGCAGATACAGAGCGTCTGGCTGGGGTGGGGGTTGCTGGAGGCAGTATATACAGAGTCTAGAGCCATGGAAGCTGGGCTAGGTGCAACACATACCGAGCCTGTGGCTTTGTAGGCTGGGCTAGCTGAAACACATACAGAGACTGAGGGTGTGGAAGCTGGGCTAGCTGCAACATAGACTGCAGTTGTGGAAGCTGGCCTAGCTGCAACATGTACAGAACCTGTGGCTATGGAGGCTGGCCTAGCTGCAACACGTACAGAACCTGTGGCTATGGAGGCTGGCCTAGATGCAACCCATACAGAACCTGTGGCTATGGAGGCTGGCCTAGCTGCAACACGTACAGAACCGGTGGCTATGGAGGCTGGCCTAGCTGCAACACATACAGAGCCTGTGGCTGGAGAAGCAGCAACACATATACAGCCTGTGGCTGTGAAGATGAGGCTGGCAAGAAAAAATACAGATTCTGTGGCTGTGAAGGCTAGCTGAATGCAACAGATACAGACCCTTTAGAAGTGGGGCTAGCAAGAGCAAATACAGAGACAGAGGCTGTGGAGGCAGCCAAGAGGTTGCATAAAACAGAGCCTGGGGCAGTGGAGTTGGGACTAGCTGTGGCTGAGACGGTGCCTCTGGGGGTGCGCTACCAACAGATACAAGAGCCTGTGGCTGTGGAGGCGGGCCAGAGGTTGCAGATACAGATCTTCTGGTTGAAGGGGTGGGGCTGGAGGAAGTATATACAGAGTCTAGAGTCGTGGAGACGGGCTAGAGGCTGCAGAGACATACCTTCCGGCTGAGGAGGTGGGGGTAGAGGAAGTAAATGCAGAGTCTGTCTGTGGAAGTGGATTATATGGTGCAGGTACAGAGCTTCTGGCTGAGGAGGTTAGGGTAGAGGAAGTAAATACAGAGTGTGTCTGCGAAAGTGGATTAGATGTTGCAGATACAGAGCGTCTGGCTGGGGTGGGGGTTGCTGGAGGCAGTATATACAGAGTCTAGAGCCATGGAAGCTGGGCTAGGTGCAACACATACCAAGCCTTTGGCTTTGTAGGCTGGGCTAGCTGAAACACATACAGAGGCTGAGGGTGTGGAAGCTGGGCTAGCTGCAACACGTATAGAACATGTGGCTATGGAGGCTAGCCTAGCTGCAACACGTACAGAACCTGTGGCTATGGAGGTTAGCCTAGCTGCAACACATACAGAGCCTGTGGCTTTGTAAGCTGGGCTAGCTGAAACACATACAGAGACTGAGGGCGTGGAAGCTGGGCTAGTGGCAACATAGACTGCAGTTGTGGAAGCTGGCCTAGCTGCAACACGTACAGAACCTGTGGCTATGGAGGCTGGCCTAGCTGCAACACGTACAGAACCTGTAGCTATGGAGGCTGGCCTAGCTGCAACACATACAGAACCTGTGGCTATGGAGGCTGGCCTAGATGCAACCCGTACAGAACCTGTGGCTATGGAGGCTGGCCTAGCTGCAACACGTACAGAACCTGTGGCTATGGAGGCTGGCCTAGCTGCAGCACATACAGAGCCTGCGGCTGGGGAAGCTGGGGAAGTAGAAACACATACACAGCCTGTGGCTGTGAAGATGAGGCTGGCGAGAGGAAATACAGATTCCGTGGCTGTGAAAGCTAGCTGGAAGCAACAGATACAGACCCTTTGGAAGTGGGGCAAGCAATAGAAAATACAGAGACTGAGGCTGTGGAGGCAGCCAAGAGGTTGCAGAAAACAGAGCCTGGGACAGTGGAGTTGGGACTAGCTGCGGCTCATACAGTGCCCCTGGGGGTGCGCTAGCAACAGATACAAGAGCCTGTGGCAGTGGAGGCGAGCTAGAGGTTGCAGATACAGACCTGGTTGAGGAGGTGTGGCTGGAGACAGTATATATAGAGCCTGCAGCTGTGGAGGCGGGCTAGAGGCAGCACATACAGACCTTCTGGCTCAGGGGATGGGACTGGAGGCAGTATATAAAGAGTCCGGGATCGTGAAGGCGGATTAAAGGTTGCAGATACAGGGTTTCCAGCTGAGGAGGCGGGGCTAGAGGTTTAATAAGCAGAGCCTGAGGCCCTGGAAGTAAGGGGGACTAGCTGTAGCGGATTCAGTGTCTGTGGCTGCCAGATATCAACAGATACAAGAGCCTGTGGCTGTAGAGGCGCAGCGAGAGGTAGTAGCTACAGAGCCAGACTGTGGGGCCAGTACTTGCTGCAGGAGCTGCAGAACCCATTGCTATGGCTGCGGAACTTGTGACCCGAGTACTGACATCTGTAGCTGCGACACAGGTTGTTGGTGAAGGAGTCATTGGCTCTCTGGGTTCATTAATGGGAAAACAAGAGGGAATGGGGAGGCTCATGAGATACACAGGCCATCTGCGCTTCTCGTAGAGTCCCCCTCGACACATGCAAACTACATAAATCTCTGGGCATTTCCAGCAAATGCCCTACTGGGGTGTGCTTTGTCTTGTAATGAGCTCTACCTAAGAATCCCCTAGTACCTCAAATTGTGCAAGTGATTGGGCATCCTCGGATGTACAATCCACAGTTTTAACAGGATCCTGATACACCAGAACCCCAAGGTCAAACCTCCGATCCCAAGGTCACACCTCCCTGGGGCTGACTGAGGTACAGAATCACTGGTGCCTGACACACTGGCACATACAGATCTGGCGGGCCCAGTTCCAGAGTAAGGAAAGAGCGATTCTAGGCCAACTTTTGCATTTTGTCTTTGATGACGTGGAACTCTTTGAGGGTAAAAGCCCCAAATACATTCTGCCAGCGGATCAGATGGTGATAAATTGCTGTCCTAGAAAGGGAGCCAAGATGCTTCAAGGAAGAATGTTGAGACACGCTCCATGAACTCAAGGCAGAATCTGGAAGTGCCACACACTCATACCTGTCCCATCAAGGACCATGTCCTTGGAGCTTTTACGCGAGAGCTCTGGGTGGCCAAAGAACCTAGATAGTTTTTTTTTTATATAGAGCATGACCACCAAATTTTTAGCGCTTTAGAGCTTTCCTTTGCAGTTGTACAGGTCTGCTGTGGTGGGCTTGCCACAGAAGAGTTGAGATAGTAAGCAGGAAGAGGAGAGAAGGCAGAGACACAGAGTACATCTGTGTGTGAATGCATGTCATTTCAGACAGCTCGAACCCTGGGTACAAAACAATGGTGTGCTGTAAGAAAAACAAGTAAACTTCCCAAGGGGGGGGGGGGTGTATTTACTACTGCAAAGTTGCACATCCATGATTACTGGCTAAATTTACCGATCACAAAAAAAGCATGAATGGAACAAAAGTGAGGAGATGAAAAAAAGAAGCGAGGTGCCGGGGTGTGCCTCGCCCTCGTGCGGAGCTCGCCCTCCTGCTGTTCTGGGCCTCGGGATCTCCAAGTCTGCACAGCACATTACGTCTCCGCATTTCCATAATCGGCGTCTCTCTCAAGCATCCCCGAGCGACCATTAATCTCCAATTACACAAACCCGTCTTGAATTACCGCTCGGCTGAGAGAGGCTGGCTCGGTGCCATCCCTAATGGGCAGCGCCAAACAGGAGGGGACTTTTTTCCTGCTTTTAGCCGCGTCATGACATCCTGTCGCTCCGCCGGGCGGTGCGCAGGAAGACAGACGGACAGACACACTTGGCTCCCGCACAGCCAATCACAGCCCGCGCCGGAAATGTGCTCCCCTTCTCACAAAGGCAGCCCAGAGATGGACTTCAATTAGCACAAGTGCTTCCCTGGGTTCCTGCAGCTTCCTCTCGCCCTGCGTACAGGAAGTTATGACATTCATAAATTACTCAGGTGCTGCAGGACTGCAGAAGAGGTTGTGCAGCTGGGGAAAGAGCGCTGTCTCTGAGAGGCCTGCAGATACTCAACCAGACATCGAGTGCCTGACCAAAGCGGCAAGCAAACCCCAGTTATGGCGACTGTGTCTAGAAATATATAGACTGCAGGCATGCCACAGTGCTTACCAGTGCAAGAATAGAGCACTAAGGTAGTCGTGTCAGTGACTCCAATTAACGGGGTTGGTGTTTTAAAATTAAGGATTATCTGTGTTTTAGATCAGTTAAGTTTGTAACCAGAGAATGCACCGAATTGTTCTGCCTCCTTAGATATAAGATCGATGACCACACTCTGATTAATAACGAAGACTGCGATATCATCTGCATACGCAGTTATTTTCAGTTCAATGCCGTTTACTCTTACTGGCTGTATGCCCTTATTCAATGTTAAATGTCTTAAATAAGGTTCTATATAAAGAGCAAACAGCAGGGGGGAGAGTGAGCACCCTTGGCGCATACCCCCTATATATATTGAAAGTAAGCTAGAGGACTTACCACCCGTCAGGACTTAGAGCCGCCACGTTTTTATATAACGTCTGCACTAGTGCTATAAATCTATCACCTAGCCCAAATGCACCCATGGTCATCCACAGTGATTCCCAGGTGACCTGGTCAAAAGCCTTCTCCACATCCAGCATTATCATGCCAATCCGATCTTTAGTTTTCTTGATGACATCAAATGTCGGGAACAAAACCGTGGTGTTGTTCTGAGACCAGTTCATGAATGAGTGGGGCGAGGCGTGTAGCTAGGATTTTGGAGAAGACCTTAGCATCTGCATTTATCAAGGATATAGGGCGGTAAGAGCCCCTTTTCTCCGATAGCTTATCCTTTTTAAGAAAAATCACTATATTAGTCACCCCCCATGAGGCTGGGCATCTCCGCTGCAGATATATGTTATCAAGTCTATGAATTCTGGGACGAGAGTATGCATAAACACTTTATAGAATTCAAGAGGTATTGTGTCCTCTCCGGCAGCTTTCCCAGATGGTAAGGCACTAATAGATGCTTCAACCTCCCCCAACCCGATGTCCCCTTGTAGCACAGAGTTCTGCTGAGAATCCAGCCGGGGGATCCCGCTATCCCGGAGGTAGTTTGCCAGAATCTGACGATCAATGCTATCTGGCTTATTATACATCCTTTGATAAAAGGAGGCAAATTGCTTGGCTATCAATTGGGGATGAGTATATTCACCCCCATCATCCCCCACAATACGCTTTATAGTACAGCTAGCCCTTTTATCAGATATCTGGTGTGCAAGGAGGCGACCCACTTTTTCACCATATTCATACTGAAATGCCTTGTTCTTCTGATAGCTAGCAGCCACCCTCTCGGTTATCCCCCGATTAAGTATTTGCCGCCTTTTATTTAGCTTTAGATGTATGGACCGCTACCGAGGGTCACTGGAAAGAATTGCCGGCGTATGCTGTAATTCGAAATCTAAACAATCCTGCCGGCATTGAACCAGTTCGAGGTGCCTGCTTTATTTTGGTTTAAAATAAACTGAAGTGTTACCCCCCTAATGAATGCCTTCATGCAGTCCCACACAGTTGCAGCTGAAGAAGTACCTTTATTAATTTGTATAAATTCTACCAGTAAGCTTTTCATATACCCCCGGTACTCCATGTTGGCAAGGAGATGGCGAGAAAATGAGAATGGCCGTCGGCTTTCCACCTCTTCTTGCTCAATCCGCATAGTCAGTATGATAGCATTATGACCAGAAGTAAATTTAGGACATATCTCAATATTCGCCCCCCTCTAACATCTGCCCTTTTACGAATATCATATCGATTTGTGAATACTGCCTATGGGGAGAGGAGTAATAGGTGTACCCTGGTGATAGAGGGAATAGAGTTCTCCATACATCCTCTAGCCCGTGCAGCCTCATATGTTCCAAGATTGAAGCCCGAGTTTTAATCATCCTAATGTTTGCTTGACAATTAGTAGAGTCGATATTGTACTCCATTTCACAGTTAAAATCACCCATAACAGTCAAATCTCCGGGCCAATTCAGCAATTCCATGTTTAGATAATCAAACACAACCGGGTCATCCAGATTGGGGCCATAAACAACACAAATAGTATATTTCTGGCCATTAATTACAAGCTGAGCTATAACCCACCTTCTTCCCCTGCTATCTGTGGAGGTCCTGATAGTTCTGTCGGGAAACAGCCTTTACGACGAATGCTGAACAACGAACAGCCTTTACAATGAAGGCTGAACTACGCAAGCCCTACCGCACATATGCCTTAACCACGCATGTGCGTGGTTAAGGCATATGCGCGGTAGGGCTTGCAGACGGACGGAAGCAAGAAGAGATCGTGGTGAGGTAAGTGGGGCTGGGTGGTGGGTTGGGGTTATTTTAAGTGGGGCTGGGGGTCAGTGTTGTTTTGTGGGCTGGGGGTGGGTCGGGGTTATTTAAAATTGGGCAGGGTCCGGGTACTTTTGTGGGCTGGGGGTCAGGGGTTGTTTTGTGGGCTGGGGGTGGGTCGGGAATGTTTTGTGGGCTGGGCGTGGGCCGGGGTTATTTTAAGTGGGGGTGGGTCGGGGTTGTTTTGTGGGCTGAGGGTGGGTCGGGGTAGTTTTCTGGGCTGGGGGGTGAGTCGGGAGTAGTTTTCTGGGCTGGGGGGCGGGTCGAGGAAGTTTTCAGGGCTGGGGGAGTTAGTGGTAGTTTTCAGGGCTGGGGGTTCGGGGTAGTTTAAAGGGCTGAGGGGGTTCGGGGTAGTTTTCAGGGCTGGGGGGTTTTGGGGTAGTTTTCAGGGCTTGGGGCTGTTCTAGAGCTCGGGCGGGGGCAGGGATCATAATACCTCTTAGGGAGGCAGGGTAGCTTTTAGGGCTTAGGGGGTAGTTTTTAGGGATATGGGGAGGGCAGAAGCGAAAAAGTTACTAGGGCTGGGGGGTAGTGGGGTAGTTTAGGAACTCAGGCCGGGGCCAGGGGTCGGGGTTAAGACTTTCTTCTGAATTCTTAACCAGGCATATGTGTTTACCATATATGCCTTAACAATGCATGATTCGTTGTAAAGGCATGAGTGGTAAAGGCATATTCGTGGTTAAGAATTTCGTTGTTCAGCCTGCATGGAACTGGCATGCGTGGTAAATGCATGCGTGGTTCCATCATACAACCAGTTCTGACTGCCAAGCTCTTAGACTTCATTATAGCCACAACGCCTATGGAGACTGTTTGAGATGAACAAATTATGCTATCATACCCCAATTAATTTAAGACTTGCCGGTCTTTGTACGCCAAGTGGGTTTCATAAATACCCAATATGTGTGGTTTATAAACAGCAAGTCCCTCCCGTATTGACTGGCGCTTTCGAGCTTAGTTTAACCCAGCGACATTCGAACACAAATGTCAAGCTAAACATTGTGTTATCCTAAAGTTAGCAGATCCTTCCCTATCTTCGGTATCAGATTGTCTCCCTAGCTCCAGGTTTGTATTATATTCTACATGCCGTTTCTGCTCCTTCTGACTCCTAAAATCACTCCAAACCCACCCACCCTTGATATGTAATAGTGTTAACACAGAAGACTTCCAAACCTCGCATGGCCCCCCCTAGACCTACCCTCAAGAACGATCCCCCCTCCCATGCCTAGAAAAGAAATCATACACCCCCTTCGCTGTCAGCTGGATTGACAGTCATCTGGGAGCCCACCTCCATGACCCTCCCTCCCATACACCCACCTTAATGAAGATACTGAACTGTCCCACTGATTCTGCCATATAGGACCTCTAGAGTTAATCTTCTGAGTATGTTTCCATTAAATGACAATTATAAGAGGGAGCGAGCAAAAAAGATCATAGTTTGGAGCCCTACCCAAGGAGCAGTGACACTAACGCTACTGACTAAGGGCTTGGGAGGCCTCCAACTCTGAGTGAAATACTTGTAACTGTCCATCTTTAATGACCTTAAGTCGTGCTGGTTCTTGTAGAAACACCTGTGCCCCGAATGCCTTTAGTGGATCTATTAACTGACGCATCTTCCAGCGTCTATCCGTTGTAGCTTTGCATAAGTCCGATCGAATGAGAATGGACATAGAGTCAACTGTTAGAGGTGCTGCAGGGCGGGCTTTAAGATAAATAGCTTGTCTCAACAGAAAATTACCAACAAAAATAAGGATAGGGCCGGGGTGCAGGCATTGTGGCTGAGCCACTTGTTTGTGCCTAAAGGTAGTCTATGAGCCCGCTGAATCTGAGAATCCATATCCCAGTCTGATCAATCTGGAAATGCCTTCTGAAGCAAGTTGACAACAAAGGCTCTGGGGTTGCTGCCTTCTTTCCCCTCAGGTATACCAAAAAGCCTTAAGTTATTTAGCCGGTGTTTATTTTCCAGATCTTCAATTTTGCTCTGAACAGACGCCAGTCGACTCTCCTGCTCCTTGATTGTTTTGACAGTTGCTGATCCGACTTCTTCTGCCCCAGCCACCCGTTGTTTAAGCTCAACTACCTCAGATGTAAGCAAGGCTACCCTGCTGGTAAATTCCGATAGAGCCTGGTGCATAGCTACATTGTCCGCCTTAACTTGCGCGTAGTGATCCAGTGCCTCTGTCTGTTGGATCTGAAGAAATTGAAGAATTGTTGACAGAGAGGGTTCTTTGGCACCTGATATGTCATCATGGTTAGTCTAGTCCAGAGCATTAGCACCAGATGTAACCACCCAGAGAGATGAACTGCCGGGGGAGTCTGTGTCACCACCTGAGCCGTTGCCGGGCTCAGAGAGATGTTCGCATTAAGACTAGGACTACTATCAATTGACATCTGAGCATCCACCTCAGGCACTAATGGATGAGATTTTAAAGCAGAGCCTCTATTTTACAGGGATCAGGGCCTTAACCTCTCCTCTGGAAGTGACCCACTTATGCAAGGGGCTATCCTTAGACCCCCCCTTTTGAGCAAGTTGAGACCGTGCAGGTCGATTGATCATTAACATGATGACCGTAAGTTTTTTTAGAGCCACAACAGCCCTTTGTAGTTTTGACTTCGACTTGCTTCTTTTCTGAGGCTTCCCCTGTCCTGGTAGTACTATCCTCTAGGCGCACGATAGCCAGGTGTTAATTCA
Source organism: Calotriton arnoldi (assembly GCA_963921515.1). Taxonomy (NCBI): domain Eukaryota; kingdom Metazoa; phylum Chordata; class Amphibia; order Caudata; family Salamandridae; genus Calotriton; species Calotriton arnoldi. The sequence goes on from CAWUFW010000763.1 coordinate 18,054, forward strand.
TTAATTAGCCCTTGTTTTGGTCTTGTATAGGCTAATGCATCTATATCTGATTCTACTGTATGATTAAGTACGACCTCCAGGCCCCCGGAGTGTCCCCCAGAATGGCTCTGCATTAAATCAGCTACTTCGCTATTACTGCCATTATAAGGAGAGGTACAATAAACAGTGTTTCCCAAACCATCTGAGCTTGCTTTAAGCTGCTCAGCTGCTTCTGCTCCTATTGAGCCTTTCTGTTTGATATTGTTGCGTTGTTCCACAGGGCCAAGCCCTGGACCGACACCAGCTGGCCCGAGAATGGAGGTAGTACATAACTTCGCCAAAAGTAATAATTGCCCCTGGGGGGACACTAGGACACTATCATGAAACCAGCATCAGTTGCCATTTTTGAAGAGTCACTCTGATTGTAGGAGTTACCATGTGCTAGATCCAGGCCAGCAGCAGTTGTCGATTCCACAGGAGACTCTGCGCCTGCAACTCCATTAACGCTTTGCACCGCACTCAGCAGGACATCCACCATTGACGATTCAGTTCTGTCCTCACTGCAGGCATGTAGCAGTCCGGTCACGCTGCCTGACTGGAGAAGTTTGAGTATGGGTCATCCAACCTCGAGAGTTAGATGCTTTCTCTGTAGTGAGGTGGCGGCTATCCGTTCCTCCAGCTATAGGTGCCACTGCAGCCAGCTCACCGCTTGTAGTTGCAGCTGCTGCAGCAGCACGGCCCCCCGTCTTCCTCGCTGCACGTTCACTCGCGGTGGAGCCAACGCTGGGTTTAGGTTTTGCCGCTTAGAGAGAGAGCGGCTCTGCCAACGTGCCTCTCGTGCCTGCAGCAAGCAACAACACAGGATCCCGCAGAGCTGCCACTCCATCGGAAATACGGAGAGTTTTGAACTAAAGATGCTCCAATAACGATGCCGGACTAAGCATTTGCCCGTATGTATTGGGTTCAGCTACATGTCCAGATGAAGATTCGGGTGGGACTAGGCCGGTTCCGAAACTGTTGAAGAGGTAAATGAGGCGATGTGGCAGGAGCGGTCCCAGAGTGTGTCACTGCAGCGGGGTCCGCCCGCCATCTTCCCTTCGGACAAACAGATTTATTTCTATATTTTCCATGAAAGTACTTGTGATACAGCAGCATCAGTATTGATGATTGAAACAAGGGTTCATTTTATTTCAGAAATTAAACTGCTACTGAAGCAAAAGGGGGCAGGTGAGACCTCTCCCCGACACCCTCAAGCAGGGAGAGCCACTGGCTTACATTACAGTGTCACTAAAGTTCCTAAAGCGTGGAATGACCTGCCGCTACACATAAAAGCCTCCTCCTCACTCCTTGAATTCTGCAAGACGCTGAAGACCTGGCTTTTTGAGTAGACCCACTAGGCCCTAGGTCAGCCTGACTCACACCTGCTCAGCGCCAGGACACCCTCCCGGGTAATAGTGAGCTCAACAAATGTACACGAGGATGGGTTCTTTTTGCTTGACTCCTTCTTCACCTTTCAGTGATTGTGAACAATTTGCCTAGTTTGGGATTGGCGTGGCTAGAGTCAGATTTGTAAATTCCAGCTACAAGGAAGAGGGGCGCACAGGTTGACTCATGGCAGGCAAGTAATTTATGCAGTCATTCTTTTAATTCTCTGAATTCTAGTACTTGTAGCTTGTGCGCTAACAGAAATGTTGGCCTACAAGTACCACAATGCAAAGGAAAACAGCACTAGACAATATATACAAGATACGGACCAATAAAGGAACCTACGCGTGGAACTCTGGTCATCTGAAACAAAAGGCAAAATACAGTGTATAGATTGGTATTTCTATCATGCTACCCAAATGTAATTTCAGTTACACAACAAAAGGGTGGATCCAGAAACTATGTCACACAAAAGGCCACGCTGACAGCTGAACTGGAAGTACCAGCAGTGGGCCCTGCCGAAGGGGACCCCCAGATGAAATCGTTAGGCCCTGGCAGCTATTTCTTTCAAATGCAGCACTTGCCACAGCACATTCTGCTATTATAAAATACACAACCAGCTCGGGCTGTGCACCTCATTCTTGTGCTACAGCAATCTTTGTATTCAAAAGAAAGTGTTAAGACTGCAAGTCCCCTGCACTCCCCAGGCACTCCTCGTGCACCAGGACATACATCATACAGACTTCACACATAGAGAAATAACTCAAGCTGTAGAGTGTGGTACATATAGTCATTGATCAGTGTACACGTGGGTTGGACTCACCGTGTGTTACTTCCACAAAGAGTACCAGAAGATATGAAAATGGAATGGGGTCATAAGATTTCAAGTTACCCAAGTCACTCTTACTTAATTACATTGATACCACTGACTTACAAACTCTTGTTACAAGTACACACAAAATCATGCACGTGGCTTGTGTAAAGTAAGGCGAGGCTACAAAGAGCTCGGACTCAGTGTGTGCTGTAGTAGTTTTATCTCCCACTTCCTGAAATCTCTGGCCTTCTCTTTGCCAGCTTTCAACTCGACTTCAAAGTCAAAATAGTTTTCTTTTCGACATTTAAATGTATATACTGCTTGCTACTACAGAAATGCCATTTCTTAGCAATCTAAACAACATATGTTAATTTTACTTGGCTTATTGATATTAGATTTGACAACCCTGGAAGGCTGAGTTGGGTTATGCAGGAATCCGAACCTATAACCCACCAGAGGCTGCCCCCAGATTTCAGCAGCAAGCACTTAGTTCACTGAGGGAGCTAACCGGGTACTATTGCGTGCTTTACTTCAAAGCCACAATTTCAGTAGTTCATTTAGCATTATATTACCACCCATTAAATGAAGACTTGGTGGGAGGATTGGGCAGGCCTCACTAAGGATCAGAAGATTGCAGATGAGGACTAGTGGGGGCTCACCAGAGTGGCCAGCGTCAGTGGATGTAAGAAGCGTTTGAGGTGACCAGATGGGTCTATGTCAACACTTTTCCATTTCTGGACTTTTGTTTACATATAAGTGCATTCGGGGAGTTGTAGTGTTCTTTCATTTTAATTGAGTCAATTGGACAAACACACCTGATAACATGATATGTAAAAACAAGTAATGGGAAAATGGTATCCTGGTGGCATTGAGTCATCTGGTCAACCTAGAGATGCCCGGACTGTTGTCACTGCAGAGGGAACAATGCAGCTCGTGCGAAGTGTTGCTTCTTCTGCCCAGTCCCACTCTAAGCCCTCTTCATCCCCAAGGGTGAGGGTCCTCACTCGCTGGTGCAATTTTCTTGAACAGTGACACATTACGGGTCACTGTTGTGTGGCTTTGCTCGGCTGTCACCATTGTTCCTTGGATGTTCTCTGCTCATCATGGAGTGCATGCTTCCTGCCGACCGGTCTTGTATGTGAGCCCAGTCACCTATGTCAAGCCGACAAGGCCTAGATCTCCTCTCTCTGCTGGCATAGGAATTGTTTTGTTACGATGCACACGTTGGTTGTGTTGGACCACAGAGTCCCATATGGTGTTGTGTGGAATCACATCATCTAGCACTTTGTGGTGCAGTAAGGATCGCTCACAGAATTTGGTGAGCTGCCTTTTCTATGTTGGTTTGTTGCTCAACGCTTAATGTGATTGTTTTGTTGAGGATGTGCATAAACCGTTCGACCTCCCAGATTGCCTGTGGCCACCTGGGGATGATCTACCTTGTCTGATGCCTAGTTCCTTCACGTATACTTTGAATTCAGTCCCTTGAAATAGTGTGCCATTTTAAGTTTTAACTTGCACATGGATGCTGTACACTCCAAATGCCTTCTCCCGTTTTGGTTCGACTTGTTTGAATGCCATGAAGTTTACTGTTTCTACTACTAGTGATGTTGTGTAGGCATCTATGACCACTAACCCTTGCGGCAGTACAAACAAGCCTGTGCTGATGGCTGTCTACAGCTCGGTACTGGCGTCTTAATCACTGGGGTAGTGCATCGATACTATCAGTGGCTTGACAAGGTAGGCACGCTACATATTTGTCTATGCTCAGATACCACGGTTTCTCTGACTGACGTGCTTTTGTTTTGAAGATGACATGGTGGCCTATGTGTGCTCCATTCGCTTTTAGGGTGGTGTGGGGCAACTATCTTGGGTTCTCTAGAAGGAGGCCATCAGAGGTTGTGCTGAGTTCATTTCATTCTCCATAGGGCCTTCATCACTTGTTGGCTGTCTCTTTTCCCGTCTTTCATTTATGACAAGAATGCTTTCGAGGTGTTGTCCCATGCCGACTTTATTGCCACATCTGAAGGCATTAGTCCTGGGCCATGGCATCTACTAGTTCCTAGCCCAGGTCCACTATGACGTTGCTATGTTTTTCCACACCCTCTTCCTGTGTTAGCTTCCTATTCTCTGGATGTTGTGACAAAGAATTGGCTGAATTGTTGCACCCTGGCAGACTGAAACCTTTGAACCTGAATGTTTGTAGCTGAGGAATACGCTTCTCAGTGCATGGGGGGGAGGGCTAGTCGCGTAATTCCTGGGAACAGGTGTATTAAAGGTTTGTGATCGATGACAACCTTACTTTCATTTCGGTAGATGTAGCGTTGAAAGACTGAGCATCCCCACCGGATGACAAGCACATCTTTTTCCATCTATGAATACTGCATTATGGTGTTCGATTATGGTGTTCGAGAGCGATCTGCTGGGACAGTAATGATTATGATAAAGTGATAGTGAATCAACTTAACAATCTAGAACACTATCGTCCAATCATTGATAACCCCATTTCGCGCCTGAAAGCTCAAATTTTACATCTCACTACACAGGCCTATGATGAGGGATACATCTGTAAAAAAGAATATGACTATCTCAATACTACCACACAAAAAATTCCTAACATTTATGTATTGCCCAAAGTGCATAAAGATACACAACAACCCCCAGGACGGCCGATTATCTCGGCTTGTGGGTCATTGCTGGAACCTTTGGCAAAATACATTGATGTCTTTTTAAAACCGTTTGTACCTCAGACTAAGGCTTACATTAGGGATACTATGGATTTTATCTCGAAGATTGAGAATTCAATATTCGATGGTGACCAACAGTTGTTGGTCACTTCCGATATTGAAAGTCTCTACACAAATATCCCGCAAGAAGAAGCGTTGGTAGTTCTTAGTATGGTATTAGACAAAAGACCGAGACCACATGCAGTACCGACAGATTTCATTACAGCTCTAGCTAGGATTTGTCTCAAAAACAATTTTTTTGCATTTAAAGAAGACCTGTATGTACAGGTGAAAGGCGTGGCCATGGGGTGTTGTTTCGCCCCAGAAATTGCGAATTTAGTGATGGACTCCTTTGAGACACAACATATCTTCCAGGATACCACCCCTTTTAGTACATATATAACCCGGTGGGTCCGATTCATCGATGATATCTTTATGATATGGACCGGGAATCATGAATCACTGCAGCAATTTCACAGTTGGTTGAACTCTCGTTCACAAGACCTCAAGTTTTCCATTACTTATAGTGACACCAAAATTAATTTTTGGGATGTTTGGATACTTAATAATAATGGAATCCTTGAAGTAAGTCTTTACACTAAGCCCACCGACCGCAATACCCTGTTGCACTTTTCGAGTGGTCATCCGAGGAATCTTAAGTAAAATTTACCTTACGGTCAATTTTTAAGAATTCGCCGTAATTGTACTAACAAAACAGACTACTTTGAAAATGCTGAGATTTTACAAGATAAATTATGCGATAGAGGCTACCCCAGAAAATTGGTAAGGACAGCCTTAAAACGCGCATGGTTTACACCCCGTGAAAATTTACTGACGCCCAGGGAGAAACAGGAGACTAATCAAATGACGTGTGTGCTCACTATAACCCTAAGGCCAATAAAATTAAACAAATTATTTTACGGAATTGGAGGTTAATAAAGCATTTGAATATTCCTAAACCTTTGTTTGCATTTCGCAAAGGCAAAAACATCCGCCAACATCTAGTGAGAGCAGCACGTACTAACCACCCCAAAGGAGACTTAAGAAATATGTTGGGTCTTCCACCAGTCGTAGGACATTTTAAGTGTAATGGCTGTGCAGTTTGTCCTTATACGACTAATTCAAAATTTGTGATGCTGAATGACAAAAAACACATTCAAAATAATTTCTCGAATTGCAACACGAAAAATGTCGTGTACTCGCTGACATGCCCTTGTGAGAAGGTATATATTGGGCAGACCACACAAGCAGTCAAAATGAGGGTGATGCAACATCAGTCAAGAATACGTTGTAGGACACAGGGAGCACCGTTGGTTCAACATTTTACAGAGTGTAATCACAATGAGAACGAGATCAGGTGGTCAGTCCTGTTGGTGGTGAAATCCCGAAATAAAACGAGTTTACAGACAACTCTGAATAAGCTTGAAGCACGAATGATAGAGAAATATCATACTGCTAATGATGGTCCAAATGACCGTGATGAGATCTGGGCGCTGATTTAACTTTATGTTCTGATATTTATTTAGGATGAGCTACAGATCTACTTAAAGTACCGATGTGAAACAGAATCTCTTGTGAATATGTACATATTGTATAGTTCTCTGATACACACCTCACTAGTTGTTTAGTCTTTAGTTTGTGTATTTACATATATTGTCTTATTATTTTTTTTCATTCATGTGTTTGTTATAAATATGTACCTACACATCACAATGTAGGAATCATCTATATATTGCGCATCATATATATATATATAGAGAGTTTGTGTGCAGTTATAAACAGATTGTAAGCTTGTCTCTGTGCTGGCGATTGTTGACTGGCGTGTCACGCTGGGAGATAGAGATGTTTAGTTTTATTTCTTTCAGTTTAATGGGGGGTCATTTTTCTTGTGTGGGTTTCTATATGGCGCTCGCCGGTTTCCAGACGAGAGTGAGGCTTTTTTAAGTATTTGGAGCCGGAACCTGGGACGTTACAATAAGGGTTAGACCGAAGGCGAGTCCCTTGTTTGTTTTTAGGTAGTTGGGTCCCTCCGGATCAGTAGTCCTTTGCTTTTGTCTACTGCTGGGTCCCGATCACGTGGGACGCCGAGTCGCGTTTTTAACTTGAACGCGCTAGATTTTTCAGTCCCCTGTGCCGACAGAACGAAAGGAGGTCACGACCGCGAATGTCTTTGAGCAGAAAGAGGTATTTTCTTGAGAATATGTGTTGGTTGGTAGTTGTGGGGATAAAGAGGAGGACGTACAAGCGTTATAGTAAAAGTTTTCCCCTCCTTTTAGATTTCCACCGGGGAATGGTGTAGAGGCCCTGGGGTGGTTTCTAGTACCTTGATTACGGATGTATAAGTAATAAGCAGCTAAGGTAAGCCCTGGTTGGATCATGGGGACTTTGTATTCTAGTTGTAGCTCATGGAGACAGTTGTTTGCTTTACTCGAAGGTCAAGCTAAAAAGAATGCTTTATGCGTTTCAGTTACACGCCCTTGATGTTCACACATTACCATAATCGTTTCCTGACCACATGGCTTTTGGATTTGTTTCCTTCAAGTGAGTGCACCTTTAAGGCAAGCATAGGTCACACTTACATTAGGATCGACTGATTGTAGTACACATGAGGACTATGGTGTAGGGGCTCTTTCTGTTTTCTTTTCTTTTCGTGTTTTTTTGCGTCTTGTAGTTTATCAAGGCACATGTAAATTGGTATTTATGACTTGGGTGTACTCTGACTGTGTGTAAGGCTTCTGAGGGAGCGGAACTCTATTTATTTTCACCTACATCGTTGATTTTTTCCTGGTGATGTTCCCAAGTGGCACGTTTGGTTGTGGTGGCTAGCACAGAGATTAAGATAGTACCTATTTTTGGATGGGTACTACATGTTTATTTGTATATTTATATAGGTTTGTTTCCTCACCCTTGTCCTGAGGAGGCCAAGATGTATATGAAGGCCGAAACGCGTTCGCGTCGACAGGTTTTGACAAGAGGAGTCTGACAATAATTGGATTAATCCTTTAATGATTGAATGCACAGCTTTATGATTAAGGTTCTTGAGGAATAAGAACTTGGTGTGCATACAAGACGACCTCGGAGTGTATTCCCTTTATGTAATAGGTGAACACTGTCTTTTCTATCAAGCGGGTAGAAGGAACCTATGAATTTTTGTGAATTTTTTGTGATTTGTATATAATTGTCGTGTATATATATGTATGTAGTTTGATAAAAGAATTAAAAAAATTATGATGAACTGAATCAAGATTACGATAATTAAATTACGTAACTTTGTGTCCTTGGTATGTGATTTTTTTGTTGTGAATAAGGAACTTGAATCAATGACAGGACTATGTACTGTTAATAGGGCAATATGCAGTTCCCTATGTAAATAGAGATATATATATATATATCTTTTCCTCCTTGCCTCCTTTTCTTCTTTATCTTTGCATTGTATCTTTACCCAGGTACAGGAGGGTAATTTGGGTAAACCCCTACTTATTTTTGAATATGGCGAATGCCACTGGAGCCAAAGGGTCAGCTTCCTGGCATTGCAACAGTGCTGTCTCTAGGCCCACAAGGCTGGCATCAACAACCAGTTGTATTTACAGCTCGGGGTTGAAGTACCTCATTGCTGCGTCACTCAGCAGAGCATTTTTAAGCCTGGAAATGCGTTGCTGTGTGTTTTGGGGCACTTTCATGTGATGTTCTTCTTTGTTAGGTCTCTGAGGGGTTCTGTAAGGGTGGCGACGTTGGGAATGAACATCCCAAAATAGGTGGCCATCCCCCAAAAGCTTCTCACCTCGGTGGCATTTTGTCATGCATTGGTGCCCTGAATGCCTGCCACTTTTTCGAGGGCTATGCCGACGCCACTTTTTGAGAATACATATCCATAGAAAGATTTGTCTCTTAGAATGACACATTTCTGTTGATGAAGTTTTAGACCGCACTCTGATAGCCTTTGAAGGGTTGACAAATGCAAAAACAACAATTGATGGACAGAATGCAGAACAATGTCATACATTCACCCCAGTACAAAGATCTGTGCCTAAATCCATCGTTTTTTTGCTCACCATGGCATTCCAGTTTGGACCCAGCCATATGCAAATCAGTCTTGACCCTGCGCCCAATGGGAACAGTCCAGCCCGAACTGCCCGGCCAGGTCCTCCCTGGACTGGAAACAAGCATCCTAGGACCGGTTTCGGGCTTTCAGCCCTCATCAGCCAGGATAGCTTGACTCCAGTGGCATGGAGAGCACGGGACCCACGTCTGGGCATACCCGTCCCACTCGGGGTGACAAATGCAAAAACAACAATTGATGGACAGAATGCAGAACAATGTCATACATTCACCCCAGTACAAAGATCTCGGGGTTGAAGTACCTCATTGCTGCGTCACTCAGCAGAGCATTTTTAAGCCTGGAAATGCGTTGCTGTGTGTTTTGGGGCACTTTCATGTGATGTTCTTCTTTGTTAGGTCTCTGAGGGGTTCTGTAAGGGTGGCGACGTTGGGAATGAACATCCCACAATAGGTGGCCATCCCCAAAAAGCTTCTCACCTCGGTGGCATTTTGTCATGCATTAGTGCCCTGAATGTCTGCCACTTTTTCGAGGGCTATGCCGACGCCACTTTTTGAGAATACATATCCATAGAAAGATTTGTCTCTTAGAATTACACATTTCTGTTGATGAAGTGTTAGACCGCACTCTGATAGCCTTTGAAGGGTTGCCTTGAGTCTTTGGCTGTGTTCTTGCATGGACTTTGCATGTATTAAGATATCATCGCTAACATTTAAGACTCCGATTAGCCCGGAGAGCTTCCTTGATCATATTTGAAGACCTTTTTTTTACAGGGGAACTCCAAAAATGTAGCTTATTGTAGCAGTATAGGCCTATGTGGGTGGAAAAAGATGTGATATAGCAAATGGCCTTATATAACTGGATCTGGGGATAGCCGATGTTCAAGTCTAGTTTGGAGAACCAAAGTGACCCATTACAGTCGTGTAGATATTGATCAATAGTGGGAGTTATGTACCTCTCAATCCAAAGGGCTTTGTTAGGTATTCTCAAGTCCACACAGATGTGCACAGAGACAGTTTGCTGCCCTGACACTTTTTCAATGAAGTCGAGTTCTTCTAGTTTCTTGAGTTCCTGATCCACAGGGCGGATCGATTTGTCAATATGCAGCTCCACAGGCTTTGTTTTCAGACACTCGAGGCGTTGAAGAGGTATTCCAAGTCCTTCAATATTTTTTCTATTCCTGAGGTGTGCATGTGTTGCACAAATGCAATGATCTGTAAGGTTCTGCTGTGCAACATTTCAGGAGTGTGCCGGAGCCTGTTTCAGTGAAAGAAATTTGCCTCTGTGGTTTAGTATTCATGTGATGTTTTGGTGTTAAACGAAGCCATCAGTGTAACTAGTGTGGAGCTTCCATATGGAAACAGTCTTGTCTTCCTTGTTTTTAGCTGTGGCTGTGGGGCTAGTCACTGGAATTGTCAGGCACGTTTAATGAGGCTCTTGTATCTGTGGGGGGCTTGTGCTAGATGTCCTAGGACCTTGATGGTGCATGCTGCTCTCAAATGTTTTTTTCCTGAGACTGCTCTGTGAAAGATATGAGAAAGACTCTACTGCTGCCTTCCCTGGACTTGACCTGCGTGCCGCAGCAGTTGCAGAAAGTGCAGTTCCTTCCAGAAGAAGAGAGAGCCAGGCACTTGCTGCAGGTGCCACCCATGGCTGAAAATAGATGAAACTCTGCAGTGATAAGTGAGCACAACTGGGACTAATAAAAGTAATGCAGAGCACTATCTCAGTAGTGGGGTAACACTGCACCTGTGTGTGGTACCTGCCCAAGTCAGAACTCGAATCCAGGAGAGGGGAGAGAGCGAGGGGAGGGAGGAAGGAAGGGGGGGATTACCAGCCCCAAGTTCATTTGCCCCGCACCAGCCAAGCATCCACATCTAGGACTTATAGTGTGTAGTATTGAGTTTTCTGTGTGTATTAAAGTACTTTCTTTTAAAAAAGACAAGCACGGAGTTGAACAATCCATTATTGAGCTGCAAGGTGATTGCTGAGTTCTGAGCTTGAGGGACCCTCTCCCCCCACCCCCCTACCCCTCCACCCCCCTACCCCCACAATCTCCCTGAGACGAGTGTCTGCTCGCCATCACAACCACTGACAGTAAAGTTCTGAAGGGGATGTATTGGTGCAGTTTGCCCAGCCTAGTGCAGTGGGCCCTGGGACATCAGAGGCAAATGACCCCAGCTCCCATGGCTGAGGCCCATTAGCCCCTGCTTGTTCCATAGACCCCTGAATGGGTTCTGACACCTGGTCAGCACATTATTACACTTCTCAGGACGGAAGATCTGCATTCTTCTATACTGTGGGCTTTAACCTCTTTAGCCGGGTTGTCCTCCATGCACATGCTGACTTGTCCCCTGTGTCATGGATAAAACCCGTCTATGCTCTCGTTCTCACGCAGTATGGCTTGGCAGAGTTTAAAGCGTTTATAGTTGGGATTCAGGTGGGAGCTAAAGTAAGCTTCCAGGGTGACCACAGCCGTGTCATAGTCATCTTCTTCCCATTCATTTGTCAGGTTCTTGAATATTTTCTCCCCTGCGTAATGGAGCAGCAAGGACCTCTTAACATTGCTATTGGTCTGTTTTGTGGCTTTAAAGTACATTTTGAGTCTGGCTAGCCACACTTGCCACCTGGTTGCTGCTGTGGCCGCAAGGTTGATTAAGGGGTTGTAATGGTCTGCTGGCTGCGCTCTTAACTGGGTAACCAGGGGTTCTCACAGGAGAATCGGTCTCAGCGTGGTGTGGCCTTGTGCTCTCCTTTGTGCATGCTCCACTCCTGGCAGGGCGTCCTTCTCCTCCTCCCCTTCTGTATGCCTACTTTCACTCATGGTCTGGGGACGGACTCTCTGTTGCTGTGGCAGGTGGTGTGGTTGTGTGGTATCAGTACTTTTTAGTCTTTATATTATTTGTGGCTGTTGCAGTTTTTAATTTTTGCTTTTGCGCAGTGAACATACTACTTAGTCTCTTTGTGGTAGTCAGAGAAGCTTTGCCTTTAGTTCAGAGATCTCCCAATGTGAGGCATTTCGTGTCCTTCCCTCGATTGTAAGCCACGTGCCCTTAGTTTGCATGTGCGTGTGGGCAGCTCTTCAGGCCTCTTGACATGCAGTGGAAGCGCCTTCGTCGTCACTGTTTACAGGACGATCATCGCACTTTTTTTGCTGCACAGCGGATGGATACACCCGGCTTCATTGATGTGTGGGGTGGGCCGAGTAAACTCTTATGATCTTTGGCGGCACTGCCAATTCTCGTCCACTCACTGCAGTGCTGGTCCTTGATGCACTGTCGTTTTCCACCCCCTTATGGAGGTAGCATGTGCATGCGGTGGGGCTCGCAGATCCCTTTCCCAACGTAGTGCGCAAGGATCGTGGGCCCACGGGGCTTGGGGCGTGCCGGTATTCACAGCAATAACACACCTGCGCACTCTACGTCTCATCTCCGGTCAGGCGACACATCCGCCACGACGTCTCATCTCCGGTCAGGCGACACATCCGCCATGCAGCCACTTTTATCGTCTCCGTCAGCTGCCCCCAGGCTTCGGAGTGAGTGCTGCGTCATCGCAGTGCACCGGGCAGTACGCTACATTGAGGTGCGTAGCTTGAGTGTTGTAAGCAGGGGCGTAGCTTCGGGGGGTGGGGTTTGGGGTGTTACACCCCCCTAATAAATGTATTCTGTAGTAAATAGTTGGGTACAGGTGCTTTAAGTCGGGTATGGTGAGGTATGTGTCAGATTTCATTTGGGATTTTTACATACAAATGCTGCCAAAAACACACACTCTTGTCTCCGTTTTAAAGGTCTTAAAAATTGTTATTTTACAAACAATTGTGTTAGTACCGCTCACAGTCCGCACTCCTCTCCTTCCTACTGCTTCTTAAGGCCCCTCTCCTGGCCTGCTTCCCATATAATGTATTTTAACCCACGTGATTGTTGGGAAATCTGAAGCTCACGCCCCCCCCCAAACTTACTGACCAAGCTACGCCCCTGGTGATAAGGGATATGGCCACCGGGATGCTCATCAGCAGATTGGGATGTGCATGAGATAGCTTGGAGAGGCAGTTTCTGGTTCCACCATGGGGTGCCATAAGACTCCTACAAACTGGGAATGGTTGGGAGATAGAGAGAGTGATTAGTGAAAATCTTCACTCTAAGTGATGCTGCTTAAATGCTAGTCACCAGATCCTGTGGAAATTGACTGCACCATCTTGCAGAAGCTCCTCCTAACTCCACACATACCGTATCCCTCAGTAGGGGCATCCGAAACCCTTCCCAAGACAATCTCTTGGGAGGAATCCAACCAAAAATCATTTTTCATAATACCAAGGTAGAAGTGCCATCCTTAGGCTTGATCGTGGTACCTTAAATGGAACGTTATGGAAAAAACACAGCATTTTGTAACCAATTCTTAATATTGTCACAGGTAGCATATGGATCTTCAAAGGGACCGCCTTAAGACCATGAGCACCTTCCACAGTGAGGCCCCGTGGAGTCTCAGCTGTCGGTCACCAATCATGACCCCTCTCTACACCCCCTTTATCAACAGATATATATATATATATATATATATATATATTTATTACTACGGAGTCCTTCACTCTACCTCAATGGCAGAACACAACAGGAAGCGGCACACCAGGGGACAGCACACATAATTTTATTGTGCACCAAAGTCAAGGACGACGCGTTTCGGCGTTTCGCCTTTGTCAAGTTACTTCCTGTACAGCTAATTCCCATAGAAATACGTTTCAGAGTTCATAAACATAGAAAGCATACTTTACGTATTTCTTGTGCTTCACAATTAATAGTGCAAACATTTGGACTGAACATCTCTTATTATAAAGCAATACACAGTAGTTTGTGATTCATTCCCATGGAATCATAATTCATGACATTAATTACCATTGAAAAAATACGAATTACGGGCAATGTTTCCGGCAATCAGGGACAATAAAATTATCATCGGCGATGCTTACTCCCGGCATTCTGGGACAATAAAGTCATCACGCTCTTTAATAAGCATCACCATAATGTGAAGTCCTTAGATATGTCTTCTCAACATACTATATCAATGTGACATTGCACTACGCTCTCAAGGACGCGCAGCTCTGGACGCATTTTTTCACGTTATATGTAAATACAATTGTTAGGCATGTCTTCCGGTTCCTATATATTCTTATGACAAGTGCCATATGCTTCCTTGATGTCATTCATTTGGGCAGGCTTTTATCATCTTGGCATGCAATATCAATATAACATTCCAATGAAAATCTCGGTACGCGCGCCGCATGTCATAGGTTATTATTATATATGCAAATACAATTGTTAACCTTATTCCTTGGACTCCTCTGCAATCATCTTGGCATGCTATATCAGTATGATATTCCAATGAGTTGCCAGGTATACGCGGCTCATGGCATATGTTATCACAATATATGCAAATGCAATTGTTAGCCTTATTTTTTGGACTCCTATGCAATCCTATGACAAATGCCATCTGATCCATTGATCTCAATAATCTATACAATCCTTCAAACATGTGTGAAGCTTATCACGGTTACAATGCTCGATATTATTCAAATTATTGACCACGTCTATAACCATTAATATTTCGTGGGTCCATATATTATGGTTAACAAAATCCAATTCATATCCTACCCACTGCCGCTATACCTAGTCTCTCTGCTGGTACTTCATTTTGAGGCAATAGAAACTGCGTGATAGATTTATTGTTCCTAAGTCCATAACGTTGTCGTTACGCCTCTGAAACCATAATCATTTAGCGTATTAGACAGGAATAGACCTCTAAATGGTGCCAAGTGAATGGGACTTAAGTGAGTGAATGTCCCCTAACACACGTGCAAAGTAGCTGGAATCTGGAGAGGGAATCATTCTGTCTGAGGATTACCCAATTATTTTAGGAAATCATGAGGTAAGTCACAAATGTGCACCTATTTACCCCTCTTTGACGCCCCATAATGGCTCAATATAGACAAACGACTCTCTGTTCTTCTTCCTTCTTAAAAAACGTGAAAGAGTGACATAAATAATACACTAAAATATAATTTGATTAAAAATCTGAAAAGCAGTTATTGTTGTTTTTCTACATTTAACGTCCAATATGAGTTGCAAGCTCCTCCCCACTGTTTAAACCTTTGGATGTTTTGCAATTTAAGTCAATAATATATCTTGACTCTAGAATTCTTAATTGTTAGGTCTCGCCTACGCAGCGCGCATGCGCTGCATAGGAGACCTTTAGCAATCGATTCCCTTTTTCTGCCAAAAACGTGCACGCATTGCATTGCTTTGAATGGCAACGCGTGCACGTTTGGCGATTCCCTTGCGGGAGCGAGCTTTGAAACCATCTGTTTGTAATTAACAGATGGTTCCTGCTCGCTCCCGCAAGGGAAACCGGCGCAGGCCCCCTCCTCTCTCCCCTCCCCCTGCTGCCTCCTTTCAGCGCGAGGCGCGCGCGCTTGTTACCTGAAGGTGGTGCTCTTTAGGGATTCTCCGTGTGGATAGCACTCTATGCCGTGGGGTGTGTGGTTGGAAGACTGTTGTCCCCGCTTTGATCCTATGCGGTAAGTGTTTTGGGCCTACGAGGAAGTGTGAGATTAGACGCACATTGTTATGACGTTGAGGCTGGCAGCTCTGATTGGCCGAGAAGGGCCCTTTTATTGTGCTGGTGGACGCGGTGAACCTTCGATGTTGTCGGGTGATGTGCTGTGTTTTCTGGAGCAGGGGGTCGGTCTCCACACTGTAATCTCACGGGTCTGCCGAGGCCCCAGGAGTCACCAAAGAGTGCGGGGGTGTCCGAGCTGTGCCAATATGGCATCATCAGATGAAGAAAGGATGTGAGTTTCCTATTCGTGAAGCGTTCTGTGGTGCACAAAGCGAATGCATAAATTAGTGACCAAGTTGAATAAACTACATATGGGAAACGTTCCGTGTTTATCCATTGTCTGTAGTAAATCTGCACACAAACATTTATTTTAGCGGCATGAGTGCTGATTAGAGAAGGCCTGTGGCTGCACTGATATGGAGAGACTGAATCCTGTCCGACCCTGCAGAGGGGTCTGGACCTGGGCGATGTCGGGGTCATTGTTAGGCCACAGTCGGGGGTAGGAGGGACGGTGCGGCGCCTCATCTGCCAGCTGCCGGGCTCAGGTGGCTTGTGAAGATCAATGCGATCTCTGTTTTCATTATTGACTTTACTACAGCTTTCACGGGGACACAGTACACATTCACCAGAAACCTTGATCGTTGTTATGCAAGAAGAAGCGCTAGAACGGAGCTCTTTGCTCGATGAAATCACTTCAACTTTGCTTCGTTTTCACACATTCACGCTGTCTTAACATTCTGAAAAAAATGCATTTTCACCCACAGGAAATAATTGCCGCGGGGAATCTAAACATGTGCGACACCCTCTGCAAGTTCTGGGTATATTTTTGGTCAATGCCCCGTTGCATTCTGGGAATCGTGGTTTCAATTTCACAGTTGTAAGTTCGGGTTCAAAAATGCCCTTTGTCA
Source organism: Calotriton arnoldi (assembly GCA_963921515.1). Classification (NCBI taxonomy): domain Eukaryota; kingdom Metazoa; phylum Chordata; class Amphibia; order Caudata; family Salamandridae; genus Calotriton; species Calotriton arnoldi. Next base: position 34,569 of record CAWUFW010000763.1, read on the forward strand.
GCGTGCTCTTGGCTGGAAGCCAGAACCGGAAGAAGATGTCGCGTAAGACAAGGCGCCTTCCTCGTGACAGCTACGCTTTAGCAGGGAGTCGCAGGGACGCGTGCATCTTTGTTTTCATGGCGCAGCTCGGTCACCCGCAAGGGATGAAAGATCTACTGTGGGTTCATTCATATCTGAATTTTGCTGGCTTTGGGCGACCGCAAATAAATACAACCTTCGCAGCTGTGTGAGCTCTCTGAATTACAGGGGAAACACTGTTCCCATGTTATATTCCTCCGCTCTGCCCAAGAACATATGTTAGTTCAGTCACAGTTCATGCGCCTCTGAAGGTCTCCTCAAGACTGGATTTTGCAGTGTTTTTGCTCCTTGTCAGCCCGTACCAGATGGCATATTTTGTTTGCGCGACTATCCACACCTACTTATCTTGGTTACACCTGTCATTTGGAAACTAAACGCACTTTCCTCGTACTGTTTATTTCTTGGAAAGGGTGCAGTTGTGTTTATCTTGAGAATGTCTCTCAAAATGGATCAATTCTCACCTACTGCGGAGATAACTATAGAATAAATTAAATACTCTACGTTGCAGACCCTGATTGAATAAAGGAAGACCGTCACTCTTGGGGCCATTCATTCAGCCTGTCTTTATTTACAACCCGAAGGGCAAGGGCTTCGCACAGCTGGTGCTTTTTGGACTCTGCACCCATTGTCAGCCCCCCCCCCCCAATCACCCCTCCCTTCCCTAGCTCCCTACATGTACCGTGGGGGCTCTTGCGGTATAGCTGGAGCCATTTAAGTGAAGCTACACACAGATGAAGGTGGCGCTTCCGTCCAATAGACAATGTCATACCGTTTCTTAAATTACGCTCTGGGGGATGATTTGTGGACTGTGACATCCTGAGGCAGTGTTCTCTTCTCCCTGCTCTTGCTTCCGTTGGTCTTGTGGTTGGTGTTCTGACTCGGCATTGTCGACTCTTTTTGCAGTTGTAGGCATTTCCGCAGATAGGCCTTTCTTTTGGTGACCCCCCATCGCGCGACCTTTCATTCTACTTAGTTGAACTTAGGGATGCCGTCTCCTTTTAAAACGTTTAGGTTTATTGTCGGCGGGTCTGCCTTTCAGCCATCCATGCTAACTTCAGGAAAAATCATAACGTAAATACTCTTCAATAAAGTTGAAATTCATCATCTGAAATTTGTTTAATCAAAATTCCTACCTAGTCTGGAAACGTAGTAGCAGGATTCCATTAGACAAGTGATGCAGGTATATTTTCCAGCTAATGCGAAAACTGAAAATATACACACATACAACGCAAAAGAGCTAACCTTAATTTACCAAAGCCAATTCCTGTATCCTAGCCAGCCTGTGCCCATATTATATACCAATAAAGGCAGTTTATGCAGTAGCCACACTTGCGAATTCATAGAATTGAGCTCTGCACACTCTTACAGAGCAGTGGTCTCACCCGCTACTTTGCCATGGTGTGCCCACCATGCCTGCACACATCAGTTTTAAGGAGGGCGCAAATGTATCCAAGAATGGGAGTGGTTATCTCTCTCATCCCTCACGTTGGGAAAAAGCCTTTGTTTCCTGCCTCAGAGCAGTGCTATTTGACTTTGCCCTGTATTTAGAAAGGAGTCAAGTCCAAAGGCCTCACAAAGCAGCAGTGTCTGACTTTACTCCCAGCACCTCATCCTTGATGGTCGAGACCAGTCCACCTCCTGGGTAATCTATCTTCTCTGCCTCTCTTAAGTAGGGCTCAGACCGACTCATGTTCCAGATTAAGGAGATGTGCCAGGTGAAGCAGGCATTCCCTGGTTTATGTACGGAGACTGCACATTTAATTTTACAGATGGGTCTAATACCCTCCTGGGCAATGCCAGTCTGTGAGGCTTTCTAAACAAACAGCAGAAAGTGCAGAGAGCTTAGGATCCCACAATTACTGTAGTACAGCCTCGCGAATCTCTCATTTTACTTCCTGTCAGAACTGTGTGTTACCATTATCTTCTCATCATAAAAGGGCATACTCCACCGCCCCCTCCCCCTCCCGAAAAACCAAGAACGTCTTGGAACCGAAAACCAGAGGTACATCCAATATGCATCAACATTGAAATATCAGGAAAGAATAGTCAATGACTGAGTTCCCCATAGGGGTATAAATCATGAAAAACTTTTTCAATGTGTGACTCAAGATGCAGTTTTCTCTGTGTTTGCTATTATCAAAGGGATTGCCACTTAATCCATATAGTTCACCCAAATCCAAAATCCACTGTACATCTGATGGCAGTTTCGTTTTAAGATCCCCCGACAAACAAAGCCACCTAATCTGTAAAGAAATAATTTGTCAAATTCATGATAGGCTCATAATATGCCACCCTGTGTCCTCTTGTGCAGAGAGTGGCAGTACAATAAACTACATTTATGGGTACATATAGCCATGGGCTCTACACACTCATTGCGCTCAAGGAATTACTTACATCGAGTAATTGGACAATATCATAAAACTTCGAGATCTTCACAAATACTGCCAATTGTCCTTTTGGCCTAGCACTATTATTTGTCTTATCAGTTCTCAGTACCAAATTAATCCCCACTTTTTCCAGTAGCTATGTTTCCCAGGATTTAGAAATATCATGTTATATTCATGAACACATGAAAATATGGATGCTGAATGTTCCAGTTTCAGGCCAGCTATGAATGAATAAATGAAAGGGCATTTGTATAGTGCACTGTTACTCCGGAGAGTGTCCTGGCGCTCTGCACTTCTATAATTACAAAATCGGGGACCAAAGCAGATTTAATCTAAATTAAAAAGCCATGTCTTTAGTTTATTTCTGAACATGGGGATAGCTGGGATGGCCTGAAGTTCAGGAGGCAGTTTATTCCAGGCGGATGGCCCTAAAAAAGAGAAGGATCTGCCTCCGGTCCCTATGAACCACAATTTCACTGCCAGCATATAGTCAGGGACATCTGCTGAATCACAGCAGCGCCATAACTGCACTCATGGAGTTACAGCAGCTGCTAGGCAGAAACCACTTTCAGGGGGGAAAGTTAGGCCTAAGTAAAGGTTAAACCTGACTCTAGCTAAGAACCGATCTAGGCTCCTGCCTGATCAATCCAAGGCCATAGCATACTTTGTGTATAACCTACCGTCCATATGTTGGTACTCAGGCACACATGTATCTATATTAGCATTACTTTTCCTGTTTGAGGATATCAAGTTTAGTTGTAGCTGGTCATTACTTTTTCCTGCACATGGTTTCTGTGATTTCAGTGCATTTCAATCCAATGTTTTCTGGCACCATAACCGCGAAGGGATCAGAACCAACATATACATCCTTCAGCAGGGCGGATTCCTATTGGTTAGCCAAGGCTGAGTCACTCTTCCATTTGGATCTAAAATGTTTTTAGGCACCCAATCATTCAACTGAGTATTAGGAGGTTTGTTTGCATTCAGTGAAAATCGGTGTGCAAATTGCAACCACTTTTTCCAAATGCATTCTTTGTACATGTATTTGTTCTTTTCATTTGTATTTCTTACCATAAAATGTGTTTTTTCTTGGCTTGGAATATATTTAGGCCTAGTCTCACAACTGCACGCCTAGCTGGGGCACCTGAAATTCATGTCTTTATGAATAGGGTTGCGCTGCGTCCTTTCCTTTAGTTATGCTTGCAGTTGTTAGCTAAAAAAAACAAGCATTGGCATAGCCAATAGGTCTCGCCTTTGGGACCTTATAAGTGTTTAGCCATGCAACAGTTATGTTATGTTATGTTATGTTATATGCATTTATAACGCGCTCGGCTACTCCAAGGAGTGTCCCGGCGCGGTCACCTGAGCGAATCAAGATTCTGAGCTTAAAACAGGAAGGTTTTCAACTTTTTTTTGAAGATACGAGAATCTGAGATGCAGCGAAGAGCCAGAGGCAGTGTATTCCAGCTAAGGGCCGCCTTACGAACAAGAGAGCAGCCACCCAGCCTTTGCCGAGCAAAACGAGGAACCTGGATCAATAGTTGCGAAGAGGATATTGTGCTGCATAATTAAATACTTATAAGGTCCCAAAAGCGAGACCTATTGGCTATGCCAATGCTTGTTTTTCTCTGTCTCCCCCTCTGATATGTGATGGAATCCTATCAATACCAAAAAATTTAAGGCCATTATTTTTGCTCTTATGATTGTCGGCAAAATGCAGAGCAACCGGGTAATTAAAATCCCTATTGGTTATTGCGCGGAGATGTTGTAGGATTCTCACTTTTAGTGGGAGTTTAGTACTACCCACATACTGGAGGCCACAAGGGCACTCCAGTACGTAGATGGTAAAGTCACTGTTACAATTAATGAATTGTAATATGTTTTTCTCAATCCCTTCTCCCGACAGATATTTTTTGCAGTTTTTTCCATTCCTGCAGGCTTTGCAGCCTCCACACGTAGTGAAGCCTTTCACTGTTTCTAGCCAGTTGGTGGTTGGAGTGCCTTGGGAGTAACTATGTACAAGGCGGTCCTTCAATGATTTTGGTCGTTTGTAGGTTATTTGTGGGATTCCTCCTATGCATTTGCCTATTATGGGGTCTGCTACCAAAAGATTCCAATGGGCTTTCATGGCTATTCTTAGTGCTCTCGCTCCCCTACTAAAAGTTATCATTCTCGGGACTCCATTAGATTTCTGACTTTGATTCTGAGTTTGCCTAACAGATGTGTTAAACAGCAAATCTCTCTGTGTTTTACTCTGAACTTTGTCTTTGGCTGAGTCTAAGACTCTATCATTGTAGCCCCTGTTTTTGAAGCGTTTTATCATGGCCTGTTGTTCCGCAATGAAACCTTCACTTGTGTTACAATTGCGGCGAGCACGCAACATTTCCCCATAGGGGATGCTCTGTACTAGGGGGATAGGATGATGACTGGCAGCATGTAAGACCATGTTGCCTGCTGTTTCCTTGCGGAACATCCGGGTCGTGATGCTGTTTTCTTCAATGGCTACTGCTATGTCCAAGAATTCACAGTAATTGGCACTAATGTTGTGGGTAAACTTCAGATTTAAATTGTTGTCCCCTAGTTCGTGAATGAATTCTAGAGCCAAATGCTCCGGACCGTCCCAGATAAGGAACAGATCGTCGATATATCTGATCCATATAGGTATATGGTCAGTATATCGTTCATATCTGTCCGTCCAGACAATTTGTTCCTCCCACCAGCCTAGGAACAAGTTCGTAGGCTGGGGGCGAAACAAGTGCCCATAGCTGTACCTGACCGTTGTCGATATACAGATTTCTCAAAGAGAAAAATATTTTCTTTTGACAAAAAAGCATCATCGTTTCCAGCATCGCATTATGTTGCCATAGGCTAATATGCCTACTCTTTAGAAAATACATGCAAGCTGCTCCCCCCATTTTCTGTTCAATACATGTATACAGAGAGCAGACATCCAAAGCTATCATGAGATAGCTGTCCTCCCATTGGACGTCATGTATTCTTCGCAAAAAATCAGAGCTATCTTTACAGTAGGATCTCAGATTCAGCACATATTTTGACAGAAACACATCTAGAAAAATTGAACTGTTCTCCAGTAGTCCTCCATTAGAGGAAACTATTGGGCGCCCTGGTGGATTCGTGGCGTCCTTATGAATTTTTGGGAGAAAGTATATGCATGGTATGCGTGGATTTTCAGTTTTCTAAAAATTGTACTCATCGGTATCCAATAATCCTCTGGGACTATCCTTTTGCCCCACAAATGATTTCAATTACACAGATACCAGGATAGCTTTGGATGTCTGCTCTCTGTATACATGTATTGAACAGAAAATGGGGGTAGCAGCTTGCATGTATTTTCTAAAGAGTAGGCATATTAGCCTATGGCAACATAATGTGATGCTGGAAACGATGATGCTTTTTTGTCTAAAAGAAAATATTTTTCTCTTTGAGAAATCTGTATATCGACAACGGTCAGGTACAGCTATGGGCACTTGTTTCGCCCCCAGCCTAGCGAACTTGTTCCTAGGCTGGTGGGAGGAACAAATTGTCTGGACGGACAGATATGAACGATATACTGACCATATACCTATATGGATCAGCTATATCGACGGGGGGCGTGGCTAGCCAGCCAAGATGGCGGACGCACTCTAACGAGGCTCCGTCTCTCAGCCCGTAAATCCGACATTTCTCCTGCGCAACACTGTACCTGCACAGTTTTCTTCGGTCCATCTACCTCGTGCTGCACTGGTGGAAGTATTCGGCGAGTTTGGGGACATCGGAAGCAACACTGACGGAGTACTGCTGGTCTCCGTCACACAGCCGCTGCACAGCTGCAACCGGATCCGAACAAAGCTGGGGTACGTGCGGCCACCGCTCTCGCGGCTGAGTAGAACCAGAGGCGCTGTGGGAGTGGTGCCTGCCTGCTCAATACTGCCGCTAGCCATTAATCGCCTGTACATAACCTCATGAGGCGATAGTAAGGAGGTTCTGCTGGTTTCGATCGTCTGCCCATATACGGAGACCGGACATTGCCACTCGTCGTTCCCAGCGCCGAGGCCCGTCTGTTCATGTCTCCGGGGTGCTTCCTGCGCTGCCGCCTAATCAGCCCCGGCACTTAATAAACATCACCGGCCGATCGGTGGAGTGTTTAGCCCCTTCTCCTCTCCCCCACGTATGCCCGGAGGTATTCGCCTGCTTGCTGATACACGGGGAGGACGGTCGCGTAACCCTCCCTGGCGGCCGGCAGCTGTGCCGTGACATGGTGAGACTGCGGGACGCTCCCGATTGCGGATCGAATGAAACTGTGGCCCCGCTCTGAGTCCGGCGCTGCTGGGGGCCTGGAGACGACTGTTGGCGAGGCGGATCATTGAAACGGCCTCATTCTGCTGCCCCTCCCCCCGTGCCAGTCTGGGGGAACTGCACGCGTGGAGCCCTGCTGTGGTGAGTGCGTTGTGACCTCCGGGAGCACAGTTGGACACAGTGAGGCGCCCTGCTTTCTCCATAGTGTATGGGTTTGGGAGCTGCGTGGATAGGGGTGTTCCGGAAGGGTGGACTTCCCCTACATCGTTGAGACCGGGGTAGAGCCTGCAGTGCTGGTGACGTGTATTGGACAATTACCAAGGTCTGCTGGCCGCTGAAGAGGCCTGGGAGATTCTAAACTCCACAGGACATCGTGATTTCCAGGCAGGGGTGTAACGGGAACGTGCCGGCAAACGCCTAGCTGTAGCATCTGGGGACAGATAATATATCATACACCCTGTCACCTGAAATACCCTGATGCCTGCTAGGCTTTAAAGCAGTTGGGACACACGCCTTCCAACCCGTAGAATGCACCAGCGCTTGCGCGGGAGAGTACCATTCCTGTGCCCTATACTAGCATCTACAGGTTGTTCCACCGTAGCTCAGCGACACGGACCAGGCACGGCCCAGACTGTAGCACACACTGGTGCCTCCGTCTATCTAACCGCACTCGCAAGGACATCTATCTGTCTAATAGACAAGTTGGGAGTGCTCTACTCCCTGTGCCACAAGCGGCTGCTGACCGTGGACTTCCCTTCCAGTTTGCATTGGAAGCGTCTGGCTGCTACCGGGCGCCATGGGTAAACCACGTGCGGGCACGGGAGCGCCCTCCACAAGATCAATGTCAGGCCCCATGCACTCGGACCAAGAATCTGAAACGTCAAATAGACTCTGTGTTGCAGGCAGTGACCCAAATTAGCAAAGCATTGACACAAACCCGCACATCCTTGGAAGGGCGCATCGATAAAGTCACGTCCGACTTTACGCTCCTCCATGCTGACCATCGCAAATTGGCGGGGAGAGTTACCGATCTTGAAAAGGAAGTCCAGGGGATTGTCCCGGCCACCAAAGAGACGACAACTGAACTCCGTGACCTCACGGCCCGGCTCCATTCCATGGAGCGCAGGATGGAAGACGCGGAAGGCCGTTCTAGGCGAAACAACGTGCGTGTCGTGGGATTGCCTGAAGGTGCGGAAGGCAACGACACAGTGGCATACACTGAAAGCTGGTTGCAAACCCTTTTGCCTGCAAGCACACTATCCACGTTCTTGGCGGTGGAGAGAGCACACAGGGTACCATTGAATCGCCCGCCGCCAGGGATAGGACCGCGCCCGTTCCTGTTCCGGCTCATGAATTTCAGAGACCGAGACATGGTGCTCCGAGAAATCAGGAAGTTAGGTACGGTTAAAGTGGACAATGCACAAATACTTTTCTTCCCGGATTATGCCTTGGGGGTACAGCGTCAACGAAGCATCTTTCTTCCAGTCAAACGCCGCCTCCATGATTTAAATTTAAAGTACTCTCTCATCTTTCCGGCTCGCTTACGAGTAGTAGCAGATGGTACAACACACTTCTTCAACAAAGCAGAAGATGTCTGGGATTGGCTGGAAACTAGGGGACATCACACTTCACCTGATGACCGACAAAGTGATGTGCAGTGACGAGGAGGTGCCCAGAGAGGTCGCCGTGCCGGACGCCAGTGATGAGTTACAACGCCGCGGCTGCAGCAGGCGGCTGCTCCTGATCAGGACCAAGTACTGCGAGAGCGGCAGGATGCACTACAGGCCGTATCTGACTTGGGAGAGTGGCGGAGTGGTGGTGATGCAGATGCCTCTTCCGAGCACTCGCTGAGCGACGACACCTCACGATCTGAATGGCCGCACCCTGAAGACTCTCAGCAACTACCGAATGTGACACCCCGGACAGCAGACGACCTCATGTAGAAACAGAGAGTAAACTATGGACATGCAAGTATAAGAATACAGTAATGTTTGCTTCCTTGTTGTGTGCTTCATACACTATGTTTAGCCATCTTACACTTACCTTTTAACAGCATACAACAGGTATCATGCCTAATGAATAAAGCTCATGTAAACGCACATATAGTAGCTAAACCCTTACGTCACTGTATTGCGCAACTCATACACACGTACACGCCGGGCCTGAGTCTGCCTACCCCCGTACACATTAGGCTCTAACCCACCCCCCCTCCCTATAGAAAGATACATACGGCGACCATGGCCGTAAGTTGCTGTTTGGCACTGTTATTGGTTTGGGCAGATGCATGGTTATGCTCCGCTCTCTCCCAGTTGAGCTGTCCAAAGCTCTTTCCCGTACACCCAGTTCAAGTTATGACACCCGTATACACATTGTCACTGCCGATATGTCCAGCGGCTACCGAACTCCCACCGCTCGCGCCTCCTGCTAGTTTTAGTGCGCTCCTATACACTTGGATCCTTTTTATCTCCTTTAAGGTCATACATTGTCGGCTGCACCGATACTCCGTGCCTCTCAAGGCACATGACCCGCATATCATTTCACCTCTGCAACACACCCTATGACCCACACTAACGTAATAACCTGGAACGTCAGGGGGATCCATACGCCAGCGCTTAGATATGCGATATATGCCTACTTGAAGCGCCATGCTGCACACCTTGCATTCTTGCAGGAAACACACATTTCACAACCGGAAATTCGGAAGTTGCAGCAGAAATGGAGAGGCCAGATATTCGCCACGGGTTTTTCTGTTTATGCGAGGGGAGCCTTGATATGGGTAAGACCTGGGATCCACTTCGAACCCGAGGAGACGTTAATAGACGCAAATAGCAGATATGTGTTTGCTCAGGGCCGCCTTAATGGCCAACCGGTGGTGCTCGGCTCTATATATGCACCAAACACGGAGCAGGCCCCTTTCTGGCACGCGCTCACGGGTCTGCTGTCACGCTGGTGTGATGTCCCTTGGCTGCTAGGTGGCGATTTTAACTCTGTTCTAGACACAGCACATGATAGATCATTCCCGCCCCTTCCCCAAACGACAGCGACCTCCAATGCTAGGCATCTTGGGGATTGGCTAACCCACTGGGATCTGGCAGATGTGTGGAGAGCCCTCCACCCAGCGGAACGACTTTACTCACACTACTCACACCCGCACAGATTGCATGTCCGCATAGACCGTTTTGTTGCAAAGGCAACGCTCATTGAGAAATGCATCAAGGCGGATTATTTAGGAAAGACGCACTCGGATCATAATCCGCATATTATGACACTACAAGGGGAAGGGGACGCTCCCAAGGGGCATATCTGGCGGCTTCAACCCTTAGCACTAGAAGACCCCCCATTTAGAGAGTCGGTGGCTGCTACCCTGGAAGACTACTTTCAACGCAATGAGGGATCGGTGGCAGACGTTGGGGTGCTGTGGGATGCTGGGAAGGCAGTGCTCAGGGAGCATTGCATGGGCTTAAATTGGTGCCTCCGAAAACAGTTAGACACTGAAGTCAAACGCATAGAGGATGATCTGACACGCTTAGAGGCTCGGCTCGCACGTGGCAATGCCGTTCAGCCAGCAATAGATGAATGCCGACTACAACACACCTCAATACTGGAACGCTTGCGCTGCCTCAACTATGCGTCACATGCTGCACGCGCTCATTCAGCCGCAGAGAGGGCAGGTAGGTTACTAGCGCGCATGATTCGACAGGAACATACCCACACATCAATCATACTGCTGCGTTCCGAGACTGGGCTACTACTCACCACTCAACGTAGCATTCATGATGAATTTGCCACACATTATGCCAGGGTCTATCAATCCGCGCATTACGCAACATCTGCGGATATGGAGGCGTTCCTTGCGCCCCTACAGTTACACCACATCACGGCTGAGCAGCGTGCTGAACTGAATGAGCCGCTTACGCTATTAGAAATACAGGCTTCTATCTCCTCCCTAGCTACCGGCAAAGCACCTGGGCCTGATGGTTATCCGGCTGAATACTATAAAGCTTATCAGCAAATCCTAGCGCCACGACTCCTTACAGTGTATCGGAATGCACAGGAAGCTGGCAGGTTACCGGACACGCTGTGTGAATCTTTATTAGTGTCCCTCCCTAAACCGCATAGAGATGCGGAATTGATTGGTTCCTATCGTCCGTTGGCACTCCTTAACACGGACTACAAGGTATTGGCGAAAATACTTGCGAACAGACTTGCCCCGTTAGTGCCTCAGTTGGTACACATGGATCAAAATGGGTTTGTGCCGGCTCGGAGTACATCGTTGAATCTGAGGCGATTTTTTTGAGTAGCACATTACTCGAGTGTCAACTGGCCACGTGCTGGATGTTTGGTCTTGGACCTAGAGAAGGCCTTTGACACCTTGGGGTGGGGTTTTCTCTTGGAGGTGCTGCAGAAATATGAGCTTGGCGATGTGTTCCTGAGCTTTGTCAAGCTATTATACACAAACCCTACGGCCAGGGTCAGGACAGGACACTACGTGTCGAACCAAGTCCCCATAAGGCGTGGCACGAGGCAGGGTTGTCCACTCTCTCCCTTACTATTTGCGCTGGCGGTCGAGCCATTGGCGGAATCGCTCCGCACTACCCAAGCTGAATGGGGGATTCCTTTAGGTGATGGCATACATGCGGTATCGCTGTATGCGGATGACCTGCTCATTTACCTTAGAGACGTCGGACAGCCCTGTGGGCCTGTTGAGCGTACGCTGGAACGCTTTGCGTTGGTGTCCGGACTCAAAGTGAATTGGGACAAATCATGCCTCTATTCCTTTGACGGTTCTATACCAGACCCGCGCTTAGCTATCAATGGTTGGCCAGTCCACTGGCAAATGGCAGCGTTCCGATATCTCGGAGTCCATATATACCGCGAACAGCGGGATCTTTTGGAGGGCAACCTGACACGTGCCATCACAGCAGTGCGGACGCAAATGTCCTTCTGGAAAACCCTCCCCCTAGCAGTTATGGGTCGAATTGCTTTAATAAAAATGGTGGTCTTGCCGCGTTTACTTTATCACTTCACTAACTTACCACTTTATCTTCGACCCCCACTATTCAGGGATTTGGAGTCAGATATACGGCACTTTATCTGGCATGATTCGCGCAGCAGGGTAGCAATGGTTAAATGTACCCATCGACCGCACAGGGAGGCCTCTCACTACCAAATATGGCGCACTACTACTTAGCGGCACAACTTCAGTGGGTGGCACGCTGGCTCAGTGCCCGCAACCTTGGGGATACGGCGACACAGGCGCCCGGGTACACCCGACCCCAAATAGTGACACTCTTCCACCCTGACAGGAAAGGGAGCCCGCCTAAGCAGCTGTTACTGAAAGTTGCTTATCAATGCTATCGCCGCTGCCTTCGCCTAACACACCAGTTCATACCATATGCGCCCTCTCTACCTATATTGGGCACCCCCAGAAGACATCGAGCGATATCCAATGTAGAGCTCACGCAATTGGAGGAAGTGGGCATACTGACGGTGGGAGATTTATTCAATGATGGGCAGCTTATTCCCTTTGAAGACCTGGCGGAAAATACTGGCCTACCACGAGGGCAGTTCCTTCTCCATGCCGCGATGACCCGCACACTGACCACGCACTGGGGCACCACACTACAGGAACCTGATACACATCTCACCATACAATATTTACACGAGCTTGGAACTGGTCGCCACCTTACCAAATGGTTTGCGGAATCAATTAGGGCACACACGGCACCGCCACTGCTCTCTCTGCGCGCCCAATGGGATGCGGACTTCCAACGGCAGGTCACGGATCGCGAATGGGGACGCATACTTGAAACCCCATGAGAATTCCCCGTACTGCGCAATTCAGGCTCATCCAGTACTACATACTCCACAGAGCCTACCTCACGCCCGCCAAAATTACTAAAATTTTTAATCGTACAGATGCCAAATGTGCTAGATGTAACAAACTGTGGGCTGACCTTCTGCATATGCTGTGGTCTTGTACAGTTATACAGCCCTACTGGGCCGAAGTTATTAGGAGGCTGACATCATGCACAGAAAGGACACTGGATTGGACGTGGGAGGTGTGCATCCTGGGTCTTTATCGTAGGTCCAAGAGACATAAAGTAACATCCAGATACATTGACCTAGGCCTCATAGTGGCTAAGCGTTTGCTCACACGCCGTTGGAAATCGCCTGAACCACCAGCGGCCAGGGCCTGGTACCGATCTCTCTTATGTTGGGCACAGGCGGAAAGTGTTTCTCCCTTTTTATACATTATATACTATGTCTCACCCTGACACCGAATGGATTTATAATTTTCTATTGACAGACAATTGTAAACTGTTCACAACCACGCCGTAATTTGTTCTGGACATATGTATCGGATGATCTCTGCTATGTATACGGACTATTCTAAACTGTTTTGTTTAACAAAGTTTTATGTAACTATAAAAAACAATAAAAACAAATGTAATATATATATATTTTTTTTTAAATGGATCAGATATATCGACGATCTGTTCCTTATCTGGGACGGTCCGGAGCATTTGGCTCTAGAATTCATTCACGAACTAGGGGACAACAATTTAAATCTGAAGTTTACCCACAAAATTAGTGCCAATTACTGTGAATTCTTGGACATAGCAGTAGCCATTGAAGGAAACAGCATCACGACCCGGCTGTTCCGCAAGGAAACAGCAGGCAACACGGTCTTACATGCTGCCAGTCATCATCCTATCCCCCTAGAACAGAGCATCCCCTATGGGGAAATGTTGCGTGCTCGCCGCAATTGTAACACAAGTGAAGGTTTCATTGCGGAACAACAGGCCATGATAAAACGCTTCAAAAACAGGGGCTACAATGATAGAGTCTTAGACTCAGCCAAAGACAAAGTTCAGAGTAAAACACAGAGAGATTTGCTGTTTAACACATCTGTTAGGCAAACTCAGAATCAAAGTCAGAAATCTAATGGAGTCCCGAGAATGATAACAACTTTTAGTAGGGGAGCGAGAGCACTAAGAATAGCCATGAAAGCCCATTGGAATCTTTTGGTAGCAGACCCCATAATAGGCAAATGCATAGGAGGAATCCCACAAATAACCTACAAACGACCAAAATCATTGAAGGACCGCCTTGTACATAGTTACTCCCAAGGCACTCCAACCACCAACTGGCTAGAAACAGTGAAAGGCTTCCCTACGTGTGGAGGCTGCAAAGCCTGCAGGAATGGAAAAAACTGCAAAAAATATCTGTCGGGAGAAGGGATTGAGAAAAACATATTACAATTCATTAATTGTAACAGTGACTTTACCATCTACGTACTGGAGTGCCCTTGTGGCCTCCAGTATGTGGGTAGTACTAAACTCCCACTAAAAGTGAGAATCCTACAACATCTCCGCGCAATAACCAATAGGGATTTTAATTACCCGGTTGCTCTGCATTTTGCCGACAATCATAAGAGCAAAAATAATGGCCTTAAATTTTTTGGTATCGATAGGATTCCATCACATATCAGAGGGGGAGACAGAGAAAAACAATTAAGAATTCTAGAGTCAAGATATATTATTGACTTAAATTGCAAAACACCCAAAGGTTTAAACAGTGGGGAGGAGCTTGCAACTCATATTGGACGTTAAATGTAGAAAAACAACAATAACTGCTTTTCAGATTTTTAATCAAATTATATTTTAGTGTATTATTTATGTCACTCTTTCACGTTTTTTAAGAAGGAAGAAGAACAGAGAGTAGTTTGTCTATATTGAGCCATTATGGGGCGTCAAAGAGGGGTAAATAGGTGCACATTTGTGACTTACCTCATGATTTCCTAAAATAATTGGGTAATCCTCAGATAGAATGATTCCCTCGCCAGATTCCAGCTACTTTGCACGTGTGTTAGGGGACATTCACTCACTTAAGTCCCATTCACTTGGCACCATTTAGAGGTCTATTCCTGTCTAATATGCTAAATGATTATGGTTTCAGAGGCGTAACGAAAACGTTATGGACTTAGGAACAATAAATCTATCACGCAGTTTCTATTGCCTCAAAATGAAGTACCAGCAGAGAGACTAGGTATAGCGGCAGTGGGTAGGATATGAATTGGATTTTGTTAACCATAATATATGGACCCACGAAATATTAATGGTTATAGACGTGGTCAATAATTTGAATAATATCGAGCATTGTAACCGTGATAAGCTTCACACATGTTTGAAGGATTGTATAGATTATTGAGATCAATGGATCAGATGGCATTTGTCATAGGATTGCATAGGAGTCCAAAAAATAAGGCTAACAATTGCATTTGCATATATTGTGATAACATATGCCATGAGCCGCGTATACCTGGCAACTCATTGGAATATCATACTGATATAGCATGCAGAGATGATTGCAGAGGAGTCCAAGGAATAAGGTTAACAATTGTATTTGCATATATAATAATAACCTATGCCATGCGCTGCGCGTACCGAGATTTTCATTGGAATGTTATATTGATATTGCATGCCAAGATGATAAAAGCCTGCCCAAATGAATGACATCAAGGAAGCATATGGCACTTGTCATAAGAATATATAGGAACCGGAAGACATGCCTAACAATTGTATTTACATATAACGTGCAAAAATGCGTCCAGCGCTGCGCGTCCTTGAGAGCGTAGTGCAATGTCACATTGATATAGTATGTTGAGAAGACAACTTCCGTTGGTATGGTCTGATCACTTCCTGATGGGCTTTAGAATCCGGAAGGAATTGTCCCGCCCCTTATCCCACGGTAAACCCCCTTCATATAGTTTCAGACCTTTCTGCCAGATGACACCAGAAGCCATGGAGAGAGCATTGAGTCACCACACGATGTGCCTTTCTGCGGTGACCCTGAGAAAGATGCGCTTAGTTTGGATAACTGGCTAGAAGATCGGGCTCTTGAATTAGCCCCCCCCCTCCTCTCGCGTGGCTAAATCTCTGCGCGCTTCCGCCCCTTGGTTCACTGAAACTCTTAGGAAAAGTAGAAGTATTTGCAAACGGCTGGAGAGAGTATGGAGGACCAAGTTTGACCCGGAGGCTAAAGCGAGATACAAATTGGCTTTGAAAGCCCACTATAGGAGTATCCGTGAGGGCAAGAAACATTTTTTCTCCTCTAAAATTGAGGTAGCCAGTAACAAGAGTAAGGAAATATTTAAAATTGTTAAAGATTTTTCCTCTCCGAGTGCGGTGAGTACTCCGTTTACCCCTCGTCTACCTGGGTCAACCACATTGCTGACCACTTTTATAATAAAATCTGCACTATTCAACAGTCCTTTACTACCCCCTCTTCGGCTATGCAAGATGGGGCAAGTCTGGTGGGCTTGGCTAGCCCTAGCACCAGCTATTCTTTTACTCAATTCCTGCCCATTTCCCCTGAAAAATCCCTCAAGATCATGTACTCTCTGAAGTCCGGCTCTCCTTCAGATCCGTGCCCAGCAAAAACATTCTCGGACATTGCAGAGATCCTAAATCCAGCGGTCAATTTGGTTCTGAACTCCTCATTACAACAGGGGCTGGTTCCTGGCCGCTGGAAAAGGGCTAAAATCATCCCCCTGCTGAAGACGCCGTCTGCAGACCCCACTGTGGTTGCGAACTACAGGCCCATTTCACTGCTGCCATTTTTCTCCAAAACCTTGGAGAAATATGTCAACCTACAACTGACTGAGTATGTAGAGGCCAACCATATACTCCATGATAGTCAGTCTGGTTTTAGGACCCATCTCAGTACTGAAACAGCTTTACTGGAAGTCTCTGAAACCATTAAAGAGCAATTGGATGGTGGAGAAAGTGCGGTGTTGATACTTTTAGACCTCTCCGCAGCTTTTGATACCGTGCCCCACGACCGGCTCTTGCAAAGCCTATCGGACTGTGGCATCAGGGGCACGGTACTTAAGTGGTTTGCTTCCTTCCTCAACGACCGCCATCAAGAAATCTGGTCCCCCCCTTTTTCGGCCTCCATTCCCCCTATGAAGGTGGGGGTCCCGCAGGGCTCCATTTTGAGTCCATCACTTTTTAACATCCATATGGCTCCTCTTGCTCTCTTAGCAGAGTCGCACGGCGCTAAGATAGTATCTTACGCCGATGATACTCAACTGCTATTCATGCGCGATAAAGGTTGTGATTTCAGTAGTGAGGAGATTAACACCTGCTTGTCGAACGTTTTCTCTTGGTTGCGGCTCAATCAACTGAAATGCAACCCTGAAAAATCAGAGATTATATTTTTTGGCTGGCCACCTTGTGAATCATGGCTCAACTGGTGGCCTGGTGACATGTCTCCTCCTGCGGCCCCTGTAAGTGTTGTGAAAAACCTAGGGGTAAAGTTAGATGTCACCTTAACCATGAAAGCCCAAATTCAGACTGTTGTTGGCACGTGCTTTGGCATGTTGAAAATGTTAAAAAAACTTTCTTCCTCTGCTACCGGTTGAGCACCTTAAGACAGTAGTTCAAGCCTTACTCACCTCCAGGCTTGACTATGTCAATGTACTGTATATGGGTCTTCCTGAGTACTTACTGAACCGCTTGCAGGTGGCTCAAAATGCAGCGGCCAGAGCTATTCTCATGGTGGGACCCAGAGCACACATGTCTACTCATCTAAAAACCTTGCACTGGCTCCCAATACGCAAGAGGATCCAGTTTAAAGCATTGGTTCTGGCGTTCCGTGCCTTTCATGGCACGGGCGCCGTTTATCTCAGGAGACGGGTTCAAACTATGTGCCACATCGTGCCCTGAGGTCCTCTGGTCAGGCCCTGATACTTATTCCTAAATTTTCCCGCTCACGGGCAGGCGGGCGCTCATTCCAAACGCTGGCCGCCCGCCTATGGAATAGTTTACCCCTTCATCTTAGGCTGGTCCAAGACCTACTTGTTTTCAGGAGACAGCTAAAAACCTGGCTTTTCCGGCTATATTGCCTCTGTTCTGGTTTTAGTGCGACTGTTTTCGAACTCTGATTTCTCTGTCCCTAGTCGGTCCTGCAGCGCCGGGACACTCTGTGGAGTAGCCGCGCGCTTTACAAGTACCAATTTCATTTCATATCTAAGGACTTCACATTATGGTGATGCTTATTAAAGCAAACACAAGGAGATGATGGACGGAGCGCTGAAACTTTTCAGACACTCACCCCCAGTCACAGATCTGGGTTGAATCCATCATCATTCTTTAGCTCACTTTGCCACCTCAGTTCAGACCCAGCTATATGCAAATCAGTCTTGACCCTGTGCCTCATGGGAACAGTCCAGCCCGAACTGCCAAGCCAGGTCTTCCCTGAACCGGAAACAAGCATCCTGGGACCGGTTTCTGGGTAACACCCTTCATCAGCCAGGCTAGCTTGAATCCAGTGGCAAAGTGAGCAAGGGACCCACGTCTGGGCATACCCTGCCAACTTAAGGCGAACAAAGCAAACACAAGGAGATGATGGACGGAGCGCTGAAACTTTTCAGACACTCACCCCCAGTCACAGATCTGGGTTGAATCCATCATCATTCTTTAGCTCACTTCGCCACCTCAGTTCAGACCCAGCTATATGCAAATCAGTCTTGACCCTGTGCCTCATGGGAACAGTCCAGCCCGAACTGCCAAGCCAGGTCTTCCCTGAACCGGAAACAAGCATCCTGGGACCGGTTTCTGGGTAACACCCTTCATCAGCCAGGCTAGCTTGAATCCAGTGGCAAAGTGAGCAAGGGACCCACGTCTGGGCATACCCTGCCAACTTAGGGCGAACAAAGCAAACACAAGGGGATGATGGACGGAGCGCTGAAACTTTTCAGACACTCACCCCCAGTCACAGATCTGGGTTGAATCCATCATCATTCTTTAGCTCACTTCGCCACCTCAGTTCAGACCCAGCTATATGCAAATCAGTCTTGACCCTGTGCCTCATGGGAACAGTCCAGCCCGAACTGCCAAGCCAGGTCTTCCCTGAACCGGAAACAAGCATCCTGGGACCGGTTTCTGGGTAACACCCTTCATCAGCCAGGCTAGCTTGAATCCAGTGGCAAAGTGAGCAAGGGACCCACTCCGTCCATCATCTCCTTGTGTTTGCTTTGTTCGCCCTAAGTTGGCAGGGTATGCCCAGACGTGGGTCCCTTGCTCACTTTGCCACTGGAATCAAGCTAGCCTGGCTGAAGAGGGCTGTTAGCCCGAAACCGGTCCCAGGATGCTTGTTTCCGGTCCAGGGAAGACATGGCTTGGCAGTTCGGGCTGGACTGTTCCCATGAGGCACAGGGTCAAGACTGATTTGCATATAGCTGTGTCTGAACTGGGGTGGCAAAGTGAGCTAAAGAATGATGATGGATTCAACCCAGATCTGTGACTGGGGGTGAGTGTTTGAAAAGTTTCAGCACTCCGTCCATCATCTCCTTGTGTTTGCTTTGATGCTTATTAAAGAGCGTGATGACTTTATTGTCCCAGAATGCCGGGAGTAAGCATCGCCGATGATAATTTTATTGTCCCTGATTGCCGGAAACATTGCCCGTAATTCGTATTTTTTCAATGGTAATTAATGTCATGAATTATGATTACATGGGAATGAATCACAAACTACTGTGTATTGCTTTATAATAAGAGATGTTCAGTCCAAATGTTTGCACTATTAATTGTGAAGCACAAGAAATACGTAAAGTATGCTTTCTATGTTTATGCACTCTGAAACGTATTTCTATGGGAATTAGCTGTACAGGAAGTAACTTGACAAAGGCGAAACGCCGAAACGCGTCGTCCTTGACTTTGGTGCACAATAAAATTATTTGTGCTGTCTCCTGGTGTGCCGCTTCCTGTTGTGTTCTGCCATTGAGGTAGAGTGAAGGACTCCGTAGTAATTTACAAACGGCTGCTGTCGCCGTTCAGCAGGCACCGACGCCGTTGGAAGGGAACCGCTAAGCACAGCAACTTTGGGACATATATATATATATATATACACATATCAAAGAAATCTCCACTCCACTTCAGGAAAAAGAGCACGCATATAAAATATATACACACACACCATACTCCCTCCACACGCCCCTCTCTCCTACCCCTTTTCCCTTCACAGTGTCACCAGTTGCATTTTCAGTTTGTGACTGGACCGATGTCATTTCACCTAAACACAGTTCAGAGTAATTGCATTTTAGTGAGAAAAATTAATTCAAAACTAAATCATGCTCAAAGCCTAAAAAGTAAAGGAAATAAAAATGAGCAAATCTGTAGGTAGGTGTCATGGAGGAAGTGTGATTAGAGAAATAAGAATATGAGTAAAAAATGTCACCCACACTGTCTGGAGCGGGGAAGAGGGGGACAGAAAAAAGGCAGGAGGAGGCCAAACATGAGGGCAATGGTTAAGCTGGACACCTTGAGCTTAAAGTAACCCTTACTTGTCTGGGGTGGGGTCCTTTGGACGGCAGGCCCCATGCATATTTAACAAAAGCAGGGGGATGAAAGGATGACGCTGAGCAGGTTTGTGGAGGGCAGGGATCAGGCGGTGGGTGAAGTCGTGTATGCAGTGCTTAATTTGAGCTGGTGATTCCCGGTGCTCGGCACTGGCACTTATTTGTCAACACCGGCACTTATGACAGCTGCCACATGGTGGCTAATTTAGAAATGAGCACAATAACAGTTGATTATAAATTCAATATACATTACAAACAACTAATACCTGCCGCCTAACCCATTCTTATATATTTGGGGGGCTCGAACAGTCTGAATTGTCACACTTTAGCAGTGTGATAGTAGTGGTGTAGGAACTGTCAATGGCAGTGCTGGCAGTGACACTGGGTGGTACAAGCTGTGGTGGCCTCCTGGCGAGGGCCCTGGCACGTATTTATTTTTATTCTTTTTTACAAATTAAGCACTGCAAATATGTGCATGGGCACCGTTTCATGTTACCCGGGTACTTTGATCGTGCCAATCAGGGAGAAGGGATGACGTACTCTGTAGGGCTGAAGGATGGCCAGAGATAACGGTACAATGTGTGCAAGTCGATTCTGATTCAACAAAATGTGTGCTTAACATTATGAACTTTTCTGCACTAAAACAAAAATAGTGTAGCTTTGAAATACCATATTTTGCTGTGCATGGCTAACTAGGCCTCAACTCCATATTGTTTCAATGTAGCCATGACGTTTGTTTTCATTACTCATTCTCACACCACACGTAACCAAAATGTGCACTCATGCTCTTTGTTGACTTGCAGTTCTGGAAGAACTACGGAGAAAGCCTTTTGCAACATTCAAGGTTCTTCCTGCCTGTTTCACTGTTTATGACACTTACATTGTTTGTGTAACTAGATTTGTACTGCCACATCTGATGATGTTAGGTTAGAATAGGGCACATTAATATTCAGTTACGGGATAGTGCTAGGATGGTGGCAACAAGTGATGTTGTATAATTCTGAAATGTGATTTCTTTAGCTTTGCTCACCTTATGCTAACTGTGCGATTTCCACTGACTTCTATTGTGAATTTGTCTAGAAATCCTAGAACGTTTGGAGGTGAGACTGTCTTCTAACTCCCCGACCCGAGAGACTGAACACTTGTTCGTTTGTCGCATACTTTGGACTTAGGATGTTTTTGCCCTGATTTCATGTCATTCTCCTGCTGCATTTGATTGAGCCTTAAGCTAGTTTCCTACATTAATCACTATGCATTCTGACTAACCCTAGATTTTTGCCTTTTGTAGTGCTCCTTAATTTTAAAATAAACTTTCATGGTTATTAAATTAATTGGACTCTATCCTTTTGATTCAAAGCTTATTTACGGACTATACTGATTTACTTGCTGTCAGAACTTATATTTTGGGGCACATGACCTCATATGTTTTTAAGGTTTCCACTGTCTATGATGCTGGGCAGACGCTTTATCTTCCATTATTCGATAAGATAGCGTCAACAAATGAATGGAAGACACCAGCCAGCCTCCATTCTTTTTCAAGAACTAATCACCCCATCTCGCTGCTGCCCTTCCCCGCCAAAGCACTCAAGAAGACCATTAACCACCAGCTCACCGAACACCTGGAGAGAAACAACCTGCTGGACGGCACCCAATGCGGCTTCCGCGTCAACCACAGCACCAAGACCACACTGATAGTTGCCACCGACGACATCAGAACCCTCCTCGACCGGGGTGAAACAGCGGCCCTGATCCTCCTCGACCTCTCAGCTGCGTTTGATACCCTATCCCACCACACCCTCATCAAGAGACTCCACCACATTAGGATCCAGGGAGACGCCCTCAAATGAATTGCATCCTTCCTCACAGGACGCACCCAGAGAATCCGCCTACCACCCTTCACCTCGGAGCCCAAGAGCATCATCTGTGGCGTCCCTCAAGATTCTCCCTCAGCCTCACCCAGTTCAACACCTACATGACATCCCTGGCCGACATCATCAGAACCCATGGCCTCAACATCATATCTTACGTAGACGACACCCATCTCATCCTCTCGCTCTCAGAAGACCCCATCACCACTAGAACCAACTTCCACAATGCCATGACGAGTGTCGTTGACTGGATAAAGACCAATTGCCTGAAGCTCAACATGGACAAGACGGAAGTGCTGATTTTTGGGAACAACACCTCCTCGTGGGACGACACCTGGTGGCCCACCGAACTCGGACTCATACCAACAGACCACGTTCGCAACCGCAGCATCATCCTGGACAACAAACTCACCATGAAACACCAGATCAATGCAGTATCCTCCACCTGCTTCCACACCCTCAACATGCTCTGAAAGATCTTCAGATGAATCCCTATCAGCACCAGAAACACCATCACTCAAGCCCTTGTCACCAGTCGACTGGACTACGGAAACAAGCTCTTCGCCAGAATCACCACCCAACTTCTGAAGAGACTCTAGACGATACAGAACTTAGCTGCCAGACTCATCCTCAACCTCCCCAAACGGACGCACATCTCCCCCCACCTCAGGAGCCTCCACTGGATCCCCATCCAGAAGAGATGCCAAATCAAGATACTGACTATAAGGCCCTCCACAACCAGGGACCAGCATACATCAACCACCGCCCGAACTTCCACCAACCTTCCAGACACCTGCATTCCGCTTCCCTCGCCCTTGCACACACTCCCTGCATCCGCCGAAGCTACAGTGGAAGTTGTTCCTTCTCCTCCCTCGCCACCAAGTCCTGGAACGACCTTCACCTTCGAACATCACCCTCTCTTACGGAATTCAGAAAGGGACTCAATACCTGGCTTTTCGACTGAGCCCAGTGAGATCTTAGCACCTGGATACCCTCACTGGTGAGTAGCCGCGCTCTATAAATACTGTTTTGTTTGATTTGATATGATTTACTCCAGAGCAGGTAAGAGTACCCCTGATACATCCGATGATGCTCTCACAAGGCAGTAACTCTGATTCTTTCAACAACTGGCCAAGCACGCAAGAGTGGGCCAGGGCAGAATCCAACAGCGATCACTGACATCATTCAATCCCAAGTTCACGTGGAGAGCATCACATATAGAGGCCAAACTTGCTTCATTTATTCTCCCAATAAAATGTCAGGTGAGCAGCTACAGTAAGGATGGAAAAAGTTGTGCCATTAAAGATGAAGCGGGGGCTTTAATCCTCCCCGGCCCAGGAGCCGGACTGGATTAGCAGACTGGGGACACTTCAAAACCCGAGGGAAGGACTTTGACCAGGGGGTTAATAGCTCTCTTCCAACAAGGGCTTTGCTGATAGATGAGGGCCACAGATCCAGGGATAGGGAGGGCGGAAGATGTCACTGGCTGGGGGAGGATAACGGGGAAGAGAAGAGGTGGCAAACACCAACAGGTGCCTCGTACCCCCAGGGAATGTTATCTATGCGAGGAACAGATGGTCAATTTACCTCATTCGAATTCCCCCAAGATGGCGCACACCAGCCCCCTCCTGTTGTTTACAGCACGCGGCAACTGAGCGACACGACTATCTCTTCATTAATTAAACAGCAGCCTGAACTGGAGCCAAGGCACCTAATGAGTCAGCGTTCCTTGTGCCAGCGGTGTCTGGAGTAGGGTTGGCTCACACAGCTCTGCCCTCTTCAGGGTGGCACTTGTCTCATGCCCCCTATTTTATTTCAAGAGTGTTGACCCTCAAGCAAAATCAGTGAGGTAAAGAAGGATGAAAACAGACCAACTAAGTAAGAATCATACTTTGGGGAGATAGTGCGAGTCAAAGGTAGTTGTGATGGGTCCCGAGAGCTGGCATACATTATTAGTGACTGGTCATTTGCAAAGCTGGTCAGTGACTTTCAGCCACAGTTCAATGTTTTGACTCTTGAATCTGATCTGGACAACTTTCAGGGCTCTGCAGTTTGACCCAACATTAGAGATTAGTTCGTCCTCTTCTTTTTCCTTTAAAAAAAGGTTTGCGAAAGGGGTTTTGTGTGTCTCCTAATTTCAATGTCGACTTTTTAAAGTTTGAATTGTCCTGCTTAGTAAAGAAAACTAATTACATTTTGCCAATGTAGTTTTCCGATAGGCTTTTAAAAATATACCTTAAATTTGGAAACTGTTTTTTCCAACGAAAAGTGAAAAATATAAATATTTTATAAAAGGTGCTCTATGACCCCGTGCATGGGCGGGGTATTCTGTGGTTATCAATCAATATCAGAGGAGATCCCCTGAAGGAGGAAAACCTTTTCTTATCGGCTTGAAAGTACAAACTATTGCTCTTCTGGAGTGTAGCTCAGTCTGGCCTGCAAACCCCCACACGCTTTACAAGACTCAGAGGCAAGACCGACAACTGTTGTCATCAGACCGTGAGATCACATCCTAACATTTCCATCAACTGTGCTTGGTACCAAATAAATGCTACATTCAAGGAAAGTACCCACGCACTCTTCATGGAGCAGTTATTATGGGCAGACCTGCATATCTGCCCACAATGCTCACGAAACATGCCAACACACCAAGCTAACCCAGTCGTAATTGCCATCTTCATTCTGGTGGCAGATCTGTCAGATACACACTAGTGGAACTCACCGCACCGCCCATAAGAGCAGCTGCTGACGTTTAGGGAACCGGATAAACCTACCTCATCAACCAGGCATCGAGTCCAACAACTATCTATACTAATACATAGAGATCATTCTCAGACTGAAACACAAACTGAAGGCTGTGTACCTGCAATGACAACACACAAGCCTGGAACTCCTGAACACCAACCCTAATGATGTTCATGAGACTCCATCTTGAGGCAACAGCACCCAACCCTCGTGTTTGAATCTACAACTCTCATAATATGTGCGGATCTCAATCTGTGGATCACCAGACCCATAATGTACACAAGAGTCTGTCTGAGGCTACAGCACCACTACTCCTGCTGTACACAGCCTGCATCGGACCAACCCAGAAGATACACCGAATGTTACTTCGGAGGCTGCAACACCCACCCCTTGTGTATGAATCTACAACTCTCATAATGTGTGCGGATCTCAATCTGTGGATCACCAGACCCATAATGTACACAAGAGTCTGTCTGAGGCTACAGCACCACTACTCCTGCTGTACACAGCCTGCATCGGACCAACCCAGAAGATGCACCGAATGTTACTTCGGAGGCTGCAACACCCACCCCTTGTGTATGAATCTACAA
Source organism: Calotriton arnoldi (assembly GCA_963921515.1). Lineage (NCBI taxonomy): Eukaryota > Metazoa > Chordata > Amphibia > Caudata > Salamandridae > Calotriton > Calotriton arnoldi. The sequence continues at coordinate 59,899 of CAWUFW010000763.1, forward strand.
CTCTCATAATGTGTGCGGATCTCAATCTGTGCATCATCAGGCTCATAATGTACACAAGAGTCTGTCTGAGGCTACAGCACCAATACGCATGCTGTACACAGGTTGCATCGGACCAACCCAGAAGATACACCGAATGTTACATCGGAGGCTGCAACACCACACCCTCGTGTATGAATCTACAACTCTCATAATGTGTGAGGATCTCAATCTGTGCATCATCAGGCTCATAATGTACACAAGAGTCTGTCTGAGGCTACAGCACCAATACTCCTGCTGTACACAGGCTGCATCGAACCAACCCAGAAGATACACCGAGGGGCCGATTCCGATCTCGGCCGGTAGTGCTCCGAATCGGATTCGGTTTTACCGGATCCGATCCGGAGCCCTATTTTCCGACCGAGTCGTACGCGCGTCCGGGCGAGCGAGTACGATGCGTATTCGCCGACCGACTCGTCCGGGCGACCCGACCGCTCCGACCGACTGGTTCCCGGATCGTACCGCTCCGACCGACTCGCTCGGACCCGATTCGCACCGCGCAATGGAGACGTTTTCCGGCCGGGTAAGTACGATGCGCACCTCGACCGCTCCGACCGACTCGCGCCGTCCGACTCGAACTCGCTGTCGGAGCCGTACTTTGGGGGTCCGTGTCGGACCCCTGTACGCGTACCCGTGCGAGGCGCACACAGGGGGGACCCATGGGTCCCCCTACCTGTGCGTGTACGCTGCGAAGCGCTTCGCGGCGTACTCGCTGTAGGGGCGCCCTTGTCCGCCTCGCACCCATTGAGGCAATGGGAGCCCGCGTACGCGTTTTTACGACCGGCTCCCATTGAGTTCAATGGGAGTCCGACCGACTCGTGTCCGGTGGCATACGAATGCATCGGACTCGTTCGGTCGGACTGCACGGGTCCGATTCGGTCGGAAATCTCTCCGAGGCCGGCTCGGTCGGAGAAATTACCGACACGAATCGGAATCGGCCCCCGAATGTTACATCGGAGGCTGCAACACCACACCCTCGTGTATGAATCTACAACTCTCATAATGTGTGCGGATCTCAATCTGTGCATCATCAGGCTCATAATGTACACAAGAGTCTGTCTGAGGCTACAGCACCAATACGCATGCTGTACACAGGTTGCATCGGACCAACCCAGAAGATACACCGAATGTTACATCGGAGGCTGCAACACCACACCCTCGTGTATGAATCTACAACTCTCATAATGTGTGAGGATCTCAATCTGTGCATCATCAGGCTCATAATGTACACAAGAGTCTGTCTGAGGCTACAGCACCAATACGCATGCTGTACACAGGTTGCATCGGACCAACCCAGAAGATACACCGAATGTTACATCGGAGGCTGCAACACCACACCCTCGTGTATGAATCTACAACTCTCATAATGTGTGAGGATCTCAATCTGTGCATCATCAGGCTCATAATGTACACAAGAGTCTGTCTGAGGCTACAGCACCAATACTCCTGCTGTACACAGGCTGCATCGAACCAACCCAGAAGATACACCGAATGTTACATCGGAGGCTGCAACACCACACCCTCGTGTATGAATCTACAACTCTCATAATGTGTGAGGATCTCAATCTGTGCATCATCAGGCTCATAATGTACACAAGAGTCTGTCTGAGGCTACAGCACCAATACTCCTGCTGTACACAGGCTGCATCGAACCAACCCAGAAGATACACCGAATGTTACTTCGGAGGCTGCAACACCCACCCCTTGTGATACAGAGGAGAGTACTTACAATGCTCCACACCGCACCCGCACAATGTACACTAGACTCCACCTAAGGCCACATCCCCCAACTCTCATAAAGTACACTCAACAGCATCAGAGGCAGTGGGATGAACAAATACACCCAGATGCGATAAACTGAACATTGTCTTCCGCCAGAAACATTTATTGAAGGTTCCTCATTCAGGTTCTAATTGAGACGAGATAGGCAACTCACAGTGAGAGGTTCCAGTGGCTGTTCTGTCATTTACTGCAGGTTTATTGCCAGTGTTCATTCTGCCCCCTAATATAAAGTTGGTCTGGAGATGCATTTTTAATAAATACAATTTAAAACAAAGTTAAGGATTAAAAGCATATGTCATGTAGTCACTTGTATAGCATAAGCCTGCGCCTGCCACAGTGAAAAAAACGAAACGAAAAACACAAGCATTTATCAAATGAAGAATTTAACTGGTTATGAATGAATCAGTGTACTTTTGAAAAGCAAAACAGCACTTGAGAAACGGAAGGCAGGAACAGGCCCAGATGTGCAAACCTATTTTATGGCTGCAAACGACAAGTTACTTACCTTCGGTAACACATGATCTGGTACAGACATTCTCTAGCTGCGGATCCAGCCTGACGCCTGGGGAATTCAAAGGTTAGGAATCTGCAGCGAGAAGTCTCTATCAGATACTCAGATTCACAGTTTGAACCACAAAATCCATTTTAGGAATCAGTAAACTTTTACTGACTCCCAAAATGGGACTGCAACCTCATCCCAGTTTGCTATTTCAAAGCGGCGTGTTGTAGGCGTCCTTAACAAATAACGAGTCGCATCAAAGTTTTGTGACCATAAGCCCGTTGCAAAACATTGAAAAGTCACAGACTTCTAGGCTGGGATGGTAAGTCATTCACTAAAGAGAAACCCTCTTCACCCTTATGAATTTATAAAAGTATGTTGGGGAGTAGGCAGTGGTCCAGGGGCCCACTGACAACTCTCAAACAAACTTTCTCAAAAAAAGAACACTTTTCGTTTTTAAATGTAGCCCCAGTTCCTTTAAGGAAAACAGACTTCATTTATTAAAAAAAAGTTTACTTTATTTACAGGCAATCATAGACATAGCGATTGCTGACCCTAGCAAGCAACCATCTCTGTGAGGGCCACCAATTAAATTAAGTCACAGTTTGCTACCAACCTTATTACTTTTCATGAGGTAGGTCATTTTACAACCCGCTACAAATCGGATTTTTACTAACTATCTTAGTAGTACATAAGTTGGTTCATAAAATTCTTTACTTGTTGCAAAAACACCAGTTTCAAAATGCAACCAGTTTTTTAGGTCGAGCCTAGACAGCGCTTGCACTATCTGGAAGATCTGTTGTATGTACTTTGTGTGGGTTTTGGAGCATTTCCCCAGGACTTGTCTGCTTCCGCTTAGGGACTACTTTTTTTCTAGTAACTGCCTCTATTTAACTGTCTTGATAGAAAACGACCAGCAGAGGTCAGTAAAATACCAGTTTTGCTTTACCAAGGATAATGTGCTTCATAGCTAAAAACTTACAAGGTCCCAAAGGCGAGACCTATTGCATTGCAAATGCTTGTTGTAACCAGTAACCTGTATATCTTGCACTAAGTCCTCTGGGTGGAAACAGTACTTTAAATGGAAATACAGAAGTGCGGGTACTCACTATTCAGAGTACCTGTCTGCTCCTGAAAAGTGCAGGCACTCTCCCTTATAAATTAAAGTAGTGCAGGTACTCCGCTCCAGACCGTACCTGCCCAATTAAAGCTGTGGGTGGAACCAAAACCCACTATTTGTATAAAAAATGAGTAACATAGATGGTGAATAACGGGGCTGTTTTTCCCTCTGGGGTTGTGAGTGACATCAAATGAACAACAGCGAAACTCGAGTTGTCTATGATGTCACTCAGAACGCCAATGTGAAAAACGTCGGCATTACTCATTGTTATCCATATACAAGGTTATGTTTCGTATGGCCCACCCTGATCATCTGCCCCTGCTTTCAACAGCTGTGCAGGAGCAGATAAGTCATGGGGGGCCATGCGTAACCCATACCTGCCTCCGCCGCCCGCCCCGTCTTACACTTGGTGCCCTGACATCAATTCCCAGTACCCTCTGACCATCATGCCACCCCCGCCACCCTCCTACATTTCCCATTGTTGCTATGTCACAGCAGTGAATCACTGAATCTGGTATTCACAGTAGTGGTTCTTGTCAGCGAGAGCCCTATATAACAACAGGCACATAGACAGCTGTGTTGTCAAACAACACCTAACAATAAAACTGTGTTTAGCTTTTAGTTACACAGTTGTATATGCGAGACAACTCCGCTTTCTAAGTCTTAAACATTGAGAGTAACAAATTGAGAAATACAAGGCAACAGATATGTGACTGAAAGGAATCCTTAACGCTTTCCGAAAATGGCGAACTGGGGGAAACGGAGATTCCCACGTAGAAGGTGGTTCCACAGCCGCAGGGGAATTGGGGGAGGGGAGACAGAGGTTTCACGACGACTGACAAACACACTGTATATTCACAATTACACAGAGCGGCATCAATTTGATTTATTTTCCAATAAAAGCGTATGTAGCTGCAGTCAGTGTGGGTCTTGTAATTGTTGATAATATGGTATTCCCACCGGTTCCACCGTGATGTCAACAACTCCATAGGTGCTCACTGACAAGCTTCAGGGCCACGTCTGCTTTAGAAATACTTTCTGCATTAGTGTTCATTCCAGAAATCCCTTCACAAGCATCAGATAACCACACAGAACATGTACACTACATACAGAAGCAGTGCAAGCTTCACACCAGATACACAGAAGAGGCCCTTCAGAGGCAGCAGTGGTGCAAGCTTCACACCAGATACACAGAAGAGGTCCTTCAGAGGCAGCAGCGGTGCAAGCTTCACACCAGACACACAGAAGAGGCCCATCAGGGACAGAAGCAGTGCAAGCTTCACACCAGACACACAGATGAGACCCATCAGCAGTGCAAGCTTCACACCAGACACACAGAAGAGGCCCTTCAGAGGCAGCAGCAGTACAAGGTACACACCAGACCCACAGAAGAAGCACAGAAGAGGCACATCAGAGGCATCATCAGGGCAAGCTTCACACCAGACACAGATGAGACCCTTCAGGGGTAGAGACAGTGTAAGTTTCCCAAAAACAGGACATGTACAGCTTGTACAGCAGCAGTGTAGGCTTCAAGGGGACACAAAGAACTGATACAGTATATAAAACACCAGTGTATGCCTCCCAAAGCACACAGAGGAGGGGTAAAGCAAAGAATGGGCAACTGAAGTGCTAGCTTCACACCAGACACACAGAAGAGACCCATCAGCAGTGCAAGCGTCACACCAGACACACAGAAGAGGCCCATCAGGGGCATCAGCAGTGCAAGGTTCACACCAGACACACAGATGAGACCCATCAGCAGTGCAAGGTTCACACCAGACACACAGAAGAGGCCCATTGGGGCGGCAGCAGCAGTGCAAACTTCACACCAGACACACAGATGAGACCCATCAGCAGTGCACGCTTCACACCAGACACACAGAAGAGGCCCTTCAGAGGCAGCAGCAGTGCAAGGTACACACCAGACACACAGAAGAGGCACATCGGAGGCACATCAGACGCATCAGCAGGGCAAGCTTCACACCAGACACAGATGAGACCCTTCAGGGGTAGAAACAGAACATGTACAGCTTGTACAGCAGCAGTGTAAGCTTCAAGGGGACACAGAGAACTGATACAGTATATAAAACACCAGTGTACGCCTCCCAAAGAACACAGAGGAGTGGTACAGCAAAGAATGGGCAACAGCAGTGCAAGCTTCACACCTGACACACAGAAGACGCCCATCAGGGACAGAAGCAGTGCAAGCTTCACACCAGACACACAGAAGAGGCCCATCAGGGGCATCAGCAGTACAAGCTTCACACCAGGCACACAGGAAAGAGCCCATCAGGGGCAGCAGCAGTGCAAGCTTCACACCAGAAAACACAGACGAGGCCCTTCAGAGGCAGCAGCAGTGCAAGGTTCACACCAGACACACAGCAGAGGCCCATCAGGGACAAAAGCAGTGCAAGCTTCACACCAGACACACAGAAGAGGCCCATCAGGGACAGAAGCAGTGCAAGCTTCACACCAGACACACAGATGAGACCCATCAGCAGTGCAAACTTCACACCAGACACACAGATGAGACCCATCAGCAGTGAAATCTTCACACCAGACACACAGAAGAGGCCCATCAGGGGCATCAGCAGTGCAAGGTATATACCAGACACACAGATGAGACCCATCAACAGTGCACGCTTCACACCAGACACACAGATGAGACCCTTCAGAGGCAGCAGCAGTGCATGGTTCACATCAGACCCACAGAAGAGGCCCATCAGGGGCATCAGCAGTACAAGCTTCACACCAGGCACACGGGAAAGGCCCATCAGGGGCATCAGCAGTGCAAGGTATACACCAGACACACAGATGAGACCCATCAACAGTGCACGCTTCACACCAGACACACAGAAGAGGCCCTTCAGAGGCAGCAGCAGTGCAAGGTACACACCAGACCCACTCCATGCTAACTAGTTACGCGACCCCCAGCGCAGAGTGTGGGGGGGTAGGGCTCTGGTATCTAGTAGCCATTACCATCACCCACTGGTCCGACAGGGACCACATTTTGTGTCTGGACAGTGTACCCACCATTAAAGACAGAGTAGGGATACACTGTTACCAGTTTTTAAATTATTCTCTGCCACATTTTTCACCTCTTAGATCCCACACGATTTGTTCACTTTTTATGTTGTGTGTTTGTTTTCCCCTCCCTATTGCTCCACCTCCAGCGTTGGCTAGCGCGGGGGGGTGTTTAGCAGGCCCTATGATGAAGCATGACACAGCTTGCTGTGTGTGAGGGCAGTTTTATACACACTTTGTGCCCTGCCTTACACCAATCAACCACCTCACTTATTACCCATCACGATTTATGATTCTGTTAGTCCCTGGTCTGTGTTGTGTGGACTCATAGTCTGTAGGAGGGTGGCCAGGGACTTATACTCTTTCCTCTTTTCTGTGTTATTCTACAGTATATAAAACACCAGTGTATGCCTCCCAAAGCACACAGAGGAGGGGTAAAGCAAAGAATGGGCAACTGAAGTGCTAGCTTCACACCAGACACACAGAAGAGACCCATCAGCAGTGCAAGCGTCACACCAGACACACAGAAGAGGCCCATCAGGGGCATCAGCAGTGCAAGGTTCACACCAGACACACAGATGAGACCCATCAGCAGTGCAAGGTTCACACCAGACACACAGAAGAGGCCCATTGGGGGCGGCAGCAGCAGTGCAAACTTCACACCAGACACACAGATGAGACCCATCAGAAGTGCACGCTTCACACCAGACACACAGAAGAGGCCCTTCAGAGGCAGCAGCAGTGCAAGGTACACACCAGACACACAGAAGAGGCACATCGGAGGCACATCAGACGCATCAGCAGGGCAAGCTTTACACCAGACACAGATGAGACCCTTCAGGGGTAGAAACAGAACATGTACAGCTTGTACAGCAGCAGTGTAAGCTTCAAGGGGACACAGAGAACTGATACAGTATATAAAACACCAGTGTATGCCTCCCAAAGCACACAGAGGAGTGGTACAGCAAAGAATGGGCAACAGCAGTGCAAGCTTCGCACCTGACACACAGAAGAGGGCCATCAGGGACAGAAGCAGTGCAAGCTTCACACCAGACACACAGAAGAGGCCCATCAGAGACAGAAGCAGTGCAAGCTTCACACCAGACACACAGAAGAGGGCCATCAGGGACAGAAGCAGTGCAAGCTTCACACCAGACACACAGAAGAGGCCCATCAGGGACAGAAGCAGTGCAAGCTTCACCCCAGACACAGAGAAGAGGCCCATCAGGGGCATCAGCAGTACAAGCTTCACACCAGGCACACAGGAAAGAGCCCATCAGGGGCAGCAGCAGTGCAAGCTTCACACCAGACACACAGACGAGGCCCTTCAGAGGCAGCAGCAGTGCAACGTTCACACCAGACACACAGCAGAGGCCCATCAGGGACAAAAGCAGTGCAAGCTTCACACCAGACACACAGAAGAGGCCCATCAGGGACAGAAGCAGTGCAAGCTTCACACCAGACACACAGATGAGACCCATCAGCAGTGCAAACTTCACACCAGACACACAGATGAGACACATCAGCAGTGAAATCTTCACACAAGACACACAGAAGAGGCCCATCAGGGGCATCAGCAGTGCAAGGTATACACCAGACACACAGATGAGACCCATCAACAGTGCACGCTTCACACCAGACACACAGATGAGACCCTTCAGAGGCAGCAGCAGTGCATGGTTCACATCAGACCCACAGAAGAGGCCCATCAGGGGCATCAGCAGTACAAGCTTCACACCAGGCACACGGGAAAGGCCCATCAGGGGTAGCAGCAGTGCAAGCTTCACACCAGACACACAGAAGAGGCCCTTCAGAGGCAGCAGCAGTGCAAGGTACACACCAGACCCACAGAAGAGGCATATCAGAGGCATCAGCAGTGCAAGCTTCACACCAGACACAGTTGAGACCCTCCAGGAGTAGAGACAGTGTAAGTTTCCCAAAAACAGAACATGTACAGCTTGTACAGCAGCAGTGTAAGCTTCAAGGGGACACAGAGAACTGATACAGTATATAAAACACCAGTGTTTGCCTCCCAAAGCACGCAGAGGAGGGGTACAGCAAAGAATGGGCAACTGCAGTGCAAGCTTCACACCAGACACAGAAGAGGCCCATCAGGGACAGAAGCAGTGCAAGCTTCACACCAGACACACAGAAGAGGGCCATCAGGGACAGAAGCAGTGCAAGCTTCACACCAGACACACAGATGAGACCCATCAGCAGTGCAAGCTTCACACCAGACACACAGAAGAGGCCCTTCAGAGGCAGCAGCAGTACAAGGTACACACCAGACCCACAGAAGAGGCACATCAGAGGCATCCGCAGGGCAAGCTTCACACCAGACACAGATGAGACCCTTCAGGGGTAGAAACAGAACATGTACAGCTTGTACAGCAGCAGTGTAAGCTTCAAGGGGACACAAGGAGAACTGATACAGTATATAAAACACCAGAGGCCCATCAGGGACAGAAGCAGTGCAAGCTTCACACCAGACACATAGAAGAGGCCCATCAGGGACAGAAGAAGTGCAAGCTTCACACCAGACACACAGATGAGACCCTTCCGAGGCAGCAGCAGTGCATGGTTCACATCAGACCCACAGAAGAGGCCCATCAGGGGCATCAGCAGTACAAGCTTCACACCAGGCACACAGGAAAAGGCCCATCAGGGGTAGCAGCAGTGCAAGCTTCACACCAGACACACAGAAGAGGCTCTTCAGAGGCAGCAGCAGTGCAAGGTACAAACCAGACCCACAGAAGAGGCACATCAGAGGCATCAGCAGGGCAAGCTTCACACCAGACACAGATGAGACCCTTCAGGGGTAGAAACAGAACAGGTACAGCTTGTACAGCAGCAGTGTAAGCTTCACGGGGACACAGAGAACTGATACAGTATATAAAACACCAGAGGCCCATCAGGGACAGAAGCAGTGCAAGCTTCACACCAGACACACAGAAGAGGCCCATCAGGGACAGAAGCAGTGCAAGCTTCACACCAGACACACAGACGAGGCACATCAGAGGCATCACCAGTGCAAGCTTCACACCAGACACAGATGAGACCCTTCAGGAGTAGAAACAGTGTACGTTTACCAAAAACAGAACATCTACAGCTTGTACAGCAGCAGTGTAAGCTTCATAGGGACACAGAGAACTGATATAGTTTATAAAACACCAGTGTATGCCTCCCAAAGCACACAGAGGAGGGGTACAGCAAAGAATGGGCAACAGCAGTGCAAGCTTCACACCTGACACACAGAAGAGGCCCATCAGGGACAGAAGCAGTGCAAGCTTCACACCAGACACAGATGAGACCCTCCAGGAGTAGAGACAGTGTAAGTTTCCCAAAAACAGAACATGTACAGCTTGTACAGCAGCAGTGTAAGCTTCAAGGGGACACAGAGAACTGATACAGTATATAAAACACCAGTGTTTGCCTCCCAAAGCACGCAGAGGAGGGGTACAGCAAAGAATGGGCAACTGCAGTGCAAGCTTCACACCAGACACAGAAGAGGCCCATCAGGGACAGAAGCAGTGCAAGCTTCACACCAGACACACAGAAGAGGGCCATCAGGGACAGAAGCAGTGCAAGCTTCACACCAGACACACAGATGAGACCCATCAGCAGTGCAAGCTTCACACCAGACACACAGAAGAGGCCCTTCAGAGGCAGCAGCAGTACAAGGTACACACCAGACCCACAGAAGAAGCACAGAAGAGGCACATCAGAGGCATCAGCAGGGCAAGCTTCACACCAGACACAGATGAGACCCTTCAGGGGTAGAAACAGAACATGTACAGCTTGTACAGCAGCAGTGTAAGCTTCAAGGGGACACAGAGAACTGATACAGTATATAAAACACCAGAGGCCCATCAGGGACAGAAGCAGTGCAAGGTACACACCAGACCCACAGAAGAGGCATATCAGAGGCATCAGCAGTGCAAGCTTCACACCAGACACAGATGAGACCCTCCAGGAGTAGAGACAGTGTAAGTTTCCCAAAAACAGAACATGTACAGCTTGTACAGCAGCAGTGTAAGCTTCAAGGGGACACAGAGAACTGATACAGTATATAAAACACCAGTTATTGCCTCCCAAAGCACGCAGAGGAGGGGTACAGCAAAGAATGGGCAACTGCAGTGCAAGCTTCACACCAGACACACAGAAGAGGCCCAACAGGGACAGAAGCAGTGCAAGCTTCACACCAGACACACAGAAGAGGGCCATCAGGGACAGAAGCAGTGCAAGCTTCACACCAGACACACAGATGAGACCCATCAGCAGTGCAAGCTTCACACCAGACACACAGAAGAGGCCCTTCAGAGGCAGCAGCAGTACAAGGTACACACCAGACCCACAGAAGAGGCACATCAGAGGCATCCGCAGGGCAAGCTTCACACCAGACACAGATGAGACCCTTCAGGGGTAGAAACAGAACATGTACAGCTTGTACAGCAGCAGTGTAAGCTTCAAGGGGACACAAGGAGAACTGATACAGTATATAAAACACCAGAGGCCCATCAGGGACAGAAGCAGTGCAAGCTTCACACCAGACACATAGAAGAGGCCCATCAGGGACAGAAGAAGTGCAAGCTTCACACCAGACACACAGATGAGACCCTTCCGAGGCAGCAGCAGTGCATGGTTCACATCAGACCCACAGAAGAGGCCCATCAGGGGCATCAGCAGTACAAGGTTCACACCAGGCACACAGGAAAAGGCCCATCAGGGGTTTCAGCAGTGCAAGCTTCACACCAGACACACAGAAGAGGCTCTTCAGAGGCAGCAGCAGTGCAAGGTACAAACCAGACCCACAGAAGAGGCACATCAGAGGCATCAGCAGGGCAAGCTTCACACCAGACACAGATGAGACCCTTCAGGGGTAGAAACAGAACAGGTACAGCTTGTACAGCAGCAGTGTAAGCTTCAAGGGGACACAGAGAACTGATACAGTATATAAAACACCAGAGGCCCATCAGGGACAGAAGGAGTGCAAGCTTCACACCAGACACACAGAAGAGGCCCATCAGGGACAGAAGCAGTGCAAGCTTCACACCAGACACACAGACGAGGCACATCAGAGGCATCACCAGTGCAAGCTTCACACCAGACACAGATGAGACCCTTCAGGAGTAGAAACAGTGTACGTTTACCAAAAACAGAACATCTACAGCTTGTACAGCAGCAGTGTAAGCTTCATAGGGACACAGAGAACTGATATAGTTTATAAAACACCAGTGTATGCCTCCCAAAGCACACAGAGGAGGGGTACAGCAAAGAATGGGCAACAGCAGTGCAAGCTTCACACCTGACACACAGAAGAGGCCCATCAGGGACAGAAGCAGTGCAAGCTTCACACCAGACACACAGAAGAGGCCCATCAGGGACAGAAGCAGTGCAAGCTTCACACCAGACACACAGAAGAGGCCCATCAGGGACAGAAGCAGTGCAAGCTTCACACCTGACACACAGAAGAGGCCCATCAGGGACAGAAGCAGTGCAAGCTTCACACCAGACACACAGAAGAGGCCCATCAGGGGCAGCAGCAGTGCAAGGTTCACACTAGACACACAGAAGAGGCCCTTCAGAGGCAGCAGCAGATCAAGGTACACACCAGACACACAGAAGAGGCCCATCAGGGGCAGCAGCAGTGCAAGGTTCACACTAGACACACAGAAGAGGCCCTTTAGGGGCAGCAGCAGTGCTACCTTCACACCAGATACACAGAAGAGGCCCTTTAGGGGCAGCAGCAGCGCAAACGTCACACCAGACACACAGAAGAGGCCCGTCAGGGACAGAAGCAGTGCAAGCTTCACACCAGACACACAGAAGAGGCCCATCAGGGACAGAAGCAGTGCAAGCTTCACACCTGACACACAGAAGAGGCCCATCAGGGACAGAAGCAGTGCAAGCTTCACACCAGACACACAGAAGAGGCCCATCAGGGACAGAAGAAGTGCAAGCTTCACACCAGACACACAGAAGAGGCCCTTCAGAGGCAGCAGCAGATCAAGGTACCCACCAGACACACAGAAGAGGCCCATCAGGGGCAGCAGCAGTGCAAGGTTCACACTAGACACACAGAAGAGGCCCTTTAGGGGCAGCAGCATTGCTACCTTCACACCAGATACACAGAAGAGGCCCTTTAGGGGCAGCAGCAGCGCAAACGTCACACCAGACACACAGAAGAGGCCAATCAGGAGTGCAAGCGTCACACATAGACAGAACAGGCACAGTATACAAAAGCAGTGCACGTTCAAGTGAAGAGAGACCTGATATAGTACACAGAACACCAGTGCAAGCCTCCCAGCCCACACACAGGACATGCACAGCAAGGGCAACAGCAGCGCAAGCTTCCCTTATAAACAAAACTGATGCTGTACACCCAAAAGCAGTGCAAGTATCTTCTACCCGGGGTTGTGTGCGGCTTGCACTCCTGAGACAGAATCATATTTATACAATCAAGGCTGCTTTAGGCCTCTGGTTTTGCAGCGAGTCATTGGGGGATGTAAATGTGATTGTATTTATATAGCGCCTACGCCCCCTGACAAGGCATTGAAGTGCCAAAGTAGGGAAGTTTCTGGCGTGTAGAATGAGACCACGGTAATAACGCTGGCATTAGTATATCATAGATTGCGCTAGGATGCTGTTCACAGGGGTTGAATACCCCTGTGAACAGCATCCTTGCTCAGCTAGGCCCAGACTTTACATTTTACACCAAGTTTCCTAATCCAGTGGTGTTTTGTATTCTTTTTATTGCATGGTTTCTGTGGATAAACCTAGCAGGTTGTAGGTTGTTTTACTATCGTAGTTTACTTATTCTGGATCAAGGCCTTTCTGAAGGATTATTATTGCACTTGTGTGAACCAGGAACGGAGCCCTCCCGATCAATAATGTATTTTTTACTCTCCATTTCAAGATTTCTAGCTTTATTTAACTTGTGCAATTTTAACAATAATCTTGAAACTTGGAACTGTGCAAGAGTGGCATAGACACACAGAACAGGTACAGGAGCACAACTCAGCCAGGAGTAGGCACAGCATAGGTACCAGCAATGCAAGCTTCTTTCATAGGATTCAATGTAAATCTCTTCATTAAAAGTTAAATGCCTTGCGAGCTTACCTCACACAGAGCAGGCACAGCATAGGTACCAGCAATGCAAGCTTCTTTCATAGGATTCAATGTAAATCTCTTCATTAAAAGTTAAATGCCTTGCGAGCTTACCTCACACAGAGCAGGCACAGCATAGGTAACAGCAATGCAAGCTTCTTTCACAGGATTCGATGTACATCTCTTCAGTAAAAGTTAAACACCTTGCACGCTTCTCTCACACACAGAGCAGGCACAGCATAGGAACCAGCAAAGCAAGCTTCTTTCATAGGATTCAATGTAAATCTCTTCAGTGAAAGTTAAACGCCTTGCGAGCTTACCTCACACAGAGCAGGCACAGCATAGGTAACAGCAATGCAAGCTTCTTTCACAGGATTCGATGTACATCTCTTCAGTAAAAGTTAAACACCTTGCAAGCTCCCCTTATACAGAGCAGGCATAGCATCGGTAACAGCAATGCAAGCTTCTTTCATAATATTCAATGTAAATCTCTTCAGTAAAAGTTAAATGCCTTGCGAGCTTCCCTCACACACAGAGCAGGCACAGCATAGGTAACAGCAATGCAAGCTTCTTTCATAGGATTCAATGTAAATCTCTTCAGTAAAAGATAAACACCTTGCAAGCCTCTCTCACACAGAGCAGGCACAGCATAGGTCCCAGCAATGCAAGCTTCTTTCATAGGATTCAATGTAAATCTCTTCAGTAAAAGTTAAACTCCTTGCAAGCTTCCCTCACACAGAGCAGGCACAGCATACCTACCAGCAATGCAAGCTTCTTTCATAGGATTCAATGTAAATAACTTCAGTAAAAGATAAACGCCTTGCAAGCTTCCCCTACACAGAGCAGGCATAGCATAAGTACCTGCAATGCAAGCTTCTTCCATAGGTGTGCAAGCTTCTGCCTCTATGCCCCCAGCCCTTCTTCCTCTGTCTCCCTCACCCCATACACCCTGCACAAAACAGTGAACACTCTAAGCCGGCTTCAGGCAGGAAGAACAGGTACAGTCAGCATCACCTCACAATGCAACCTCCCCTCAATGTCGCAGAGGAGGATGGGTTACACTGAGGAAAGTGGCACATAAGTGTGGAAGGGTCAGGGGAATGGATCACAGACACAAATGACAGACGCATCAGTGCAAATTCATGATTGCCATATTTGGATTCATTTCTTTTTGGCCCATATTAACACACCTTACACCACGCATTTACTTCATTCAACCCACATGCATATAGATTTCTAATTCACTTCTGGACTGGGTCGCAGGGTCAAAGAGAGATCGCATCCTTCTGCGGGCTCTGACTGTCACAGCACCACCAGTAATGCCCCTGCAGCTTGGCTTCCTCTAAAGATGTACAAGGAAGCTGGATGCAGAAGTTCACGTAGGTAGCTCCTACATGAACACAGGCTGAAGATGATAAGTACCTGATGGCAAGCACGTCTAGATGCCCCACCAGGAGCTGGGTCTCTTCCTGCGCAGCCTCCTCCAGCTGATCTTCACATTCACCCATGCAGAGGATGACATCTGTAGGGTCCATGTA
The DNA here is from genome assembly GCA_963921515.1 of Calotriton arnoldi. Classification (NCBI taxonomy): domain Eukaryota; kingdom Metazoa; phylum Chordata; class Amphibia; order Caudata; family Salamandridae; genus Calotriton; species Calotriton arnoldi. The sequence continues at coordinate 75,005 of CAWUFW010000763.1, forward strand.
GGACTAACCAGCCCGGCAGGGCAACATCAGGCCGTGAAGGACATAGAAGAAACAGATCCCAACATTTGCCATCCTCAGAGGTGAAGGAGTGTCAGAGACACTCCGGCTGTCATTGATGTTTGGGTTCTGCTGCTCCGCTACTCATTGCTCTGCCAGTTCCGAAAATGCACATCCCTCTACACAGATGGCCATGTTGCTTCCTGAGCAGAAGGTCTACAGCTCTTTCTCGGCCAGCAAGTACAGAAACCTGCTATACACTCTCATTAGGTCTGGGGGTTTTGAAAATTGGATTTGGGTCCGCCCCTTTCAACCTTTTGCTTTCTTTGACCAGCCTCCTTCAGCCATTGGAAGAAGACTTTGTCACTCACGTCTTGGCTCAGTCCAGTAGAATACTCATCGCTCACCAAATGGTACTGGCTGTTTGGGTATATCCTTCCACTTCCAGTCCAATGCTTCAATTGGTCTGCATGAGGGACTCCTTTACAACAATAGCCCTTTCTGTGCGCTCCTGCTGACACCATCCCAAGTGTCCTCCTGCAATGTGCCAGTGCTCCATGTGTTATCAAATTAAACCCAGACTGATTTGATTTGCCAATGCTTGTTTTATCTGGTGTCCAGGCTGGAGATAATTTTCATCCACTGTCATCAATGATAATGGTGAACTGTTAGGATCCCCATTGGAGAATGGGGCGGCAGAAGGTGTACAATGGCAGGTCTAGAGCCTCTGGTTGATATTCCCGGGTTTCTCCTCTTTCACCTAAACCTTGATGCCATCAGCGAGCGGAGGGCTCTCCACTGCCCTTCTGTCCAGACCGACACAGGTCAGCAGATGCCTCCCCTATTGTTCCAGCCCTCAGTTTACGGCTCCACTCCTGTGATCCAGCACCTCCATCAGTATCTTTCAGCTGCTCTCCAGGATTACCTCTTCAAGGCAGAAGGCACCCATTGGCACCAGTCCATGCTTCGAAATCCGCCAGCCCACAATGCTTAGCCCTTGGTCAATTTTGTATTAAACATTATTATTAACAATCCATAACATATCACCATGTGGCATTGTTAACTGGTGCAAGTACATCAGCATTCCTGGTCAGAGTGGTTGACATGTTAAGCAATCTTACCAAAGACAACAATACACAACCATCTCTCCCCTGTGCTATCTTTAACACGATGGGCCTGCATCTCTGGGTACCAATCAGCATCCTTCTAAACAGGGTCCCGACAGCAACATTACCACAGCTTGTCCCATCCTTCTGGTCTTCTGTCCACACAGCTGCTAGTCACCTATTTTAAAATGAAATATTGTCTAAATGCACCCAGTGTGTCACTTCAGGTTGTAGGGAGGCATGGATGTGACATGTAGGCACATCTAGTAGCCATGACTGGCCCTTTAAAGTTAATGCAGGGCCGCTCTCCGTCTGGTCATTTGCAGTATTATTGCCACCAGATGTCTGATCTGGGTCAGGATGTCTTCAACAAATTCCACCAGGGCTAACTATGGGAAAGTCTGTATCACAGGGCAGCAGCCTCAGATACTATCACCATGACTTCCTCACCGTAAGGTTGAATCTGTATATAGTACCAAGCAAAATGCATCAGGTGTGCTTCCAGGGCCCGGCACCTACGATACCCGGGACAGTGTGTAGGGTCTAATCTATGTGAGGTCACTAGTGTATAATATGAATGGTGTACACATTTGGAATGCCATAGCTTGCCTATTTGATTAGGAGTTATCAGCATCGTCTGATTGCAGCAGAATTTCCAACATGGTGGCATCTCTTTTCCCCTTTAAATGGTCAGCCTTAAAAAAGCACTCTCCTGATATATGTGATCTAAATGGGCCAACCCTAAACACTACCAAGGAGTGGGTAACCCTCTTTTAGTTATCGGACTCGCTTTCTTATTACCCAGTGGTACTAGGATGAGGATATTCTAGTCTTCTCCTCCAGTCTCACTAATTTATAACAAGCCGTAATTGTGGATCTCACCATGTCTGTAGTGTCCAGTCTGACACAATCTGTCATTAGTATTGAGACACTGACAACTCTGTTCTTTTCAGTGTGATATTCCCAGCATAGGGTTGTTGACTCAGTAAGTCATAAAATGATCTTCAATGAAAAATTATGTCGTTCAAGGTCTAGAACAGCAAACCCTCCACTACTGTACGGGAATGTAAGTATTTCCCAGTGGTCTACGGCACAGCATGGTGATCAATCATAGGAAGATGAGATTACGTATCACATTGCCAATACCACTTTGACAGAGACAATGACGAATGTAGTATCATAAATTGGCTTGATTATGTGTTGTTGTTTAATTACATTTCACTTTTAGGTATTGTTATTAATTGGTATACATGTTGGGAGGTCATAAGTGTTGCATTTGGTGTGTGAGCTATGGTTTGCATAGCTGTTGTGCAAGTTATGGATTGTGCTTCTAACCATAACTCAAAGTTTTCAGTGGAGTTTTTGGCTTTAACTTGTACCTGCACTTCAACTCTGAGTTTATAGGTGAATTTCTCACGTTTTTTCAGTGAATCTTTGTATTTTTGGATCATACACAAAATCCAAGAGTTCTGTGAGCCCAACTCTCTGCGGCCAGCAACCCCAGCTGCGCTGTGAGTAGAGGGGATTGGCCAGAGGGACTAGCTGCCAGCCAGGTCCTGCGTCCAACCATCCGCGAGTGGCCAGCAACCATATTGAATGGCCTTTGGAACTGCTGGGGTTGGCCAGAGTACCTAGACAACACTCTGTGGGTAGCTAACTCCCGCTGCGCATGGCTGAAGGTGCACCCTCCTCATGCAGCCAACCACTACTGCTTATGCCTGTATGCAGTGGGATTAACTACAGGACCTGGTCTCTGGCCATCCAACTCATTGCGGGCGACCAACAGCGCACAGCCTTCAACTCTGCGCCATAGGTCTTGTCATAGGGCCTGACCTCTGGCCACAACCTGCACCCAACACTTCTTTGGCAGTCATCCTCAGCTGCGCTGGCTGCTAGGCCTGGGCTCTGCCAGGTTCTGTGCCCAACACACCATTGGCGGCCAACCCTACTGTGCATGGCTGTGTCCAGAGACGTTGCCCGCAGGGCCTGGGCTCCAGGCCTTTTGCTGTGTACAATGGGGTTGGCCGAAGAGCCTAGCCATTGGTCGGACCCAGCGCCCAAATCTCTGTAGGTGGCAAACACCTGCCCCCACATTGGGCTTGTCTATGCGCAATGGGGGTCCGTCGCAGGGCCTGGCACACTCAGCTGGCAGGTAATCCCTTCAGCCATGCACACGAGGGTTGGTAGTATACCCTGTCCTCTGGCCAGCCTGTGTCATCAACCCTCATGGGCAACCAATACCCGCAGCCCCCAGCCTTTGGCCATGTGCAGGGGGGATGATTGTAGGGCCTGGCCTCTTGCCAGGTCATACAGCCAACACTTTATGGGTGGTCAACCCCAGCTGCACAAGAGCTTCATCTGTGAGCAGCGGAGGGTTGGCTGCAGGTCTTGGCCTCCAACCAGGCACTGCGCCCAAGTGTCCACAGGTGGCAAACTCCAGCAGCACACGGCCTTTGGGCATGCACAGTAGGGGTTTGTCTGCAGATCCTGGCCTCCAGCCAGGCCTGCACCCAATCCACTGCAGGCTGCTAGCCCCCACTGCTCACAGCCTTCAGTTGTCTACAATGGGGTTGATTGCAGGACCTTCCCGGACCCTCCACGGGAAACCAACTCCTGCGGTGCACAACCTTCAGCCATATACAGCGTGGAGTTAGCCGCACATGGCAGGAGCAGGGTCTGGCAGGGGTCTACACCCTGCTCCTACCGTGTGCGGCCTACCCCAGCATTGGGTCATTGGGCAAGCACAGCATTAGTGTGCTTAAAATACTTTCATTCATTTTTTCCAATTTTAGCAGGCTTTGTGGATTCTGTGCTGAATTTGTGAATCCTGAGGGTACTGCGGCACCCAGGGAATATTCAGGATCCGCAAACCCATCATGGATTAACGAAGACAGCAGTACAAAACCGTTTGGGTGTCCCGCCACATAGACCTCGGGGTCAGGGTACCCTGCCCCCTTATATCCTTTTTCTTTTGCTTAGTGCATCGTGTTGGGTAATGGCAGCAGACAGCCAATCAGAATGTGGCAAATTCATAAATAAGCAATGCTCGAAGGCAGAAAAAGCTCCTTAGACCAAAGGGGTACCTTTATGTTTTTTTTAATTGAGTTGTGACTCCTCCATGGATTTGGAAGTCTGTGGAGGATCCACAAATTCAAGGTCTAGATATGGAACGTCTTCATGCCCCAACCTGAGCACCTTTTTAAATGCTAATTTTTTGAAAACTACTAAATGGATTTACAACAAACCAATTAAAGCACAGTTTTTGATTAAAGTTGTATCTGGTGCCAAATTTGGTGTAATTCCGTTCAGCTGTTCTTTTCTGTACTGATGAGCAAAGATTCCTATGGAATTAATATGTAAAATGGACGGAACCGCATAAAACTTGTCATCAAGAACCAAATTGTTTGGAAAAGTTTCATGCAGATACATCACACACTTTCAAGTTACTAACAAAATAAACAAGCATTAAAAATGCAATAGGTCTCGCCTTTTATTAAGTTAAAGCCATTTGCTTTGCTATACAATACCATTAGCAAAGCAAATGGCTTTAACTTAATCAAAGGCGAGACCTATTGCATTTTCAATGCTTGTTTCTTTTATGTTGTAGTCAACAAAGAAATATGGGAAACGCAGTATTTCTTGTCAAAAAGGGACCAAGGCAATGATGCTTCGCATAAGTTTACATTATAGATTGCCATTAAGGATACACATGTGCACAAGAAGCAAACTGCACAAAAATATACAGGAAGCAGTAGCATATATTTTTTTAAGAGGACTACGACGTTATAGAACTCTTTCCATCTACCTCTTCATCACTGAAAATATCTCAACTTTTTTTGCAGTTTTAAATAGTGCGAACTCGACGCGAAGGTATCGGCGCGCTTTACATGAGCACCAGTTGCGTTACAGATGAGTGCCTTCCAAAGGGCGCTTTGCACATTTTTCTGATTTCTCTGAGATCGAGAAAATGAAAGGACTGTCCGTCCGGGAGCTCAGCCTCGCCTTAAGGGCAAACTGCGATGTGCATCTGATGGCGGTCGTGCTGTTTCTCTCAAAAGTTACTGTTTCCAATTAAGCGTATTTTGTACGGGCCTCTTCTGCACCGTGCCCCTCACGCGGCACAGGGAATGGAGATACTGGACTGGAGCCATTCCTTGGCTCTCAGTGCTGCAGTGAACGGAATAACTGTACCGAGACACTACCGCACCTGGTGTGCCACTGGCGTAACGAAACTTGAAGCCCCCCCTCCTGCACGGTATTTGGAGCCCCCCCCCAACTATGTCAGGAGCTCTCAGGCTTTCACTGTAGCAGTGACCAGATGTTACTGCACTCTTGCACCGGCTCCCTGACACTAGCAGTGAGAGGCTCCCCTCGTACGCTTTCACTGTAGCAGTGACCAGATGTTACTGCATTCATACATTGAATACCCAGTTACCTTGGACTCTCACGCTCTGCATCAGTGGGCAGATATATCCGCGCGCCAATTACACCACACAAGGTCACATGCATTATTTATAGGCACGGGGAGATTAAGTGATTTGCCCAGAATCACAGGATGTTGAGCCGACGCCGAGGCTCGAACCCGGTTCCCCAGTTCCAGAGTCGGTAGCTCTGGTTGTTACGCCACATCTTCTCCACTTTTTTTTTTTTACCTGAAACTAACATTTGCGTTAAGTAAACCTCAATATAATGCTTAATTAAAATAAATACAGCAGAGAAAACACATTAACAACTTGGCAGTCGTGAAAAACATTTGTGCTGCATGGAAAGGTGTTGAACAGAGGGGATTACTGGATCAATCCATTCACTCCTTCTCAACAATGCATGCGTGTGGGTTAATAAGAATCGTTCCAAGCTCCCTTTATGCCGGGCTGAAGCAAGCACAAGGCACTACAAAACTAAAGTGATAATGTTTTGGAGTGCGCACTGCAGAAGCGGAGGGGTTCTGGGCCAGGGCCGGTTCTAGAGGTAGGGCAAGTGGGCTAAGCCCTCCCCTGGCCCATCCAAGGCTCATTTACAATTAGAAAACTTTTGTTCAGTTTTTTTTAATGTGTTCCCTGGACTTCAGCCTCGATTTCTCAGCTCTTTCAGCGTTTTGCTACTTGAAGTGTCTGGGACAGGTGTGAAGTCAGTCGGAATGGGAGTGCGTGTGTGTGTGGGGAGAGTGTGTGTGGGGAGAGTGTGTGGGGGAGAGTGTGTGTGAGAGAGTGAGGGAGAGTGTGCGCGACAGTGAGGGAGTGTGTGTGTGTGAGAGAGTGAGCGAATGTGTGTGTGTGTGTGAGAGCGCGTGTGAGTGTGTGCAAGAGTGGTGTGTGTACACAGCAGGGTACCTTGACACTCCAATTACATCAAAAGAGACCTACCGAAGCTCCCAGCTCACAGCACTCAAGAGACGCCGTCTAGCAGAAAGAATCTGAAAGGATTTTGCTATCCCAAGAACAGTGCTTGAAAACGTATGCACAATTGTACAGCTATCTCCAGTCTGGTAACATCATTTGAACGACTTTAAGGCACAGACACCACTTTTCGGCAAGCTGGTGGCTGTTTTTATTGTCTCCCAAAAAACTATCTCGCAAGAAAGTGTTGGATTTGGTTATCCGAGCAACTACAAATGCATTACAGCACTGCTGTAACAGTTTGTAAACTGATAAGACAATATAGCTGGCTAATGCTGAAATGCTCCTACAAGCTGTGGCTTCACTAATTCAAACTTTGCTGCTCACCCTTTCATTTACGACACAAGAGTGCGACGGCAAGTGCTGAAAAAAACATTAGTGTCCTGGCATTGATATTACATTTTGGAGCTGCCAGCTGTCCCTCAGCTAGCTCACCACAAGTATTTGAGTTTCAAATAACTGTGACGTTTTGGGGAATTTGAAAACAGAGTGCATAACTCACATCGATTAATGTTATTAGCTTCTGAGTAACCCGCAGCTGTGGACGTGGCTGCCTTTTCATCAGAAGTCTCGGAAACAAGGCCACAGTTTTCACAACTGTGGTGCTGAAGGGTTGAGAACATGATCAGACATTCTAGAATCGGGACAAGAATAAAAGAAGAAGGGACACAGATAGATGAGAGACAGAGAGTGATTAAAGGACAGAGGAGGATAGAAAAGACGATAGCAAGGAAGAAGACAAAAAAAGAAAACAGCTGGATCAAATAAAAGGAAAGGAGTGAGAAGGAAAAATAACAAGCACTCGCCAGGCAGCCGCTGTTTATTTTTGCATCGCGCTTTCACTTTAAAGTGAAAGCGAGATGCAAAAATAAACACGCGGCGCCATGTCTCCTTTTTTGTCCGGCCCATCCGGACTGGATCGCACGGCTTGTTTACATAACACGCCTCCTTGCGATAAGAAACTGCTTCACGACAGCCGTGAAGCAGGCGATCCAGTCCGGAAGGGCCGGACAAAAAAGCCAAAAGGAGGCACTCCAGAAAGCTTATTTCCAACGGCAGGCCACCGTTTACCATAAACGGTGACGCAAGCCAATGGAAATAAGGGGCGGGGCTTCAAGCCCTTTTCTAAAACTACTCATTTACAATAAATTTCGCCGAGCGAGCTGCGCATGTGCGCAGCAACGCTAGGCGAGACCTAAAAATGGCTTTCAGATGGGAATTTTAACTTAACGGACATTACACTGGCACTATCACCACCAGTGTAAAATATATATACTTGATTTTTTCACTGAAAAAAACACTGTTAAAAATAAAAAACTGTGATATAGCTCTGGCTCAAACGCACAAAACTAATCACATTTGCTAGCTATAGTTATGGCATCTGTGCAATGTGTTGCTAACAATAACTGGCAAATTTTGGTGGTTGTGTATTTTTTGTGAATTTGTAGTTTCATAATTCACTTGCTTACAGCCGCCCTGCAACCAACCCGAGGCAGGCTGCCATCCACTGCTATGGCCACAAGCAGTACATGTTGGCTGCAGGGCCGACCAGGTGAGTCTGGCAACATCTGCTGCGCATGACCTTCAGCCATGCACGGTAGAGGACGGCTGCCGGGTCTGGCCTTTGGGCAAGCTCAGCACCCAGTCCTCCATATGTGGCCATCACCCGCCGTGGACGGCCTTTGGCCGTGCGCAGCGGCGACTGGGGATTGGTCGCAGGGCCTGGCCTATGGTTAGGCCCTGCAACCAGTCTGCCACAGGGTGAAAATCCCTCTCTGGTTACCAATGTAGACAGTCAACTCCAGCTATGCACATCCTTTGACTGGCTCGGTTTGTGCATTTTCTGAGCAGCCTATGTTTACCCCCGATTTCTAAAGGGTTGGGAAATGGTCCACAGAGTGTTTTTATACCCCTATTATAAGGTAAAGGAGTTGCCCTGCGATAGAGATGCCACCGAAAGGGTGAGGCATCGGTAACTCTGTGATATATTTGAATAACATTTGAGTATAGCTAAAGTTACAATGTTGGGCGTTAGATGTTATATCACTTCCGAACACAGCTCGGGTGCATTATACTTCAATTAGGGAGGCTTTTTTTTATTTAGCCCCCACCATACAACACTAAACAAAGCTTATGCCTCACAACATTAGACAAAGTTTAAGCCCCACGGTGTAGACAGTAGTAGAGGGTAGCGTAGTATATATCCGACACTTGTATGGCTTTGGAAAGGTCGGGGTTAGATTAGATAGTAACTAACCACTTTGAGGTTTGGTAATTTTATGTGCTGCTATCCTAGGGCCTCTAATACTTAGGTACATTTTGTCGTTTGCTTCTATTTAGAAACAACGAACACGGGCCATATACCTGTATCCGGTGGGGTTATCCAGATAAAGAGGTGGTTAGCTTGCGGCCACCACCTAAAGTTCCCCCCACTTTGGAAAAAGGATTCAGTATACTACTATACTCCCGGCTGTACAAAACACCGGCATTGATAGTACCTTTTCTGGATGGATTGATTGGGATTTTAATATTTTGAACACATCGTCCACGAAATAAATATCTGCCTCTCAGGTAAGAGCATGTTACCTAGAAGGAATAAATTAAAAGAAATTAAATTTATTTTTAAATTACGCAGTGCTTATATAGACACCATATTCTTTCTTTTAGAATCAAGGACAGGACCTTCTTGACAAGATACAAGAAAGGAATAATACGGGCTGTCTTAACCAAAACTTACTACTTTACGTAATTAAGTAGCACATCACTTATTTCTGGTGAGTGGAGATTGAGTCGAGTCAACTTTTAGAACATTGCTTGGAGTGAATGAAATTAGAGTAACTGTGTATGAAAGTACTGTATGAATGATTTAATCATGGATTTATTAACTACGTTCCACCATACCCGATGATTGTATTATACAGATACCTTAGGTGTCTGATTTGTGCTTGCCCCTGTTTGGGATTCATGTTCATGTTTTTAAAAAAAAAACATTTCTTTGATATAAAACATGAAACATGTATAAGATAGTATTGTTTTTGTGTAAAAATCTCCTTATTGAATTTGGGAAGAATACTAAAAAAGTATTGTTGTATATTTTTCTTCCCATTTTCTTCCTTTAGATCTGATTCGTATGTAATTTTATATGAAAGGGAGGTTGTCAATCCCTGATACATTTTGTTGTCCTGAGGAACGTGGGGGTTATAATTTCACGATCACCGAAACGCGTCGACGCTGTATATGTACTGAATCCAACTACGAGAGAAACTATGCAAAAAATTAATAAGGAGCGATAAGAATAATTGTAACTCTTCGTATGAAGTTTGATCAGGTTGTGTAACAGTACTGTGAACTGTGCAAATAGGGCCTCCCAGTTAGTAGTTGTGAACTTTTTTAAATGAATGGTTTCTGTGTACAATGTGATTTTATTGAAAGTTGATATATTGTTTTTATGATTTTTTCGTTATAATGAAAGAATAACTAATTTGGGCTTACTGTTTACTTGATTTACTGCATTATGTATGAATTGTTTTTTTAAATATATTGTTTTCATATGCTTTCTAAGGATTATATGACATTGGTGGCTTTTTCATTGTGATCTGTAATGTTTAAATCAAACAAGGGAGGGACTGAGGGGCAAGTTTACCGAGGTCCAACGTACATACCCCAACAAGGCTGTGTACAAAACGAGTACGGAGTTCCTCTAGGACGGGTAGTGGAGGAGAGTGGAGCTCATAGAGACAATTGAGTCAAAACAAACCGCTGTCGGGTGTTTAAGGAGAAGGAGTTCTCCTTGTTGGAACTAGGGCTCTCACACACCCAGCAAGCTAGGTGTCATGCTTCATCATTTGAGCCTGCCCCTCGTCAGGTCGGCGCTGCAATTCCTAACGGGCACCCGAAACCGGGGCTCTTTGTCGGGGATCTTTTGTTCCTGCCGGTGGGGGTGAGGGCCCTAGTGTGTGTAGATGTGGAAAGACGTGTGAATTAAAATAGGTCAGTTAGTCCTAGTCGATATTTATTCAGAAGGTAAACTGCCTAAAATAAAAGAGCGAGAGGGGCAAAAGACTAGACGTAATGTTTCTAGTGGTGTGTGCCCTGCTCTCAGGTGATCGACATGTTTCGTGCCTATCGTGTCATAAAGATCTGGGCACTTCCTCAGGATCAAAGGGACAATATCTACACTAAAAAATAGGTAAGTGGATTCTACATACCCCGATCTCAGGTTTATTGACCTAAACTGTCCGCAATTACATGCTTGCTACAGTAGCCGGCGGTAATAAAAGGACACCGATAGGGTCCGGCAGTATCACGTAATACGCGATTGACCTACCCTGCCGCCGACACCGGATTTTTTATATATTTAAATAAAGCCTTTTGATACTACACTCTTGGGCCTGGTGGAATCTTAGTAATACAATCAGTGTGTGTATCTTCCCCATTTGAGGGACCTAATAGTTTGATCTCCTAGTTCGAGTGAATCTGCATTTGTGTGAATCTGAGTTGTCTTCTTGTGTCCTTGGGACGTTATTTCTCTTCACTATTAAGTAGTGTCCTGGTCCCTGGGGTTGGAGGGGCCTCCTCTCTTGTTTTACCTACCATCCTTTGACTGTGCGCAGGAGATTTCTCCCTACTTTTTTTTTTTAATTGGAAAGTTAGTTCCCCCTTTTTTTTTTGTGAAAATTCATTGCGATTTTCAGCACAAAACGGTGCCTTTGTTGCTGCTTACAAAATGGCGGCTGCAAGGGTAACTTAAAACCCTCTTTAATGGTAAAGTTGGATTTTAAGTCACAGTTCTGAAAATGCCTCTTTTAGAAAGATGGCGTTTTCTTGTCCCAACCATCTGGTGCCCGCAGCCTGTATCCTGTGTCACATGACTAAGTGTAGCTGGCAGTTGGTCTTGGTGTATTACTCCCAGATAGTGAGACAAAGGGGGAATAGGTGCTGGCAAGATGGGCCATCTAAGACTTGATAGAGTGGCGGATCTGTCACCTTCCACACTTGCACATCACAGACTCTGCCCCAGCACACTCAAAAAGGGGTTCACACTAGTCTTTTGGGTCACCAAACAAGCTAAGTCCAGGGCAGGGAGGCAGGAAATTCCAGGCAACTCTGTAGGGGGAGGATGTAGTGGCCCCTCAGACCCAAACTCTTCAGATCACTTTTGGACCTGTGGAAGACTCAGAAGAAGAACTGCTGTGCTGCTCTGCTGCAAGAAGGACTGCTATGCTGCTGCTCTGCTGCCTAAGTGAGGAAGACTGGACCTGCACCGTGAACCCAGGACCACAAGAGTGACTCCAAGGGTTAGTTGACTGGCCTCCTGATCAGAGCCTCAGGGACAGAAAAGGCTCCAACCACTTTGAACCCTGCACCTGGACTCTTCTGCAGTGAGTCCTAACCCCGCCAAGTGGTGCTTCTACAGTCCTGGACCCGTGATGGGGGCGTGAAGGTGCTCTGCCAGGTGAGCTGTGGTGCTCAACGAGAACCAACGACGCGCGACACATCTCCTCGCAGCTCTGCTTCAGAACCACAGCTACATGACGCAACTCCGACACAGGACCTCGCATCGCTGCCCCGCAGCTCCTCGGAACCGCCATTGTGCAACTCGTCTCCGATGCAGTACTTCGCATCGCAAGCCTCCATTGATGGCATCTTCAGCAACGACACAAGACCTCGCATCGCAAGCCACGCCGGTGGCTTCATCAACCTCGCGGCTGCACAACGCATCTTGGCACTAGACTCTGCATCGCAGCTCTTCGTCGACGACTACTCAATGTCGACCGGCCCAGCTCTACACAAAGAGTTTGCAACTTGACACCCAGGCCACAAGGTACTGTCCAGCGCACAATACTTGTCCCTCGTAGCCGGCCCGCGCTCCATTGTGCTTGGCCTGAACTTGTGTATTTGTCCCAGCCTGGTACGACCAGAGAACCACAGTTGCCGCTTTGTGGTTTTAAGCACTGTTTTCACTTAAATCTTTAACATTGCAAATCTTCGGCACTATTAATTGGATTTCGGTCGTTTTGGTGTCAAATAATTTATTAAAATTTACTCTGTTTTCTAAATTGGTGTGGAATTTTTCTTGTGTTGTGTTTTCACTTTGTTACTGTTTGAAGTGCTGCATAAATACTTTACATAGGGCCTCTAAGTTATGTCTGACTGATTTGTACCAAGCTACCAGAGGGGTAAGGACAAGTTCATTTGGTGTTTGCTTGTGTGTCACCATGACAAGTATTGTAGCTGTTGCTTGAGTAGGGATTCACCCCGTCAACCAAAAAAACAATTTCTCACAGTAAAGTTCTACTTTCATGCCAACTTTAGAATAAATCCATTCAGCATATTTTGCTGTAGGCACAAGCAAAATTTCCCCTGGCAGCTAAAATGGGAAAACACAACTTTTGTGCCTCCTCCCATCTTTTTTTCACCTGAACAGAACATCACAAAAATTGGCATGCTGGACCTTAGATGTTAAGTGACTTCCAATTTTGGTGGAAATCCATCCATGAGGTCTAAAGCTCTAGGCAAATTTAAAAATGCTTTCTGCGCACCTCAGATTGTGAGGCCACTTTCTGCAAGAGCTGCACCTCCTCTAGTCCTCACTCAAGGGAAACAACCTTTAGAACGCATGCATTACATCGCGGTTTTTACAACGAAAGTCGTTACAACGACTTGCACTGGAGGGCGCTATAGGACAAGGAGTAGTTTAAATTACTATCCAACACCTTCCCTACTGTACGTAGGCTGGAGTTGGAATAGTAAATTAAACTACTCCTAAATCCAGCGCCCTCCAACGCAAGTCGTTGTAACGACTTGCGTTGTTAAAAGCGCGATCTAATGGCATGCGATGTAATGCATGCGTGGTATCGTCATACATCCTCACTCAAGGACACCTCCTAACCCATCACACCCTTACATCTGAGAGACACTGAGGACCAGTCGGCCTTGTGATGCCCGGTGCTTCTTTGATCTCCATCAGTCAAGGAGCTGCATTTTCATTATACATGCCAGCAGCGCTTCTGGGGAGCACTATCAGTAAACATGTCCTTCTTGTCTTTGTCATCTCATTGAGTCAGGGATTCCACCACACATAGAAGTGCCAGGACCACCTCTGTGGATACAGGATAATGTTCTCACCAGACAGGGAAATCTCCTGGCCTGCATCTCCTTTCATAAACCAGTGTTCGCTTTACATAATGTCATGACAGCTTTCAGAGCAATAGTTAGCCAGAATGATCTTAAGGATATATTGGCTCGGGGCACATATAGAATTACCCCTTTTTCTTTCCAGCAGTGCTAAAGGTATCTAAATTCTAGTAAACATGTTGCCATGGAGATATTCAGATGAGACAGTGCGACTGGCCAGTTCAATAGCGCACATCATGAACTAAACAACTTCTTGGCGCGGAGGACTTTTTAGCAGGGCTGTCTCTCAAGGAATCCAAGATGTTCACCTTTGTTGGCTTGTTTCATATTCACCTCACGTAGAGCTTACAGAGCTGTAAACTCACAAAGTCTAGATTTGCAACGAATTGTGCACATATGCACAGTGCTAATATCAATGGCTCGAGCCCATGAACAAACTTAACTCCATGGGTGCAAACTACAATCTTTTCTTCCTGGTACATGTTTTAGTTTTTCGCTTGAAGAATCTTTTTATGTAAAACATATCAACCAATCTGTTACTTGCCAATAGGCAACTACATTTTGATTTTAATATGAACCCAGTATATAGCACAATTTATATACTTGATTGTTGGAAACTTTCTTCCTGCACTACCAAAGTATTACTTTACAATCTACTTTCATCCACTGCTTCAGCAAATGTAAACTAATTAGTACCCACAGATGATTCACTCAAAGGCACGAAGGTATGTTCTGACATTCTACCATCACAGCTTCTCCCCCAACCCTCTCAGGGCCGTGGCATTATCAAGGCCTGCATCTGTGGGCGCGTCAGTGACTATATCTGGCTCCATATTCCCAACAGTTACAAAGATTTACATGATGAATGGGAAAATGGTTAATGGAGATTTATTACACTGATGAATGTCTGCCAATCAATTCTCCTAGCTGCTATGTCACAGCCTCCTGATAGTGAAAGAAAAAGTACAGATTCTGTCTCTTGTCTTGTTAGGTATTTTGTAAAGCGCCAACTAATCACCCCTAAGGGTCCAAGGCGCTGGGGGCCGTCGGGAAGATTAAGCGAGCTATTGCCCAGAGTCACATGGTGCTGGGCTGGGCTGAGCTGAGCTGCCGCCGGTGCCGGGAAACGAGCCGTGAGCCCCGTGCTCTGGAGTCAGCCACCCTGGCCACTGCGCCACGCCTCTCCCCACCCTGGGTTCCTTAGTTTTCATTACTCCGTTTGATGTGGCTTTCCTCAACAGCTCTCTCTTCCTCATGAGGTCCTTCTCTCTGGTGCCTCATTCTCATTGCTGAATGTGGATATATTTTCTGTTGTTCAAGCCCCTGTGGCACCACTCCACATACAAATAAGAAGTCAGTCTTTATATATTTGAGTCATCAAAGGTGTACAAAGTTGGGCACCTTTGAAAAGCTGCAGAAATGTAAAAATGTTTTTTAAAACTGCATTATTTACCTTCTAATAGAAAAAAACGTGATAACCCTTTCTTTTTTGGATGGAAATCTCCCACAAAAAAAAGCTAAACAAGGAAAAAATGTTCAAACATTTGTGTGGTATGGATCTTCAGGCACCAGAAAAGTTATAATAACTCAACAAACATTACAAATTCACAAAGTGGTGAATTGTGAACACTACCACTAGTGGGAAAATATTTACATAAAGCCCTGATCACTACCTTGGACACTTGAAGAACTAAGGACTCTTCCTAGAAATGGGCTGATCTGGACCTGAACACAGCTGGTGATTCTGCTTCCTCTGAAGATCGCTCTGTATTGTCTCCAGGGGACGGATTCATTAATCTGTTGGGTCCGGATTCACAAAGCTACAGACGCCGGCATGTCCCATTCAAAAGCCCTGATTCGGAGATTCAGGGCATCAAAGTAGAACTAAACTTACTTAGGCGGAATACTCTGTTTAGTAAGCAGCTACTTTCTCACAAAAACATACATGGACCTCTGTATACACAAAACCTATGACTCGCTGTGTATGTGGGAAAGGAGCCCTGTCACCCCGAAATAATGTCCCTGTAAAGTTAATAATGAATCAAATAAAGTGCAACTTGCACTTTTACACCACCTTGGCGGATTTGTTTATGGTGGAAAATCCAAACAGTTTACAGCCAAACTCCATGAGAAAAAGAGGTTTGTGAATCCCACAAATGTTATGAGTTCTACAGGACTGAGCATAAGTCTCTCAGATTCAAGACTTTGTTTATGAACCAGCCACCATGTTGTCATCTTGTAGTCCCTCCTTCTTACAGCGCTCTCCTACCTCTTGGTTTTGGTGTCTTTATTCATTTATAGTTTCCTTTAACACTAACAAAGGCCATGAGGGTGTTAGAGTATTTTACAGATGCCAATAAGCAATAAAATAAATGCAGCAGAAAACAGGGGAAAATACATATTTTCTCATATGTATAAGGTACAGACAGAGGGTACATTTTGGCATAAAAGGGCTGCAAGACCCCGTTCAGCGTGGGGGCCACGGGCAGCCAGGGGCTAGTAGGTCTCAAGCTGGAGGGCTGAGGTCATTTGCCTCTGATGTCCTGGGGTCCATGCTAGTATGGCGGTCCAAACTGTGCCAAGTACCACCCCTTCAGCACTCTACTTTCAGTGATAGCGATGGCAAGCAGACACAGGCTTCTCAGGGAGATAGTGTGGGGGTGTTCGAGCTCAGCACTCAACATATACCCATGCGTATCAAAAAGAAAAGTATGTTTATTACACAATAGGACTAAATATTACACAGAGATATATTCAGGAAGCAAGATAGTGTCCTGCCTCTCCTTGCCACTGCACCATGTGGATCTCCCACTTGGGCAGACTGAACTAAAAATTAGCTCATGCGTAGTTTCACCCTCAACGCTCTAGGAGGCAAAAGTCTCTCAGTCCTTGTACAGATGCAAGGCTGTTGATCCAGCCGCCTCCTGGCAGAGGCCCTGCTTGCTGCTGGCTTCACCGCTCCCTTGCTTCTAGGGCAGAGCGCAACCCAGTCGTCTGGTCGGGCGCTTCTTACGGTCACATCTGCAGCTGCCTAGTTGGTCAAATGCTTCTCAGGAGGGAGATGGGTCACTGTGGTCCCGGCAGTGTGCACTGGAGCCCCCGGCTGTGCAGGACCGGAAGGCTGCAGCCACAGATGGACTGAGTCCTTGAAGCAGGTGAGGCAACAAGTGAGCATCAACAGGTGGGTGGGGTGTCCACAACTCCGGTCACGCCACAGTTGCTTGCCTCTTAGTACAAAGACACCAGGCATTACATGTTTGGATTCTTTGCACAGCGGCTCAGGTCACACCACACTTGACATAGCGGCTCAGGTCCCGCAGCACTTGATTATTTGTAACTGTGACTCAAGTCACGTCACACTTGATTATTTGAATCAGCAGCGAAACGTTATGTCGCCATCGACAACTTCAGGCATAGCAGCTGGGCTGCGCCATATTCTCACAATTCTAATCAGGAACTATATACAGCCCGCAAACACCAGGACACACAGATCGCTTTCCATAGTGCTCAGCTCCTGAAGACCAACCGCTTCTGGGTCGCTCTACCCCTCGCTCCTCCAGGACAGCCACTCATTGTTCCTGCAGAGTTGGCAGGCTCGTTCCCTCTTTTAGGAGGCAAGTTGGCTTATAGGTGTTCTGGGCAGCTGATTAGCTCTGGCAGCCAGGGGTAGACTTCAGGTGTTTCTCTTTCACCTCTAGAAAGTTGGCTGTCATGTAGACACTAGTTCTGGTTGTACAGCCAGGTTCACTCTGTAGAGCACATGCTTCCTTGGTCAAAGAATTTGGAACTGGAACAACAAGTGGATCAGTGGACCCCACTTGCATACAGTCAAAGCAAATAGGAGATGTGGGTCCACGGTCTGCACTTTCAGAACTGTTTTTGGGTGGTTCTCCTTTCAAGTGTCCTCTATAGGTTGCTTTCCAGACACTGCATTTGTGCAGAGTGATGTTTCTCAAAGCAGCTTAGTCTCCAGCACAGAGCACCCACAACACAGGCACAAAAAGCTGTAAGCTTTCTGCACCTACTTGTCAGGGGATCTGTGAAAAGACAAAAGGCTGGGTTCACCGAAGGGCTGCCTTTCACCTTGAACAACCATTTGTGCAGTCCCACCCTTCACCCCCACTATCTACCAAACGTATGTGATACGGAAGACTAATAAGCAGCATATCTCAGTTTAAGGCCTAATTAAATGTCTAAAGGAGCTTGTCTCCTCCGTCCCTACTAAAGTGTCTAGGTCTCCTCCCTCCTGCTTCAGGAATGTCAGAAGTACACTTCCACTGTCTCAGAAAACAACCTCACCTCTGTCTAGTGCACAGGGCCAGCCTGGGGTATCCAAAATGTATCTCACAGGCCTCCATCCCTCTTGTTCACTCAAACACAACATGCATGTACCACGCAGGCCACATAAACAAACATACTCAGAAAACTTGGAATGTTAGCTCTTGCATCTGAGTAAGCGCACAGAAGTGAACATTTGCACGGTTGGGCCAGTAGGCCTTCACTCCAGTGACACAGATGAAGTCTGGCCAGAACTATCGATTCACAAAACACAGTACACTGCCAGCATCGCTCGCTCCATGTGCTAAACCCATGACAGGGACAATAGTCCGCTATCAGTATAATGTGGGCATGCTTGGTGCGCACCTCCAGGGTATTGGAGGGGCCCAGGAGGGACCTCACTCTTGTCATGGGACAGGCCTAAGCCTCTGCACCAGTGCATGAACTCAGCTATTAAAATATTTAGCCTACAAATTGTGCAACAAATATCACATAAAAATATTACACATCCCTTCAAAACTGGCCAATTTGTTTCAGGGAATGAAAACAAGGATTACCATAATGAAATATAAATTACAGGATCTAATATATTCTACCCCCAGCTTGATAATTAATCATATTGCATGAACATTCCTACTTATAAATATTACTGTTTTACTCATAACACCATACACGTTTAACTCATAGCGGAGTAATTACATTCCCTAGTGATTTTATGCTTAGCTTGAATACTATTAAATGAACCCGTTGAGTTTTCCAAGAACTGGTATCTCAAGCAACTGAAACCTGGTGAAAAACTCATACATAAAAGGAAATGGCAATTTTTGCGTTTTACAGGTTAGGCATTCTGCCTAACTGTGTTGTAAATGTTTGTGATTTTTTTGTTAATTTCTCTCAACGACAGGACAACAGGATGAGTAAAGAGCTCTAAATGAGTAGACAAATTTTGGAAATTGAAGCAAGGTACTGAGGAGTGTCGGGATATGCTGAGCGAAGGGAGCCACGAAACCAGGAAACAGAGAGTGCAGATATTAGTTTTATAATTGAGTTTCAGGAGACCAATGGAACCCGCGAGCCTAGAAAGGGACATCAAGGACATTTAAAGGAATCATGTGACAATAACAAGAGGTCCCACTGACGGAGACCTCAATGAAGGAACTCATTTGCTCTTCATGCAACGTGGCAGTGGGCAATGTTTGACCATGTATTTGTGGGTATGCATTTGAGATCCCCAAAAAAGACATGAAATGCTGCACTGACTCTACAGACCCCTACTCTTCATCGTAACGCGCATGTCAAACAACCATGAATCCGCTATACACAAAGAGCGCAGCTTACAGAAATAATAAGCGAGCGGGTAAATGTTTGTACAGCACTGAACATTCTACTGAGCACGAGAGGCCACCTTGTGTTGCGCAGATTTTTCGCAAGTGCGAAATGGTGGAGCAATCCTGTGAACTCCTCACCTTCAAGAATGTTATGTCCTTGAAAGATATTTGGGAGCCAAGGATGACCTGAATAAGCGACTGCAAGATAGAAAGATCAGTGTCCAATGCGACACGACTCCTGGGGTTGAGGAACGCTGTGTACTGAATGTTTTATTTGCATTGCAGGGTGGCCACTGATTCCAGATACACCGAGCAGGCGAGCACAGTGCAAGCACTGGACTAGCGCAAGCAAGTGTGAGGGTTCTCACAGATTCAAACATTGCCCTGCAGAACATTATTTTCTTTAACACAGATAATACAGCATAGGTGCTTATGACGTTTCAGACACAACCTGCTTGGCTCACATCATGAATCTCGTTGGGCAATCATTCCGGAAGCCTCGTGTTGAGCTGAATGCTTTCCTGTGAAACGTCTTGCAAATCTTCTAAATGACTACTAGCAAAAAGTGAAGGAACCTGCTACACCCTACATAGGCCCACAGAATGAAACCACGAATGACGCCTGACACTTGCAGTACCCAGCTGAATTCTTGGTTTGCTGCTGGGCATTCGCAGGCACCTCGGCACATAGCTAGATTTGTTGAATCTGAGAGCAACTAAGCAAATCTCCCTTGATTCCTAAGTGAATCTGCAGAGGAGTCTGAGCAGTGATACCAAGAACCGGACTAAAGTTCCACTGAACACTGTGGCGGATAAATGTCAGAGTATGTTAAGTCTGAAGAATCTATTCCAGAGTCAGACACCAGTGGCACTGAAGGTATATGATTACCAGGAGGACCTCCATATGAACTTAAGATACAATTCAGGCTTTACTCTGGAGTCACTACAACCATTCCTACACACCACCGGAGGAAAATATTTGACTCCTCTCCCTCAGAAAAAAACAGATAATGGCAGAGCTCACTGAAGCATCTGAGAAGACCCTTGAAAAGGTGGGCAAGTACAGGGGTGATGCCCAACCAGGCATCAAATCGTGCCTGTTAAATGCTGTGTGACTCGGCATCCTATCCCAGGACAAGAATACACCATCTATTCCTGGCTTGAGCATCTGGAGCGTCGCTTTTACTTTGAACTTTTAGGCCCAGAAGCTGTTCAGGCAATGTTTTGGAGGAGATTGATATTGACGACTTCTGTGTGTGAGGCCGTACCCCTTGTCAGTTCTTTCACCGGCACCAGCAGCGCACGAGGACTGTGGGCGCTTCAATAAAACTTCAGTCAGCCAAGCATGGCTCACTCGCGCATCAGTCCATCAGCGTGGGGGTGTTTTAGCTCTATTATCAGCAGTAGGATATTGGGCTAAAAGAGTTAGAACAAAACAGCCAAGATGAAGCCTTGGCAACACAAATGACTTAAATAAAGTTTTGGAATAGACTCCTGGGTGGGTTTATATGCTCTACAGAAATAAGTTGCCTTTCTTTAATGCTGAGAAATATACTAAATGAAATAATTATAGCAAAATTAAGTGCTGCAGAAATGCTGCAAAAAATTAAAATGTGTGCCACTAATTATAATTTTTGGTGCCAGAAAAGTTGCCATCTAGGCCGCAGCAGCATCCTGTGTGCTACGGTTAAGATGCAACTGGCAACTAAACAGCACTTGTGTCTTTGATAATTTATTAAACTTGCCCTTATTGTAGGATTTTCTTTCACTTCCTGTGATGTCATCAGAGACAAAGCTCACTTAATCTTATTTCCTGTTACATTATTAGGGCAGAGGTCACGGGGCATCGCATCCTGTAATGAGGCCCGAAGGTGCGCGCTGCTACTTCCTGCTACCTGGCATTTTGAATAACGAATGCGCATTCAAATCCTCTGCTTACAATAATGCTCATGTGGGGAGTTTTATGAACAATGTTCACAAAACTCTCTGCAACTAACTCCAAAAGCGTAAATAAACCATGTCAAACTGAATAACTCGAAAACACGGATCGCGATGAGTATCACTGCAAAGAAATACACACTTTGGGTTTTTACTTCGTCTCCTGAATTTTGTTGCTTTGCGAAACCCTTCTAGCAGTGGTACCTGGGGCAACAAACCATTACCCCTGTGTCGACTTCTAACCATGAACAACATGCAGAGATTCATCTCCTATATGTGAGCTTCACATCCTCCTCAGAAAGAGTGTATTTTCAGATTTGTAGGACTGCACGACCCGGTCCGTACTGGCTTCAAAAAGTAGCTGCAAAAAAGCAACGTTTCCAGGCGTCTCCTTCAAACGTGAGCGTTTGTCGCCCTCTGCTGCTCACAGTGGGGCACTGCGACTTTGTTTTGCTACTTGACTGATGTCAGTACATATATACTACGCGTTTAAGACGAGAACTGCGAGGAACTGTATGCAGCGATTCCTGGAGGCCGGAATTTCTGATACCGGCCGGAATCCCTGCATTTAATGCCTGGAATCATAAGTTAACCCCTTCAGAACTGGGAATAAATGTGCAGACCCAGAATTCCACATGGAATTTTCTATTCCGGGGAGGTGTATCGCTGACACTTGCCACCTGCTCTGAACAGGAGACCTGTGTTGTGTGTGTGGGGGGGGGGGGGGTGGTTGTATGATGGAGGTGGGACAGTGGGGTGAGGAAGTGGAGAATGCCGCCTGCAGTGTAGCTCTTTTCCTATGCAATTTTATAGGCTGGCTTTACAGGCCGGTGAAAGTGGGTCCAGTAGTCCCTCATCCAGGAACCCCAGGTGCGGGAACACCAGGCCACTTATAACTGTGCGGAGCAGCATTTCAGACGGGAATTCCACTCCGCACAACTGGTCCGTAGTCTTCACTCAGGCTCATGTTATGTGGATCATAGGACAGTCTGAAGCGCAGTGAGCGTCACGCACTACGCAGTTATGGTTTATCGGCACTACTTTAGGCAGCTCTTGCACACAAGAGACTCCAGGGCAAGTCAGGAGCTCCATGGGCACGAGGTAAAGTGCAGGTGAACTCGCAGTGGTGACCGGCCAGCACTCTGGCCTTCAAACCAGAGTCAGTTCAAGGAAGCAGCCAGCCGGATTGGGAAGGCGGACAATCGGGCATTGGCCGATGGGCCGGTGTTCCAGGGTCACCAGGGGCCCGTTTTTTGGACCTCTGTAAGCAGGGCCAAGAGACTTCCCCACTCCCCGCCAGGCCACTTTAATGTGGTGCCAGCATCACGGGGCACTCCCCTGACATGCTGTCACCTGAGGCTGGGGTCCAGGTGTGGCTTTTGCCTTTGGGGCCTTCTCACCTCGGCGCACTGCCTCTGGTGCTCAGCCAGAAGAAGTGCTATCCCCCCAGGCCATCACTTATAGACCATGGGGGGTGCAAGGAGGGTAGTTGTATGCAGGGGCCTCGCAGGGGGGCAGGTGATATTTGGCCATTCTCACCTAAACCCCTTGCCCCAATCCCCCTGAGCAGCAGCAATGTGCTTTGTGACACAATCCCTTGCCAGCTAAATGCCCTGAGGCTATATTGTATTGGGGCGAGGTTAAGAGAAGTGGCCTCTGTAGCAGCCAGGTGCTGTCACCTCAGCCCATGTGTCTTTTAGGCCTTGTTGGGGGAAGAGGAGAGGGTTGCATATAATTGAATGTAGCGCCATCGTCAGAGTGGCAGACTGTTGAAACTGGGTTCGAGTCCCAGCGCCAGCTCAACATCCTGTGATTCTGGGCACATCACTTAATCTCCATACTGAAAATGAAAATGACTTTGATCTTGTGTCATGTATCTGGTGCTTATGTCTCAAATGACTTTGGGCCGAGGTCACGCTATACAAAACTATAACAAAAAATAACCAGCCAGACTCCAGTGAGACTAGCCAGATGGTGAGCCATGAAAGGGATTATCAGGGAATGTGGGCTACTTTTTTGGGAGTGCCCGGGCCTGATTGTGCCACTCAGATGTGCCACTCAGAGTGACACATCAAGCCCATCCACACACCCTCCTCTGGCAGGTACCACACTCTCCTCCTTGATATCCATCCTCATGAAAAGGCCTCCATAGGGTCATCTTCTTTGCAAAGCCACATCACCTGCTTCAAATGGTTGTATCCTTCATTCACTTGAATGGGATCACCACGTCAAATATCAAACTCTGCCCTAATTTATGAGCCTACAGCTGTGGGATATTACAAAGAAAGGCCTCAGTGTGGTTAATCGGGCCAGTAAAGGAATTTTGTTCTGCAAGAAAGCAGGCACTGCAATAACAGACAAATGGTCTCACTAAGTGTTTGCAAGGTGCTGAGGCAGCCGCGGCCCGTCCATAGGGGCTGAGGGGCCACGCACTCTCACATTTTGCCCCTCAAGAAGAGTGTCTCTCAGACTGAGCAAAGGTTAATTTTCAGGTCAGGCAGCCAGGAGCTAGACATGAGCTAGATGTGCAGGCTCCTGACTGCCTGAACTGAACTTTGCTGGGCTGATAATGTCACAGCTGCTGTGGGCATGCCGTTGTCAGCTTAGCAAAGGTCCTCAAGGCCCTCCACCCTCTTGTGGCAAGGGGGAGTGTCGCTTACTGCCTTGGACCTGAGCGCTTCAGTTTTAAACCTTGAAGTGCCCAGCGCCGAGTGTCAATCAGTAACACCTCGTCACAGAGTGGGGTGAGGTCAGCAGTCTCATTGACCCCATCCCACTCTGTGACGAGGTTGCGGCTGCTGCCTTCCCTCATTGGTTGATCTAAGGTCAACCAATAAGGGAAGGCAGCAGTTCCAACTCTCCTGGGACCTCCGAGGCAGAGCTGCAGGTAAGTGTGATTTAAAAAAAAAAATATATTTGGTGCGTGCATGCATGTTTGAATACTTGGTAATGAGTGTTGTGAATGGATGTGTATGTGTGCGTGTGTGAATGCATGGGTGTGAGTGAGCGTGTATCTGTGCATGTGTCCCGTCTACCCCCCTCCCTCTTAAAATTACCAATCGCCACTGTGCAGAGATCCTGAAATTATTGGGGCCAGAATCCCTGATTCCAGCCGGCAATTCTACCTCTGCTCCGTGCAAGTATGAGTTTTCATCCCCAGACTGGAGATAAAACATGTGGACATGAGATTACCACCTCCTTTTTAGGTTGAAACAAAGATTACAAAGACACATTGGGGACATGCTGAAAACTTCCTTAGAAATGCATTCCACCCATTACTTACCATTGGCTTTGTGTTTTGTAACTCACATTTGCTTGATTTCTGTTTTTTTACTTTATTTGTTTTAGGCTGCCTAGCATGCCTTTGTCACTTCCGTGGAGCACAGTCTGTTTGCCACCTCTCTGACTGGCTCCCTGTATTCTTCCACGAGTGCTCACTTTCTGGGAACTCTTTTATTCTTTTTTGTGGGGCATGCCACAAGAGTACATGTGTTTTCTGTTGTCTCCTAATTCAGGAAGTAGTAAACGTGGTGTATTTCTTTGACAAAGTTTCCTCCCTCTTATCTTTCTGCTTGATTTAGTCTACTTATCTCTGCCACTACCAGTTCATCAATCTCGCATGCCTGTGAACAATGTTCTGTTGACAAGCTTGTTTATTTTGGCCAGTGCTCTTTGCTTATAGCATAATTTAAACAATCCTCTTCCTCAATTTCATGCCCATGTCATAGGTGCTGGAAGCAGGGGAGCGGGGAAGCTGAAGCATCCCCAAACTACCCTTGCTGGAGTTCAAAAGTGAATGAGCAATAAACAGGCCTTTACATTTTGTTTTTTTCTTGTCACATTTGCTGTGCATTCAAAGGCAGAGGTCAAATATTAGGATTTGCCTTCCAAGGGAGATTAGTGTTTATTTTTCTTTCTCTGACTGCAAAGTAAGAGGATTTATGTGACAATTCTGCTGGGTACTGGCAAATGGAAAGGCTGTAGGATGTTATTTTTTCCAGCACACAACAAAATGTAAATGAGTGTAAATGAACTGTGCAAATATTTCAGAATATATCAGAATTATGAAAGCATAAACAAAGCACTTTTTTTTTTAATTCTGAAGCATGGTGGAAACAAACATTTTAGTACGATCAAAATAAATCAGTAAACTAGATAATGCAGATTTCCACACATTGTCGTTTGTGCGATGTATAGTTTTATCAGTAAACTGGTTGGGTCAAATCTGAAGCTGAACCATAGGGCCTATCTGAAACTGAAACCTGTCTTCCTATGAAAATTTTATGTATTAAATAAACAAAGACCTAATAATCAAACCTTTGCCATAGGTTTTGACACAATATAGAAAGTACAAAACAAATATTTCAAAATGGTAGGAAAATGTATACAGATGTTAAGAAGAATTAGTATTGGAAATGATTGATGCAAGGTCCTCTGGTTGTGCTTTAGTTATCCTATAGTGCGCTTGGCAATCATGCAGCCCGCTATGGCCCTCTCAGCGCAGGCCATGGAAGTGACTAATGGTGGTGACAGCAAGATCAGAAGAGAGGTATCAGCCTTTTTAACTGCGCCCTGGTAGGAGTCTGTTTACTGCCTCTCCCAGCATTTGGGTGTGACGGATCCACATGATGATGGGTGTCTGGTATGAGTGTGTGAGGTATATGTTGTAACAGATAGGGACTGGTGAACAGTGGAATCCCTTGTACACTATGTTTGTTTGTTGCACATTATGGTATTCTCTTTTGTTTGAAGCTGGTGATGTCCATCTTGGACATCCCAGACTACATTTGCACCCTTCCTGTCACCACCTGGTGGGTGGGGGAGATATTCAGCCCACAGCTCACCCCATCCCCAATTTTCTGCACTGTGCTCCTTTCCCTTGGAAACAGGAGTAGATGGGGTGCTCAGTCTGACGTGAACACATATAACACCATGGCCAGTCACAACTGGCCTGACTGATGGGTCCGCAATCTGGATTGGTGCATGCAGGCGGAGAGAATAATATACCAGGCACGAGGTTCCCCAGAGACATTTGAAAAAATGTGGGGCCCCTGGGAGGATCTATGCGATACGGAGGTCTGAAGGCGGTCATCTGGGAACTGAAGTTTATTTTATGCATGGTGCATGGGATGGTTGGGATACTAAGCTACCGCCCTGTTCAACCCGTCTTGGCATTGGACATGGAGTGGGAAGAGGGTTAGTCTCAGGGAATGGTTATATTCTTGAATTGCCTGAATTCTTTCATGTAGTGTATGTCATTGTGCTACAACACTGATAAAATGTAAAAAAAAAAAAAGAATAACTACTGGCCCGACTGTGGACTCTAAAGTTAGAAGTGCACAAAATCCGGCTACCACTAATGACAGACTGCTTCCCCAGGATTGTCAAAGCACGAGAATGTTTCAATGCTGCAGAACCCCTGGTTGGCTCTGGCATCCCTCCTTGATCCACAGCAGTTTATAAGAACTGGGAATCTCAGTGTTGCAAAGTCATCCTGTGCCCTGGGCACCCCCCAACTTTTTGCTGACTGGTACTGGTGGTAACTGACTCTGACCGACCCTGGGCTCTGCCTAACCAGGCCCGGGCCAGTTCTATGCGAGACAGTGAAAACACCTACATACACTAGGGTACACTATGGGTTGGGGTACCCTGATTGGCATGACCTCCCCTATAAGTCCCCAGTACATAATAGGGCAGGCGGGTTGAAACTACCTTTAAGTCCCTAGTATATAATAGGGCAGGGCAGTTTAGAGGCCAGCTGCCTTTTCTGCACTTGCATGTGTGCACTGCTGGAGCCTGAGGTCAGTTTAAAAGCAGCCCAGTGTTGCAAGACTGCTTTTAAAATGCAAATTGTGCCCAAACTCGACTTTGGTGTTTGTGGCACTTAAAAATTAATAAACTACAATGTTTGGGTATGGGAGGTACCCCCAGCATCTCCCCTGGGTGTCCCAGGGGTGGGGGTCAGGTATTTATAAGGAGAACCCTTATAAAAAGGTTTTTATATGCCCTGGGGTTAGTGAAATTGCAAATTTCACTCCCCACATTGTAGTAAAGTGCTTCCCAAAATCGACTTTTGTTCTAGGAGCACTGTGAAATGAGGATCTGCAAGCTTTTGATACATTCAGAACCCCTAAAGTCTTTCCTAGGTGTTTCAGGGGTGGGGGTACTGTAGGTATAAGCAGGGTCCTTATAAAACCTGTTTTATCGGCCCCGGTATTGGAGAAATTGCCCAGTTAATTTTTCCATTGCAGATCCCCAGCCCATAGGTTAAGATTGGAAGAGGTTATTCGTTAATAACTGGTGAAAGAAAAGCCATAAAACTAGGATTAAAGGACTCAGTAGAATGGTAATGACAAATCCAACACTATGGTGTTGTTGAATTTATTCTAAAATGTACAGACAAGAAATTATAAGACTTTCTTGTCTGTAAGCCGAAATTCAGCCCTCTAGTGCTCTGCCTTGATTGGTCAGAGGTAAGTGGATGAGCCTGGCTGCTTTGAAGAGGTGATAAATGACCCCTGGGGTTAGGAAGCCTTTCTGGGAGGAGAGTTTGCTGGGCATAGGAATGCCAGGGGGCGGGGTAGTAAATAATGCTCTTCAAGGGAAGGAGGAGACAAGCTGGAGAAATCAGTTTCATTTACACCTCTCCTCTTTGACCCAAGGCAGAGGCTAGGCTTAATGAAGGAATGAGCAGATGCCAGGGGGAGAGACTAAGGAGATTAGCCATCCTGGGGATGTGTTTAGCCAGTTCTTCTCTCCCTGCTGAAAATTCTGACATATTGAAGTTTGGAGGAATAGTGTGCTCTAGGATATCATTGTGCCACACTTTGGAGGAAGCGGTCCTGTTCTGGGGTGTTGCCATGCACCTTATTGGACAGGAGTGCCCTCCTGCTTGACCCCAGAGAACACTGAATAAGTATCTGAAATAGTAGGATAGTACTCCATAAAAAATGTATATGCTACATGTCAAAAATGTGATGTGATGCAATGCTGCTAATAAACACAAGTTTAAAGAAAAAGTATCTGAGAGGGGCAGTGCCTCTCAGATCTGCTTTTTGAAACCTAAGAAAACAAGAAGGCTTCACATTGAAGAGTTTGACGTGCATTAACCAGGCCTGCACTCTGAAGATTGCGCCTCTTGCACCATCTCAAACTACAGCCCTGTGGATCAAACCTGCTTCAAAAGGACTAAAGAGTGGACTCCCTGCAAGCTACAGGTTAACAGAGCTCACCTGGACCATCACCACAAATAATCCTCAGCCTGGAGTACTACCAGTGGATTTGTAAGGGTTTTGTCCAAGTGGATTGTGGAAACTGAAGTCCCAAACTTTCAAGGACCCTCTTGGAGATTCCAGACCCATGGAGTATGTTTTGGACACTTTGGACCTGCAAGAGGAACTTCAGGAAGGAGTTCCTAACGGAATTAACAGACCCCACAGGATATTGCAACATGGATTAGCAAATTTAGTGGCACTAATATGGAAATTTAGCATCACAAATATGGAAATTTAGCAGCATTTTTGCAGCACTTTATTTTACTCATAATCATTCATTTTCAGCCTGAAATCAATGGAAACTGTTTTAGCAGAGTATTCCACTTTGCAATAGGCATGTTTAAAGTGTCTGCAGCTCTATGGAAGCACAGCTCCAGTCCTAACCTCATAGGAGGCAGCTGTATTTCTCCCTGGGATGTTCTAGTGCCCTATATGCACCCCTGCCGGGGCACCACAGCCTCCCGGATCCGTGAGGCAGGACACCTCTTCCTCAGGCACCCTAGGGCTCAGGATCTTAGTGGCTGATCCAAATAAGTGAGACAGACTGCATAGGGAGGTCACCTCCTGCTTACTCACTGTTCAGACATGAGTAATCAGATATGGAAGAAAAAAGTGAGGAGTGAAACCATCTGCTGTTTGATGAATTGTGTCCAGAGTTTCATGGACCTCCAGTCATATAAGATTAAATACATAACCTTGAATTATAGGGGTGATCAGATCCTCTCATGTTTCGAAAGCTGGTTTCGGTTCCCCCTTGAAGGTGGAGACGTAATCATTAGCTCATCAAGATTCCATTTGGATGCAGGCAGGAGGAGCGTTGTGATGAGAGTAAAAAATGTAAGGAATTCTCAGTAATATCTTATCCAATACCTATCTCAGTAACATGTTACCCAATACCTATTCCAGTAACATCTACTCAAAACCCCCCTCAGTAACATCTTGCCCAAAACCTCCCTCAGTAACATACCACCCAATACCTATTTCAGTAACACCACCCCCTAAGTAACACCATACCTTTTACATCTTTCTGTAATATCTTACCCAATTACCCCCCTCAGTAACACCTCACCCAATACTTCCCTCGGTAACATTTTACCCAATACCCCCCCTCAATAACATCTTACCCCGTACCTCCCTCAGAAACATCTTACCCAGTACCAATCTCAGTACCATCGACCCAATAACCCACTCAGTAACATCTTATCCAGTACCTCTTTCTGTAACACCTCACCCAATACCCCCCAGTCATATCTTACTTATACCTCGTTTATTAGCACCTTGCTCAGTACTTCCAACAGAAACACTTTACCCAATACCTCCGTCAGTAACACCTTACCCAGTACTTCCCTTAGTAGCATCTTACCCAGTAATGTTTACAGTAACAGGCAGCATAGTGTTCTGTGGCTCCCCAACCTACACCAGCTCACCCTGCTAGTCACCTCAGACTTACCCTCTCCCTCTAACATCATTAAGCTCTTCAAAGTTTCCACAGAGTAGCTGGGGTAGTTTAGTAGTGGTCCTTTTGGAGTATTTCGGCCGTAGCATCTTCCGGAGCATCTAACTTGATGCAGAATTCATGTCGGGCTCCACTGGCTAGCTGTAGGTGCCTGCCTGTTGTGTCCCCCCATCAACCCGCGTGCCTGAACCTGTTTCTGTACACCTGTAGGGCCCCCCGTGGCTCTCCGGAACAGGAAGGATTGTCAATCTATTCTGATGCATAGTGGGACGGGTTTATGCTCTTGTGTAGAAGACCTTCGTTGTTATGACGTGTCTAGTATTTGAATCGAGTTTCCATAAATACATGTACAGAAATACGTGTGCATTCCTAGCATAGCCACTTGGTGAGACGTGTAGTACTCAAACCCCAGACCATTTCCAGTGCCCCCACTTCTCTGGCAAGATTCCCAGGTGACCATCTAGAATGTTCTATGTCCTTCCCTGGACACAAGCGCTCAAAAGTGGTCAGCAGGTGACGTGCCAGCCCCAAAGCACCATGATATTTAAATACGTAAATTTATGTTTTACATCGTTGATTAGTATGAGTTTAGTCTATCACACGAACAACAAGCATTTGCAATGCAATAGGTCTCGCAGTTACACGAGTTTAAGCTATTGGCATTGAGAATGACAATGCCTTTTATTTATGTTTTTAAAACGAAAACAAAATTAAAAGGTATTGTTATTTGCAATCTCAATAGCTCAAACTCGCGTAAATGCGAGACCTATTGCATTGCAAATGCTTGTTTTGCCAGCTGTCTTTTAGACAGTTTCGCTGTTGCTTTTCGCACATCAGCAGTCAGTTTGTACTTCCTGTGATGTTTGATGTTCGGCTCATTGAGATAGCCTGTCAAATGAATCTGAAACCAAGGCTTTGTTCCAGCGGAGAGGCATCCACAGCTCTTCCCCATTTATTCAAAAATGCGCCAATCTATTCATGGCCGGCGCCGCTTTTTTTTAATAATATTCCCAGCTATGACAGAGAATGCCTGTGAACACATCTGAATATTTGAACTGAATTGCTTTAACAAAGCTGAAAAATTGGCAGTGCTCTGAGGCCCGTGCACACATTCAATGACCCTCCAAAGTCCAAAGGACATCGGCAGCTGACATCCGGCACTTCAGACAATATTTTTGCACAGAAACGCTCTTGATGTGAAACGTTCGTGCAAGAGAACGTGTGCAAGCGGCTGAGCTGCAGGCCGGCTGCTGCTCATTTACTGCCCCTGCAATCTTCCTATAAAATGTCGGTTTGTATTGCTAAGGTATGTCCGTTGTTCCTGGCTGCTCTGATATGCCTCACTGTGTGAACCCTTTTACTGGAAATCAATGACACGTCAAGTGCAGCGTCTGGGGTTTTGTGATGCTGAGCACGAAGCGGCAACACTAATTGGCCGCCATCATTGGTACCATCAGCCTTGTAAAAACTGGAAATAAAAGGTACCTTCTTGACGTCTCACCTTGGTCTCCTGTTATCATCAGTGCATCGTGTTTGTGAATTTTATGGTGGTACAAACTGAAATCAATTCATGACTGAAAGTTCCTCGGCGGGATGTGAACATGATCGATTTTTCCCAATAGACTCTTTTTAATAAAAAGCGTTGGTAAAACCAAGAGGTCTGGCTTTAATGCGTCAGTGCATGTAAACACGGGCGTGCCGTTGGCAAATGTTAAATGTTGTGAACCCACAGGCTACCAGAGACCAGTCACAGGGGACGCAGAGAGCTTCTAAATCGAAAGACACAGGCAGCAGCTCTCGCGCGGAAACTGGGAATAAGAAGACCCAGCAGGAAAGGAAGGGAAGAACGGAAGACAAGAGAGAGGACAGAAAGAACAAGCATTTGAAGGCACGAGCGGGGAGGAGGGGGGGCGACGCGAGTGGTGCGCGCGCGCCACAGCGAGACATCTGTTTTGCATTATCGGGCACGATAATTGCAAACAGATGTCTGCCGCGCGCGTAACCGCAGGGAAAAGGCCATGACGCACGAGCGTCTGGTCAGCTTTTCAAACCCCCTAACATAAAGTCTTGCCAGAGCAGCGCTTGCGCGCTACTCGAGGCTCGACCTAAAAACTACTAATATTGTGGACATCATAAGATGGCCACAAGAGGTCCTCGTTTCCCAAAAGTTGGGAATTGAGAGGTGAAAATATCTGTTGTGTTTTCACTGCCTTGTCAAAAAACAAAAAGATTGCATTTTCCAAATTTCGCAGGCAGTTTTGTAAAAATCGCAGCCTTTTTACAAAACTGCAGATTTTGCAATTTTTTTGCAAATAGCGAAATCCTGCAGGGTCTGATTAAGCCTGCTGGAAAATACAATCCCCAGCACACGTCTTCAAGTTAAAAAGCAATAGTGATACGAAATAGTGTACGGAATTCAGAAACACAGTAGTCGTAATCCTTTCTTTCTTTATTCTTTTCCTTTTTTTCTGTTACTTTAAAGAGTCCTGAGCCAG
Source organism: Calotriton arnoldi (assembly GCA_963921515.1). Lineage (NCBI taxonomy): Eukaryota > Metazoa > Chordata > Amphibia > Caudata > Salamandridae > Calotriton > Calotriton arnoldi. The sequence goes on from CAWUFW010000763.1 coordinate 107,409, forward strand.
CCAACACGTGTTTCGTTGCCTCACTGGGAAATTGTCCAGCGACTTTTTCAAGGATAAGTAAACAAATAAAGAGCAAATGGCCATTGTAACACCATACAGAAACTGGCGTACTTCTGACACCTCAAAACATTTCACCGTGAGTGAGTATAGCTCCAATCACAGATTGGAGACATATAAGCTAAACATGCACAGTGTGGATCCCTCATGCCCAATTACAAAAATGAGGAAAATGGTTGAAGAGAGTAGGTCTTATAATCCGGATGTAAAAACGGTGACCCTAAAGGCCCCCAACGCTACAGTGGTGAAGACACAATGTGCATGGATATAACGGCTACATGATGCACGAACCACCACATATTAATGGTATGTGTAAGAGCTCAAAAGAAAAGACGGAAAGTGCAATAGACACCAACCAGTTCCAAGACACTCATGCGTAAATAAAAATTCTCAAATACCTCCAATCTTTCTGTTAGAAATCTATGTAAAGGGAAATGAAATCAATAGTAATCAGAAAAGCCACGTCCATTTGAGGCCTACTCTCATCTGTAATCACAAATGAACATACATACACACCAGTAACACCTACTTCTCTTGTGGTGATAATTCCATCCCACAAATTTATGTAGGAAGATATTCGCTGTCCAAGTACGATATCCAAAATCAAGCCTGATGAAGATCCTAATTTGATCCACAAGGTCTAAAATCAATGCGTATGCAAACGGACAGGAAAAGTCCCCGTAGGCGTCCTTCAGTAATCAGAAACCCCACGTCGCTGAAAGTGAAAGGCGCCAAATGTAACAAAATCTAGTTACACACAATAGTAAAGAGAGGTGCTCAACTCTGTGTCAGGATTCAAACTTTCTTACCGCTTATCGAATGAGTAATCCGTCTCCCTAGCTCCAAACGCGTCCTCGAGTACGAGATACGCCCACCATCCCTACCACATTTAAATATCTCCTGCGAATCGGCGCAAGTAAACATGAAGATAGGACAGGGAATTCTGTCCAACCCTCCATGGGCGCCATCTTGCAATATCAGACGGTCCGTCTTTAATATCCATCTGCGGGCGCCATCTATGAGTCTGTTCCGACCAGTATAATCAACTCGCAAGGGGTGGGGCGCCCACCTGCCTGCTTAGGGGTTCAATAGTTATCAAAAGGTCGTATAAATTAACAATTAAAAGTCATCGGACGGCCTATTATCGGCACTGGCTACAATCCATATACTATACTAATTTCAAATAACGTAATGCCACACAGTGTATAGATACAAGATCCGTCAGTCAAAATGTCTCTGCTATCAGACATGTACAATATCAGTATACGTATGGCAGCCAAGTGACTCGACACTAATAAATATTTGCGAGTGCGACATATGATAACCATATGTAGATATGTGTGTGCATCCCCCTGAGTGCACCAAAACCAAGTGTGTCTCAATCAGTAAACAGAATCCGGGATAAGCGGTGGGGCGCCATCTAGCCCACCTTCAAATATGCAGTTTATTTAAACCCGCATTCATAGCCAACTAAGAGTGATCAGACGGACTGGGCTCAGCACCCAGAATATTAATAAGGCACAAGTCAAAATAATATATATTAAGTATAACGCCAGAAATGAGTAAATACACAGTATCAATAAGCTCAGTGTCACCAATAAAAACCATATATATATCCATACCGATGTGACAGCCAAAATGCCTAACAGTCACTAGTGTATATGAATACAACATTTGATATCCCATATGTGTATACAGCAAAACGACTGCATAATCGACACGAACTCTGTAGAAATGTGTGACAATAATCCTTAGTTCGAATTATTCTCATTAATATTCCACTTAATCAGTGCGCAAAAACCTAACTCCCTCCGGATCGGCCCACCAACAACATATTGCCGGTCAAATGCGGTAGGATATTGTGCCTGATATATCGTGTTGGGTTGCTGCTCACTCATTACTAAGACAATTGCGTTTTTGCACATATTAGACTCACGAAGGATACATTCTTAAGACTTACTTTTAGATGTTTTTAAAATAACCTTTTTACTCTGGCTGTTGTAATTCTGCTTGCTGCTTCCTGTTCGACCCCTGTGGCACCCGGATGTTAAACGGGCCCGCATTGCACTGGGGTTGACGCTCTAGTTTCTTTCTTCCCTACATTACTTAAACTGCGCTGGAGCGACCGCGCAGCGTGTATGCGGTAGGATATTGTGCTTGATATATCGTGTTGGGTTGCTGCTCACTCATTACTAAGACAATTGCGTTTTTGCACATATTAGACTCACGAAGGATACATTCTTAAGACTTACTTTTAGACGTATTTAAAATAACCTTTTTACTCTGGCTGTTGTAATTCTGCTTGCTGCTTCCTGTTCGACGCCTGCGGCACCCGGATGTTAAACGGGCCCGCATTGCACTGGGGTTGAACCTCTAGTTTCTTTCTTCCCTACATTACTTAAACTGCGCTGGAGCGACCGCGCAGCGTGTATGCGGTAGGATATTGTGCCCGATATATCGTGTTTGGTTGCTGCTCACTCATTACTAAGACAATTGCGTTTTTGCACATATTAGACTCACGAAGGATACATTCTTAAGACTTACTTTTAGACGTTTTTAAAATAACCTTTTTACTCTGGCTGTTGTAATTCTGCTTGCTGCTTCCTGTTCGACCCCTGCGGCACCCGGATGTTAAACGGGCCCGCATTGCACTGGGGTTGACGCTCTAGTTTCTTTCTTCCCTACATTACTTAAACTGCGGTGGAGCGACCGCGCAGCGTGCGCGCCACCGGCGCGCCCAAGGCAAGCCCGTCGGCGCCCAGAGCGCGACCAGCGCCAGAACCCCTGGTCGTCTAAAGCCCCAAATATACAGTAGAAACCAATTATTAGACCTGGCAAGAGGCACATGCAGGGCGCATGACATATCCCTGCAAAATATGAATGGAGGTGAGTTCCTGTGCCCTAAGTGCTCTTTCCGGCTTAATCAAGGAGTCTATAATCGCTCTGAGCACACAAACAGGGCAGGGAGAAGACTGGGAGAAGAACAGATTGAGGCTCCTAAGGATAGTGAAAGGGGGGGAATGGACAATAATAACACTACAGTCGGGCGCGTTAAGGTCCCTAAGACAATACCTGAGCAGCACGTACAGTGTCTTCTATTGAACGCCCCCTCAGTGGTAAAGCATAAATACCAGCTGGAAGACCTGATCCAGCTAGCCACCCCTGATATAGTTTTCGTGACAGAAACCTGGACGGACAATACATCATGCCCAGACTGGAACATCGCACTACCTAAGGGCTATGCTGTCAGCTCGCAAGATAGGGAGGGAGGAAAAGGGGGGCATAGCCATTATCTACCGAGATCACCTAAAGGTGCGGGTGGAAGCAATCTCAGTTCTACCAGCGGAGGCGATGCACTTCTGTATAAAACTAAATAATCTCTCAACCTTTCAGGGGATACTCATATACCGTCCACCAGGGCCCAGAGCGGCTTTCTCCCAAGCACTTTTGACGCTTTTGGAGTCCTATACAGATTCCCAATCTCTCACAGTTCTGGGTGATTTTAACTACCATCTAAAACTAACAAACAATTCGGACACTGTCAGACTGCTGGATAACCTTGCAGCATTTAGCTTAAACCAATTAGTAACCGAACCCACTCATCTGGCAGGCCATACTTTGGATGGCATTTTTACTAATATTTCTGATATTACCCTGACTAAAATATCAACCCTCCCATGGACAGACCATAAGGCTGTCCATTTTAACATCAAGGTTATGCAGCATAACCACTGCACTCACATTAAGCCATCCAAGGTAAAAATGCGACGGAATAAAGTTCTAGGCAACGACCTAGAGCTGGCCCTTGGCCACCTCCCCACCCCGCTAGCGAAGGATAATAACGAAGCAGCCTCCCAGTTTAATGGCTGGCTACTGGCAGCTGCCGAGCGGGTGGCGCCCGAAACATTGGTGACGGTAAAAAGATCTAAGAATTCATCACCTTGGTATAGCCCGGAGCTCAAGTGCCTAAATGTTTACTGTAGGAGAGCTGAGCGTCTTTGGAGACCAGACTATAGCAATGAAAAGAAAATAACCTATAATCTAGCTATCCAAAAGTATAAGGAAGCAATTATTGCCGCAAAAAAGCTATTCTTTACAACTAAGATAGAAGAAGCTGGCAATTCCACAAAGGAACTTTATAAATCTGTCAAACTGTTGGCTAAACCGCAGCAGGACAACATTTTTAAACCAGACCAAGCCATGTGTAATAAACTGGCCATATATTTTCAGAATAAGGTGCAAGTGATCTACAATGACCTTCTGAGCACTCGGGAGACTCAGGATAAGCAATGTCAACTGCCTGGTGAGGTTCAATTAACCCACTGTAGACTATCCTGCTTCCAGACAATCACTAATGATGAGGTACTAAAACTCCTCCTCTCTATAAAATAAGGCTCACCTATAGACCCCTGCCCTCCTGCCATTATGCACCTGGCAGCTAGGAAGATCTGTGAAAAGTTAACCCCTCTTGTTAACCAAGTTCTGGAATCGGGTAACTACCCAACAATCTGGAAAAAAGTATCTATCAGGCGAATTCTTAAAAAGCCGACCCTGGACCCTACCGAACCAAAGAACTATCGCCGAATTGCTGGCCTGCCGATAGTAGCAAAAATACTGGAGAAGTCAGTAAATAAGGTGTTGACAGATTATTTAGATGTTAACAATCTACTGGACTCCACACAGCACGGTTTTCGGTCTTGCCACTCTACCGAATCAGCCCTGATTACTGCAACCGAAGAGATTCGCAGAATAGTGGACGGGGGGGCAGAGCGGTCCTCGTACTCCTAGATCTATCGGCTGCATTCGACACCGTGAATCACACGGTGTTAGTGCAGCGACTAAGGGATGTGGGGGTCGATGGTACTGCCCTGGCCCTCCTCTCCTCCTTTTTGGAAGCGAGGGAGCAGAGGTTGCACTGGGATGGTCTACAATCGGATAGTTTCCATCTTCCATGTGGTGTCCCACAGGGATCGGCCTTATCCCCGACAATGTTCAACATCTATGTCACTCCGTTGGCCAGACTTATCAGGAGGCATGGATTTGCTTTGGTCTCATATGCTGATGACTCCCAGCTTGTCATTTCCATCAACAACCAGCCTGAGGCCACAGCTGCCAGGTTTCATGCTTGTCTCACTGAGATCATGACATGGATGAACCATAGCTTCCTGAAAATCAATACTGACAAAACGGAGGTGATTGAGTTTGGCCCTGGCAGGCCCCTGTGGAATGACTCCTGGAGGCCGGAGAATGCCCGTGTCCTGTCCCCAAGGTCAGGAACCTTGGGGTTATTTTTGATGCCCAACTAAATTTTTCTGCCCAGGTAAACAGTCTTACTTTATCCTGTTTCTTCTTACTAAAAACCTTGAGAAAAATCTTCCCGTTTATCTCACAAGAACTGCAAAAGACGGTGATGGTGGCACTCTTCCTGTCTAAAATGGACTATTGCAATGACCTTTTTTTGGGCATTGACAAGTTCCAGATGAGAAAACTGCAATCTTTACAGAATGCTGCAGCAAGATTACTTCTAAACATACCCAAAGGACAACCAACTTCGGCAGGAATCAAGTCACAGCACTGGCTTCCTATCCAACAGCGGGTGGAATTCAAGGCCTTATGCCTGGTGCACAAAGCACTTTATGGTGGAGGTGTGGAGGTTATCCAAAGAATGTTTCCACCTTATACCCCCCCACGTGCCCTCAGATCTGCTAATTTGGGCCTCATTAAAACTACTAAGATCAGACGGACAAGATGGGGTGGCAGAACTATATCAAACTGTGCGGCAAAGCTATGGAACAAAATGCCTATGGCTATGAAATTCCAACCTAATCGGCAGCTCTTTAGGAAGGACTTGAAAACATGGCTGTTCACTACCATATAGTCCTTCGGTAACACAGGCCATACTTCCTTTCTACATACACTAGCGCCAAGACGCCACGGCAATCGAGCGCTCTACAAACATATATCCTATCCTATCCTATCAAAATCAGTACATATTGGACTTTCCATCTCCTCGAGGTGCTCATATATATAGAAGTGACCTCAAATGTGTTATGGAAAACTCCTAGTAATGTTGTACTAAAGCAACATTATAAACTCCGGCACAAAAAGTAAAAACAAAGATGTCAGTGACTAGAATGGGTAAAACAACAAAAACAACCATATTATAACATCTCCTCAGACTCTTAAACATAACAAAGGCAAATTTGAACAAGTGTATCATAAATCATTTCAGTAATGCCAATCATTAACACACATGACAGTAACAGTGACCAGCATAACCTTTTGCGTATATTATACATTCCTGGCATCAGATGTTCCATGACAATTATCTGCCCAAAAAGTAATGAAGCTCTTGATCCAGGTTAAGCCCTATTTCTGTGCTAAGCAGTCTTAGAATCCAAAAGGCTTCTCATCTGCGTAAAGCCAATTCCCTGTTGCCACCCCTTGGGTGCTTCAGGGTCTGATCAATCCCATAAAATTGAAACTCTCTATTCCTGTTCTGGGAAGGGCACTGCGCTATATGTGCTGCAATCGGGTATCTATTGTCGCCTTGCTTGACAGCTCTCATATGCTCCCCAATTCTCTCGCGTAAGGTTCTGATAGTGCTGCCCACATACCTCTTACTACATTTGCACTCAATGATATACACAACAAATTTCGTGTTGCAATTGATATTCGACAAGATCCTGTATATTTTATCACCAGGGCCATTAAAATGTGTTTTCTTGTTACAGGCCCACTTGCATACATTACAATGTCCACATCCATAAAATCCTATCGTGTGTGGAGTCAACCAGTTCATGGTTGCTTTCGCCCCAGGGTAACTGGGACTCAAAAGGTTCCTGAGGCAGACACCTCTTCTATAGGTAATGTTGGTTCTTTCCGTAATTGAGCCAAATAGGGATCTGTCTGCCTTTAGAATGTGCCAATGTCTATTCAGGCTACGCACAAGTATCCCTGACAGAGTATTATAATTCGTGACCATACGTATTTTTTCATCCTTCTTGGTCACCTTTTTAGCTCTTTTTTATCCTGTCTTTGATCCTATGTATTCTCTGTTTTGCCCTCGCAAGTGTATTCTTATCATAGCCCCTTCTTTTGAAGCGAGCCATCATTTCTTTTGTACATTCCTCAAATTCGGGGTCATAGCTGCAATTACGTCTCGCCCGAATTAGTTCTCCAAAGGGGATAGCCCTAATTTGGTGTACAGGGTGTGCGCTAGAGGCAAGCAGCAAAGCATTACAAGCAGTTGTTTTGCGAAAGAGTCTGCTGTGAATCTTATTGTCCCCGATATATAATTTAACATCCAGGAAAGTAATCAGACTCGCACTATATTCAAATGTGAAATTGATATTGCATTCATTATTGTTAAGGTGTTCAAAAAACCCCACAAGTTTATCTGTGCCACCTGTCCAGCTCATTAGGCAGTCATCAATATACCTCCCCCAAAAAAGGATGGAATCATTCCACTCGGTGCCCATGGGCCCCCAGATCCACGTCTCCTCGAACCAACCCATGAAAAGGTTGGCATACGAGGGAGAGAATTTGGAGCCCATGGCCACCCTTTGCTTTTGACGATACCACTTCTCTTTAAATAAGAAAACATTGTTGTCCAAAATCAACTCAATCATGTTGATCAACATTTCAGTATGGTTCCATGAACTGCTGATCTGGTGTTCAAAATTCTTCTAATAGCACGCAACCCAATTTCTCTCTTGATGCTAGTGTAAAGAGCTGTGATGTCTAAAGTCACCAAAATCATGTTCTCCTCCCAATTCAAGTCCGTTAATATCCCCAAGATATGCTTGGTGTCGCGGATATAAGAAGGTAAGATGCTTACCATTGGTTTTAAGAAAATATTCACGTACTCCGATATTCTCTCGTTTGGCCCATCATTGCCAGATATGATGGGTCTACCAAGCGGAAAGGGGAGGTTCTTGTGGATTTTTGGTAAAGTATGCAAACACGGGTATCTAGGACGATCAACTCGTAAATACATCAATTCATCCTCATCTAGTAAACCCTGCCCGTGCCATTGTTTTAAGTGTCTGTTGATATGGTCTGTAAGTGTCCAAATCGGGTTGTTGGGAAGCTGCTCATAACAATCGTGGTCATTCAGTTGGGAAAGAATATCTTGTTCGTAATCTGTACTTTGCATGATCACTATGTTCCCCCCTTTATCTGCCTCACGGATTGTGATGCTGTCATCCCTCATCAAATTCCTTAAGGCTTCTCGTTCCTTATGTGTCAAATTGTCTCTCCCACTGGAAATCTGTCTCCCCTTGTCCATGTATCGGTCTAGGTCAGAAAGTACCAATTTTTGGAAAATGTCTACGTTGTTACCTGTATGTAGTGTGGGCGTCCATTTAGACCTTTCTTTAAGACCACTCGTAATTGAAAAGTCACTCACTACACTCAAGTCTCTTAAAACCATGTCAGAAGTTATTAACTCATCCTCACAATCTGTCAACGATAAGAGTAACTTTGTGGCTAATACATCCTGAATGGAAAGTTCACTAGACTCAAATACCCCATGCTATTGTCGTAAATCTTTATTATCTGTATTCATCAGTTGAAAATGTTTCTTGATCTTTATTTGTCTTATGAATTTGTATAAATCTACTTTCAGATCACATATATCTCCGACAGTGCTTGGACAAAAGCCCAATCCCTTAGTTAACAAGGACAACGCATCATTAGAGAGACATTTTTCAGACAAATTCACAACAGTAACATCCCCTATTTCTTCTGATTCCAAGACCGGGTTCTCATTATTGGTCGTTCTTCTGCCTGTGCCCCCTCTCTTTCCCCTCCTTGTCTTGCCCCCAGTGCGGGCGTCTGTTCTGCTCTCTGTTGCCCTTTTTTATTCGTTGTACCTCCCGTAAAAAACGGTTCTCACTGGTCTGAATATCGAGAGATCCCTCTCCTCTGTCTCTGCTGGAGGAGGCTGCACAAGTCTGGTGAGAAATCCTCCAGAAACGTTGCTAAGTGTGAATTTGTCCCCATCAGAGGCAACCACATGTTCAAAAGTGGCACTGTTGGTTTGTAAGCACTAGTAAGTGTCAAATCTTTAGAAATGCATATCTCTGGTTCCCTACAGTGGATTGCTGTCGTTGTGGTGTCATTTTAAAGATAAAAATATTTCCTATTTTTATAAATTGGTGTTGGATTTTTATTGGGTGTTGTGTCTTAATTATTTACAGATTTGGTGTTTTTAAATGCTTTACATAGCTATCTCTGAAGTTAAGCCTGCCTGCTCGCAGCCAAGCTACCAAGGGTTGAGCATGGGAATAGTTTTCTAAGACCTGTTCTGAGCCCTATAGCGTGTTAGTGGTATTCTTGACAGTGGTAAATGCATATCTGCCACTACTAATAATCCATTTTCCAACACTCAGCCAGTACTTGTTGTGACTCCCCTGCTTGGTACAAGGTAGGTCTGCAACCAGTGTAAGGAGAGAAGACACCAGACCAAGAGTAACATCTCTGCTCCATTCTTCCAGGATGGGCCTAAGTCTGGTAAAACCTGTGGAATCACTTGGCTGCTGTGAGCTGGGCAGGGAAGGAGGCCTTGCTCCTCCTGCTAGGTGCAGTCCATCTCCTCAGCAGGTTGCTGTGACCTGGGCAGGGAAGGAGGCCTTGCTCCTCCTGCTAGGTGCAGTCCATCCCCTCAGCAGGTTGCTGTGACCTGGGCAGGGAAGGAGGCCTTGCTCCCTGCTAGGTGCAGTCCATCTCCTCAGCAGGTTGCTGTGACCTGGGCAGGGAAGGAGGCCTTGCTCCCTGCTAGGTGCAGTCCATCTCCTCAGCAGGTTGCTGTGACCTGGGCAGGGAAGGAGGACTTGCTCCTCCTGCTAGGTACAGTCCATCTCCTCAGCAGGTTGCTGTGACCTGGGCAGGGAAGGAGGCCTTGCTCCCTGTTAGGTGCAGTCCATCTCCTCAGCAGGTTGCTGTGACCTGGGCAGGGAAGGAGGACTTGCTCCTCCTGCTAGGTACAGTCCATCTCCTCAGCAGGTTGCTGTGACCTGGGCAGGGAAGGAGGCCTTGCTCCCTGCTAGGTGCAGTCCATCTCCTCAGCAGGCAGGTGACTTGGTTCCAGGAAGGTTCTGAAGATGGTCCAAGTGACTGAAGGACCTGCGTGAGGACAGTTTCACAGACTAAGCTTGCCCAGGTGCTACAAGAAATGAAATGATATTTTTATATAGTGCACTACTGCCTGAAGGCATCTAGGTGACAAGGAGGAAGAAAGAAGACCATCGAGGTCAGGGAGATGCTGCATTCCCTGGATCCCCCCAGAGGCTCCAGGAGGCAGTTGCCCTCTCACCAGCACTGGCTGAAAGACGTCACCAGGAATCCCGAACCATCTGAATTATTTGTCTTGCACTTACAGTTCTAGAGCTATTATCTGTTGGACCTGCGGTCATTATACTACCATAAAGGATCAGTCTGTAGTTGTGACTGGTGCCACAAATGACTGCAGCGGCCTCCCCAGGTCTTGAGGGTGCTCCCACCAGCGCAAGATCATGACCACGCCTGCTAGATTGAGAGACGCAGGCTCCTAAAAGAAAAGGCACTTGGGATTCAAAAGTGGGAGGTGACCCACTATTTCCATCATTCCCCTAAAAAGCATGGAGACCAGCTGCGTCCTTAGCTGATCTCTGGGCTCCAGGTAACTGTGGACTTTGGGCCAGATGTACGACCATTTTTGCATGCGCAAACGGGTTTGCGAACCCGTTTGCGCATGCAAAAACAGCATGGGGAATGTACAAACCCTATTTTGCGAGTCGCAATTTTTTGCGACTTGCAAAATAGGGTTTTGCGACCCGCTATTAGGAAGGGGCGTTCCCTTCCTAATAGCGAGCGCAACCCTATGTAAAAGAATGTTTTGCGTCCGCAATTGCGGGCGCAAAACACTCGCAAATTACCACTCTCTTCAAGAGGGTGGTAATACACTCGCAAAAGGGAAGGGGTCCCCAGGGCACCCCTTCCCCTTTGCAAATGCAGGGGAAAATATTTTTTAAGGGCAGGCAGTGGTCCCAGGGACCACTGCCTGCCCTTAAAAAATGAAACGAAAACGTTTCAATTTTTTTTTATTTTTAAATGCATCCCGTTTTCCTGTAAGGAAAACGGGCTGCATTCAACAAAAAAAACTGCTTTATTTAAAAGCAGTCCCAGACATGGTGGTCTGCTGAGCCCAGCAGGCCACCATACCTGGGAGGGCCTGCTATTCCCAATGGGGCCGCAAATTGCGAGAGGCTCATTAATATTCATGAGCCTCTCAATTTGCGACCCCATTGGGAATCGCTAACAGTGTGAAATACACTGTTGTACATTGGAAATAGCTCCTCGCAAATTGCGAGTCACAAAAACTCGCAATTTGCGAGGCGCTATTTCCACGCTCGTACATCTGGCCCTTTGTCCCTAACTGGACACTCAGTAACCAGGGCATGAACCCACAACAGTAGGACTTTCACAGACTTTGCTCAGTTGAATCGTCGTTGTTTGGGTGGTGGGTTCTTGTTGTCTACATTTTTTGAAACAACACTTTTTATTTTGGCCTGGATTGCTTTTAAAGGTCTAGTTTGCTTTTACAATTGTCTGTATGTGGTCAGTGTATTTTAACATAGCCTGGGTGCTTCACTAACTTCAGTTCCCTTTTAAAAGTTACTTTGTGGCCTCTAAGATGCTTTGTTAACATCACTGTCCTTAAAACTGAAAAATGTGTCAATTGGTAAAAAAATATGCAAATCAGCTGAAATCATGAGATGGGTCTAGATCAGCAATAAACCCTGCAGTTCAAGAGAGTACAGCTAAATAGTATGCACCATATGAATTGTGGAAATAATTACCATTGTACCAGTGGTAATTAAATCCACATTTATGGGATGTAGTGGCTAAAAGAACAAGTTACTTCCCTTCAATTATGTTTTTTCTGGTGGATACAGTATCTACCTACAGATTCCTCACCTTTTGAATATCCAAAATGCGCCAGCATTCCACGGAAATGTTTCTTGACAGCTCTCCCAGGTCGACGAAGACGTCACAATGCCCATGGCTCCGCACGCAGCTCCATGTGATGTCACAGGAGTCATAAGAGGCCCTCGTTGGTATGTATGTATGTATGTAGGGAATTTATAGAGCGCAGGAATCACCCCCAAAGGGGTATCTCCGCGCTAACATAGAAAACAAGTCAGACCGGCACAGATTCCCATAGCTCAAGCCTTGAATAATTCCGTCTTCAGGAGTTTTCTGAAGCGAGCAAGACTAGGACATTTACGTAAATCCTCTGGCAGAGAATTCCAGTATTTTGGAGCCAAATAAGCAACAGTTTTGCCTCCAGATCGTATTTTCTTAAAACGAGGGACCACCAGCAACCTTTTGCCTTCCGATCTGAGACACCGGTTCGGGCAGTACACTTTGAACTTATCCGCCATATAGCTCGGGCTAGTACCATAAAGAGCTCTGTGAGCAAAGCAACAGAGCTTAAACTTTATTCTCTGGCGGATTGGAAGCCAATGGAGAGATTTCAGTAATGGCCCGGGGGAGGTGCGGGGTGGTTTATTAAGAGCTAGGCGAGCGGCCACATTCTGGACAATCTGCAGTCTACTAAGAAAAGACTCATTCGCGGATGCCAATAAAGCATTACAATAGTCCAGGCGACCAATAATCAAAGCCTGAATTAGGGTTCTACGTACAGTGAGGGGTAGCCACATGAACACTCTGCGCAAAAGGCTCAAGGTATGATAGCAGGTCCCGGCAGTGGTCATGACTTGATCCTTCATCGATAGCTGTACATCCAGCCGGACCCCTAGATTTTTTGCCACCGAAGTTGGAGAAGGGGCGAGGCCTAACGCTGTAGGCCACCACTCAGGGGACCAGGAAGTTTGTGCAGCACCAAACAGCAGGATTTCTGTTTTGGTCGCATTTAACTGCAAGAAGTGTTCAGTCATCCATTCAGCTATGGCTGACATGCCATTAGCAAAGCGCTGATCGACTAACTCCGTGTCCTTATCAAAGGACAGAAGTAATTGTGTGTCGTCAGCATAGGAGAACGGCGTAAAGCCGTACTCTCGGATGACTTTAGCAAGGGGGGCCACATAGATGTTAAACAAGGTAGGGCTCAGACAGGAGCCCTGGGGCACCCACTTACTAAGCTTCACAGTTTGAGATCGAAAAGGGCCCAGATTGAGGGTTTGCGTGCGATGATCCAAAAAGCTGACCAGCCAATCGAGAGCAATCCCCTGCAGACCGGCCTCTCTCAGTCGAAATATCAGTTTCTGATGAGAGACCGTGTCGAAGGCTGCTGTTAGATCCAACAAAACCAACATCACTCCTTTGTTATCATCCAAGGCCATTTTAATATAATCCGTGACCCCGATGAGAGTTGTCTCAGTGGAGTAGTTGGATCTAAACCCAGACTGTGAAGGATCAAGGATGCCGTTGACCTCAAAATAGTCCATTAGTTGAATATTAACATGGCTCTCCGCCATTTTGCCCATAAGCGGAAGGAGCGAAATGGGACGGTAATTGGAGAGCACTTCGGCAGGCACCTGATCTTTCTTCTTGATAGGTAGTACTTGGGCGACCTTCCAATCTAAAGGCACACTGCCTTCACTTAACGATGTGTTCAAGATCTCAGCAATAGGGGCGGCCAAGAAAGGGGCGAGGAGAGCAAATTTGTGGGCGGGCATTATATCCAAAGGAGACCCGGATTTAGCCTTTTTTAGCATGGCTTCCACTTGCGAGACCTCAATATTCTTAAAATGTTTCAGACCTTCACCTGAGCCTACTAGCGGTGCTAAATCGGATTTAGTCAGTGGTGTGCTGACATCAGTTCCAACCCATTTATTTTCATGCCTTCGAGGCGAACGGGTGAAACCAACATCACGAATGCAATAACATACTCTAAAGTTTACATCAAAGATTTATATATATATATACATATGAAATAGGCAATACATACATAAAATACAAATAGGTTTCTTTTTGGTAAATGCAAACAAGCAACGGGGAGGGAGGTGGGTCAGTGAGGAATCTGCTGGTAGTTACTGTATCCACCAGAGAAAGCATTGCGAAGGTAAGTCACTTATTTGTTATTCTAATAGATACATCTACCTGCAAATTCCTCACCTTTTGAATAGAATCCCTAAGCAGTCCAGCAATCAGAGGTGGGTGCCTGTCTGCTATAGCACAAAATCTTCCAAAACACAACAAGCAAAGTGACCGGCCCTCCTCACTTCGAAATCTAAGCAAAAGTGTGGAGGGAGGCCCAAGCTGCTTCTTTACAGATGTCAACTACATAGACACCTCTACCAAAAGCAGAAGTAGAAGACTTAGCTCTAGTGGAATGAGCTCTAATACCTTCTGGAGGTTTTTTGTGGGCCATGGTGTAGCAGATCTTAAAGCAAAGGATGATCCATCGTGATAAAGTCCTTTTATACACTGATTTTCCTTTCATCTTGGCCACAAATCCAACAAACAGCTGATCATCCAGCCAAAGATCACAAGTTCTGTCCTCATAAAAGCTAACAGCCCTTTTGGGGTCCAATCGATGAAGCCTTTCCTCCTCTTTAGATGGATGTGGAGGAGGATAGAAAGTGGGAAGAGTGATGGACTGGCCTAAGTTAAAGGGAGTAACCACCTTTGGCAGGAAAGCTGCCCTGTATCTCAAAACCAACTTATCTGCATAGAAAGTTGTGAAAGGGGGCTTAACACTATGGACCTGCAACCTGAGGAATCAAAGGTATGAGGGAAACGTAAAACAGCTGGGAGCCCCAGTCCAATTGAAATGCGTCCCCCAATGCTCTCTGCATCGGATAATGGAGGCTGCAGAATGACGAGCAGTGTGTTCTCGTGAGTAGCAAAAAGGTCTATCTGAGGGGTCCCCCATAGCCAGAAAATGTGAAGAACCACTTCCAGATGGAGACACCACTCTTGATTGGCTGAAAAATGCCAACTGAGACTGTCCTCATGCACGTTTAGAACTCCGACCAAGTGATTTGCTATGATACAAATCTGATGATCTGAGCCCAGGACCAGAGTCGTAGAGTTTCTCTGCAGAGAAGATATGACTTTACTCCTCC
Organism: Calotriton arnoldi; assembly: GCA_963921515.1. Classification (NCBI taxonomy): domain Eukaryota; kingdom Metazoa; phylum Chordata; class Amphibia; order Caudata; family Salamandridae; genus Calotriton; species Calotriton arnoldi. Next base: position 122,543 of record CAWUFW010000763.1, read on the forward strand.
CTGTTTATGTACCACACTGTGGTAGTATTATCTGTTAAGATCTGCAATGACTAACCGCAAAGGAAAGGGAAGAAGGCCTTGAGAGCCAGACGTATAGCTCGCAATTCCAACAGATTGATATGAAACAATTGTTCTTCTGGAGACCAAAGTCCTTTGATCTCCAGATCCTCCAGATGAGCTCCCCACCCTAGAGAGGAGGCATCCGTTATCACCGTGGGCACCGGAGGTGGAGGGTGAAACGACTTTCCTTGAGAAAGATTGCCGGACACACCCAACCATCGAAGATCTGCTGCAGTGTCTCTGGAGATCTTGACCAACTCCTTGAGATCTCTGTTGTGCTGAAACCGCTGCCTGCGGAGGCACCACTGGAGGGCCCTCATGCGTCAGCGTCCATGGGTGACCAATAGAATGCAGGAGGTTATCAGACCTAGCAGGCGCAAGACCTTCAGGACTGGAACCATACCTCCATTCTGAAACATCGGAATCAGAGCCTGAATGTCCAGAATCCTCTGAGGAGGAGAAGGGAAGGCTCGACTCACCATAGTGTCCAGTACTGCCCCTATGAACAGGGTGCGCTGCGAGGGCTCTAGGTGGGACTTAGGCTTGTTGATGGAAAAGCCCAGATTGAACAACAACTGAGTGATGCAACACCAACTCTGGAGACTTGGCTTTGATCGGCCAATCGCCCAGGTAAGGAAATTCTGGTACTCCCTACCTTCTGAGATGTGCTGCGACCACCGCCATCACCTTCGTGAAGATTCAAGGTGCAGAAGTAAGACCAAGTGGAAGGACCACAAACTGCTAATGTTGAGACCCCATCCTGAAGCAGAGATGCTTCTTGTGTGATTGCAGAATGGGAATGTGAAAATACGCATCCTGCAAATAGATTGAGACCATCTAGTCTTCCTTCTCCAGTGCAAGGAGCACTTGTGCTGGGATCAGCATTTTGAACTTTTTCTGCTTGATGATCCAGTTTAAAATCCTGAGGTCTAGGATCGGCCGCAAATGTCTGTGCTTTTTGGGAATCAGGAAGTACCGGGAATAGCATCCCTGACCTGACCCCTGCACTGCACCCTTTTGATGTGATTGGACCACCTGTTGAAGGAGCACGAGATGGTCTTTAGAACAAAAACCTTTTTGGGGAGGAAACAGTGGGGGAAATTCTTGGAAGGGAAGGGCATACCCCTTTTCTAAAATATTTAACACTGACTAATCCGATGTTATGGATCTCCACTGTGGTAGAAATGGGGACACCCGTCATCCCACCAGCAAAGAATGCTACAAGATGGGAAAACTAGGGCTGATTTCCTGTGAGGTTGGCAGAGGAAGAGGAGGAGGAGGAGGAAGATGGCTGATGGGCAGCTCCTCGCTGTCTACCCCAGCCCCGTTCCCCTATAGAGGGGATTGGAAGGTTGCTGTTGCTACTGTTGTTGATATTGCTGCCTACCTCAAAAGGAGAAGTTCCTGCCAAGCCCACGGAACCTCCGAAACTGCCTGTAACCCCTGCACTGCGATTGAAGGCCCAAAGATATTTTTGTTGCCTTGCGATCCTTAAATCTTTCCGAGGCAGAATCTGCTTTGGTGCCAAACAGTCTCAATCCATTGAAAGGCAAAACCATCAGTGTATTTTGCAAGTCCGGCGAAAAACCAGACCCTCTCAGCCATGCGTGCCTCCTAGTAGTGACTGAAGTCCCCATCGATCTTGCAACTGAATCGGTGGTATCCAGGTCCGACTGAATGACCTGTCGAGCAGCAACCTGACTGTCGTTCAACAGTTCGGTAAAGCATCCCTGAACATCCTCAGATAGTTTTGGGATCACTATTTTGGTAGAGTCCATCAGTGCATGAATGTAGCATCCCACCAAAGAAGTTGCATTAGTTGGCTTCAATGCCATGCTACCAGAGGAAAACACTTTCTTCGCCAACTGTTTCATTTTTTTAGATTCTTTACCTGCTGGGGACGTTCGAAAAGACCCCGGAGTTAACTTGGAAGAACAGGAAGCTTGTACCACCACACTCTCAGGTGAAGGATGAGTGGATCTCCCGGAGCCGGCTTTTACCTTTTCGTAATTGGTCTAGAGGCAGCAGAGGATTCTGCCAAATCTCTAGAATTGGTTCAGCCAATGCCTCATTAAAAGGCAATAAAGGCTCTGATGTTGAAGAAGTAGAATGAAGCACTTCTGTGAGCAAATTAGACTTAAGCTCAGTTGATAGAAGAAGCAGTTCCAACATGTCAGCTGCCTTCCTAATCCCTGACTGGTATTACGTAACCTCTGGAGGAAGAATGCCTTCTGGAGAAGTGTATAAACCACTTGCCACTTCCAAACCCTCAAATTCTGGATCCAGTGACACTATTTCTCCCTCTTCTAGTCCAGGACCTCTTTTTCCAAAAAGTGCTGCTCCTCCTCAAGAAGCCTCTGAGTTTCCCTTCGAGATCTGTGCCTCAACTTCAATAACGGCTTCGGTGAAGCCAGTATCGGCGGTAACATTGGTACCTGTGTTGAACAGGCTAATGGAACTGGAGTCGAGTGATGCGACACCAGAGCGGATTCAGCCAACATCAGAGAGGGTGCAACAGGTGCTGGTGACTTTTTCTTAACTTCTGCTGGCGAAGGAGTCTCCTTCCTCAGTGGCAGAGGAGCCCAGGATACCTGGGCCATCGGCATAAAAGGCAGGAACGACACCTGATGATATTGCGCTGGAAAACCTCCCAAATTAATATGATCGTGAACCCACGGGGTCCGCAGGTGCACCAGATGGAGTCATCACCCTACTGAAAATGCTGTACATAGCATTTAAAAAATGTGAAGGGTCGAACCCTGGAACAGGAAAAGTTAGATACTCCTGCTCCTGTGGAGGAGGTGGAAGGGGAGGGGGAGAAGGAGGAACTGGATCTACCTTCGGCTCCGGATCAGGAGGTTCCAGGCAAAGTCGGTGGTAGGCTTGGACTCGATAGCGACGCTAGAAAGGCTACTGGAGATGGGGCCGGAGTCACCTCACCTCGATCTTCATGTGACCTCGGGCGTGGAGACACTGACCTCAGAGACTCATCCCTCGAAGACCCACGTCAGAAATCATGACGCCACTTCTTCTTATGTTTCCTCTTCAATGACTTCAAGGAATGGGGAGACGGCGACTCTGAAGAGGACAAGATTTCCGATGTCCTCTCTTCTCCTTCCTTGCCTTGGCCAAGAAGAATTTTGCTTCTCTGTCCTTCAGGGCTTTGGGGTTCATCTTTTGGCATGATAAACAGGCGTCAACGTCGTGGTATGAATTAAGACACCAAAGACAATCATCAGGAGGATCAGTGATTGACATTTGACCCTCACACTCTCTGCATGGCTTGAAATCAGATTTCCTCGATGGAGTCACTTTTCCTGCAACAACGTAGCAATTTCCAGGGAAAATGTCAAAAAACTCCTAACTCTATAGAGAGCCTATAAAAAAAAACGCATCGAAGGCGCAGATAAAAGGGAACTGACATCAGAACGCCGATGAGGGCCTCTTCTGACTGCAATGACATCACGCACGTAGAGCTGTGTGCAGAGCCATGGGCATTGTGACGTCCTTGTCGACGTGGGAGAGATGTCAAGAAAAGTTTCCGTGGAATGCTGGCACATTGGGATATTCAAAAGGTGAGGAATCCGCAGGTAGATATATCCATCAGAAATGGACACCCTTAGAGCCTGGGCAAAGGCAGCCCGGAAGTCCCCCCATCAGTTAAGTAGTATCAGGTACTGCAATAAAGGAACCAGACTGCCCTGCATTATTCTTCTGGGATGTTAAGCTACGGAGAAAAAGGAAGACTGGCCTTTGTATTACTAGCAAAATCAAGTGGACATTAATGCTGTCAAATATCTCCAACTAGCTCCCTAGGGGCCTTAAAAGTTTCCTACCTGGCCAGCGCCTTATCGCACTTTAGCTCAGCTAGGCCCTACCCAAATCTAGTCCGCTGAAGCTAGATAAAGCAATGAGTATGTTAGCCTAGCAATGACCACTGTACCACAGAAGGGGGAGTAAACAATGATACAAAAGGGGTACTGGGCAAGATGGCACAAAAGAACCTGCTCATTAATACTCTCAGGTCTCCTGCACCACAGCACGGGCCTGGACACCATGATCACAGTGAGCCTAGTCCATAAGGAACCTAGAGTAGATCTGCACAGGAAGTGGCATCACTGGATATCCCATCATCTATCTACACAGGAAGTGGCATTACTGGCTTCCAGCCCACTGCACCCTGCGCTTCTCCCTCCAAGGACCTACATTATGGTGGCTACAGTGTGGGCGCGCACAGCGGGCAAGCCAGAGGCAAGCCCATCTGAGCTCCCCGCGCTGGACCGCTCTCAGCGCCAGGAACCCTGGTTCCCCCCCTACCTATAGCTACCCTGCAGTGCTCTCAACCACAGCTGCCACTCGCCGCACTGCTGCCACACCACACAGCACGGAAGGAGAATTCACATATGCCTCCCGCAAGTTCTCATGCACTCTCCCCCTTACTCACACCCACCACTCCTCCATCAACAGCACCCAGCACCCCACTCGCTCACACTCACAAAAACCAGCCACCCTCTCAAGCTCACACAGACCAAACACCACCCACACTGCACGCAACACTTGCATGCATGCTCCTCAACAACAGTTTGCTCACCACACACACAGACATGGGACCTACTGCACGACCAAGCGCCGGACCTGCTGTTCCTCATGGAAACATGGTTAAACCCAACCTCTGCACCACACATCACTACGTCATCTCTGCGGGCTACAAGATCACCAGGCAAGACCGCCAACACAAGCTCGGAGGTAGAGTCGCCATCGTATTCAAAGATACCATCAGCTGCACCATCTACACGGACACCCCCACCAGCTACATGGAACACCTCAGGTTTAAGATACGCATCACAGCCAGCATCTCCCTGGCCGGAATCCTCATACACAGACGACCAGGACCCTAAACCAATTTTACCAGCGACGTCACAGACTTTGTCGCACCCCTCATGATCGTCAGCAACTTTATCCTCCTTGGAGACATTAACCTTCACTTCGAAGACCGTACTGACCCAAATTTTACAGCCTTTCTAGAAAACCTCAGAAACCTTGGCCTCATCCAGCGCATTACCCCCACCAGCTAACTGGAACACCTCACTTTCAAGATGTGCATCACAGCCAACTTCTCCCTGGGCGGAACCCTCCTACACAGGCCAACTAGTCTGACACCAATTTCGACAGTGACATCACGGACTTCATCACCCCCCTTATTATCAACTCCAGCACCTTCATCCTCCTCAAAGACCTTCATTTTCATCTAGAAGACCGCAGCAACCTAAACTCTACAGCCCTTTTAGAAAACCTCAGAAACCTTGACCTCACCCAGCACGTTACTGAACACACCCACACCGCCGGGCATCTATTGGACCAGATTTTTTCCTCAATCAGCAATATCACAGTCGACAAGCCAGCAGCTATGACTTCAACAGACCACAACATCATCAGTTTCAGCATACCCATCCTGCACCACCAATAGGCCTACCATGAACGGAACCACCCATTGCAGATGGAAAAGTATCACAGAAGAGGAATGGGCTTCCACCTTCTCCGCGTACCGGCCTGACCACACCAGCAACTTGCTGAAAGCCATCAAGAACCTCAACAGCTGGATCATCACATGCACCAATACCCTGGCTCCCCTCAAGCAGAACCCAATGGTAAGAGCTGGACCACAGACCATCTGGGTTACAGGAGAACTCAGGCTGACAAAACGCCACTGTAAGCAACTGGAACACAAATGGAGAAAAATTCAAGACAATGCAGATAAAGACATCTTCAAATCAGCCCTAAGACGCTACCACCAGCAGATATGGAACACCAAGCACACAGCTCTAGCGGATCGTATCAATGCCAACACCAACAGCAGCAAGGAAATCTTCACCATCATCAAAGTTTTTACTGCACCTCCTGCCACTTCCGGCAACATCACCCCCTCACAAGACCTTTGCAACAAGCTCTCGGAATTCTTCTGTAACAAAATCACCTCCATATGCAGCACCTTCGACCCTCAACCAGACCTCATCACCAGCACAACTCAACTTCCCATCACAGCCGAAAAATGAATCCTGACCTCATGGCCCACAATAACCACCATCAAAATCAGTGCTACAATGAGTACCATCCACACGGGGGTCCCATCTGATCCTTGCCCCCATCACGCATTCACGAAAGGACTCCTACCGATCAGCGAAGCACTAACACCCACCCTAAATGCCTCCATCGACTCAGCCACATTAGTGTACACCTGGAAACATGCCACCGTCATGCCCCTGCTCAAGAAACAATTCGCTGAGCCAGCCATGTTTTCCAACTAGCGACCCATCTCCCTCCTACCATACCCAACAAAGGTCTTAGAGAAACTAATCAACATGCCTTCACGACCACCTGAGCAATCACCAGCTACTCGAAGCCACAGATTGAGGCCTAACCACACTACAGAAACAGCACTATCGCGCCACAGATGACATCCGCAAGATCCTTGACAGAGGAGACACAGCAGCCCTTATTGTCCTGGCCCTCTCTGCAGCATTTGACATGGTCCTCATCAGGCACCTGCACGAGATTGGCAACCAAGAACCTGCTCTCTGCTGGATCTGCTCCTCCTTAACAGATAGAAGACAAGCTTTCAGCCTGACACCTTTCTCCTTGGAAGCCCGCAAACGCATCTGCAGAGTGCCTCAAGATTCATCGCTCAGCCACACCCTCTTTAACTGATACTTGATCCCTCTGGCCAACGTCATCCGCACTCACAAAATCAAAATCCTCTCCTACACCGACGACATGCAACTCATACTTTTCGGCTCGGACAAGACCCCCAACACATAAAACAAGTTCACTGTGTGCATTACAGAAGTTGCTAACTGGATGAAAGCCAACTGTCTCAAGCTGAACACCGGCAAGACAGAAGTAGTGATCTTTGGCAAGAACATCTCACCATGGGACTTCAACTGGTGGCCGGCCGAACTCGAACCCACACCCATGCCAGAAACATCGGAATAATCATTGAATACAAACTGAACATGACCACATAGGTCAGCGCCATCACTGCATCCTGTTTTCAGACCTTGAAGATGCTGAGGAAGATCTTCAGATGGTTCCCAAGCAACACTAGAAAAACTATCACTCACACCCTAATCACTAGCAAGTTGGACTACAGGAACACCCTCTACGCCGAGATCACCAAGCACCTCACTAGAAGACTGCAAACTATCCAGAAATTGGCAGCCAGACTCATCCTCAACCTCCCACACAGAACTCACATCACTGGCTCTGGATACACCAATGTGCTCATCTCAAACTCCTCTTACACACATTCGAGGCACTACACAACTTAAGCCCCACCTACCTGAACAGTCGCATTTCCTTCCACCAACCACCCAGACACCTCTGCTCCGAGGGATTCCTACTCGCACACAGGGCCGGACTGGCCGTAGCGGGCACCGGGCATTTCCCCGGTGGGCCGCCAGGGTGGGGGCCGGTTTTGGGCCCCTGGGGGGCCGTTTTTGCAGCATTGCTGCAATATCGGCCCCTGTAACAAAATCGGCCGAAACCAGCCCTGGCAAACAGCTCGGACGCACCCCCAACCCCACGGGGGGGGGCTGGCCGAGCACTTTGCCAGGCCCGGTTTTGGATCCCAGTCCGGCCCTGCTCGCACACATCCGTGCATACACAGAACCAGATCAGGAGGACATGCGTTCTCTTATATCTCTTAATGCATGGAACGGCCTCACACTCCACATCAGAGCATCCTCCTCTCTTCCTGAATTCCTCAAGAAACTGAAGACCTGGTTTTTCAATGAACCAACCTAAGATAGGAAGGGCTACGCACACACACCTGGTCAGCCCCAGAATACCCCTACGGGTGATAGTGCACATAACAAATACACGTAACATAACATCACTAGAGCTCCAGGTAGTGCGGGGGGGGGCCTGGCATAATGATCGGCGGACTAGTACATGTGTACAACAGTGGGTGACTCCACAGTTGGATTTTAGGATGCCTCAATGGGTTCTTACCAGGTCTGCTGCGCCCCTTTTCGTGCAGTGTCATCATTGATAGCACATCTTGATTCATAATTCCAACACTGTAGTTCCACTGCGCGTGCCCTATGTAGCCCATACTGGATTTACGTATGAGGGCGGGGCCACAACAAAAAAAAGACACAGAGCTGGGAAACTGGAAGATGCGTTTCTGCATCACTCCAGGCACGGTGTGCTTTAACTTCTGGCCCCTTCACTCACCGGTGGCTGAGCACTGGAAATAGCTGCAATACTAGCTTGTAGGAAGTTCCCTTGTGTGTTAGTGTCATTTGACAGATTAGACAGTGCATGAGACAACTGGAACTCTTTAATGTATACTTTGAAGTGATATTTTAGCACACACGGCAGAATACACACGCTGTTTCTTAAATTAAAAAAAGTAGTATTACACAAGTTGAAAGTAAAATCCGTGGGTGTCTCTTACCAGCTGTCGCGAGCTGAGTCTTCCAGGGATGTCTGGACAGCAGCTTCTGGTAGGCCCTCCAGAGGCCCGCCATGCTCCCTGAGGGAAGAGACAAGCGTCAAGAAAGGCAGAGGTGCGGAGAACACGCTGGGGCGGCAGGGGGCGCTGGCCTGGAGTGCAGGGTTCAAGGCCTCCGAGAGGCCTCCATGGGTCAGATTGGGGGCTAGCAGAGGAAACCCCTCCCAAAGATCTGAGGCCCGCCCGCAGGAGCATGAGGCTTATTCCAGGGAAACACGCACGTCCGGCGCCGCCTGTGCCGCCCTCAGGGCAAGGAAAGGAATGTGCAGCTTGAACTTTCACCCGCATTTTACAAATTTGGAACGGGCTAAGTGCAGCCTGACAGGTTCTCAACTCTCTACTTAGGTTAGAGTATCACAAATGTGTTGTACTGTTTGCACCATTATATAGCGCTTACTACCCCTATGTGAGGCGCTGAAGCGCTTGCCTACACGAGTAGAATGCTAGGCCATGTTGGGTGTGTGGTTGGAAGGATGTTGTTTTTGTTTTGATCCTATGTGGGAAGTGTTTCCATGTCGTGTGTGACGACCACCGAGGTGGGGGTTTTAGTGTTATGGGACGCAGCGCAAAGAAAATGTACCACTTTTCGTGATAAGAATTTTGACATCCTAGTCTAATAATGACCATCTAGGCTAGAGGCCACCGCCTGTCTAACACTTAATACACATTTAAAACATACCATTTTTAGTGTCTGAGCTACATCTAAGCCATAATGGAAAACCCTCCGATCTGTAGAGGAAATGCGATCTCCAAACTCGTACCCATGGGCGGAAAATATTCCAATACATTCTCCTCCAGGCTTGGAACTTCCTCCAGAGATCAGAGGATCTTCCATTACCACCCAAATGCAGATCATGTTTTACTATGTTTTATCTTCATTGGCACCCAGCTCTAAATCATGCCTTATTATTTTAATTTTTCCGTTCCCAACCAACTCAAAATACCACCGTACTGTTTTATACTTCCAGTTACCACCCAACTCTAAATCACACCGTACTGTTTTATACTTCCAGTTACCACCCAACTCTAAATCCCACCGTACTGTTTTATACTTCCAGTTACCACCCAACTCTAAATCCCACCGTACTGTTTTATACTTCCAGTTACCACCCAACTCTAAATCCCACCGTACTGTTTTATACTTCCAGTTACCACCCAACTCTAAATCCCACCGTACTGTTTTATACTTCCAGTTACCACCCAACTCTAAATCCCACCTTACTGTTTTATACTTCCAGTTACCACCCAACTCTAAATCTCACCTTACTGTTTTATACTTCCAGTTACCACCCAACTCTAAATCCCACCTTACTGTTTTATACTTCCAGTTACACCCAACTCTAAATCCCACTGTACTGTTTTATACTTTAAGTTACCACCCAACTCTAAATCACACTGTACTGTTTTATACTTCCAGTTACCACCCAACTCTAAATCCCACCTTCCTGTTTTATACTTCAAGTTACCACCCAACTCTAAATCGCACCGTACTGTTTTATACTTCCAGTTACCACCCAACTCTAAATCACACCGTACTGTTTTATACTTCCAGTTACCACCCAACTCTAAATCACACTGTACTGTTTTATACTTCCAGTTACCACCCAACTCTAAATCCCACCGTACTGTTTTATACTTCCAGTTACCACCCAACTCTAAATCTCACCTTACTGTTTTATACTTCCAGTTACCACCCAACTCTAAATCCCACCTTACCGTTTTATACTTCCAGTTACACCCAACTCTAAATCCCACTGTACTGTTTTATACTTCCAGTTACCACCCAACTCTAAATCCCACCTTCCTGTTTTATACTTCAAGTTACCACCCAACTCTAAATCGCACCGTACTGTTTTATACTTCCAGTTACCACCCAACTCTAAATCCTACCTTACTGTTTTATACTTCCAGTTACCACCCAACTCTAAATCCCACTGTACTGTTTTATACTTCCAGTTACTACCCAACTCTAAATCGCACCTTACTGTTTTATACTTCCAGTTACCACCCAACTCTAAATCCCACCTTACTGTTTTATACTTCCAGTTACCACCCAACTCTAAATCCCACCTTACTGTTTTATACTTCCAGTTACCACCCAACTCTAAATCGCACCTTACTGTTTTATACTTCGAGTTACCACCCAACTCTAAATCCCACCTTACTGTTTTATACTTCCAGTTACCACCCAACTCTAAATCGCACCTTACTGTTGTATACTTCCAGTTACCACCCAACTCTAAATCCCACCTTACTGTTTTATACTTCCAGTTACCACCCAACTCTAAATCTCACCTTACTGTTTTATACTTCCAGTTACCACCCAACTCTAAATCCTACCTTACTTTTTTATACTTCCAGTTACCACCCAACTCTAAATCCCACTGTACTGTTTTATACTTCCAGTTACCACTCAACTCTAAATCCCACCGTACTGTTTTATACTTCCAGTTACCACCCAACTCTAAATCGCACCTTACTGTTGTATACTTCCAGTTACCACCCAACTCTAAATCCCACCGTACTGTTTTATACTTCCAGTGACCACCCAACTCTAAATCGCACCTTACTGTTGTATACTTCCAGTTACCACCCAACTCTTAATCCCACCTTACTGTTTTATACTTCCAGTTACCACCCAACTCTAAATCACACCTTACTAACATATACTTTCCATTGGCCCCGATGCTAAATCACTCTTTACGGTGTTATATTTTCAGTTGCTGTCCAGCTGTAAATCAAGCCTCAGTGTTCTATGTTTTGATGAACTGCAGCTAATGCTTCCTGTAGCTGGGACCTGATGAGAAGGTGTTTGGGATGGAAGCTGTAAGTTTCAGACCTAGGATGAGGCAATGTGATTTTGTACCAGCCGGAGCTTGGTTGCTCAGCGGGTTGGACAAGTACTGAAGCCGGAGCATGGGCGATGATCACTGCAAGGGAGGGAGCAATCCCTTATGAAGGAAGCAGAAAATGCTGTTTTGAGACAGAGGACACAAAAGTGAAAAACAAGTTCTTACTGAGAATGCTGATCTGGGTGACAAGAGAAGTTAGCCTCAAGAATGACCCTCACACTGCAAAGGTTTGGGTGATAGTCAGAGGAGGGGGGCACTGAAGGGGGCTTGCAGGACAGAGGTGCGATAGGATCTTTTGCTTCCAGTACCAACACATAAGTCTTTGGGGAGTTTAAACAAGGCGATAACCGATGCCTTCACCAAGTAACCATCAAGTAGGTGGAGTCGCGTACTACAAAGAGCAGTTTGTGAATCCGACCCACAGTCTCCATTTTACAACCCATGACAGCAGTTGGGATCTCATCTGTTTTTAACTCAGCCACAGGCTCAAACGCACAAGGGGCCCTGTTTGCACCCATGGCAACTAGGGCACAGGGAATATGCAAGCAAATCACACACAAACTACTATATTGTATTTCTCTCCCTTGACTGGTTGGACACAAACAATAGTGGAATAGAAGTTCCCTGAAAGACGTTAAGAGCAGTGACACCCACAGGACCTATGTTATAAAGCATTTAGCTCCCAAATGCTATAAAAGTGTTTGGGGCCTTATCTTCGGCCAAGAGAGCCCTAGCACCTACTGGTGTTCTGTGTCCGAGTTTTAACTGCTTATTTTGCCTGGCTATCAATAAAGTCACATTTACATTAGATGTGATAGCTCATTGACATTGTGCGTATTCTGTATATGACAATATAACCCCCTACCACCTCAAGTAAGCCCAGCCAGCTCAACGTTGCAGTCCCTTAAGACTCAAGTGTCCAACGGGAGCAATTCTTTTGGAGTCGGTCAGTACCAGAGTCAATGGGACATCTGTGGACAATGACAGTTCCCACAATGATCAGAGCCTAGAAACCAGGCTCTGCCCTAGAACCTCGTGCAGAAGGCCTCAGAGTAGTGAGTAAGCTGTGGATCATTACATCCCAGGCCACAGTAGACACTAAATATAAGGCAAAGAGTTCTGTCCATTTACAGGAAGGAGGCCCGTTAAAAGACGAGCGATACACGGCTTTTGGAGGAAGCTGCTTTGATGGAGCCTGCTGTAGATAAGCTGAAGGCTAGGGCAAACCCTCAGAATCAGGGACTAAAAATGGTCCACAGCCCTTAGTTCAGGAACCCTACATCAGCACGCCTGCCCTTGATACATCTACAGAGAAACTCTACATCCCCAGAAGTCACTATTCCTAGAGTCCTCCTGAAGATGAATAAACTGGAGTGTGCCCTCTTCAAAGCAAAGGGTGAGGAGGAGGAGGACTGGGCCACCTCATCTGAGCGGAAGAAGCTCATGATTCACCAACTAAATCGGGACTTAATTAGGAGCAGGTGAGGGACAGGGAAGATGCGGAGAGGGTCTTTGAGAAGGAAATGCTTGGCAGTGCCCTAAAGTTCAAGGTGATAGTGCTGGAGGCAACAAATGTGCATGAAAATAGCCTAGGCTAGATGTTTATTTCTGACCCCTGCCCAGAATCACAAATAGATTTGGACAAGGCAGGTAGTTTCAAGGGAGACTTGGACACATTTGGTGAAACAGAATTTGAAAGGCTAGTGTAACGGGAGTATGGGCAAAAAACTACAAATATGCAATATCAGGTGGGAAAGTAGAAAGTGTCTGCTGACTTGTACTGACTGTACTGACTCTGGAGTGCATGCCTGGCTGATCAATGCCTGTTTTTTAGGCACCCCACTATTATTAGCAAGAGTCCCCGGACCCCCATAAATCTGCGTCCAAAACGCCACTGCACTTGGTGAACCACAACCAGCCAGAAGAGTCCCAGAATTTCCTGCTGCAGCACGACTGGCCAAGCTACTGGTATCTGCGAGATAGCTAGTCTCCACCCAAGCTCGTGCACTGGAGTCTAGCAGTATCCCTGCCTTGAACAACCTAGAACAGCAGTTCTTAACCTGGGGTCCATGACACCCACCCAGGGGCTCTGTAACTGTTTAGACAATGAAAGGTTGACAGATTAATACTATATATATATATATATATACATATACATACATATATATATATATATACACATATATACATACATACATACATATGTATATATTGTCGCCATCCGGGTTCACCAGCCGCCGTACCACTCGCAACAGGTGCCGCTTCCACGTGGAGGTGGGCCCACGTATAGCTGCTCAACTGTCCAACACCAGATAATAGTCGGAGTAATTGAAGCGCACTCTCGGAGTTGCTGCAATATGTTTATTTCCAATACAAAAAAGCAGTGAACAGATGCGTTTCGGCAAAGTCGCCTTTCTCAAGGTCAGTGCACCCGGCGTCCTACAACATTTAAATAACCTTACAATTCATTGCTAATTCAACACACGTAAACATAAAAAACGGTTTGCTCCAGTCATTGACCACAATACGATTTTAGTGATGGCCATCTTGAAATGTATCTGATTAAATCCACAACAATACATAATTTTTATCATATGTCACCTTGTGTTTTAAAGCACCATCATTTGCATATGCCAATTGATACAAAATTCATCATATTAGTACCTGTTTCAATTTAGTGAATGTATCCACATACATTGTTTCATGTTACATTGAAGCCCATGAATTGTCATGGTTACTATGGTCCTTCAATAATGCAGCGCGGCCCCCTACATGCCACCGTTTCCCGAGCTAATACTAATTTCAGCAATTAAGCCTTGGATGGGCATTGAGTACTCATGTGTTAAAATAATATCACTCAATTTAACCAGCGCCATATACTCATTGGTGTTGCCACATTGTAAATCTGATCGCCTTTCAAGTGTGGCAACCTTTAGATCAAAATACATCAGTAAATTATGCCCTGAATGGGCAGTAGCTGCTCACATTGCCTCAAGACGTTAGATTCTAAATCTAATCACCATTCTACTGTTGGAACCTTTGGAAAAATATATTAAAAAAATTATGTCCTGAATGGGCAGTGGCTCCTCATGTTTCCTCATCATGTTACCTAGTCCCATATATACTCGCTAGCCAATGGCACATCTGGATCATGGACCGGATAACATAGTTTGTAATTAATTTAGACACAGGGACCTACAATCACATACCTCCAGGGGTGTGGAATTTAATAAAATATCTACTTGTCCATGGGGCAAGTTGCTTCATAAATCTCCTTGTCCTGTAAAAAAATCCACTTGTCCTTTTTGTGCTATGTAATGCGGCGACAGATTATGGCAGCAATCTCATTATAAAACAGCTCTGGTATAACCTCACTGATTATGCCAGGGCTCATATCATAGTTAGGTTTGAATACTAGCAATTCCCTTATGTTGCCGCGTTTCTGCAGATCTACATACTGGGGCTGAAGGTAGCAATAGTTCCAGGGTTGGATTGCCATTTTGAGTCTGTACAAACCGAATAACTTGCATGTTTTAAGGGTTTTAATCACCTCTTCTCTAATGTTTTCCTATACTGATAAAGGTTGAAAATTTACTCCGGACAATGGCAGACATAAAACTTCTTGCAGGGTTGGGAAAAAAAGTGGCTGGAGAGAAAGTGAACTTGCAAACACTCAGATTTTTGCATGAGCAAATCTGCACGTGTATATTTGCTCATGCTAAAATGCAGTTCACAAATATTTTCTAGGAGTACGATTTCTTGGCCTACTTCTGTAAATTCTTGTGAATTCATGAAAGCCGTATATCTGCACTTAACGCAAGGACATATACCTTGGGTGCACTTTTGAGACTTTATTTAATAATTGGGTCCCTAATTAGGTCTGGCTTTAATCATGACCTTTTGTGTTTATTAAAATTCTGTCTCTCTCAGTCTCTCTGCTGGCTTCACTGTGAGTGACAGCATTCTGCTCTTTAAGAGGAGCATATTGGCACACAAAGTAGTTTTGTTCAGTGCCAGGAACTACTGTGGCAATGTGTGCTTTTTGAGACCAAAACATTTTTTGCTTTTGCCAATGTTTGTTATAATGGTGAGGGCCCAGCAGCTCCCACACCAATAAGGCTTTACAAAAACCATGCCAAAACAAGTCACGTACTGACGAAACCAAAAGGCTGACCACCAACTTGAGACCTATGGATTTGCCAATGCTTGTTTAATTTTATGTTTCCTGTAATCTTATTGAAACTGGCTGCACTTATTTTCCATTGTGAATATTTTTGGGAAATACTAGCATACATAAACACATTTTAATAAATGATGCTGCAAAGAAATGGTACCTAAACTTTTACAGTACTTTAGCTAAATGTTTTTTCCTACTTGCATTTTTTTGTGAACATTTTATTTTGAAAGCATAGAATCATTAATCTTGCTGTCAAGCTTCTGCAAATATTTGCATCTCATCAGAGAGCATTCTGGGAGCATTATACATAGCCTAATATTGCTAAACTTTGAAAATGTGTGTACACGTTTTTATACTGGAACCACTGTCAGTAGTGCAGTCGGAGCTAACAACATTTACTTGGAGCGATCACCGTAATAATAAAGGCTTTGCATTAATGAACCATAAAAACAAGTCTGAAGGCCTTAACACATGGATACAAATGTTACCTTAACTGCAGACAATGCTCTTCCCTGATCCATAATGTGGTACTGTAAAATGGCAGCCAAAGGGTCTGTGCTGTAGGGGGTTGGGCCTACTTGTCCCAAGGACATAATGCACATGAAAACTTGTTGCCCTTGACCCCAAACAATATGTCCTGGGCATGGGGCTATAGGAATTCCACATCCCTGTACCTCCCATACATCAATCATATCCTGTAAAGGCAATGAATAATCCTATTCACACTCATATCTTTGTGTTCCATGATCAATGTACATCCCATTTTCAAACCAAACCCTATTAAAAAAAAACCTTAATTAAACTACCCCTTTCAAGATATAGTAACAATTTATCTCATATGGGCAAACTCAGCCAATGTGTGTCCACAATTCTTCATCATTGTTAAGTCCCTTAGGAAACTTAGTGCTTTGATCTAAAATGAACCTTGACTCTAGAACCTGTAACTTTTTAGTTCTATCCCCTCCTCTCTCATCCCTCTGTATTTGATCCAAAAAATCTCAATAGATCTCGATTACTGTTATGTTGGATCTCAAAATTTCGGGCCACTGGATAGGTCTGATCTCTATTGTCGATTGCCCACACGTGCTCCAGCACTCTTTTCTTTGCAGGATGTGTGGTACTTCCCATGTATCGCTTTTCGCATGGGCAGATCAGGCAATAAATGACAAAGTCATAATTACAGTTAAGTAACTTCGTAATTCTCCTGTGTTTTTTCATGCCTGGAACGGCATAAACGCGTACCACGCTGCTATATTGGCACGCTTTGCATCTCACACATGGAAAGAGCCCAGATACAGGGTTTCTCCTTGTAGGACTCATCCTAAAATGGCTACGTACTAAAAGATCCTTAAGTGAGAGCCCCTGTCGATATAGTTATGAAATACAATTTTAAAAAACATAGAAATTCACTGTAAAAAACCAAGGCTACAGGGACGTCATAGTTACGCATACATACCACTCATACAAAACCAGAGAAATTCAGCAGTTTTAGTTACCTCAGCTAACTATAACTTACGCCGCAGCAATGCACTGCTTATGACCTCACATATGCCATCACTCATAACATGGTCAGTGACATCACTGATGGCATCTCAAATGACATCGTGCTGGCACGTATTTCCCGATCCACACTTGGGTTGCGACTTCGGCGTGTATTTTAGCAGTACTAAAGATAAGGGTACACACTTTAACGTTTTGCATTCACATTAGGAGGTTTGCTTAAAAGATTATAAAGTGTAACTGCAACAAAGGATGGACGGAATGCTGAATGATTCAAACATTCTGCCCCAGTCAAGTGATCTGGGTTAAATCCATCGTTCTTTTGCCCACTACACCACCCAAGTTTGGACCCAGCCATATGCAAATCAGTCTTGACCTAGTGCCTCATGGGAACAGTCCAGACCGAACTGCCAAGCCAGGTCCTCCCTGGACCGGAAACAAGCATCCTGGGACCGGTTTCGGGGTATGTCACCCTTCATCAGCCAGGCTAGCTTGAATCCAGTGGCACAGTGAGCAAGGGACCCACGTCTGGGCATACCCGTCCCACTTAGAGCGAAAAGTGTAACTGCAACAAATGATGGACGGAATGCTGAATGATTCAAACATTCTCCCCCAGTCAAGAGATCTGGGTTAAATCCATTGTTCTTTTTCCCACTACGCCACCCCAGTTTGGACCCAGCCATATGCAAATCAGTCTTGACCCTGTGCCTCATGGGAACAGTCCAGACCGAACTGCCAAGCCAGGTCCTCCCTGGACCGGAAACAAGGATCCTGGGACCGGTTTCGGGGTATGTCACCCTTCATCAGCCAGGCTAGCTTGAATCCAGTGGCACAGGGACCCACGTCTGGGCATACCCATCCCACGTATGGCATTCTTCTGCATTCTGTCCATCAATTGTTTTTCTTGCATTTGTCACCCCGAGTGGGACGGGTATGCCCAGAGATGGGTCCCGTGCTCTCGATGCCACTGGAGTCAAGCTATCCTGGCTGATGAGGGGTGAAACCCCGAAACCGGTCTTAGGATGCTTGTTTCCAGTCCAGGGAGGACCTGGCCTGGCAGTTTGGGCTGGACTGTTCCCATTGGGCACAGGGTCAAGACTGATTTGCATATGGCTGGGTCCAAACTGGAATGGCATGGTGAGCAAAAAAACAATGGATTTAGGCCCAGATCTCTGTACTGGGGGTGAATGTATGGCATTGTTCTGCATTCTGTCCATCAATTGTTCTTTTTGCATTTGTCACCCCGAGTGGGACGGGTATGCCCAGAGATGGGTCCCGTGCTCTCGATGCCACTGGAGTCAAGCTATCCTGGCTGATGAGGGGTGAAACCCCGAAACCGGTCTTAGGATGCTTGTTTCCAGTCCAAGAAGGACCTGGTCTGGCAGTTCGGGCTGGACTGTTCCCATTGGGCACAGGGTCAAGACTGATTTGCATATGGCTGGGTCCAAACTGGAATGGCATGGTGAGCACAAAAACTATGGATTTAGGCCCAGATCTCTATACTGTGGTCAATGTATGGCATTGTTCTGCATTCTGTCCATCAATTGTTCTTTTTGCAAAAAAATTATAAAAGCAGTGCAATTATTGTGAAAATGCATTTTAAAGGTGGTTTTAATACATTTTGCGGAGTTGCAACGTCAGCGCAACGTGGGCGCAACAGGGTTGCGACCCCATGTGACATAGGTAGTAATGGATCTGATTGGTTGAACAGCTTAATATGCTTAAAAGAGGAAGAACCTGCCCCTTCCTTCTTTTGGGTTTGACTCCTTTTGCATTTATTTTTTGGGCTCTTCAAGATGGCATCTGGTGGTGCAGAGAGTCAAGAAGAGAACGAAAATATCTCCCAAGATGAAGAGCCACTGAAGGCAAGGAAAGAAAGTAATGTGTGGGCCTCTTTACCATTCCGGAAGAGGAGAAGAAGGTAAATGCCAGGAAGGTAACTTGCACCCTTTGCAAGAAAATATTATCAAGAGGGTCGGAGAAAAAATATTCATGTGGGACATCTTTTATGATAAAGCATCTACGAACCCGCCTTCTGCGAAAAGAAACAGAGAGGGAAAGGAGAAAGCAAGCAGCTTGTGGTGATCCTGCACAACCGAACACTTCATCTGACCAAGTGTTGACAACAGAACAGCCCTCACTTTTCCAGCTGCCGGCGTGCATTGCCAAAAATCCCAGACCATTTTTTGTGTTGGGGAAAAATCAATCCCTGCAATTCTTCAACATATTAACACTTATAAGTGTTAGTTTTTTTCCTTCAGTTGCTGGTTAAAGTTTTCTTGTTTTATTACAATGCATCATATTTTGAAATTTGTTAAGAAACTTTTTTTTTTTAAACTCCAAAAAGAAACAAAATAGATGGAAAATACAAAAACAAAATCTAAAAACAGATAAAAAGAAAAACAGTTCTTGTTAGAATCACCGATTCCGGTTCAAGAAAGAATAATAACTTGTTATATGTATGTTTATGACAGTGCAAATACATCTTGTTTTCTGTTTTGGTGTGTGAGTTAGAGTATACCTAATTGACGGGTATGTGAGTAACTGTATTTGTGATTGAGTGGGTATGTGAGTAGTTGTATGGATGTCTGACAGAGTGTATGAATTCTTGTGTGGGTGAGTGACTGACAGTGAGACTGGCTATATCTGTGACTGAGAGGGTGCATGAGTGCCTGCATGAGTGAGTGGGTGTTGAGGGGCTGCTGAAGGTGAATGAGTGGGTGTGTCAGTGGTTGTGTGACTGAGTGACAGGATGCGTGAGTGTATGAATGAGTGAATGCTGCATGAGTGACTGTATGGGTGAATGCCAGGGTGCGTGAGTGGCTGCATGAATGAGTAAGTGTGGCAGTAATTTAATGGGTGAGTGAGTGCCTGTGTAAGTGGCTGTATGAGTCAGTAAGTGGGTGCATGTGTGGCTATATGGGCGAGTCAGAGGGTGTGTAAGTAGAAAATGGGTAAATTAGTGTGTGAGTAACTGAATGAGTGAGTGAAAGAGTGTATGAATTACTGTATGGGTGAGTGAAAAGGGTGTAAAGATAAAGGGCCCCCTGCTACTAATAGGAAGTTCCTCTAGGCAGGGAAATAATACATAACGTAAATTCCTAGGGCAACTTCTGAAAGGATATCACAATAAACCAATACAATTCTAATACAAGGAGAGACAAAGACAAATTTATATTGAAAAGATACAAAAATAGTTATTTATTGATAATAATATATTCAGTATTTCATCATAAAACTAGAACAAACCCGGGAGCTGCAGCCACATCACGACACAGATACACACCTTTGTATTAAAAACCTATATACAAGGCTCATCTATGAAAAATGTCTAAATAATCACTGTGATGGAAATATAAAAATACATCAGAACATGTACATAATGCTTTGACTTATGAATTTTCAGGTGTTGATCATACCTGTATATGTATACATTATGACTGTTGAGTACGAATGATGAGATGGATGTGGTGTGCATGTGGTTTGTTCTAGTTTTCTGATGAAATACTGAATATATTATTATCAATAAATAACTATTTTTGTATCTTTTCAATATAAATTTGTCTTTGTCTCTCCTTGTATTAGAATTTTATTGGTTTATTGTGATATCCTTTCAGAAGTTGCCCTAGGAATTTACGTTATGGGTGAGTGAAAAGGTACATGAGTGGCTGTACGGATGAGTAATTGGATGCGTGAGTGGCTATATGGGTGAGTGAGAGGGCACATGAGTGGCTGTTTGAGTGAGTATGCAAGCGGCTGTACGGGAGACAGTGGTTACGTGAGTGGCTATATGGGTGAGTGAATGCTTGTGTGAATGTGTATATAGATGAGAGACTGGGTGAGTTAGTGGGTGTATAGGTGAGT
Organism: Calotriton arnoldi; assembly: GCA_963921515.1. NCBI lineage: Eukaryota > Metazoa > Chordata > Amphibia > Caudata > Salamandridae > Calotriton > Calotriton arnoldi. The sequence continues at coordinate 143,508 of CAWUFW010000763.1, forward strand.
GACTACATGTGTGAGTGGTTCTATGAGTGAGTAATTAGGTGCGTGACTGGCTATACGGGTGAATGAGTGCTAGTGTGAGCAGCTGTGTGGGTGAGTTGGTGGCTATGTAAGTGCTTGTATGGATCTGTAAGTGGCTATGTGAATGACTGTATCAGACAGTAACTGACTGTGTGACTAGCTGCATTGGTGAGTGAGTGGGTGTGTCAGTGTGTATGGGTGAGTGAGCGGGTGCGTGAGGCACTGTATCAGTAACTGAGTTTGTGAGTACAGTATGGGTGAATGAATGGGTGTGTCAGTGACTATTTCAGTGAACGAGTGGCGGTGTGATGCACTCTATGAATGAAATAGTGGTTTTGTGAGTGCCTTTATGAATAACTGTCTGAATGTTTGCATAAGTTGTTGTGTGACTGACTGTAATTCTCCTGTATCATAGTGAAAGTTTTACTTCCAAAATAGGCCAAAGAAAGAGTATGCTAAGCTATGGCAACAATAGATTATGTCTAAAAACAGTCTCCTTGGATATCTCTAAACAATATGTCTGTGGTAGAAAACATGTTTTGAGACATCTTAGAACGTTGAACTCTAGCCACTATTAAGAAAGAAAGAGAACATAAAGATTTGTTAGTATTTCATCTCCAAATTTACACCATTATAACAATACTCATTACTTATGCTGTAACACTGTATTACAATGTAGTAAAAATATAATTTTTGCTTTTTTGCTGTAGCTCTTTTATACTACTTCACCATAAACGGTGGTCTGTATCAAGCATCATCCTGGAACAATGGGGAAAAACAATAAAGGGATTATAAAATAAAAAAAAGCTGCATAGTAGCTCACTACAAACAAGTGATACTTTGCACTCCACTCACTACAATTCATTAAGCTTTTTCTGATGTTACTACACTACTCGAAACAAACATATGTTAAAAATATTTCGCAAACTATTATATCTGGTACAATATTACAAATAAATACTGAGCACCTTTCAATTTTGGAGCTCCTTTTGAGAACATCACCCCTGGTAGGCCAAATGATGTTTAAATGCTGATGATCCATAAAGACAATATCCCAATGTGTAGTTTTTTTCCACAAGTAGTACGAAGAAGTTTGGTTAATGAAACAAAAGGGGCCATTTTCAACTTAAAGCTGCTGTAATTGGATTATGTCCATTCAGTTTGTATCTTGAATTACACAGTGTAGTACATAGATGTGGTGTTAACTCCTTTCTGGAAGATAAAAGGAATGTTGAATTTTGAAGACGTTTTTAAAGACATTACCCCCAAAAGGCTGAATAATATCTAGAAGAGTGATGAACCATGTGCAAGAAACACAGTGGAACACTTTTTATCCTGAATTCCTCCTTAGAGCTTTGGGTGAAGAAAGAAAAGTTAAGAATTTGGTAGTTTAAAAGGAAGTTTTGGTTTGAATTTTAGGTTGATGTCATTATATTACGTCCATCAAGTTTGACTCTTTAAATAGAGAATGTAGTGTCCAGAGGTTGTATTAATTCCTTTGTGATAGATGATAGCTAAAGTAGTTAATGTTCTTCCTGAAATTAATATTTGTACAGCTTTGTAGTTTGTAATTTGAGTTTCCAATTTGGAACCATCTCCTCTGTAACGTTGTAGAATACTATAAGGTATTTCCAGTTCTTCTTAAGATTAATGTAGAGATCTGCAGTTTGGACAGGTCAGTAGCATTTTTCAACAATTTGTCAAAAGGCACACTTTTTGAATCTGATAATGCTAAATAGAGTATATTTTAGTGGTAGATGAATGATCACAATCTTCACAGTCATAGTTCCAAGTGTAACTCAGTTTGAATAAATCATCGATATTTACATCATCTTCTTCTAAAACTCCAAACATAACCATAATGCAATCTTGTGCATCTTGTTGACTGTTGAGAGTAAACTCTACTTATCCACTACATTTATCTGAAAGGTCTTGAAAACCTAAAGCAGAATGTGTCAGAGTTCTGTCGGTTAGTAAACGTTGGAGCAAGTGATACAGTGTAGCACACAATCTCTTATCTGGTTTTTGTTCAACTTGGTTCACTAGATGTGGTAAATGAAACAGTACATTGAGAACAACATTTGCATAGCAGTTGATACCTGAGCTGTTTTCCAACTGGTAACCTACAATATCGCCATCATTTTCCAGTTTTCTCTTCTTAACAGCTTTTACTTTGTCCTGGTGTCCTTTCTTTTGTTCAGCATCTGTACACTCTTCTGTAATCTTCAGTTTTGGAAAGATTGTCAGTTTCTCATAAACAGGGTATTGGCCTAAATAAGGAGCATATCCACTTTTTAACCAATTGTACTCTCTTACACAACTTGCATCGGCACTAACTTTCTTTTCATCAAAATCAATCAAAAACAAACCGGACAATGTTCTAACTCGCGACAATGCTACATATGACATGCCTTCTTTAAACACAGTATTTCCTATATTAACAAAAGCTGTATCTACACTTAAACCTTGTGATTTATGGACAGTTACAGCATATGCAAGAGAGAGTGGGAACTGTTGGCGCTGCACATATAAGTCTTTCACTAGCAAAAAACGAACAACACAACGGTTAATCTGCTTTACACTTTCAATCTGATCAAATTTTATGGCCAAGTATTCAACCACATCTCTATTTGGAAAACTAAAAAAATCAATTACTTTACCCATTGCACCATTTCCTAACCCTTCCTCAACATTTAAATTACTGCGCAAAATTACTCAGCAGTCTTTACTGATGCAAAATCGCTTTTCTAATCCTGCAGTTTTGCATACAGACTTCTCGAAAGCATCCAATTTTGCTTGTAGTTTTTTTGTCAGTAGTATTGTGACTCCCTCATGTTCCATTTTATCAATAGCTGTAATTTACAAAATATCTTCTTTCTCCAGCTGTAGTAATTGTTAAACTTGGAGCGCTCCTCAAGTGTTGGCATTAAACAAACTATAGACTTCTGTTCATCAATTCATTTGTACATTAGTTCAGCTGCTGTAATATTAGTTGGAAATAGTTTCTTAATAAGATGGGTTTCCAAAGCACGTTTTCACTCCTGTGTTAGAAGTCCTACTCTAATGTCCATCAGGATATCTCCATATTCCATATTGGATGCTTGACACATATTCTTCAGTAGTTCCTTGTATTCAAAGTTTAACCAAATATTCACATTGCCAATACTCCCCAGAGAATTTCTAGTTTTGAAAACAGGTTGTCCTTTTACAGGGGTCAGTTGCAGTAGGTCACCAAATACAATCAAATGCTTACCTCCAAAGAGCACATCGTAGTTTGTTCTTAAAATCTGCTGCATTCTTAAGTGTATGAAGGCAAGCTTTACGTTAGTTACTATGCTGACCTCATCAATTATTAAAAGCTTAATTTTTGTCAATACTCTTGATACCTCATGGCAAGCCTCACCAGATAATTTCTAGTATTCCATTGTATTGTTATGTTCAACAGGAAGCATTAGGAGATGTAAAGTAATCACTTTAATGTTATGTGCAGCTTATCCTGTTGGTGCCGTTTCTACACATGACAAACTTGATTCTGTAGACTTCTGTAGATAACTAGTGAGAACTTTAACTAGGAAGCTTTTTCCAGTGCCAGCTTGACCACTGATGTATAGTAATATTGGTTTGTACAAGGAACAATCACACTGTTTCCTCTTGTGGAGAAATCCATGCTCTATTTTATCTTTAACTTCGTTGTAAATTTCTTTCTGTTCATTGTTCAGTTTGTCTACAAAGGGACCGATTCCGATTCGGGCCGGAAATCTCTCCGACCGAGCCGGACCCGGAGAGATTTCCGACCGAATCGGACCCTAGCAGTCCGACCGAATGAGTACGACGCGGACGTATGCTATCGGACTCGATTCGGTTGGACTCCCATTGAAGTCAATGGGAGCCAGTCGTACGACGCGTACACGGGCTCCCATTGACTCAATGGGCACGACGCGAACAAGGGCGCCCCCTACAGCGTGTGCGCGTCGCACCGTACATGCATGTGTAGGGGGGACCCATGTGTCCCCCCTGTGTGCGACTCGCACGCCTACGCCTCCAGGGGGGTCCGACACGGACCCCCAAAGTGCGGCTCCGACAGCTCCTTGGAGCCGGGCTGCGCGAGTCGGTCGGAGCGGTCGAGGTGCGCATCGTACTTACCCGGCCAGGAAACGTCTCCATTGCGAGGTGCGCGTCGTCCCCGTGCGAGTCGGTCGGAGCGGTCGAGTCCTGCGAACGAGTCGGTCGGAGATTTCGTGAGCGCACGCATCGTACTCGCTCGCCCGGACGCACGTACGACTCGGTCGGGAAATAGGGCTCCGAATCGGATCCGGTTAAGCTGAATCCGATTCGGTGCCCTACCGGCCGAGATCGGAATCGGCCCCAAAGTGTTCAAAATCCACAGTTTCCTCTCTTGCTTGCTGCATTGCAGTCTCCACCTCATTCATAGCTATAGCTGCTTCATTTTGAATAAGTGGTTCTCCAAGAGGATCTTGACTCGTTGGTGCAGAACTTTGGCTGCAATGGTTTCTTCCTGTTCATTCTCATCTTTCAACATTTGCAAGTAGGTTGGAAAGACTGAACAGTCAATGCTGTCTTTCACAGCATCCAAAGAGTCTTTGTAACAGTCATACTGTCCAAGTAAACCTGATTCTGCACGCCATGGCTTGAACAACTGCAAAAGTGTGAAGTAAAAAATCTTTCTTCTCTCCACAGTTTGGCAACTAAGCTTTCAGTGGTTAATTAGATTCCCTTTGTTGTGTCTCACCAAACAGCTGTCACACCCAAGTACTGAATATATTCCTTTTTGTATGTTTTCAGTTACATTACTTCTATAGGTATAGCGCCGAAGTACGTCATAGAGACACATGTTTTGAAGAGGAGGAGTCCTTCTTGGTTAGTATGTATCCAGCATGTTAGTTTTCAGAATGTCTCTACTTTCGGGATCAAATTCTGCAAGGTACTGTATTTCTGGGAAAAACATTAATACTCTATTTCGACTTCTTACAAGGGCTAGGCTTAGCCACACAATTTCTCTTGACTTGGAGAACAAACTAGACGAGCTCAAACTCTCTGAACATTCATAGGATTCGATTTCTCTGTGGGAAAGCATTTTCAAACTGAAACTGTATAATTACTTCGTGAGACTCTTTTCTGTAGAAATCTCCTCCCATATCTTTTTCATCTCGGTCTTCTCTGATTTTGTTATATACGAAGTGACATTGCGAGCCACAGTGATGGAATTGTCTGCAATAAATTGTAGATCCATATTTGCAATCCACATCTTCAGAATCACAGGCTTGTAGTCATTGATACACTTGGAAGCTTCTGTTCTTCTGACATATGTATTTTTGGGTGATTTCCATGTCAGGGTATGTCTGACTGCAGACAAAAGCTGTTGACTCTTCCTTTTGAGATGACAGGTCATGGGAATCCAAAACGACATCTTGTGTAGAATTTTCCTTTGCATCTGTATTTTCATCAACAGTACTTCCCATATCTATGACCTTGAAATCGTAGAACCTATCTCAAGCTCTTGTCACCACCATCTTTTGGAATGGCACGTCACCTACTGTTGTATGAAAGACAAGACAGACTCATCACTGTCTGTACCAAATTTCGGGGCATCTTTTGCCCATAACAGCATGTGAATATGTGGAGCACCTTAGCTTGGTACTCTTTGCGCCAAAAGAAATCAGTTACTTCGCTAAGAGGAGGATTAGTTTTGTTGCAGATGAAAGCTATCATCGCTTGAAACCTGTGGTTAAAATATCTGCAAATATTTGTAGGGACCAATGAGCACAGTTCTCCTGCTGTCTTCAGATTTATATCCTGATATTTTTCCTAAAAGTAGTGCAAGTGTTTTGACATAGTAAAGTCTTCTACTAATGTTCACATTTGTGAGTGATGCACAGCTAATATTCTCAAATGATGAAAAGTGATTTGGCACACTTTCTTTGATAGATATGCTAATGAATGACCTTGTAAATGTGTATACTTTCTTACCTTGCATGGATCTAATCCTTGCAAAGCCACAATTTTCTGCTTCAGACTTCTGTTTGAAAACGTATGTAGGAAAAATCTCAATATATCAATTGATTCCTGCCGAACATTACAAATACTGCTACAGTTCCATTTATATATAGGAGCCACTTGTTAGGTGGTTCTGTGGGGTATTGGCACTCCTGGGCAATACGCTGGTTAGTATACACTAATAATGAGTGAGGATTGCGGTGCATAAGGGTAGGGAGAGCCACCCTCCTCCCCAACGCGTGGATAACCACTGGTAGAACAAAACAACAATCCCCTGCACACGCTAACAATAAATAGAGTGTATCAATAACAGTGTAACAAAATGCTTGATTCTTTGCTGGAACAATCCAGTTTATTCTGAAAAGCCATAGCCAACACGTGTTTCGTCGCGCTTTACGGTTGTGCGCAGCGACTTCTTCAGGGCTATATTCTTCTCGTGCAGATCCTTAATTTCAGTTGTATTTCCGTCCCAAAGGGATTCAAGAGGTCCAATCTTTGGTACACAGTAAAATCTGTATGTTATCCTGTATTCGAAAATAATAACTCCTATTCCGTGGATATGTATCCTTGTTGTAATATCAGAGTATGAGTCCCTTATAAGAAGACTTAATAGTTGTACACGTCTTTCATCATGAGTTCTCCAGCGCACACGCCGGAGGGTGTTCTGATCTTCACAGAGGTTTTGCACAGATACCGGCATGAACATGGTTGCTGGTGTTTTGGGTTTGATATAACCCTTATCGAGTGGGTTCACTTCGCCACTGATCACATTTTCTTTACGTCTGAAAGACGTGTACAACTATTAAGTCTTCTTATAAGGGACTCGTACTCTGATATTACAACAAGGATACATATACACGGAATAGGAGTTATTATTTTCGGATACAGGATAACGTACAGATTTTACTGTGTACCAAAGATTGGACCTCTTGAATCCCTTTCGGGACGGAAATACAACCGAAATTAAGGATCTGCACGAGAAGATTATAGCCCTGAAGAAGTCGCTGCGCACAACCGTAAAGCGCAACGAAACACGTGTTGGCTAAGGCTTTCGAGAATAAACTGAAGTGATTGTTCCAGCAAGGAATCAAGCATTTTGTTACACTGTTATTGATACACTCTATTTATTGTTAGCGTTTGCAGGGGATTGTTGTTTTATATATAAGAGCCTGTGTACCCCTTCCCTGTATCTCTTCAGCTATGACTTCCTCTACATTTCTAGGTACCATCACTTCTTTTGGAATAGGACTACCATCCTTCATCTTATAACATCGTCCAGATTCTTCAACTGCATGCACTAACTTGTTCTCTTGGAAGTAGCTTTCTGCGTTAAAGAAAGGCTCAGTACTAGAAGTATGTCTCCCCAGTCACAACTAAATATTTTACAAAAGTTTGCGCTATTGACAAATCTTTTTGGGCTTTTTCTTCTCATCCACAACACTATTTATCCAGTGTCTTCATTCGGTTTAGAATCAAAATAAATAGTTTCCTCTTGAGAGCAAAGGCCTTATAAACTACAGCCTCAACACGCTCCTTTTGTTTGACTGTCTCTCTTTTTCTTTTCACTGCTTCATGGATTGTAGGAGATTTTGAATTACCCTACTACGAAACATTCTCACTTTAACTTCCTTAAACTGCCTCTGTATTCTTGTTAAAGTATTTCCTTTCTTAAATGATTTTCTTTTGTCTTAATGTCACTTTCTTTCTATCCATTCTTATGTAAATTCACACCATCCGTCTTTTTTACTTGGTTTTGCTCAATTTGCAACAATACATATACAGTTTTAAGAAACTTATTAGTTTTGGTACCAGTAGTTCTTTTATCTTTTACTCCATTCTCAATATTTTGCTTCTTTTTTTCTGAGTTGTAAGAGCATAGTATGCTTTCTACTGTATCTTTCTTTTCTAAGTTTTCTTTGGCATTGAAAATCTTTATTTGTAAGTAGAAGTTGATGTCTGCAGAGAAAAAGTAATAACGCCATTTAAGTTTTCATACTATACCAATAATTGGCACATTTTAAATATTTAAGTGTGTGTATAGAACTGCCTCAAGTAGACCTAATAACATATGAGGTACGTCTATAGCTCACTAAATGGTTACATGCTATTGTGAGTGTGTGACTGTCTCTATAGTGGCTCTATGCTTCTGCACATAGTTATGTGAGTTTCAGTGTGACTGTGACACTGGATGTATAAGTTTACATATGGGCCTATAACTGCACATGTCATTCACTCAAATTTGATAGTATATGCCTTCTATTTTACGCACCTAGGTCACTGCCTATAATGTATCTACTGCCTACCTTAGAAGTGACATATGTAGTAGAAGAGTAGGTTTAACCTTGGCAAGCACTTTTAAATGGGAATTTAGCCTACTGGTAAACCAGCACAAAGAGCTTGTATAAAAGCATGATGGGTGACTTAGTAGTGTCAGTTGTTTAGTAGAAATCTAAATGAGTGTCTCCTTGCCTACATATGAGAGTGTTTCCATATGTAAGTAAGTTTTTGGTATATTACTGCTCTCTTTGTGAATCTACATGTCTCTAAACGTGTATGTAAGGGACTGCATGGATTGCCTCCTTCGCGTGTAGTTACTATTGAGTTATTTAATTGAGTGTGTAACAGCCTCCATTAGTACTACATACATAAGAGTTCTGTCAGTGTGTGTGAGTAAATGTTTAAATGCGTCTGACACTGTCTGAGGGGATGTAGTAGTGGATCTGTCTTTGTGTATATAGTTATGTGAGATTTAAATCAGAGTGGCAAACTGGACGTATATGTGAACATATGGGCCTGTAAGTGTGCATATAGCTCACTGAAACTTCTAACTATATGTGTTAGCTTTTAAGCAGATAGTAGTGTGCCTTATCGGCTAGCTACAGCCTACCTTAAGCATGAATTATATGTGGTAGATGAGCAGGTTAAGACTTAGCAAGAGGTTTAAAATGCTAAGTCAGCCTACCAGTAATACTAAATGCACAAGCTCAAGTGTACCAGGCCTCAAACATGTTTAGAGGACTACTTCTCTGCATTGGTGACTTGGTGGTGTAAGTTCTTTAGTAGATATCTGAATGAATGTCTCAGAACCTAAGTAGGGGTGTGTTTCTATATGTCAGTAAGTTGGTTGCTATATCAGTGGCTCTCGTTGTGACAGTATAACTCTCTAAATGTGTATCTAAGGGACGGCATGGATTGCCTCCTGGGTGTGGTAGTTACTTTTGGGCTATTTAACTGTGTGTGCAACTGCTTCCATTAGTGCTAGATATATAAGAGTTGTGTCTGTGTTTGTGAGAGAACGTTTAGATGGCTCTGACACTGTCTGAGGGCGTGCATTAGTGGACCTGCCCTTTTGTATGTATTCATGTGACATTTGATTCTGGATGGCAGATTGGATGTATAACCTAGGATATGGGCCTGTAAGTACGCATGTAGATCACTGAAACGTCTAACTGCATGTGTTGGCTTTTAAGCACATAGAATCGTGTCCTATAAGGTAGCTGCAGCCTACCTTAGGGGTGAGTTATATGTAATGGATGAGCAGGTTAAGACTTGGCTAGGGGTTTAAAATACCAAGTTGGCCTAGCAATAAAACCGAATGCACAAGTTCAAGTACCAGGCCTGAGACATATTTAAAGGACTACTTTTCTACATGGGTCGCTTCTTAGAAATTGGGTTTTTGGTTGGCTAGCGAATGCACCTAAGCCAGGCAGGACCCACTACTCTAGTCAGGGTAAGGGAGTTACACACCCAAGATAACCCCTGCTCACCCACATGGTAGCTTGGTACGCGCAGTCAGGCTTATCTCAGAGGCAATGTGTAAAGTGTTTGCGCAACACACACACACCAGTGACACAATAACTACACCACAAAAGAGACATCACACAGTAGTATATATAAAAATACGTTTCTGTATTGCATATAAACATAGATCAAAACCACATAAACCTATAATCTCTTCGCCAAATAAGCAATTCTCATACACATCACAGTTAGTGCAATAAGATAAAGACATATGTTGCACACATCATAAAACACCATCACTGTACATATTATGCAGATCCTGAAATTATACTTGTTATCCTGTCATTGCAAGGCATAAAACGACACATATAACATCAGGGCTGGAAATGCAGCAGTTAGGTTAGAGCAGAAACATAGGAATCAGCATATATCATTAGTATGGCGCATACCATGCAGGTCCTGAAACAGTACTTGTTATCCTGGCTAAGCAAGAATGAACACGGCATACATTACAATCTCAGAGCATGACATGCAGTAGTTTGATTAGGGACATAACCCATACATCACCAAATCATCAGAAACATCTAGAGCACAGCGAGCTCGCGCTTCAACTGAACTTGGTATGGTAGTTTCCCCCAAACTCCGAGGAGTGCAGTACAACAATGCGGGGCCACTCGGCTCCATATTGGGTAAGCCCAGTACAGTCAATCTGCCATGAGGATTGTATGTGGTGACCGCTCAGGTACGTTGCCTAAATGGAACCCAAATCTCAGGCAGCTGAATGCAGTGTGGTTCCCCAGACAGCTCGTGTCCAGTCAATGGGGGATGCAGCCGCGGTGTTCAAAAGATTCCCTCGCACACGAAAATTATATAACACAACAGTAGTGCAGTAAGTCTTTTCAAATATGAAATCTCGACGCAAAAACAATAATTCAATTCTTCAGTCTTTAATTCTTTTCTTGATCCTTCTTTAATGTAAGTTACTGTGACTGGTCGAAAGCCCAAATGCCAACATGTGTTTCGTCGCCTCTGTATATTTGTACATGCGACTTCTTCAAGGCTCAATAGGCTTCTTTCAGTACTTATTAGCGTGTGGTGATATTTCCGACCCACACGATCCTCCAGCGCGGGTAAAGTCTCTATGGGTATATTCAATATCGTCGGTCTTTATCCAAATTCGTGTAGCCAACGTCTTGTTCTATCGTTGTCTCGTCTGCAACTCCCCACACGCCGGCGTCCTCGAGAAGGATCAAGAAAAGAATTAAAGACTGAAGAATTGCATTATTGTTTTTTGCGTCGAGATTTTATATTTGAAAAGACTTACTGCACTACTGTTGTGTTATATAATCTTCGTGTGCTAGGGAATCCTTTGAATGTTTGTGCTGCAGCTAAGGCCGCAGAAATTAGGAGAGGTGGGTGGTTCTCTCCCCCTTTTAGCACCGTAAAAATACTAGCATTAAAGAACTAATTAGTGAATATTTCCAGGGGCGCCTTCCCTACGGTCAATACCACTATCCTTTTGTGTGTGATGCAGCTGCAGTGACCTAAACGAGGGCTCTTAGCTCAGCTGCCATACAGGACAATTCTCCAGGCTCCAAACGAAGCAGCTGCGCCCCTTTTGGGAGTTATGGAAAATACACTGGCTTTACACGTCTGTGCTGTAGGCAGGCCTTGGACCCGGGGCAGCACTCACCAGATCTCGTGCAAGGGAGTGCGCTCGGGAAGCATTGGGAACCCTGCGGGTCCCAATAAGGCAGTACAAGTCTGTAGAGAGACACGCCAGTCTCTGGGCACACAGGCGATTCCTATCACTGAAGGAACCCTGAAGTTGATGCCTGCTTGTGCCCTGGGGGGACCACTGAGTGCACACCAACATAGAAGCACTCTAGTAGGTCCCTGCTTGTTTCCTGGGGGCACCGCACTGTACTCAATGGATTGGAGCCAAGGAATAGACACAGAAAGGCACGCTGAATACCACGATCCACACAGCGCACTGAGCCCTATGCAGTCGCACAGCGCTGTAAGTGAAGACAGGTACTCTCAAAGTGTTTGGAAGTAGAATTGGCGATCCTCATGTTAGGAGGTCTTTTGTATCCCTGAGACCTCAGGGATTCAGGAGGCAAGCCAGCAAGCCCTTGGAGTCACTCTGGGGTGTAGTAGTGCCTGCAGCAGGGCAGAGGTCAGCAGGTAGCAGGGCAGCTCACACAGGCAGGGCAGCAGTTCCTGGAAACAGTCAGCACAGCAAGATGGCAGTCTTTTTACATGCAGCCTTTACTCCAGCGCAGGTTCCTTCAGGTCCAGTAGTGTACTAACATGTGTGGAGGTGACTTCAAAAGAAAACTTAGAAGTGAACAACACCTCCTTTCAACCCCAGCTCTGGCTCCAGACATCAGTAGGGTTAAACGAGCCCTTTGTGTGAGGACACAGCCTATACAGATATAAGTGTGCCCCGCCTCCCTACCAGCCCAGGAAGACCATTCAGTATGCAGATGCACCCAGCCCCTCCTGTGTTGTGGCTGTCTGGAAAGTATGCAAAAGCCCAGCTGTCACTTTACCCTAGATGTGCACTGGAGTCAAGCTGCAAAGCACAAAGCGTCATAAGCACAGTCAAATGCCCACTTTCTAAACGTTTCTGACTGTGTATGATCGAGTGCACTCCATCTATAAATGTTCCTCCTGATTCAGCACATGCTCAACGGCAAAATATTTAGAGTATTAGCGTGCAAACTTGAAGCGTGCTCTACCCCTGTAGCACGACCTTCAACATGAAAAATTGCCCGTGCACCGTCGCGCACCAGATTCAAGATGCACTGCAATTGTAGGCAAAAAGCCAGTCGTGGTTATCCAATGAACCCAATCTTTTATTCAAAATTATTCAAAGTAATCCAAAGTACTCCAAAGTAAACACGGAGGCAGCTTGATTTCAATCATTTAATGTTGAAGATATGCCCATCCAGGCCTTATCCTACAACACGTTGAATTCCACTATTCATCCTGGGCATCCTTACTGTCAAACATTCACCCAATGCATTTCGGACACTTTAAGTCCTTCGTCAGGGGTAACTGTGATGTAAAAACAAAAGCGCATCAGTAACTCAAATTAACATAAAACTGTGATGTGAAAACAAAAACGCATCTGTAACTCAAGTTGGCATAGAGCAAAGAAAACCGTAAGTATAACAAAAATACTTCTTACAACAAAGCATAAACTATTCATCAAAAGAAATGTCTCCCAAACATCCCCCAAAATGTAATGCTCCCCACTCCACCATCAAAAACATTCTCATTTCCATTTCATCACATTTTTGGCAATTAGTTTAAAAATGCCAGCGAGGAGTTATACAATGGCGAATCAATGTGCCAGTGCACCGTGTCTGACCTGAACCATGTCACGCTGTGAATGATGTACCAACTCCTATGACACACCCAATCATTATTAAACAACCTGCTCTACTTAAAATAAAATAAAAGCATAAAAGTTTTCAGTGGTGCTGCGCCATAATCGTCTGCTTTACCTCTTGCTCTAGCGTCCCAGCTCCCAAAAAGCCTGTGCTCGAAAGAAGCAAGTCTGAGATCACCCACTACAAGCAACCCAGGTGTAACCCTTCACTGTGATCCGACCATTAGGTTTAAACAAAACCATGTGTTCTTGCGCTCTGCTTCACTTAATGAACATAAATGAAATACGTTGATATCAACGAGAACCATGATTCTCCCAGTTCTCAATCCCAGTGCCCAAACAACAATATGGCCAGAATAATACCAAAACTGAAATGTGCGCTATATACACGTATAAAAATATGCAACAATTTAATCCACGAAAAAAAGTAATAAAAAAAGGAAATGTTGTTCCAGTGGACAATACTCTTAAATTAAAAAAATGAAAGATTGATCCGGTTAGAAAATACTCTTAAATTATGTCCAGTAAAATAATAACGTAACGTCCACTGATGAACTTTATTCGACCCAGTTCTCCCAGGTTAGCTTTTAAGCAGATAGGAGTGTGCCTTATCGGCTAGCTACAGCCTACCTTATGCCTACCTTATGCGTGAATTATATGTGGTAGATGAGCAGGTTAAGACTTAGCGAGAGGTTTAAACTGCCAAGTCGGCCTACCAGTAATACTAAATGCACAAGCTCAAGTGTACCAGGCCTCAAACATGTTTAAAGGACTACTTCTCTGGATAGGTGACTTGGTGGTGTAAGTTCTTTAGTAGATATCTGAATGAATGTCTCAGTACCTAAGTAGGGGTGTGTTTCTATATGTCAGTAAACTGGTTGGTATATCAGTGGCTCTCATTTGACAGTATAACTCTCAAAATGTGTATTTAAAGAATGGCATGTGTTAGTTACTACTGGGTTATTTAACTGTGTGTGTAACAGCCTCTATTAGTACTACATACATAAGAGTTCTGTCAGTGTGTGTGAGTAAATGTTTAGATGCGTCTGACACTGTCTGAGGGGATGTATTAGTGGGTCTGTCCTTTTGTATATAGTTATGTGAGTTTTGAATCAGGGAGGCAGACTGGACGTATAACTGAGCATATAGGTCTCGAAGTGCGCATGTACCTCACTAAAACTTCTAACTACATGTGTTATCTTTTAAGCACATAGGAGTGTGCCTTATGGCCTAGCTACAGCCTACCTTAGGTGTGAGTTATATGTAGTGGATGAGCAGCTTAAGGCTTGACAAGAGGTTTAAATGCCAAGTCGGCCTAGTAGTAGATCTACATGCACAGGCTCAATTGTACCATGCCTGAAACATGTTTAAACTCCTAATTCTGTGCATGGGTGACTTGGTAGTGGGACTTCTTTAATAGATACCTGATTGACTAGATATCTCTGTGAGTGCATAGATAGATGAGTGGATATGACAGCCGAATATAGTAGTGTAAAATGCAGACAGTAGCTCTGGAGTAGAATGTTTTACACATATTTGAATTCTTTCTTCTCTGTGTTGTACAATCAGACATAGAATATATCTGCTAGTGTATAATGTAGAAAACCTATCGTAGCTATAGCACTGAACCACAGCTGTACAAATACATTAAATTGACCAATTGTGGATAAGGTATCAATTCTATATATGTAGTAGATAAAAATATTAACTTAACCACCAAGAAAGTTTTTAGTCGCCTAATTCCAATGACATGACTCAGCACATGACTATATTTCTTCTCACGGAAAAGGATAAGTACCACTCTCTGTAAGAAAGAACCAGTAATGGCAAAGTTTCCCTCTTTTTCCAGTGATACTGATATGATAAGCAAATCAAAACATTCCCTACATTTTTCCTTTTCTTACACCAGTTTTCATTGGTCATTTTTTTAACACTTGATTAGTCCCCTCATAAGAAGCCCAATCTGGTAGTGCCTGTGGGTGGAGTGGATCCACGACCCTGTCACAGCGCCACCCCCGTGTAACTTTGCAGGAGTCCGTTAAAGCATTTACTATAATAGTGCTCTCTTTTTGCCACTACATTTCAGATGCAATGACAGTAGTAATTTAGAAAATTCCCTCGCAAGCTCTATGTGACACCCTTCCAGACTTTTTTCACAACAAAATCAACACCTTCTACCAAGACTTCGCCCCAACCCCTTCCGAGGACAGCATCAACTCATTTACGCCGACCGACACACACCCACACCAACTCACCTCGTGGAGCATCCCCTCCGAGAAGGAAACTGCCTCCATCGTGAGATCCATCCACTCTGGAGCCCTAGCAGACCCCCGACCACATCATGCTTTCAACCTTGGCAATCAACCCACCAGCAAGACACTCACCAAGGTCCTCAACTCCTCAATCAGATGGCCCCCTTCCCCAGAAATGGAAAAATGCCGACGTGAAGCCACTGCTGAAGAAGCCACCCGCAGACCCAATGGAACCTAAGAACTACCGACCTATCTCCCTGCTCCCTTTCCCTGCTAAGGTCATCGAGAAAGCCATCAACATCCAGCTCACAAGACATATGGAGAACCACAACCTTCTGGATCCCTCCCAATCAAGCTTCAGAACTAACCACAGCACAGAGACAGCCCTAATTGCAGCCACGGATAACATCAGAATGCTGTTTGACCATGGGTAAACAGCAGCCCTCATCCTCCTCTGCCTCTCAGCAGCCTTCGACACCGTATCTCACCACACAGTGCTAAACAGACTCCACCAGATCGGCATCCGAGGAGCAGCCCTCAAGTGGATAGCATCCTACCTCAGAGGAAGAACGCTAAAGGTCATCCTCCCGCCCTACTCCTCGCTCTCCAAGAACATCACCTGCGGTGTACCTCAAGACTCAGCCCTCAGCCTAACCCTCTTCAACATATGCATGACAACCCTGGCAACCATTGTCAAGACACGGACTCAACATCATCTTCTATGCGGACGACACCCAACTCATCCTCTCCCTGACTAACGACCACCAAGGATAAGTTCCAAAGATGCAGTAAGGAATGGCCGCCTGGATGAACAACAACTGTCTAAAACTCGACACCGACAAGACTGAAGTACTCATCTTTGGGAAAGGCAAGAACACCTACTGGAACAATGAATGGTGGCCACCTGAGCTAGGCCCAACCGCCAAACTCACTGAACACGCCCGCAACCTAGGCATCATTCTCGACAGCCAGCTCTCTATGAAGAAGCAGGTCAGCACCGTCTCCTCCACTTGCTTCCTCACCCTCTGAATGCTCAGGAAGGTCTTCAGATGGCTCCCACCCAACATCAGGCAAACAGTCACACAAGCTCTCGTCACCAGTAGACTAGACTACAGCAACTCCCTCTACATTGGGACAACTGCCCAACTCATGACGAAACTCCAGACTATCCAGAACAAATTCATCCTCGACCTCCCCAGGCGGGCTCACATCACCCTTCACCTCAGGAAGCTCAACTGGCTAATGGTCGTGAAGAGATGCCAGTTCAAGCTGCTCACCCACAATTACAAGGCACTACCCAAGGACCGGCGTACCTCAACTCTTGAATGTACTTCCACCAATCTACAAGGAAACTTCGCTCCGAATCCCTCTTTCTAGCAGCCACTTGTCGCATCTGCCGGATGAATAGCGGCGAACGCTCCTTCTCCCACCTGGTGGTTAGGACCTGGAACAACCTCCCCCTGCATCTCAGAGCATCACCTTTGCTCCAGCAGTTCAGGAAGGACCTCAGGAACTGGATGCTCAACCAATGGGAGAATTGGTAAGATTGTTCTCCCAGTGCCTCGAGACCCTTACGCGTGATGCAGTTCACGATCTACAAATCCGATTGATTGAATGTTATTTCGCAATACATCCTATTGCTCAAGTACTACGCTTTACAGACTCAAAGTACAGTTTATTTGGAACCCTTCCCCCACACTGCTTTACCTCAGTTGCCATAGCAACCTCCTTTGAAACACTCTCCTGTACCAGTAAGTCAAAAGTTTACACACTTTCTAACCGAAGCATACCAGCTTCAAGTTCAACTGTAGCAGGTGTGGTTGACTGCTTTGTAAGATTTATCCACAACGAATCACAGATCTAGTTGCTTTATTTATTAAATTGCCTATTTTTAGGTTACAAATTATTTACACCACCCAATCAAATACGTCCTTTTCTTAAACTAGGTCCACTCTCCCTTTTTAAATACCTTTCATTCTACCAACGGTCAAATTCAGCTGCAGTCTTCTCCTGTGTACTACTCCTCCTTCCTGCAAAATGGTTAGAGTGTGGATTGTTGGTCATAGCTATGTTTTCTAGGCCAGAATGTGCGAGAAAGAGTGGCATTGACAGGGAGTTGGGTTTGCCTAATGTGGACATTCAGTGGATTGGCCAAAGAGGGTTAAAGTGGTACCAATTGCTATCTTTGGTTAAAAGCATTGTGGATTCACAATCCCCTGACGTTATGATTGTGCACTGTGGTGGCAATGCCCTAGACACAATGACTGGGGTGGGTTTGGAAATAGCAATGAAGGAGACCTTTGTCCAATTAATGGCACTTTTCCCTCGCACTGCAATGGTGTACTCTAACATTTGCCAAAGACAGAAATGGAAATGGTCAGACACATTCTGTCCACAAATAGACAAAGCCAGAAAACATGTTAATAAAACGGTTTCTGCATTCTTAAGAGACCACAACATGGGCTCCATCTACAACAACCTGCGTTTTGACATGCATGGAATCTATAGGACTTCAAAGACAAAGGCAACAGGGGGTTTCTCAGCAGCCTCAAACTCTGCATCCAGTCTTATGTGTAGCTGTCACATACTCAAAATGGGCACAAAAGGCTCTTCTCAGAACCACCCTATTGCCCAACGCTAAATAATATTCATTTTAAATCCTTTAAAAAAATATATATTTTACGGAGTAGACTCCGTTGCGGCTCCACAAAACTAAAGCACGAATTCAATGCACAACACACATTTAACATTTAGAATTCAGATACTGACCTATACATAATACAGTGACTTTGAACAAGTTTTGAGAGTGTCTAAGTGTGTGTGCAAGTGGTTGCAGAGTGGATCTGTGACTGGGTACTTGAGTCTCTCAGTGGGTCTCTGAGTTGGGGCATGAGAATATGAGTGGGACTATCAGTGGGTGTGTGAGTGTCTAAGTGGCTATCTGAGTGGGTGAGTGAGTGGGTGTGTCAGTGTCTGAGTGGGTTGTGAGTGGGCGCAGGAGTGTCTGAGTGGGTCTGTGTGTGGGTGCACGAGTATCTGACTGAGTGTGAGTGGGTCTATGACTGGGTGCATGGGTCTCTGAGTAGGTCTGTGAGTGGGTGCAGGAGTTTCTGACTGGGTCTGTGAATGAGTGCATCAGTCTCTGAATGGGTCTGTGAGTGAATGCATGAGTCTCTCATTGGGTATGTGAGTGGGTGCACAACTGTTCCAGTGGGTGTGTAATTGGATGTGTGAGTCTCTGCGTGGGTCTGTGAGTGGATACATAAGTGTCTGAGTGGGTCGGTGAGTGTGTGCATGAGTGTCTGAGTGGCTGTCGAGTGGGTGCTTGACTGAGTGACTCTCTGAGTCGGTGTATGACTCTCTGAGTGGGTAAGTGAGTGGGTGTGTGAGTGGGTGCCCGAGTCTGGGAGTGGGTCTGTCACTGAATGTGTAAATGTCTGAGTGGGTCTGTAAGTAGGTGCATGAGTGTCTCAATGAATCTGTGACTGGGTACATAAGTGTTTGAGTGGGTCTGTGAGTGGGTGCATGAGAGTCTCAGTGAGTCTGTAAGTGGGTTCAGGAGACTATGATTGGGTCTATGACTGGGTGCATGAGTCTCTGAGTGGGTGCATGAGTGTTTAAGTGGGTGTGTAAGTGGATGTGTGAGTCTGAGTGGGTCTGTGAGTGGACGCATAAGTGTCTGAGTGGGTGCGTGAGTTTCTGAGTGGCTGTCTGAGTGGGTGTGTGACTCTCTGAGTGGATGTATGACTCTCTGAGTGGGTGTGAGAGTGTCTGAGCGAGTCTGTAAGTGGGTGCCTGAGTGTCTGAGTGGGTCTGTGAGTGGGAGTGGCACTGTCCGAGTGAGTGTGTGTGGGCGAGTGGGTCCTGAGTGAGTGCATGATTCTCTCATTAGTGAGTGGGTGCATGAGTCTCTGCGTGGGTCTGTGAGTGGGTCCATGAGTCTCTCAGTGGGTGTCTGAGTGGGTTCATGACCCTCTGAGTGAGTGAGTGAATGTATAAGGAAGGGCCTCAGTGGATCTATGAGTGTATATATTACTATATAAGTAATGTGTGTGGCAGCTTTTTATTTATTTATTTCTAATCAGCAAGGTTCGTGACTCCGCTGCGACATTACACGGGGAGCCCTTGTGGGGGAAAAAACGTACAGCTTTTTAAAATTCATAAACAGCCTCTTATACACACCTACAACACATCCATGGGGTCAGGGTACTCCTACCCTGACCCCTTCTATACTATTTGCCTTCATACATCATTCCCCAGGACATGGTTCCGCTATACAAAATGGCAGGTGCAATGTTCTATTCAGATTCCGAGCAGCCAATAACAGCATTGCCACTGACGCGCAGATCCGCGACGCACCGCGACTGGGTGGCGAAGGATCCGAATCCCTATATATCCTAATTTGAATTTCCTTTAATATTTCCAAAACTACTGAACAGATTTACACTAAATAACAAAAAGATTCTTTCTGGACCAAGAGCTACCTTTTTGCCAAATTTGGTGTCATTCCGTCCAGCGGTTCGGGCTGTAGTCGCGACTAAAATCTCTACGGGAAACGCACCCTAACCTCTACCTACCAGTTCGCAAAAGATGACATGGAGAGGTGATTTGAATTTTGAAGGAACATCATACTTTTATTTGTTCTTGCTCCTGCCAGAGCCCCCAATGTGAGATAAACAGTGACTTTGTGTTAGACTGGATTTCAAGAAAGAGACCCTGCCTGAACCAATACCGAAAGATGCTGCCCCAGGAAGAGGATCCTGCTGCCAGGTGAACTCCTTAGAAGCTGGGAACAATCCACAAATCTTGGAATAAGCTCTACTGCCATGCATGTTCACAAGAAAGATGATGTTCCATTGTGCAATGAGCAGAGAGGCAGATCAATGATCAAGAGGACAAAGAACAAGGCGCAGTTGATTGATGCATCCACAGGGGATGTCTTGAGGGGCTGAGCTGATGTAGGAGTCAATACAACCAAGCAGCTCAGGAGGCCAGATTGACCATACAGCAAACTGCAAAACAAAAGTGAGGCGCCAGAGACACTTTATGGGACTGCAAAGTGGGGAAAAAGCGGTGGCCAGTAGTTTTCTTTCCAACAGAAGTCATATCCAATAGAAATCCCTCTTAGTTTGACTTCCGAGCACAGGATGCTATCAACGTCGCTCTTCTTTTAAGTTTTCCCATGATAAATAAGTATCTGTTCTTCCTCCTATTTCTGACCACAGTATTCCCATCAAAATCAATGTCTTTAGGGATCCATGACCAGTACACCACAAACCGTAAACTGCACAGATACGTGAATCTGTGTAGGATAAGACTGGTAAGTTAAAAAACATTTGTCTTCACAGAGGATCAATCTCATACTGGTGTCTTACTTACTAGTGGGTGCCACTGAGAATGTGATTTGGAACTTTGATTTGAGGGTGGTTACTAGGAAGGAGACAACAGGCTTTTTGAACCAGCCATTTTTCAGGGTAAGATTTATGAATAAGAAACTAGTTGGCAAATCTTGGGTTGCTTTGACAACAGGGAAGTTTCTCCTGCGATTTAAGGCTGTGATAAGGTAAGGATGCATAGTAGTGAGAGAAAATCATATAAGCAAATGAGTTCTGTCTCTGGATAAATTAGACAATGTTTTAAGACACGGCAAGCAAACGTACAAACACCCGGGCTTCTTATCCTCACTTCATAAGGCCACCACACTTTGGGGATGAATTAGGGAATAAATTAATCTATTACTCACAGACGGTATGAAAGGAAATTAATTAGCCTTAGCCAACACTTTTATTAAAACGTTAACAAGGTAGATAAGATTCTAGCTTGCAGATTGAGTTCTAATAAAACCAAGATCAAAATTCCCAATGTCATGGCTGGAGGCGGCACACTGATGACTAAAGAGGGCAATCAAATGAACTTCACTGACTTTTACCAAGACTTGTAAAGATAAAATCTTGGTGATCCCCAGAACCTAGAAGCTTCATTCAGGGCTTGAGTTTGTCTATATTGGGGGAAGAGGATAACATGGAAAGGAATAGGGATATTTCACAGGAGGTGGTGAAAGTAATTAAAAACCTTCAGTCCTATAAAGCCCTGTGCTCTGATAGCTTTAACAACGTCTCTTATAAGTTATTTTGTTCACTCTTGGCTCCTTAATTAAATAAACTGTACAATTCCTTCTTGGGCTTTGAAGAGGTATCACCCTCCATGAGCCTGTCGACCCAAAAGACAATTGTGCCTCTTACAGATCAAATGAACAGTAATGATCTTTCTGGTGGATTCTCGATCTTCCTGAAGATTCCTCACCTCATCAATCTACTCTATGTGCCAGACTGGATCCAGAAAATTGAAAAAAGCTCCTGCTACAACAGATGGAGCCAGCGCTCTGAGTTAGTTCCAGTATCCATCCTGGATTTGGCACCAAGGAGCCATGTAAGATGCCATCCTGGCGCACTCGAATCTAGTTACTGTCCTTTTTTCTATGCTCTTAGAGGAGGAGACAAGGCTGATGAGATTGAAGAGATTGACATAAATTGCCATGTACCAAAAGTTGCATGACCACTCCTCAGAACAAGGAGGCGGGTGGAATCAGTGAGAAATCTGCACGTAGATAGCCTATCCTCCAAAAAATCATTTCTGAAGGTAAATAGCTTGTTCTGACGGATACTTCTACCTGCAGATTCCTCACCTCTTAAATCAATGCCCAAGTAGTACCACCAAGATGATGAGTCTGAGGAGATGGTCAAACCACTATATCCGGCAATAGAAATCTGGCAAAATGGCCATCTTTGGACTTTAGAGTTGAGGCAATAATGCTGAAGCCCATGCTGCAGCCTAGAGAAATCAAGGACAGGGACACCCTGCATAATGCTGATAAAGTGGCTTTCTCCCTGGTGGAACAGGCCGATGCCCTCAAGATTCTTCTTTTTGGCAACAGGATAGCAGAATCTGATGCACAATATGATCCAACAGGAAACTGTCCATGAATCACCTTGCCTATCTTAGAATCAGCATAGCCAAGAAAAGCTAATCATCAATCCGGTGCTGGTGGGTCCTGTCAATGTAAAGACTGAGAGCCCAGGCGGTGCAGCCTCTTCTCCTCCTTGAGGGCAGCTACAAATGCCAGTAAAGTGATGCTCTGGCATACGCAGTGCTCAATTCGTAAAACAAATAAATAAGTGCAGGTGCCCACAATTTTTCTTAAGCTGTAACTCCCCACCTCCACTGCCACTGCCCATTTTCATCACTGGCACCACTCGCTGTCTAAAAAGAGAATGTTGTCTAATTCCTTCATACACTTTCCCATAGAATTAGAATGACAATTGGCACATATGTGACCCTCGCCCTGAAAGGCCAAGGACTGGATGGGCATGTTGTAAGAACGCCGTTATGACACAGTGACTGGAAGTGTCAGAAACTTGTGCTGCCTCCAGCTTTAACCCCAGTGTTCACAGTCCTGCCATAATGAACACCCACCACTTCCTGAACTCAACACGACACCTAGAGGCAACGCAGTTCGCAGAATGCACTATACAAGGCTCATATGTTACATTAAAAGAAGAAAACCACAGAAACACAAAATCTGGGACAAGGACATGCTATACCATGTAATATGGAGTAAAAAGTGAGAACTGTAACATAAATGCAGATTTGACTTGGATTACCTTAAAGGTTGTTACACACATTGTCAAGCAAGAAATTATTGTTTTTGCTTGTAGAGTTAAGGTCAGTAGTGGTCTGTTCCAAAGTATGCTTTCAATGACTGCTGGTGCTGAGCACGCAGCCCTCATAAAGCCCTGACTCGCACACATTCACGCTCACATAGTCTTCTCGCTGCTACGACAGGCATCCCATTAATGTTGTGTAAACAAGGCAGCACCAGTCCCACATTGTCAAAGAGAGTTGTGCCAGTGAGGCCCACCTGCACCAGTTAACTACTGGGCCCATGTGAAAAGAGGTAATTAACTTCAGCAGGAATGAAGCCTTAGTCCGAAGGACCAGTTTCTCAGGCTTAAAGGAGGTAAAAGAAGGGCAGCAGACAAAGCCTGCAGTTCACAAATGCGCTGAAATAATGGTGGTCAGGAATACAGCCTTCGAAGAAAGAAACCGCGACTGTGCACACGCTCGAAGTGTGAACCCATCATGAATGTGAGCACGAGGTTAAGGTCTCACTGAGGCAGGACTAAATGAGAAGGGGAAACCTCTGCAGGACACCTATTACCAAAGGAGACTTGAACAATGACAGCTGATCCATCACACAAAGAAAAGCTGAAAGGACCAAGGAGAGTGCAGCTTTCTCCTCAGTGCAGCAGGAAACAAAACAGGACCAACGTTCAGAGTAAACATGCATGGTACAGCTGGCAAGATGGCATCCCTAACCTATGCAGGGAGATCAAAGGAGCTCAGATGAACTCGCTCAGTCTCCAGGCATGAAGGTGCTTCTCTGGAAGCTCGAATGCAGAGCATGTCCTTTCCATTGCAAGAGGAGGGCCACCCTTAGCAGAAGCAAAAGAAGAGGGCACATGAACATGTGGAGCACATCAGAATACGACACGCTCAACGGTCAGTCCGCCATGATCAACACCATCTGCACATAGTCCTGACGAAGCTCTCAGAACCCGAGAAATAAGAAAGATGGAAGAAAACGTGTACTGGAATCAGACTCCCAGGGCTCCCTGCAGCAGGAAATCTATGGTGCAGAACTGCAAACAGAGTACATTCTCATGAGTGGTGAAGAGTCCACTAAAGAGCTTCCCCATAGGGCAAAGATGGACTGAGACACTTTTGGGTGAAAATGCTACCTGTGATCGGTAAAGTAGCGTGACTGAAATTGTAGGCCTGCACTTCAGGGAGCCCACCAAGCAGTCCACAACCTGCCAGAACCACAGCTTTAGTGCCTCCAGTCACAGGGGATGCTAGGACATACCACCCCTTATGTTCGCGTACCATGGCTCAGTTGTGTTGTCCATCAGGACCTGAATGGATGGATCAGGGATGGAAGGAAGGAAAGCCTTTATGACAAGGTGGATCACCCTATGCTCAAGCTGATTGATGTGGAATTTATGCTTTGTGGGAGACTACAGGTCTTTGATCTCCAATGCACCAAGATGACCGTCCCTATAGAATGAGGAAGCATCAGTCACCGCCACTCCTGATGGAGTGCCGAAGTGTAAAGTCATGTGTCCTGGCTTCAGGGTTAAATTTGTTGCCTGGTACGAGGAAAGGGAGGTCGACCCTATACAGGCTAAGTTGTCGGAATTTCTTTTGTTTGTTTTATCTTTGGTTCTGCAACGCTTTGATGTGCAAACTGTTAAAAGGTTGCTTGTTTGCCCTTTTGGCCTTTCTTCGTTTGCTTGATCAGCCCTCTTTATTCAAATCACCCATTGTGAGGCTCTCATTTATGATTCCCCCCTCTCCATTTATTGAGCCAGCTGCAGTGGGATTTAAATTTGGTTCTTACTATTGACAAGTGCAACTTGTGAACTAATGCACAGTTGTACCCGGATAGTTTTGACTCACAGATCTATTCTTATTGTCATCACTTCTGCACCTCGTATCAGTGAGTTGCAGACACTTTCTGTCCAGACACCATATACCACCTTTTATCCCAACAGGTTAATACTTTGGACTTGAGTGTGTTTTCTACTGATCTCTACTGCACCCAGGTGATACCCTGCCACCTAAGAGATGACACATCCCTCACTACTGTGAGGGCTGAATGAGGAAAAAAGAATGTCCTGCTGCCGCTGGCATCCGCCAGCCACCACTGAAGCACCTCTTTGCCTGATATGCAGATGTTGTCCAAAAGGCACCCCAGTGTATCCCAAAAAAGAGTTCATGCCCGGAACATCTGGATCATAGCCTCAATGTCCCCGACTTGGAAAGACCTTCAGAATCCTCTAAATGAGCTTTGATTCATGGATCAAGAGCCCCAGGGTGGACAACAACAAAACTGTTCCATGCAGGTGGCACAAGACTAGCTGAGGCAAACTGACCTTCAGTAGCCAGTCTTCAAGGTACAGGAATACGCGTATACCTGACCCACAAAGAGGGGCTGCAACCATCAACATCACGTGAACACTGGGGGGCCGAGATAAGGACAAAGGGCAGGACGGTGAATTGTTATGTTGTGTTAAAAGTTTTTTAAAGCGCACAGCTTACTCCAGCTGGAGCGTCCCGGCGCTAGGATTGCTATCATGGCAAAAAAGGCCTCTAAAAAGGGGGGGCGGGAGAAGGTGAGAGACCAGATATGATCTAGTGCTAAAGCTATAGCAGAGATGACTTTGTCTAAACAACCAGGTTTTAAGAATTTTCCTAAAAGTGGCCTTAGCCGAGTCTAATCTTAAGTGCAAGGGGAGAGTATTAGGAATTGTACTGACCCTGCAACAAACCCTAGGTAGCACCTATACGACAGCAGGTTTGGCACATGAAATTAAGTATTCTGCAAGCCCAGGTTACTAACCAGTCTTCAGGATCCAAAGCTAACAGGACCTGGTCCAGAATCAGCAAACTGAACCTGTCCTTCCTGAGGAAGGAATCTGAGGTCTACGATCAGTATCAGCACCCCTTCCCCTCCTGTACCCATCTCGGCCCTAGTAACTAACTCGAGCGTGCCACTGACAACCATCACCTGAACTTCTCTGAAGAGAATTTCATCAGGGCCGCTGATATGTGGCTAAGAACTGGAGGAAAGTGGGGAGCCGTAGACAAAACAGGGAGGGCATAACAAAACTGAGCAATCTGAAGGCCCCACTGGTCTGAAATAATTGCAAACCAGCCAGGGAGGAAAACATGAATGCTGCCTCTACAGCGCAGTACATTCTATTGTCCAGGCTGGTCCCGCAGACATATTTAGCCACATATTAGCGGTCATGTACAGTCTGGGCAAAGGAGTCCTGAAAATCTCATGGATGGTAAGCAAGATCTCGCTCACCAACTCCCAGGGGACATGTGCGTAGCAGCCGAAGAGGCACCCGGGGTTAAAGAACCAGAGAAAAAGACTGGTGGACGTAAAACTCTCTTGCCAGAGGTATCAAGCTTTTTGAACACCCTATCCAGAGGAGCAGAAGGAAAAGCTTTAGGATTCATATTGCTTGTCGAGGCTTGCACAACAAGACTCGCCGGAGTTAGATGCTGCGTCAGTTAGAATGGGTCCTCCAGAGCAGGCCTGTAGCACTGAGCAATCAGACCACTCACAGGTAAAACAGAACAAACTCTAGATGATACCGCCATGAGGGACTCAGTCTGGGCCTCGTTATTGCAGCAAAAAGGGGCTCAGACGATGATGGCCTAGGATGGTTCACTTTAGACTCCATTTCAAGTCCAAGACTCCCCCAGCGCTGCACACACCACCGCAAAGGAGGCATTTTCCTAGGTAGGGGAGCCGTTGGCAATTTCAGTTCTGCCTCAGGGGAAGTATCCAAGTCACTGGTGAAGGTCAAAATTAGGTCAGCATCATTATAATGGGGTGAAAGTAACTTGTTTGCCTCCTCCACATCATCTTTATTGTGAGGAACCTATTCAAGCCCTTAAACAGCATTAGTCATAACCAAAAATGGCCTTCAACCTCCTATAATACTGACTCTGGGGCAAGGTAACAGGATGGGAGTCATCCTCCACCTGCGGCCATGCCGTAGCAATTTCATGACATGACATAAGGCGAGTTCTCTCCAAAGCCGGTTCCGGATATGCCAGCGGAGTCCAGATGGATTCCGGACTCAGCACCTCAGGAGCCGGGGCCAGTGCCGCACCAGGAACAACCTTAGGAGTCTGTTGCAAAGGTGTGACGATGTGACTCGACAGCAGCAGTTGGTCAGGCTAAGGCAAATGTGGTCACTTAGCACTGGGCAAGGCTCCTCGAATGGAAGCCCGATTGGAGGCCCGGCAGATCCATGGGGTCAGAATCATTTTAAAGAGTTGCAGCAAGGCTTCATTGAAGTCCTCAATCTGCTACAGAGTTGATGATTACGTGTCCGCCTTCCCTCGCGCCTCAGCATGTTACAGCACTCATATGTAGGGTGTGGCCCCCTCTCCCATGCTGTGTTGGTATATTGTTAGGGTGACCAGACGTCCCAGTTTTCCCCAGACAGTCCTGGTTTTCGGTGGACTGTCCCGGTGTCCCGACACATTTCTTCATTTTGAATAAATGTACTAGTTTTTGGGACAAAGGTCAGGTAATTGCAATTGGAAGGAGAATTGGACTGCATGCTCTCCTTACAGGGGCGCGCCAGAAGAATGAAAAAATTAAGCAATTTATTCTGTTTCCATCAGGCAGCACAGGAGGAGTTTGGCTGGATGCTCCCAGCAGAGGGGAGACAGGGTGGGGAGAAGGGCAGGGGGAATAGTGTGGAGGTCCTGCCATAGATAATGTTAAAATGTTAAGTAAATGTAGTCTTGTATATGTTTACATATTTACAAGGCTATGCAAAAAAACAGGATAGGTCAGATATAGAAGACTAAAGGCTTTAGTCCTACTTTTATTCCGGTTTTTGGCTCTCAAAATCTGGACGCCCTATATATTGTGCATTACATTGCCCAGTGGTTACTACATTTACTGTACTGTGTACAACGTTAGAACAATCCCTAGTGGCAAGTGGTGGCTTCTAATGTCATTTTTCTATTAACGACAGACACATCCACGTGAGAGACACGTGTGCTGTCAAGAAGTCCAACACGGGCCCAGCAGCGGCACGAGTAACATGTGAAGCATGTGAAGTGTGGCCACACCCTCCAACGGCTTCGCCAAGACTGTGTTATTTAAGTGGCCTGCACCAGCATGAAAGTGGTTGGCCTTGTCTATCTTCAGTCCCCGGAAGCTCCAGCTCTCCGGTTCCCGTCTTCTTCCACGACGCACTCTACAGCTCCAAGCAGGCTTCCACCTTCCTCGGCGGCGCGTCAGCTAAGCCACGGCATCTTCATGACAACACGTGCTCACGCAGCTCCAGGCTCCAGAAACGAAGGGTTATTCTTCCAGTCATCCTCCCCGCGTCTTGCGGATGTTTTCTGAACTCCCCAGGCAAACTTGCATTTAACGTCTTTATGAAAGAGTCAGGATAGTGTAGTGTTCCACTGACTCAGAGGATGGGGGGTGTAGAGTTGTACACACCATGGTCAATGGTTTGCCCCCATGTGACGTACTTTTGAGTATCAAAATAAAGGCGTGCGTGATGCCAGTCAGTCACGAGTTATCCCCACTATCCACAGTCCCGTTAGTTGGTGTTGTTATTTCTAGGCCCTGTAAGCCTGAGTGCCAACTTTACACTGGCGACGGAGGCAGGTTGCTCACCCCGCGGCATATCTGGGCACAGCGGCGCCTGCAGGCAAGACGCGCACCCAGTCGCAGTATCCTGCCAGACAGCGCAGGAGTGTTAAATACCTGCAGCGCTCTCCAGATGCAGGAGGCCTAGTTGGAAGAGGAAAGCGAAGCCTACTTGCTCCAGGTGAGCTGCTCCAGGTGAGCTGCTCCCGGTGTGCCCCGTCTGCCCTGCTGACGGCGGCCGGCTACACCCAGGCTCAAGCATGAAGGCGGAGGCGAGGTTGGAGAGCTCTGTGGCCTGCCATGCGATGTCTCCCGCAGCATGCACTCCTGCTGCAACAGCGCACCAAGCGTTTGACCAAGGAGGCTGGAATTTGGAGCGGTGCAAGGCGTGTCCCTCCCTCCTTCGCTCCCATTCACCCTCGTACTGCTCCTCACCACGACACACCCTGGCTCCCAACTGCCGTCGGTGCTGTTCAGTCAGGCAGGGAAGGACTGCCGACACCTCGCCTCATGCGACGCACATACTCCATCCTGCCATATGCCATAGAGGGTGCTAACTCTGTGAACACGGACACGGCATGTCTCACTAACATGCTGCTTAGTCTCGGGTTAGAACAACGGGTAAATGAACTAACGCATCAGGCAGGTCACCTTCTTGATGGGATCTTTTCTGACTGCCCGCACTTATCCACTCCAACAGTCCTACCCTTGCTATGGTCTGATCATAGAGCAGTTATGTTTAATATTAATGTAGCCTATTTGAAGACACCTCAGAACAAAATGGATCCAGCAAGGCTCTCACGTAACTGGCATCTGATAAAGGAGATAGAACTAGAAGCTATCTTATCAGAAACACGGCCTTGCATAAACACTGATCCCGATAAAGCAGCTAACCTATATCAGGGTTGGCTGGAGAACGCCGCATATAAAATTGCACCGATCAAACCCCGTAGGAGAAACCGGGACATCCCCTCCGAACCTTGGTTCACAGAAAGCCTAAGACTGCTTAAACAAGCATGTCGCGGGCAGGAAAGGAAATGGAGGCGTCATTATGAGGACTCAGAAAAAATTAGTTATAAGCTGATTTTAGCCTCATATAAAAATTAGATTTTTAAAGAAAAATCCAAATACTTCACTCAGAAGATAGAAGCAGCCAGAAACTCTACAAAAGAACTTTTTGTAACTGTCAAACAGCTATCTAAACCTCCCAAAAGGGGTTTCAGGGAATGGATCAAACTTTTTGTAACTCACTGGCCTCCTTTTTTCAAGAGAAGGTTAAGTCGGTCTTTAATCTTTTTTCCTCTAATCCTTTGGATGATCATAACGACTCCCAAAATAAGACCATTGAATGTCACGTTGACTCCCAAACCATCAATAACGAATGCAAGTCCCATTTAACCTCTTTTGCTGAACTTTCCCAGGACCAAATTAAAACCATCCTCCTGCAAACTAAATCAGGCTCTCCACAGGATCCATGCCCACCAAAAACCACGCATTTAGTGGCTGACACTATTTCAGACTACCTAACAGATATTTTGAATCTTATGGTGAGGTCAAGAAAATTCCCTAGCGTCTGGAAGATAGCGCATATTCTCCCTTTAATCAAAAAAGCCAACCTAAATCCTCTAGATCCGGGGAATTATCGTCCTATTTCCAGATTGCCCCTTCCGGCGAAAATAATCAAGAAAGCTCTTAACTCACAGCTGACAGCTTTCATCGAGGGCCAGAGTCATTTAGATCCTTGCCAATTCAGATTTAGGAAGCATCATAGCACTGAATTGGCTTTGATAAGTGCCTCAGAACAGATTAGATGGACACTGGATGTAGGGGGCAGCGCAGTGCTGGTCCTACTGGATCCTTCAGCGGCATTTGACACCGAAAAAACCACCAAATCCTGCTGAATAGACTGGAGGATATTGGGGTAAAAGATAAAGCCCTTGCTTTAGTCAAATCATTTCTGTCAGACAGAATCCAGCTTGTTGCAGCTGATAATTTCAAATCCCCATCCTTCTCTCTCCCCTGCGGCGTCCCCCAGGGTTCGTCTCTAAGTCCGATCCTTTTTAACATCTACGTGGCCCCTCTGGCCAAGCTAATTAGATAATTTGGGTTCTCAGCAGTTACTTATGCAGACGACGCACAACTAGTGATCTCCGTATCATCTAATATCTCAGAGACAGCAAAGCGCTTTTACAATTGTATGCAAGAGATTGGAAAATGGACGGCCCTAAATTGCTTAAAGCTGAACTCAGGCAAGACCGAGGTGATGCTCTTTGGGAAGGACACTTCCTTCTGGTCCCAAGACTGGTGGCCACCTGAACTTGGACAACTTCCGCCGCCAGTCACAAAGGTAAAAAATCTTGGAGTTATCTTTGATAACCAGTTAACCTTCGAAGGGCATGTGAATACTATCACGTCTGCCTCCTTTTTTACGATGAAACTCTTACAAAAAACCTTTCCTTTCATTCCAAAGGACCTGCAAAAAACAGTAGTCTCTGCCTTGATACTTTCAAAGATTGACTACGCAAATGCTCTTTTTGTAAGTGTAAGAAAAAAAAGTCTAAGTAAGTTGCAGATCCTACAGAACTCAGCTGCTCGCCTGTTATTAGGCATACCCAAAAGAGAATCAGTCTCAGCTACCCTTCCGCTTCTCCATTGGTTACCTATTGAGAAGCGTGTACAGTTTAAGGCCCTATGCATTGCTTTCAGGGCTATCCATGGAGAAGGCCCACAAGTTTTTAAGCTGTGGTTTCAAAGGTACCTTCCGCCACGATCCCTTCGCTCAGAAACAGCTTGTAATATCATTGTTCCCAGAGTAAAAAAAGTAATGGGGCAGGAGAAGTTTCACTGGCAGCACCTCCCGTCTCTGGAACAGCCTCCCTTTATTCCTGAAAAAGGAATCAGACCTTCTCTGCTTTAGGAAAAAACTAAAAACATGGCTTTTTAATCTCTAGGAGCCTATATCCCTTGGCCTCATACCTGTTACTGCCCAGTTTTGAAAGCTTGCACGCCTAGACACCTCAGGGTAGTAGAGCGCGTTTATTATAAATTTTTATTTCATTTCAAAGCACCTCTCCCACGACCAGGCACCTCTCCGGCCAATTGAAAAGGGAAGACCACAATATATTCAGAAATATAGATTTCAAAGGGACAGCACATAGTTCTTCATATTCAGTGCCATGTCACTCCCACAGAAACGCTCCACGGACTCTTACCTCTCAAGGCCCACGGCGACTGTCTGTTCGTCCCAAAGAAGAGTGACAGTGCTCGTGTCGCGAGGCATCCACAGGAGGGATCTATCGCTCGCTGCCAGCTATACCTGCCTTTTGAAAATGTTGTAGTTGACGGCGCACCATCCTCTCTGGTGTCAAAGTGGACGGACCGCCTACAATTCTACTTTGAAGGAGCCAGCATCGCTCTAGAGAGGAGGAGGGCCCAGCTACAGCACCTGGGAGGAAAAGATATCCACAAGATATACAAAACACAAGTGGAAGCCACTCCTAAAAACATATGTCACCCTCCTGAACGCTTTAAATGCCCATTTGAAACCTATGGCTAACAGGGACTATGAGCGTTTTGTATTCAGGCAAGCTCGGCAGGAGTCAGATGAGTCACTAGATACTTTCCATGGCCGCCTGATGGAACTCGCAAGCACGTGCAGTTTCCAGGACGAACAAGAGGAAATTCATGCTCAAATCATCCAAGGATGCTACTCTGTGAAAATAAGAGAGAACATCCTCCAATAATCAGGAAAACCGCTGCAAGATATCCAGTCAATGGGGAGGTCCAAGGAACTGGCGAAGGCAAGGGACTTGAATATGGAAGCCGCACTTCACCACCCCATCAAGACAGAGCACGTCAATGTCGCGAAGGCACAGCCGCCCCCTCCCCCACCCAAGCGTCCACAAGATAGGCGGATGGAATCTGGGTACTGTGTAGGGTCACCACACCTAATGAATGAGTGCCCAGCAAAAGGGAAACGGTGCTCGGTCAGTGGGAAGGTTATTCATTTTGCGAAGGTATGCAGATCATCCAAATCGCAGAAAGAGACAGCAGACGTTGTCGATGACACTACAGACACCACGGACAGAGGAGACATGGACGACCAAGACGCAGAGAACTTCCCTGTACATTACATCCTCACATTTGGAAAACCGTCTCCCTATGGACGCCACCTCCCTAGGTGCCAGATCCAAGTCCATGACCAGAACAGAATGGCCACCATTGACATAGGGGCATCCATTGAACTCATGTCGGCGCACACCTGCCGTACTATGGATCCGAGCCCCCCACTCAAAGATGCCAAGATCCAAATATTGGCATACGGCCAAAAGACACCCATCCCTCTAATCGGATGTTTCACATCCACGATATCTCACCAAGAGCTGACAGCGAGCACTACGATCTAGATAGCCCAGGAGGGATAAGCGGAGCCACGGCAAAAACACTCAAGTTGATATCTTTTGCTGTTCAGGAGGAAGAAATCGCGACGATCCTAGGAGAGTTCCGTGAAGTCTTCCAGGGCATAGGGTGCCTCAAAAACAAGGAAATTACACTTCATATTGATAAGTCCATCCGACCTGTGGCGCTGAGGCACTGGCACATCGCCATCCACATGAGGCACAAAGTTGAGGAAGAGCTTGAGAAGCTAGAACGAGAGGGAGCAATTAAGAAGGTCACCCTGCCCACCCCGTGAGTCTCCCCAATAGTGGTAGCAAAAAAATCAAAGCAACCGGGGCAGGTTCGCATCTGCATAGATATGCAGCTCCCGAATGCAGCAATTAAGAGGGAACGTCACCTCACTCCAACCATCAACAACACCCTTGGGGAATTGAACGGTGCTGTGTGGTTCTCAAAGATGGACCTCAGGTCAGGGTATCACCAACTGCCACTTCACCCAGACTCACGATACATCACCACGTTTTCGACCCACGTTGGTCTACGACGATACCGACACCTGAACTTCAGCATCTCCAGTGCGGCAGAGGTATTCCGGAATACCATCAGGGTAATGCTCAGCGGACTGCCTGGAGATCTCAACGTGAGTGATGAGATCCTGGTCTATGCAAAGTCACCCAAGGCACATCACCAGCTCCTACGGGGGGTACTGCAACGTATCAAAGAGGCAGGCCTGACTGCACAAGGTGAGTTTTTAAAGCGGAAGATCAGTTTCTTTGGATACACGTTCTCCGACAAAGGCATCACTCCGGATCCAGAGAAGGTGTGCAACATCCAGGAGGCTCCAGCACCTAACAACATATCGGAGATACGGAGCTTCCTAGGGATGGTAAATTTCTGCAGGAGGTTCATTCCAGATCTGACGAACCTGACCCTACCACTTCGTGAACTCACTAAATTGACAATGACCTGGCTGTGGGGCGCGGAACAAGAGCACTCATTCCAGAAGACCAAGGAGGCACTATCCTCAGACACCACCCTCACGAAGTCCAGCAACATGGCGGTGGATGCCATCCCGTATGGATTAGGAGCAGTCCTAATGCAGCAACAACAGAATGAAAGCTGGGACCCAGTAGCCTATACCAGTCGTTCTTTGAGCGAGACCGAGTGACGCTACTCTCAGATCAAGCAAGAGGCCATAGCAATCCACTGGGCATGCAGACATTTCCACACTTATGTCTATGGCCATCCTGTTTGTCGTCTCGACAGATCACAAGCCTCTTATAGCCCTTTTTCAAAGATCCTCTTCCAAACCACCTCCACACATTTTCGAAGTGACTACTCCAATTGCAGGACTACGACTGCTGAGTCGAAAATCGGCCAAGCTCATCCAATAGGCAGACTATTTGTCCCGGCACCCCTGGAGAGCCACATCCGCGGAAATGGCAGAGGCCGAAGCGTATGTGAGGCTGGTGACAGAACGATCTCGCCCTCTTACCACAGATCTGGAGTCGCTGATAGATGCCACGCAAAGTGATGAATGCCTGCAGCTGGCGGTACCAGCCATCTGGTCCAATGACTGGTGACCGATCATGAGAGACCTTGCGCGACACACCCCTCAAGCAAAGAAAGTACTAGAATCCCTTATTCACGTAAGGCAGGAATTGTAAACAGACAACAGAGGTTGCCTTTTGAGAGGACCTAGGCTGGTTATCCCGTTGAGTCTTATGTCTCAAGCAGTGCAGCTGGCCCACAGAGGGCATCAAGGGATGGTCAAAATGAAGAGCAGACTTCGTGCCAAGGTGTGGTTTGCAGGGATGGCAAGATGGTGGAGCAAACCGTCCAGTCATGCCGCTGGGTTCCAAGTGTCAGTGGTCTCGGATCGACCCTCCCCAGTGATCACTGAAGACAATCCAAAGCGTCCCTTGGAACACGTAAGTATGGATTTCTGGCAACTCCCTGACGGGTGCTACGCCCTGGTCATCATCAATGACTACACAAAGTACCCGGAGGTGGAGATAGTGGGAACACAGATTGCTGCTGAGGTCATCACCAAGGTGGAGAAAGTTATTGCTACTCATGGCATTTTCAAGATGGTGAAGACGGACGATGGTCCTCCCTTCCAGAGGCAAGAATCCTGGGGCACCCAACATTGTAAAGTAACTCTGAGGTGGCCCCAGGTAAACAGTGAGGTATAGCGCTTCATGAGAACCCTTAACAAGATGGTCCGCATAGCTCACACTGACAACTCATCCATTGAAAAAGCAATCTCCAGTTTCTAAAGAGAGTAAAGGATGATGCCCAAAATACGCCAGTATGGGGTGATTTGTGCAAGACACAATTCCCCATCACCCCATCTGGACTCCAGAACCTTTTGATAACACTATGGTGCTCAAAAAAAGGAGAAACACCAATGACCATTCCAGCGTCAGAAGAAAGGCCAGGACATCGTCCATTGGCCAAGGTGACCTGGTCTACCTAAAAGATTGTCATCCCAACAGCAAGTTCCACCTTCCCTTCGAATGCAGACCATGGAGAATGACACGTCGAAGGGAAAATATGGTCACCGCTCCCCAAGGTGAGGGAGAGGTCACTCGCAATGTCTCTTTTTTAAGAAGGTCTACAACAACGAAAGAGCACGTGATAATCAAGAGGAGGACGCCACTTTCAGCGACGAAGACACAATCCCGGATACTCCTATCTCTCTTCAGAGTGGTTCTGCAGGAGGGTCACCATCACTAGACACCAGGTTTGGACCATCCGATGCCACTCTCCAAGTGCCACCTGAGAATGAGGACTCTGATTCCCAGAGGCCTATCTGTTCAGGCCGTAGTGACTATTCAAGGTATTACCTGAGAAACAACCCCACTCCATCATCCTGCCTGGCGGAGTTCCTGGTGTGAAAAAGGTGCGGTACCAGGCTGCTGTCGGCGGACTGGTAACAGTATGAACTCTGCTGATGAGTGATGGTGTTGATACACTGTTTAATGCAATGATTATGTGACATGTTATGCAGTTTTTGGTTTCTATTAAAGTTGAAGAGGAATGTAGGGTTCCACTGACTCAGAGGATGGGGGGTGTAGAGTTGTACCCACCCACGGTCAGTGGTTTGCCCCACTAACCACAGCCACGTTAGTTGGCGTTGTTATTTCTAGGCCCTGTAAGCCTGAGTGCCAACTTTACAGATAGGACGTTTTTGACGGGTGTGCAGACTCCATACGCTGGGACATGTTTGAGAGTCCAGAAAGCGCTCATT
This sequence comes from Calotriton arnoldi, assembly GCA_963921515.1. NCBI lineage: Eukaryota > Metazoa > Chordata > Amphibia > Caudata > Salamandridae > Calotriton > Calotriton arnoldi. The sequence continues at coordinate 179,840 of CAWUFW010000763.1, forward strand.
GCGCTCAGAGTTCAAAGAGATCTTCAACAAGGGAACTCTGTACATTACACTTAGTCTTACAATTTAAAAGCCCAGACCTTTAGGAGCACAGGTCATGAGAGACGCTTGAAGTGCATCATGTACATTTAGTGTTTTGTTAGTAGAAGAGACTCATCTTCACTTTATTGATTTGTTGCTCGAACTCTGAACTTTGGTGTCAAAAGTGTGAGATATAAAGACAATTAACCAGGCACTGACTTTGGCATTATTCTTTGGTTCATCCCAAAACCAAGCACTGAATTCATGAGAAGGTCTTGACTTACCTTAGTGGTATGTTGTTTTTCCCTATGTTTTCACATTGCTGTATTACTGTTCATGTGTTATTTACTATATACAACTAAACTGTGCTTTTCCCCTGACAGCTCAGAATATTCTATGGCTACCAGTGACAATAGCGACGATGCCTGCTCGCCTGAGTGCAGCCTCCATGCCCAGAGGTCCCTGTTCCCTACGCCTCCTTACCCTGAAGAGAGGACACCAGTGCGGTTTGTCTCTTTCTCCTCCCAATTCCCCCTTCCCTTTGGGCACATTCTTGGTACAGAGCGATATTGTAGTCCTTGCTAACAGCACCAGTGCTCAGAGGGAGTGGGGTCTAGTTGTCACCCCATCAGTACCACCTGGAGTTTCAGGTGAGTGGCTTGCGTAACATGTGGGAAACTTGGGGCTCATTGGCTCCACAGCTGGGTTTGGCTCAGAATTGAATGTTGAAGCTGGAGTTGGGCCCTTGGGTCGCCATCTATGCAGCTTCTCCAAAGAGCAATGGGTAAGCGTCAAACTTCATTTTAACTTCTTTCGCGTTTTGACTTCTCTTGCAAATTCGTCCTGGACGTTTTTTGCAAAGATGGCAAACGGGATCAGGAAGGACCTTGCGACTTGTAGCTGGACAGACCCTTCTTTTTGCATTCCGCGAAATAGAATTAGGTTTCCCGCAGTCCGACAGCTGTAGGATAAATTAGGGAGCATTTGTCGCAGGACTTCGAGTCATGTTTGGTACAGAGATATGTGCTGTATGCTTCCGTGGCCAACACCTGCTTCCAGAAAGTGCAGCATGGCTCAAACATTGTTGTTTTAGAGAAAGACATCCCTGTACTACATGGGTAGTCACAAACATTTCCTCAGGGGCCAAAAAGTATGGTCTGTGGCATGCCCAAGGGCCACATCGATGCCAGCAGGGTGAGGGTCGGGGTGCCTTAAGGTGGGTTTAGGGGGAAGCGCAACATGTATATGGTGTGAACCACACACAAAGCCTTTACATGGCTTCTGTCTGCCACCCATATTCTAACCTCATGTGCCAAGAAATAAAGGTAAAGAATTAGCTTTTGATTTAAAATTTGAGAGGAAAGCAATACTCATCTTGTGGGTGGTTTGCACAGTGTGAAACCAGAAGACCTGGGATTAATCCCAGCTTCCCCACTTGACCAAACTGTGTGATTCTAGGCAATTATTTTATTTCATTTGCCTCCTTTTTCTTCATTACCACATATGAGAGCACCTTCAAATGCATCACTTCAAGATGTGTGCTGTACAAAACCCTCTCTAGTGTTTGATTTATTAAATGATGATGTTGCTCCAATAATAACAACCTAAGCCACACAGAGGGTGCACCTGACAAATGACTTGCTTCTTGGTTCACTTATGGCAATGTTGTCCAGAAGGGGAGGCACGAATGTTTCTAAGTTCATGCTTGAAAATGATCACTTCTAATAAATGGATCTCAATGCTGTGATTTAATCTGCTGTACTAAGGTGTTCCTAACGATAAGATGTGCAGGCCACCTTCTTTGCATCTTTTGTTTGCCTATTTTATAGCTTTCTGAATATTCGTGCTTTGTCAAGGAAACATCAGCTCAGTGCTGCTGTTTATGACAGGGCCTCATAAAAAGGTCAGGAGGGCAGCATGCGGCCCCCAGGCCGTACTTTGAGTATACCTGCTCTACACCATACAGTAAATTGAAAAAAAATCTGTTAAATCCTGAAAAAGTTGAAAGAGGAGTTATAGATCCATATCACAGAGCATGGAATAAGAGGAACACATGGCAGAGCAGATGGATGGCGCCTCTGTGACCTCACATCTGGAGGTGAACAGGGGTTGCAATAGGGCTGATGGAGTCACCTGCCGGTTTGCAGGAGCTATTGCAGAGTTTTTCGGATTGATTAAGGCAACTGGGAGATTCAAGAGGTGCAGAATCTGCAGTTAGAAGTATCCATCAGAAAGAGCAATATCAAAGATTAGGCCACCTTATAGAAGCTTTTGAATGGTCCCTAAATGGCCCCCAATGAACAACAGTGGCCCCATATGGAGTGCCCGTTGGTGGGTACATCAGTTTAAGACTTTAAGGCTCTTAAAACAAGTATCTGCAATGCAATAGGTCTTGCATTTACGCGAGTTTGAGCTATTGGCATTGTAAATGACAATGCCTTCTATTTAAGTGTTAGTTTTTAAAACATAAATAAAAGGCATTGTCATTTACAATGCAAATAGCTTAAACCGTCGCAAATGCGAGACCTATTGCATTCCGAATGCTTGTTTAGAAGTGTGTGTGTGGGGGGGAGGGGGGGAGAGGTAGCAGAAGGAACACAGAAGGGGAGGGTGAGGGGACGCAAATCTGAGGATGCGGGTGTGGGGAAGCAAAAATTATGGTGCGGTGGGGGAAGGGGCACGGAGGGCATAGGGAAGCACACAATAGACAGAGCAATGTGGCGGGCAGGGGGAGAAAAGCAAATGAGCGAGAGCAACGTTAAGCTGGGGGTGAAAGCACACCCTTTACAGGTAATCTGAGCCGAGAAGCAAAGTGCAGTGAGCTGCCACTTTGGAACTGGAGAACTGCTCAGTAAAGCGCTCGAATACCTTCCGGTAGGGTTCACGCTTGCGGGAGAGTGTGTCCAAAGAGACATTTGCAGCCAAAGAGTTTCTTTCTTTTTTGGATCCATTTCACAGAGGAACAAATTGAGAAAAGAGGTTACGAGCCATTTGTTGAAGTCATGGCTTTTAGCAAGTGAGCGAAGGAGCAAACCTAAAGCCTATTCATGTTTAACACAAATGTTCATTCAGAAAATAAACACGCCAGATCTAGCGGAATTGACATAACGCACCTTTGACCTCCCTAAAGGCATCACTGAGTTGCCCCCTTCTGTCTTCCATGGCCCCTGAAGAGCTCTCTGTTTGCTACGAGTTAAACAAGCCGGTGGTCAGCACTGCGCACGAGAGACCCTCCTGCCCTCCTGCAGTAAGAGAAACTCATTAAAGAAAATGGTGCTTACAGTCTAAAGAAGACGTACCGTGTAACAACTGAAGTAAAAGGGCCCGTCCTCATTGGAGTTTACAAATGAAGACAAGGCGGTACTAAGGAGGGACTAACAAGCCTAATAAGGAATCAGAAGCCAGCACTTACGAAGGACAATGACACAAGCCAATGACAAATATGGGAGGAGAGTGTAGGGCTTCAAGTACATACTCCAATACAGCATGGCTCGCAGAGCAACGCATGCGCTGCCCAGGCTCGACCTAAAAAATAGACATGCTAATGTGTGCCCTGTAAGCGGTATGGGCCCTCTTTAGGATTTGAGATAAACACTCATTAACTGTAAACATCACTGTGTTCCCCTCTCCTTTCACCCCAATACACCATAACCTCAATGTCATGCATGCCATTCAGGAGGAACATTTTAGGAAGTGGAAGGAGGGAGACTTCAGGATTTCGAAAGACTAGTTCTGTTCAGTAAAGATTAAATCCTTTGACACTTATAAGAAACTTTTGTAACTATATCAATGCAATAGGTTATGCTATTTCCAGATCAGGAATTGGGATCTATCACCTGAAAACAAAGAAGCAAGAATGAGAAATCTGACCTGGCTTGAACAATTATTTAGACAATAACAGGACTTATTATAATAATAATAATAATAATACTTTGTTCTTGGTTTTTCTCTCCGCCCTCCTGATTGGCTTACATGGTTAAATGAAAACAAAATCTAGCAAAGCCTATATGTTTGAGCAATGGCACACATTGGGGTCAGGGATAACCACATCCACTTACTCTATCTAAGTCAAGTCAAAACTAAATTGACTTTGTCCCCTTCCAGAGACAACAATATAACATATACCGTACACCTGATGTAATAGATACAAATTATAATGCAAAATTAAATTAAAGTGCAACCTTGTAACCAGATAATGACCTAAACAATCTTCAAAAACATTTTACGAATTTAAAATATGATAACATACTTTTCATTTGTTGGAGATCAAATTAAGGTTAAATGGTCTCCTTTGTTAAACATATCCAAATGGGAGAAACAAGGATCTAAGAATTCTGCATGATAAGGCACAAGCTTAAGACATGTAAATAGAATACGATTCAGATCCTGTAATCCTTTATTACAGAGGGGATGCATTTTCTGTTTCATAGGAATTCCTTTCAAAGCCCCTACCCCAACCGCCAAAGGCAGTCTGTCAGCTCTTAACAAGAATATAGTTCTTCTAATAAAATGTGCAGAGGCCATCAAAGGATATGGTTGTGCGTTACCCACTATTGCCATAGTTAACATTACAACTTTTTAAAGACATACAATACTGTTTATCCAATGTAAAACTAATAGAGGCGGTTCATCTTTTTAAAGCAAGCTTCAAGTAACTAGATTCCTAGGTAAAGAGATACTAAAGGAATTTCTAGCACAGCTAATGCATGGAGTAAATTACCTTTAAAAACGCTTGCAGCTTTTTTTTAATCCATAATCAATTCTTCCTTTAGGATCCATTTCCGGGATCTCACACTGGGATGTAAAATATTGAAACCCCACGCACTGTGGCAGCACAGAACAAAATATAGCACTCTGGATCCCTAATTCTAGTCACAGAACTTGAACTGGTATATTGAGAGCAACATTAACAAATGAACGGAAACTTTTCCGTTTATTTTTTTGTACTGACGGTCAATGTTTATGTGGGATATATTCCATCCCATAGGACTGAGTTGGACGGATTTTAGCCATATGAATATAAGGTATTTAAAATACCTTTTCCCAACATATTTATAATATTTGTTTATCGCTCCACTATGGATTAGGGCTTTCGAGCAAGTATTGGAAATATGAACTTTTGTATCTAAATTCTAAGAAAACATTCTAGCAAGATAAGGATAACATTTCTCATGAGCTAGACAATTATTCCCCAATTTCCAGTGGTATATGTTTTTCTTACTAGCAGCAAGAATAACAATTTTTCTTTTCCTGGGAAATTCATTTCATAAAAATTATTCTCTGTAAATTCATGGAGAGGATTTACATTTTTTGTAGGCCAATGGGGTGAAATCCAATAAAATTAAATCATTAGCATAAAGACGTGAGTGGCACCGAAAATTATCCAATTTGGTGGTAAATTACTAATGGAACAGAAGTAGTTGGGTAAATCACTTAAGTACAGGATAAACAGTTAAGATGCAAAAAAATACATCTATGCTTTAAGCCACTTTCAATGATAATGGGATTAGTGAGACCTCGCTCTCCCCCAGCAGGACTTTACATCAAGTTGATGTGTGCAGGGATATTACTAATTTCAAAAGAGTCTTTGGTAATCCCATCTCAGCTAGTTTTTCAAATAGAAGGGAAAGATAAACCCTGTTGAAGGCCGTTGAAAAAAATCTATAAAACTGTCAAAAATAGGCCTTTTTTTTTCCTGCCTCAGGTATTTGCCCCCTCCCCCAAATAAAAACAAAAAAAGTCAATCACCGCTGGGCAAACACAGCGTCCAGAGTGTATCGGTGTTTGTCCAGCTGTGAAATGTCTGCAAATCATTTGCCAGAATTTTGTTGCATTTTATTTCCACTGCAGCTTTAGCTAAATCATGCCACAAGTGATCTGCTTGAGATTGTAACTGTTTTGATCTTACTTTACTTTGTCGTTTCTTAATTTGTTTAATCTTGGTACAACTACCTCGAGAGACTCTACTCAAGGTATCTTTTAGCGTGCTGTCTGTATGTTCCTAATTAATTTTCTTATGGCAAGGAGCAGTTAAAGCTACTGCTGAATGAATCTGAAATTACGATTCTGAGCCTAATTCTGGACAAGTTGGAGAGGTTTTACAGAAGTGATCGTACACTAATAATGAACTTTATAGACGCCCAAACAAGATCTAGCAGGCAATGGGGGAAAAAGCCTTTCTACCAATGGCATGTGAATAGGCCAAGAGAATTTGGAACTTGATGACCATGGAAATACTTACATAATTTATTGGAGATGAACATGACAAAATTGGTACAATCTGGAGGTCTCTTGTGCACAGAGACAGAAGCCACCATCTCTGTATTGCTCTGAACATTATAAGCTATGAACATTTATAAGAATCCTAAATCTGAAGCAGTAGTTGTGTCTGTCCTTTGATTGGTTGTAAAGCCATACTCTAGTTGACTTAATGTGACTTTCTGAAGAGAAATACAATTCTCTGTATTATTTTGTCGTGATTCTTGAGGACAGTATTTCTTGTGACAAGACGAAGCTCCACTGTCTGGTATATTGAGTTCCTAGGACACTCTTCCTTGTAATTCAGAACCAAGGGCCTGATTTAGATCTTGGCGGACAGGTTACTCCGTCACAACGGTGATCGATATCCCGTCCGCCAAAATATAAATCCCATAGGTTATAATGGGATTTATATTTCAGCTGACGGGATATCTGTCACCGTTGTGAAGGAGTAACCCGTCCGCCAAGATCTAAATCAGGCCCGAAATTCCAAAATCCTTTGGTCTCAGTGCCGTTTTCTTTCTTTAATTTTTCTTGAATCTCTTTGCTTTTGAGCAGAAAAGTGTGCAAATCACACCGCATGGCATTGACACTGACCAGTTGATAGATTATAATTTACTGACTTTGGATGGCATTGTTTAAAAATTGAAATGTAAAGATGACAAATAATATCTATGAAAGCTTTGAAAAAACTCATAGGCAAGTTTTAGTCTGAGCAAACATTGTGTCAGCTGATGAATGCCTGTGTTCATGTTGGGAGTCAGAAGAGCTGTTTGGAACACATTTAGAGAAAAAGAAAGAAAACTTCACTAAACTTAAAATGTTTGGGAATATATATTTCCTGGACTGAAGAAAAGAGAATGTTATGGACTGGTTCTGAATATCACATTGATACACAACGGGGTGGGTAAGTTCCAGCAGGGGCCCTAGTAACTCACCAAGACCAGTTTATCATTAACAACAACTTGATGGTTCCAATCTGTGAACTAAAGACCAATATAGCAATACAAGCTCCACTGGTTTTCTGTCACCAAAAGAATTATGTTCAAATGATTCTGCATTTTGCTTTTAACAGGACCAGTTATTTTTTTCTGTAAACCTGCTCCAAGGGATATCATCATTCTTGGCTACGTCATTATGCAGAGTTCTAACTTGGTAGAAGTTGTCGCTAGTCACTCTTACTGCAAGTGGTGGATTCTCTCTACAGGTTCTGAAACTTTAGATAATCTCATCTCTCAATACAAGAGAAAAACACCTTTCTACTCATGCATTTCTTCCTTACATGGCGATGCGCTCAAGGGTTGGTGTGGGCTGGCTGTGTTAGAATGTTTTGTTTGGGTGCGCAAGGGAGAGCTTCCTTTTTCTTGCCTTCCTCTCTGCACCCAATAGATCTTACTGCATGTCTCACAGCATTGCATTGAAGGTAGGGTTGTGCAAAAAGCACACAATTTGCTTTTGTGTAATTACGCATCAAAATTCCTGAAAAATTATGTAAACTGTAAATTTTTCATTTAGTCATATATTTTAGCACAAAATGCATTGCAGTGACTCATTTTGCACTAAAGAAAATGCAAAAAACAAAAGGACCAAAAAACAACTGCTCGTGTTCTGTTGTTCCGTGCGTTGTTCTTTACCACAAATGGCGCGTTTGCCAGAAATTTTTACCACGGATGGTGCGCAATTACACACCATGTCATAATGGTATAATTATGTGAATTTCGCATAACAAGTGTAACACGAATTTCTCAAAAATTACGTCTTCATAATTTTAATTTCGCACAGGCCTACTTGAAGGTAGGGTAGGTGTAGGTTGATTAGAGGTGGGACTTATGGCGGGTCTAGAAGATAAAGTAGCCACAGAATTTAGGTTGCTGCATGAGGTGGGGGGGGCAAATCTACTGCACCCTGAGTGGCAGTGGCGGTACAGGAGGAGTGTGGAACAGGCCCAGGGCGTAAGCAGCCACGGGCATGGCATAGGCGATAAAGGCATGTTTGCTACCGCATGACCAGAGCCCGCTGATGAGGAGGCGGCTTCATCAAGAGGTGGCAGCTGGAGAGAGTCCAGTGGGGCAGCGGCGAGGACAAAGTGGCTACAGGGTTCTCAAGCAGCACCCGATCACGAGGAAAGGTAGCAGACAGCTGGGTACCTGCATGCATAGTGGAGTTTGCAGATGGATGCAGGGGCGACAAGAGATTGCGTAGGAAGGCAGTTTGTGGCAACCCAGAAGGTAGCGTGTGCAGCAATGTGACGCCACTGCAGAAGGCGGAAGACGGAGAGAGAAAGAAGGTAAAATAAAAGGGGTAAGAAGGGAAGGGGAGTGGAGGGTAGGCAGCTGAAGACAAACCAGAAGCCACAGAGGAAGGAGGCTGATAGGGTGGGACAGGTTGGGAGAGGAGGAAGGGTATAGGACTAGACACCAAGACTTTTAGTGTGCAGAGCATGTAAATGGGGAAATTACACAGGAAGCATGGACAAGGGGGTGGGGATGGAGCCAGAAATAGGCTGGTGTTGTGGTGGCAGGAGAGTGGAAAGAAAGGGGCAAAAGGAATGGCAGAGGCAGTTAAAAAGAAAGTGGAGAATAAAAAAAGGGGTGGGGAAGTAAGAAAGGGGAGGAGGACAAGGCGGGTACTGAGAAGAAGGGCAAAAAGTGGCCTTATTTGCCATTACAAAGCTGAAAATCTTCATTTTTGATATATGCCAGTTTCTACTGTCAGAGGCATCCGGAATGGTGCTATGCGCTGTGTATATATATGGACATTATACGTAAGATAGGTATGCCCAGACGTAGATCCCGTGCTCACTGTGCCATTGGAACCAAGCTGCACCCTACTGAAAAGACCCATATAGATCAAAACGTCAGAATGAACCTGACCTGGCCTGTTGGAGCAGGATCAAGGCTGATTTGCATACAGGGGTCCTGTCTAAGGTAACATTGTGGGCAAAAAAAACTATCGACTAATTACTAGGGGCTGAGATTAATTCAACTATTTCTCCCATCACTTTTTTGTATTCCTCAGGGCGATCAAAAAGGGCATTTGCAACAGGCCGTTTTGACATTTGACATAAGTGCTTGAAGTGTGAAGCGAGACATTCTGTGGTTCAGTGCAAAGGAGGGTTTGGGGGGGTCAGGGAAAGGAAGAAGTGGTCAGGGCATTTGGGGGAAAAGGGCACCTACTCTGGTTAGGCAGGGCAGATTGGAGACTTGGCTGCTTGGTTAACCAGTTGGGAAGGTTACCAGGGGACTAATGGAGAATTCAGCACATTGTTTTAGATTGGGGTACAGGGGCCTGAGAGTAGGATGGTGCCAGAGAATTTGAGGTTGGCAAGGGACTGGCCGGTGGTGGTGAAGCACTACTTGGGTAAAGGAGAAAGGAGGGTAGCTGGTCCTTTTATGGGTTGGTCATGTGATGGACTTGCTCATGTCACTGATGGAGCAAGGACTCGTAAATGAGACTTGCTCGGAAGCAATCCTCTCGTTTAACTCACTAACGAATTATTAACAACGTGTTTTGTGATTAATAATATGCATTTCCTTTACACGCGGGAGAAAATGAAGCTTGCCTATGTGGTTACTAACTGCAATAACATGAACGAAGGACTAAGATGCATTCTAACACGGGATCTTTACTGCGCATGCGTCTACTGCATCTCCGTAGTATGACGTACTATCGCTTGGAGGGAAATTCTGGCGCCTGCGCAAAGAATCATAAAATGGCCGCTTGAAAAGCTCACACGCATGGCACCTGCTTAGCTGAAATAGAATATAAGTTTTATACTAACGCAAATGCAGAAAGGGAAATAACGAATGGAGCGGGTTAGAGTAGAGGTTGGTGGTATACAGTGAAATCATTTATTTTTGAGAATAACATTTTTCCTTTACACTTTATTATTAGTGCGTATTTGGGCCTGTCAAACTTGTCTGAGTCGAGCAGACTGACGTTGCGCAACGCATGCGCCCTGGCGAGAAAGTACCAAAGATGACTAAGGATTTGTCACGCGTCCAAGGCCAGCGAAGATGTGCCCTGGGAACATGAGGGTGAAGAGTTCATATGAAGGAACTTTATTCAAGAGATCGCAACATTTGTATTAAGAAAGTTTGAACATGTATGGGAAAGGAAGTCGGTAATAAAGTTTGAGGGGAGGAGTTTTGAAACAATGGTTTAAAGAAACAAGTGAAATGTAAGCATGGTGTGATGATCATCCCCCCCCCTTGCCTGTCCAATCAGAGTTAGTATTTTGTAAAATTGAAACATTAATGGGTGGTACATGGATATGAAAAGGTATAGTTGAGGTAGTTTCAGTTAGTTAGTGGGAAAAGGTCGCGAGAGAAGTTTTTGGAGGAGCGCGATGCTGGGAGTGACTTTTTGGCGGAAGCATTGCAGAGCTTGGGATGCTATCGGTGTTGGGGTGGTGCTGATACAGTGAGATGCTGATGAAGAAAATCGAATGCAGAACCATCTACTTAATTTAATTGGGTTAGAAAGAAGATCGCAGAAGAACCACGAGGAGGAAGAGAGTGTCAGAGAGGGGTGCGACGCAGTCGTCGGTATTTAGAGAGGTGAAGTATCCTGTCCTGAAGTCTTTGTCTCCTGATCTATCCCGGGGGACCCTTACCAGCCCTTTGGCCAGAGGGTTTGGTCTTCACACCATTCTTGGTAAAAATAATTATATCGTATTTGAATAGATGTTCTTTTCTCTCTGTCCTCTTCTTTCTGAGCATGGTTGTTGTGTGGATCTGAATTATTATATCTATTGAATTTTTCATTGAATTGACACTCTGGCGAATGAGGGTGTTTGTACTGAAACGTTTGAGATGGTTCACAAACAACTAATTTAGATAAAGATTTTAAAACTTCCCGAGTCTGTGATTATTTCATTTTAATCGAGAAATGTTTGATAAAGTTATGTTAATTATCACCATCAACTAGTTCCACCTAATGGTCCATTGACCAGAGGAAAGAACTATTTGATCAGTGAAAGGTTTAGTTGGAGAAGAAATAACTAGATCTTAAGGTATGAGAATCATCATAAACTAAAAGTTCCGGCGGTCTACTTGGTGTTTAGTAGAAGCGAGTTGTATGGGCCCAGGTGAGTATATGGTAGTGGAGTATCTGCTGTTAGTACACCGCTGGATCAGTTTTCTGGTAGCAGAGCTATGGTTATTAGTGACTAGTTTGGTGATAAGTATAGATTATTAATTATTTGATTTATGTATTAACAAAAGAGTTAGCGTCTTTGTTTTATGTCGTCTGGAAAAATTCCCGGGGAATGAATAGCAGGTGGCGATAGAAACCACACTGCAGTGAGGTTACTCGTCTGTTGGAATAACACTGAGAAGCTAGGTAGGGCTGGCAGTGTTAAAGTAGGGACTATTTTCTGAGTAAAAGTAAGAGTGGTTGGTAGCAAAGAGTTCGCTAGTGAAACTTTAGGCGTTATATCACCTAGTAAGGGTAACCCTGAAGGAGTAGTATGTTCTTCTAAGCTAGATTGACAGCAAAAGGAGTTCGCTGGTGAAACTTTGGTCTCAAATTTCCCAAAACGGGTGACACCGGAGGAGTAGCAGGTTCTCTGGAGCTTAGGTGAAGAGTAAGCGGAAGGTTTTACTCGCAGTGAAAAGAAATAAACTATCCTTTGATCTAGTGGAACAGACAGAGTAGCGAATGTTTTATGTCGTTAATAACAAAGAATTTTGAAGAAAATATAGAGAAATAAGTTTTCGTATTACCTTGTAAAGGGAGGGTCAGTTGCTGGAATTTTACTGACGTCACAGTGAGCCGCGCTGGGATTGGTAGAAACAGCGGGCGTGTGACAGGAGCAGCCTTGTAAAGGAGGGGTCAGTAGAAAGGAGCAGAACTGACGTCACAGTGAGCTGCGCTGGGATTGGTAGAAACAGCGGGCGGGTGACAGGAGCAGCTTTGTAAAGGAGGGGTCAGTAGTAAGGAGCAGGACTGACGTCAGGAAAAGACTGCGCTGGCATTGGTCAGATCCCGGTCGTGAGCCTGATTTGATTGGATACCTAGTTAGAAGCCGCGCTAGGATTGGTGAAGAGAGGAATTGTATGCGGGATTTCGATTTGATTGTCAGTGCAAGACGTACAGGTAGAAGATTTCAAGGGTTTGTGGAATACAATTTCCTACACCGTTCTTCAAGAATGTATGGAGAGAAAAGAAAGATGTCATTTTTAAAGAAAATTAAGAATTTCTTTGTAAAGGATAAGCCTGTGTTGACTAGAGAAGGAATTCCTATTCTGCCACCGAAGACACCAGCATCTTTTATGATGATGGAAAGAGGATATCATACATGCGTGTGGTTAGAAAACTGGATAGAATATAAGAATGGTACATTTAATGGGAGAATTCTTCAGAATTTGAGATTGAAAATGAATGATTTGGAACCCAGACCTAGGTTAACTCAATATGAGGCTTTGGAAGAATGGGAGACTGAGTCATATGAAAGAGAGAAATGCAGAGGTGGAAGATATAGAGGATTCTTTCCCAGACATTTGCATGAGTCACGAGAAGGACAGATGAAACAGTGGAGGAGAGCTATGGTATCAGAAGGGTTATATCCAGTGTTGATGGCTGAGGAACAGTTTGGAGGAAAGTGTAAGGAGAAAACGAAACACATGAATTCGGCAGGTTATGGTGAATCAGACGACGAGTTGTTAGAGGATATTTTAATTAAAAATCCACCACCGTATCAGGAAGCAACTACTAAGGTTACCCCAAGTGCACTGGTAATGGGAATGCCATTAACCCCACAGATCTTACCTGAAATGTCATGTAACAGAGTGTTGCAGGATCATGAAAGAGAAGCCTTGAATAAAACTAGAGAAGAACTAGTTCAAAAGATAGGACAGTTAAATTTGAATACTGAAGCCTTGACAGTACCAGTAACCATTGGTCCGGTAATCCCATTGTATAGAGATAATAAGATTTGCCAGAAACCACAATCTGTGACAATTCCACTAAATAGTCCTAGAAAAGAAATAATAATTACAGATGATCAGGTTAGCGAAAGTGAGTCAATTATTTCACTAATGGATCTCCCTATTGTGGAACCTCTGACGGAGACTCCAAAGAGAGTTACGCCTATGAATTTGAGAGAAAGAAGACCTTTGGTTCCGGCTGGAACTGGAGGTGCTACAGTAGTCACCTCTGAAGAAATAGAAAGGTGGGCTCAGGAAAGAGATAATCAGAACCCAATACCAAAGATTATAGATATCAGCAGATTGAAAGTGGAATTAGAAGAGATGATGACAGGATGTGTGGGCACAGAAAGAGTGAACACTTACAATGATGAGGAGTTATTATTTTTGTGTAAGAGTATAACCAGGAGAGCAAGAGTATTTCAGGAGAGACTGACTGAAGTTGCTTCAGAGATTGGAATAGATATAGGAAAATCGAAGTTGTTGCAGAAACCATATCGAGTGGACTTTACTGATAAAGGTTTGAAAAGTGTAAATGCTTCTGGAAAGAGACTACAGATAAAAGAATTAATGAACATTTTGCGAAAATGGGGAGACATTGATAAATGGAGAATTAGATGGATAAGAAAGAAAGAGGATGTACAAGCGAGAGAAGCAGCAGCTGCATTTCCAGTAAGAGAATCAAGCAAAACAGAAAAGTTGTGCCCGATGAGAGAAGTTCCAGGAGGTGGATATGTTCATGTTCCTTGGAGTAGACAAGATATTTTATCATTTACAAATGATTTTCCAAAACTGAGAGAAAAACCAGTTGAGTGGTACAAACAGGTAGAAAGGTTTGTGAAGGTTTCAAAGGTGTTATTGAAAGACTTGGATGGTCTATTTGATATAGTGGTACCTGCTGATTTATGGACAGAATGTAAGATCACAATTGATTGGCCTAATGAGGAGTATCCTAGAGATGCCAAAACAGGAGCACCTTCGGAGGAGGTGATGAAAAAGTACCACCAAGTGATTACATATTTGAAAGGGAAAATTCCTCCAAAAGAAACAGATTGGGTAAAAATAGATAGAATGACACAGGAACCAAATGAATCTGTACATGCGTATTATGAACGGTTATTGCAGGTGTTTAAGCAGTATAGTGGTTTTGAGAATATCGGTGACAAAGATATGGGACATTTTGTGTATCGGTTTGTATATGGCTTGAAACCAGAAATCAGTCAGATGATACAGCAGCACATGTTGTGTTGGCAAAGTAAGACAGTGGATGAGATTCTAAAGTACGCGAAATATTGCGGAGATGACATTGAGGCCAGGCGTAGGAAGCTAAAAGAGAAAATTATGTGGGCACAAGTTAAATTGGCAGAGCAGCAAGAAGAGAAAGCAAATGATCAAAATAATAATCAAGTGAAAGAACAGAGTCAGAATAATCAAGGAACGAGTGGTAATAAATATAAGGAACGAATGGACAGAGTAGAAGCGAAAAAGAAGTTTCCTTGTCATGCGTCCGGAAAGCTTGGACATTGGAAGAACGAGTGTAAGAGTACTCAGAATAATAATAATAATAATGGGCCAAACCAAAATTTAATCCCACAGATGCAGAATGAAGTACTTATGAATCAGCAGCAGCAGGTAGTTACTCCACAATATCAGGTGCCACCAGCTCCTATGCCAAATTTTGTGAACCATCAAAGTTTCAGTGCGAACACCGGATTTCAAGGAGAAAGTGGTAAGAATAATAAAACAATTGCACAATATTTTTTTCAGAATGATGAAAACGTTTGGATGCCGCACAATGACGGTGCCTGAGGGGGGAGGAAGAGGAGTGCGTGCTTGGCGCATCCTTGCCGGTAGATCAGTCAGGTCCATTTGTTGATGGGAAAGTAGAAGGTAAAGACATTACTTTCCTATTGGATACTGGTGCTACCAGGTCTACTGTGAGAACAGCAGACATCCCAAACCTACCCCTCTCGGGAGAATCTATCCAAGTTGTAGGCGTGTCCAACCAACAGATTAGAACCCCAATCACAAAGCCAATAGAGGTGCACATTGGGAACTTCAAAGAAATGCATCGATTTGTAGTTTGCGATTCCAGTCCAGTAAATCTGTTGGGAAGAGATCTTTTGTGCAAGATGAATTGCACAATCTATTGTACACCGGATGGTGTCGCTTTCCAAACCCCTGATGAAGACGTTGTTTACAAGATGATGCTGGCCAAACGGGGAACAGAAGTAGATGAAATGTTTTCATTAGTAACCGAGAATGAATTGCCAGAAGATTTAAGAACGACAGTCAATCCAGAAGTGTGGGATTTTACAGGAAAAGACATTGGGCTAATGACAAATATAGACCCAGTTAAAGAGACAGTGAAAGAAGGTGCAGTATAGCCAAACACCCGACAGTACAAAATGAGTCCAGAAGTAAAAGCAGGAATTATTCCAGAAATTGAACGAATGGTTAAACAGGGTATTCTAAAAGAAGTGATGGGTAGTCCCTGTAATTCGTCAATAATGGGACTGAAAAAGCCTAGCGGAAAATATAGAATAGTGCAAGACCTACGGAAAATAAATAAAATTGTAATTCCCTGTTGTCCAATTGTGCCAAATCCAGCCGTGATCCTTTATCAGATACCTTGGAATGCAGGCTGGTTCACAGTGATTGATTTATGTCAAGCGTTCTTTTCTATTGCTTTGCACCCAGACAGCCAGTATCTTTTTACGTTTAAGTTTGAAGATCGTATTTACGCATGGTGTCGTGTTCCTCAAGGGTACACAGAGAGTGCTTCAATCTTTAATCAGATTTTGAAAAAGTGGCTAGAATCATTGATCATGCCTGGAAATTCTGTTCTGGTTCAGTACATTGATGACCTATTGGTGGCATCAAAAACACGAGAAGATTGTGTCACAGATACAATTGCATTACTGAACC
The DNA here is from genome assembly GCA_963921515.1 of Calotriton arnoldi. Lineage (NCBI taxonomy): Eukaryota > Metazoa > Chordata > Amphibia > Caudata > Salamandridae > Calotriton > Calotriton arnoldi. Next base: position 195,973 of record CAWUFW010000763.1, read on the forward strand.
ATTTGGCTGAAGGAGGACACAAGGTGTCTCCAGAAAAGTTACAGTTCTGTCAACAAGAAGTTAGATATTTAGGGCATAAAATAGAAAGAGGAGTTAGAAAAGTGACACCGGAAAGAATAAAAATAATCAAAGAAATGCAATTGCCACAGACTCAGAAAGAAATGAGAATGTTTCTGGGAGTCGTTGGATACTGTAGGCAATGGATTAATGGTTTTCTATGTTAGCGAAACCATTGATACAGATGATCCGGAAAGCGAGCAAAAGATCCGATTGACTGGAATGATGACTGCTTAGAGGCATTTGTGAGACTAAGAAACTGTTTGTGTGAGGCTCCTGCTCTGGGTATGCCCGATTATTCAAAAGACTTTGCTTTGTTCTGTTGTGAAAGAGAAAATTGTGCACTTTCAGTCTTAACACAGAGACATGGATTGAGTCGACGTCCAGTGGCATATTTTTCAGCCACATTGGACCCAGTGGCTTCAGCATTGCCTGGCTGCTTAAAAGCAGTAGCTGCTACTTGTATGAGTCTGGAGCAAAGTGAGTCGATAGTGATGGGACATCCGGTAAAAGTTTTTGTTCCACACTCAGTTGAGATTCTTTTGACAAGAACAAGAACACAGCACCTCACCCCTAGTCGTTTGACAAAATATGAAAGAGTGATTTTGGGAGCTGAGAACGTGACTGTGATAAGGTGTACGATCATGAACCCAGCTACCCTACTGCCAGACCCCTGCGATGAAGAAGTGAGAGATGAAAGTGATCATGATTGTTTGGACGTGACTGAGTTATGCACGAAGCCCCGCCCGGACATAAGAGAGACACCTTTGAAAGAGGCTGACCATGAGTTATTTGTAGACGGTTCCTGCCTTAGGACACAAGAGGGAGGACTAAGTGCTGCATATGCTGTTTGTAAAGTATCTCGGGTAATTGAAGCATCCTGTTTACCTGGGGTCAAGTCTGCACAAGTAGCTGAATTGGTTGCTTTAACAATGGCATGCAAAAAGGGGAAAAATTGGAGAGTAACCATATTTACGGACATCCAATATGGTTTCGGGATTGTGCACGACTTTGGCCAGCTTTGGATGCAAAGGGGATTTCTGACTTCTTCAGAATCTCCTATCAGAAACAGCAAAAATGTAAAAGATTTGTTGGAAGCATTACAATTGCCAAAAGAAATAGCAGTTGTAAAATGCGCTGCACATCAGTCAGGAAATGACTATGTGACTGCTGGCAATAATTATGCTGACCAAGTGGCCAAGTACTGTACTAAAAATGCAGTAGCCATAAACAGAAAAATTGAAACGGGTGAAACCAGATGCCAACTTATGTACTTCTCAGTACCAGAAACATGAGATCAGATTAGACAATTGCAGGAAGAAGTTGAGGAAAAGGAAAAAGAAATCTGGATAAAGGCAGCCTGTACAAAGAGACCACATGATGAGGTATGGGTGTATTTAGATGGAAGACCAGTCATGCCAGATTGTTTGCTTTCAAAAATGGCGAGAGTATATCATGGAGCAACACACATAGGGAGAGATTCAATGATCAGGCTATTCAGACAGAGTTGGTATAATCCGAAGTTCAGGGTAATCGCAGAGAGCCTTTGCCAAAGATGCTTAACCTGTCAACAGCAGAACCCAGGTAGAAAGACAGTGGTAAGCTGGGGAAACATCGGAAAGGCAGAAGGACCCTTCACCAGATTACAGTTAGATTTGATTGAATTACCCCCATGCAATGGACTGAAATACGTACTTGTCATAGTATGCCTTTTCTCAAGATGGGTGGAAGCCTATCCTACTAGAAGAAATGACAGTCTTACAGTTGCAAAATTGTTGTTGAAGGAGTTAGTGCCGCGATGTCATGATTAGGCGTAGATAATACGGAGAGCACACATAGACACTCACTTGTGTGGATGGGAACATGAATGTCGAACTACATCTCCCAGAAGTCAATGGGAGAGACTGGCTGTTTCACCTTCGTGCTCCGGTACATAAGCCCCGCCTTTGTTTTACTCGGGGCTTGTCACTCGAGTAATATCGTTCTGGAGCAGCTGCGTGTATGCTTCTGCCTTCATGCGGCAGAAATCTGGCATGCCAAAAACCCCTAGCTCCTGATCACTCAAGGGGCTATCCTGAACTAGAGCGCATTCTAAACCGGTCCGCGTCGGGCCGTGATACGCCATCTTTTTGCCTCCCACTGAACTTGGACGCCATACGCGCTGATTTCCCATGCTGAGGAAAGAGCTGCAAAAGAACGCAGCAGCCATTAAGTTGCCGAGCTAATTCAGCAAGTACTTTCTTTTTTTTATTTGTTGTAAACACTTCCTGAGTGACGCGCGGTATGCGCCAGGGAAAACGAACATCCCAAACAGCACAACACTGCTTTACACGCTCAGGAGAGCGTGCGTGACTTTCGAATTTGGCAGAGGTTATTCCCAGAGCTGTTAAGAGGCTCGGAGTTCTTCTTCTGCAGTTTTGCACTTTTGTTGGTCCTGGGAGAAACTGGTAGCTTCTTAACACGTGGTTGCCAGGTATAGAAGGATTTCTGTTGTGACTAAGCAGAAGCCACTTTACACTATCGGAGGATTATCTGCAGTAAGATAAGTACCTCTAACTTGACTTGATGACATGGTGTTTGATTCCTATTCCTCAAAAAACCAAACCAGAGTATTACCCAGGAGGAATCAACTTGATTTGCCTTTTTCTTTATTTTTTCTCTTTTGTGCTTTTATGTTGGGAGATATGCGGCAGCATTACCTGTAAGTACATTACACATAGAGAAGCATTGTTTATGGTGGCATAAGGGGGGAACTTCATGTATGTGTATTTGTGTCTCACTTGCAGGGCAAACAGGGCAATCGTAGGAGTGAGGTCTACAACTCCCGAAGACATCCCTATTACGTGTTTTGCTGCTGCAACTTTATTGTTTCATTTGTCCCTTTTTTCCCTTTCCCCTACGGTGGTGAGACTAGTAGAGTGATATATATATATACTCACTGGTGTTTCCATATATGGGAAAGGGTTAACCTAGCAACAACCACCGTTCCCGCTGTATCCGGCTTGAGAAGGTTAGTGGTTAACCTTCCTCTGTTGTGACACGCGATTTGGTTTTCCGGTCACTTTGGAATCAGATAGAGGCCCTCATTTTAATAATGAAATAATTCGATTAATCTGTGCTGCGTTTAATGTTGAACAAAAACTGCACTGTGCTTATCGTCTAGAGGCTTCTGGAGTTGTTGAGCAAATGAATGGCACAATCAAGTCAAGATTGGGAAAGGTGTGTGCATCCACAAAGCTGAAATGGCCAGATGCATTACCTCTTGTATTGATGGGTCTCAGAAGCATTCCAGACAGAAAAACTGGAATGAGCCCACATGAGGTTCTCATGGGAAGAGCCATGAGACAGGCATTTATTCCTGGAAATAAACTAATGAGTATAACTGATGATCTGGTATTGGACTATTGCAAAGGATTGGCCGAAATGATGCGTTCTATCTCTCACCAGGTTGGAGAAGACGCAGTTGAAAGACAGCCAGACCAAGCGCATGATTTGAATCCTGGAGATTGGGTGCTAGTGAAGAAACACGCAAGGAAATCGTGTCTAGCACCAAGGTGGGACGGGCCACGACAAGTCAATCTAGTCACTACCACCGCAGTGAAGTGTGCAGGTCTGCCCAATTGGATTCATGCCAGCCATACCAGAAGAGCTCCGAGCCCATCAGATCAACAAGAGCCACCACTGACTGAGCAGGCTGAAGCATCAGGAGTTGTAAACTGTGAAATTGAAGAATCTAGAGTGGTAGATTTTGAAAGACAACCATATGACGAACAGCCTGAGATAAGTCAGGAAGATTGGATACCAGTGATTGAAATAATTGATGATGCTATTGAAACCAGAAGAACAACAGAACTGAAAAGACAGGAAAGTAGTCAGGAAAAGACAGGGGAAGAAGAACACACTCAGGTGAAAATAGAAAGAGACACAAACAAACCTGAGGAGGGAAAAATAGAAGAACACGTTCAGGCGGAAGAAGAAATGTTTGAATTAAGACCTGAACAGGACCAGATAGAGTTAGAAGAACAAGTTCAGGCAGAAGAAGAAAGGTTTGAAGTAAGACCTGAACAGGGTCAGATAGAATTAGAAGAACAAGCTCAGGAAGAAGTAGAACAAAATACGGTGGAACCTGAGCAGGAGGAAGCAAAAGAAGGTACAAGCACAGAAAAACAGAAAAGATTGTGCCTAAAATAAATGAAATAAAAAGAATTTTACAAAGAGACAAGGAAGGTGAAATTGCAGTAAAAATCAAAAGAGTCAGGAGAGGAGACAATTGGCCAACTGGAGTAAAGAAACTGAAATATCATTTGAGAAAATCTGAAAAGAGACCAGAACAAGTGAACGAAGTCACTAGTCAAACAAGACCTAAACAAACCTTGGCAAAAATAACTCGAAGAAGTCCAAGACTGAGAAACTTAAATAGAAGATATAAGGCTCCTGAATGGACTTACGTCATACTCGAAGAGTTTGAATCCTTAGATCTAACTGATGATAAAGAAGAAATTAATATTGTCCAGATTGATGAAAGCAAATTGAGGCCTCCTTAAAACGAAAAGAAAATTCAAACTGTCAAAGAAAAGATAAGAGAAAAGAAATTTACTCAGAATTAAAATGACAGAAACCAAAGTTATCGTGAAACCAAAGTGTGGACTAAAAAGAAAGTGTTTTAGATTTTGTTTTTGTAGTATTTTATTAGCAACATTAGGATGGCTATTCTTAACAGTAGGAGTACCTTTAATAATGAAAACAAGTGACAAGAATAACATAGATACTAATGTTAAGGTGGATAGAATAAGAGAAACTGAAATAGAAATAGGGGTAGAAGATGAGGCAAATTATCATAATGAATCAGACTATAATACGTCCTCTAATGTGTTTATTATGTTGTTATTTCAATATGTTAGTACTATGGAGATTAATAACTGCTACGTGTGTATGAAGTTACCCTCATCAGTATCAGAAGGAATGACGTATCACCATATACCTTTAACTTATGGTGTGTCATGTAGTATTTTGTCAGGTTTATTTTATGCTACAGGGAGACTTCAATATTTTTATTCAGATATAGATGTAGTATTTTCTGAATTACCTATTAGAAAGAATATGAATCCAGTAGCTAGTACTAAAAATGCAGTTTATGGGTGAATTTTTCATAACGATGAGTACAATAGATTTAGTTCAGGCACATAAAGATAATCTAACATGTACATTAAGAAAAGAAGAAAAAGATTTTTTGAATTTAGTAGAAGAAAGGAGACAGGATTTGATGAGGAAGGCAATTATACAGAAAACCCATTGTAGTGATCACTCCAGGCTGATTGTGATGTTTCAAGAGGATTTATTCAGGTTGGTTACAAGATCAGTAATACAGTAGTATTCAGCCCCACCAGGAGCAGCCAGCAAGGCGCTCAGCCCTTCTCCAACTGTGTAATTCATACACCAACATTCTATGTTACATCATCTCAAGAGTGTTCCACTGGTGGAGCAGTGGATGACATGAAAGGCATAATAACCAAGATACTACATATCCTCCTTTCTTCCAGAAAGAAAATAGAAAAAGGAAAATAGAATCAGATGTAGAAGCTAGCAGAACAAAATAGAGAAGAAAGGACTAGAGAGAAACAAAACCGAGGTAGAGAGAAAGAAAGCACCCCAAATATAAAAGAAACAGATAAACATAACCTCATCCTCCTTTCTTTCTATAAATGAGAAAATGAAATGAAGAAAAGAAAGAGAAACCATCAATGAGTACTCTCTGTACACCAACTGGCCAGGTAAGTATGCAAGAGAGCAATCCACATCAGGAGAATAGAAGATGACAGAGAAGAAGAGAAATACATTATAAAAATCATTCTTCTCCATAATGTAATAAACATTTGAGTTAAAATAAAATAGAAAAGTACTGGGCTACAGTGTTGAGCAAGAAAAGGAAAACAGAGAAGAGACACAAACGCCCAGCCTAACATGAACCAATGCACTATAGTCACTGGGTAAGAACCAAAACTATACACCCATGTGGGTACTAGTATGAACGTGCAAAGGTAACAAGAGAAAATCAAACTATTGTGCACTGTAGAATAAAACAAACAACCCACACTAGACACCTTAAGTAAGGTAAGAACGTGCACTGTAGTGAAGGTATAAGTAATGTAATGACATGTGTAATGTCATGTCCATGTAAGGACGCACCTCGATTGGAGGTACAATGTTATGCACAAGATGAAGGGGAGACCTAACAAACATACCTCCGGAGAGGTCAAGAGTTTGTGCATTGTAGATGCGAGACAAACCCTGCAACGTGTGAACCTAGATAGGTGTGCACTGAAACAAAAGAGACAAATACCTCGTGAAGAGGTCAACGTTGTGCACTAGAGTAGCAGGACTAAAACCCTTGCGAGACACCTCGTGTAGAGGTAAAAACAATGTGCACAGTAATGACGGGACTAAAACCCCTGTGCACTGTAGTGACAGGATTAAAACCCCTGCGAGACACCTCGTGTTGAGGTAAAGATTGTGCACTGTGTGAAGGTAAAAACCTTAGACACCCTATGTAGGGTAAAGGTATAAACCTAGACATTGTGCACTGTGAGGTAAGTGTACAATTAGAGTACATCCTTGGTAAAGGCAAAAACGTTGTGTACTATAGTGATGTGACTGGAACCCTCACGACAACAGTAACAGTAACAGTAAGACATAAGCGTGGCAAAGATCTCTTGCCGTGTCCCAAAACGTAGGGACTGAGACCTTAGTGTAAAGACATGTTATGGGTGAATACTTCATCCGAGCAGTGCGAGAGACCCCAACTTGTGCAGACTAACGACAACCTGCAAAGTAAGCTGTAATGTAAAAGCCACTGACCGTGCTACCTAACGGTCATTTTTGTATTGTTGCAGCACGTCCAAATGCTTGTGACACTGGAGAAAACATAGATACATAGCTTCTGTGCGCCCAGACATTAAGAATCCAAACCAAAGAAACAAAAGCACATGGCGGAAGAATGACCATAAGAGTAGACAAGTGCCTGGGCAGCTAGACAGGTAGCAACTCAGCAAACCAAAATGTACATGAAGCAGAGTCAAGGAAGCGGAAATCTTCACACTTAGGACTTGTAACAGGGATCCGCAGATGACATCCGAAATAACTACAAAGTCAGTGTAGCCTTACCGGACCGTTAAGATGAAAAACGGAGCATCGGAGAAAAGCAGCAAACGTCGTGGCTGTACTCGAAAAGCAGAGCCTGCCAGTGTCAGGTGCCAGTAGTTTCTACCCCAGGCAGGCGGAAGTGGTTGTAAGTTCCTCAACAGTCTCAAGAAAACTTTATTGAGACACAGCATTAAATAGACGTGGTTGGCAAATTGTAGCGTGAAACAGCGTTGTGTGCCAACTCCAAGATGGCGGCACGCTATACCACGCCGTGCCGAGAGGCTCACAGCACGTCTGTGCAAGCAGGGAACATCAAGCAGTAAGTCGCAAGGAAGACGGAGGACGTCACAGGCACCATGGAGAAGGTGAAGGTAAGCGCGCTCTATGCTCCAGGCGCGCGAGACATAATTTGAAACGCAACACAGCGGTTGGTAAAACTGAGGTTCAATATGTCTCAGAGTGGCACCAACAATCAAAGACGCGAAAAACAACACCTCATATGTACCACACAGGATACACTCCACGACGTAGACAGGGCCAGTAGCCTCACAAGGTTTGCTGAAAGCAGAAACACTTCACTCCGCGCAGGGAAGACAAACTCAGGCAGTCAATAAATACCTTGCTTGTTGAGGCTCTGTAGACACAAACGTAGGCAAGGAAACTTGATCTTGTGAGATAAGGATGTACAACACAGGAGACACAAGCACAGGCAGCAGCTGATTACCTTGCTTGTAGAGGTACTGCATGCGTAGCAAGGACAGAACTTTTGAGTCGCTGTAGGAACAGCAGGCAGAAACTTGAGAAGAGTTCTTGAAACGCTTTAGGGACAGCAAGAACAGACCTTTTGAGATGCTGTAGGGACATCAGTCAGAAACTTGAGCTGCGTAGAGACTGGAACTGGCGCTTTTGAGTGGAGGCCGACCGGTGGGAGGTCACTGGTGGGGCTGATGTGTGCCAGTAGTAGAATAAACGCAGCTGTAGTTTCAGTAGTTGCTTGAGGTTGAGAGTAGGTACTCCAGACTTGAAGTTGAAGGCCTCAAAGGTAGCAGACGCAGATTCTTTGGTTCAACTCGTCGCCATAAAATTGTAGTGATCACTCCAGGCTAATTGTGATGTTTCAAGAGGATTTATTCAGGTTGGTTACAAGATCAGTAATACAGTAGTATTCAGCCCCACCAGGAGCAGCCAGCAAGGCGCTCAGCCCTTCTCCAACTGTGTAATTCATACACCAACATTCTATGCTACATCATCTCAGGAGTGTTCCACTGGTGGAGCAGTGGATGACATGTAAAGCATAATAACTACTACACCCATGTACCTCCATGGGTTGGGAAGGAGGGAATCTATGCAAGTGGCAAGGCTCATTCTGCGATGTCCCTGGATTTTGGGAAAAGGGGAAAATTCTGCCTCCATAGATTAAAGACAGATTATAACAATAATTACATTGGTTCCAGTGAATGTGAACATAACTTCCTAATTTTAGGAGGGTGGGGACTAAAAGGGGGAACTGATCCTGTGTTTCCAGGAGTTTATTATGTTTGTGGGAGCAATGCCTATTATAGGTTACCTGCAAGATGGTACGGGAGCTGCTACTTTGGAATAGTGTTTCCAAAAATGTATCATGTAGATAAAATCAGTGGAACCAATGGAAATTCTAATGGACTAACACGTAGAAGAAGAGCTAGTTTTTCTGAAATTGTAGGAGACATCTTTAGTGCATTGATACCCTCAGTTGGAGTCATTCTGAATTCACAGAAAATTTGTAAGTTATCAACCATAGTTAATCGTCTTTCTACAGACACTGCAGGAGGATTTCTAATGATTAACACAGAGATGGTTGCAATTAGATCTATGGTTTTACAGAACCGTCTTGCTCTTGATATATTGTTAGCGAAAGAAGGTGGAGTCTGTGGCATGTTGAAAATTCAACACTGCTGCACTTATATTCCGGACAAGAGCAGAGAAATTAAAGGATATATTGAAAACATTACAAGAATGCATAAAGACTTGACCCAACTGGAGGTTGACAGTGTATGGGGCAGACTAACAAAAAGTATAACATTAATAGGGAAATGGTTTACTAACTTTGGGAAGGGTTTCTTAGGCCAAATAATAATCCCATTAGTCATGATAATAACGGTAGTGATGTTAATAATAATTACATATAGATTGTAGAAAACCAAGAGGAGCCGATACAGGAGAGGTATGTATAAGAGGACTTTATTTCAATCGCTCTTAGGGATACGAGTTTTTTTTGTTTCAGGCGTGACAGTCTTTCCTTCCTTTCCTCATCCGGGAGGTAACGTGTGGCGTCCGGTGTTCCTCTTCTTCATCCGTAGTCAGGTGAGGACAGCCGTCATGTAGAAAGAAACAATAAAAGAAAACGGGTGTCACGTCTTTGTTCTCGATACACGAAATGGTAGGGAGTAAGGAGTGAGGGAGTAACACCGGGACCGTCACCAGGGGATAGTGAAGACGTGCAGTGGGGCCGTTTAGCACACTAGACCCGTCCCTCCTTGTTAAGGGGCCTAGCGCCCGTGTCCCCCTTATTGAACCACCCCCGGATTCGGGCCCGTACCTCAGGGAGCCACACTCCTCCAGGAGTGTGGCTGGCGTTCTCGTGGTACCGGATGGGGTCCGGCTCCCCTTCACGGAGGTCGGGTTGGTTCCTCGAGTCGGGCTCCGGTCTCGCTGAGTCGGTCTTTCCCACAAGAGTCGTGGAGGGGTCTTCTCTCTTCGGTTCGGCTGCTGCTCCGCTGGACACTACGCAGCCGTGGTTCCAAAAAGCAACCCTCTTCCGGTTCTGGGCTCCGTTTAAAAGGTACATCTCTTCCGCGTCCGGGTTTCCTATTGGGTCATGTGATTCAGTCACATGGGTCGTCATGGATCCGAAGAAGGGAGAAGCTGCAGAGTTAAAGGGACCGCTACAGTCCGATCTTTGTACGTCCCACGGCGACTGTAAGTACAGAACAGGAGAGACATAAGGGGGCATCTGCTCACTGTCCTCTTCCTCCTCCAGTGTATGGACGGGCACTTTACGACACACCCCTTCCCCAGACAGTTCACGATCGGGGAACTGAGCGACGCGGGACAGAAAATCAGCGTTTACATTACAGCTACCCTTCCGGTGTCGGATTTCAAAGGAGAAGGGTTGTAGGGAGAGGAACCACCTCAGAACCCTGGCATTATTTCCCTTGTTGCGACATAGCCATTGAAGGGGAGCGTGGTCAGTGTATAAAAGAAAAGGGGCGCCCTCCAGGTAATACCGCATTTTTTCCACCGCCCATTTGACCGCCAGGCATTCCTTTTCGATTACGGGGTAGTTCCTCTCACGGGGAAGGAGTTTGCGGCTGATAAAGGCTACAGGTTGTTCAACCCCCCCACCCCCTCTGTCTCCTGGGACAGAACAGCCCCCAACCCTGTGTCTGAAGCGTCTGTTTGCAGGATAAACGGACGCGTAAATTCGGGAGTGATGAACACCGGACTAGATGTTATGGCCAGTTTCAGATCAAGAAAGGCTTGGAGGACTCGTGGAGAGGGTGTTAGGAGATCCCTTTCTTTCACGCCCTTCTGCAGGAGATCGGTCAGGGGGGAGGCAATCTGGGAATAAAGGGAAATAAACCTGCGATAATAACCCAATAGCCCTAGGAAAGCCCTGACCCCTTTCTTGGTTGTGGGAAATGGTGTATTTGTGATGGCCTGTATTTTGTCTTGTTGGGGTTCGATCTCGCCATCCCCCAGAAGGTAGCCGAGATAGCGGACTTTGTGGTAGGCGACCCTGGATTTCTTGGAGTTGATGTGTAACCCCGCCTCTTGGAGAACCCGGAGGACGTTCTGTAAATAGACTAGGTGTTCGTCCCAGTTGGGGCTATAGATGACGATGTCATCAAGGTAGGCGGACGAGTAAGCCTGATGGTTTCTTAGTATCACGTCCATTAAGCGCTGGAAAGTAGCGGGTGCCCCATGCAGCCCGAAAGGGAGAACCGTGAATTCGTACAAGCCTGATGGAGTGGAGAAAGCAGTTTTGTGTTGGTCCTGAGGCGACAGGGGTACCTGCCAATAACCTTTGGTCAGGTCTAAAGTGGTGATGTACTTGGCTTCCCCTAGTTGTTCAATTAACTCGTCCACCCTTGGAAGAGGATAGAAGTCAAAGTGAGTGATAGAATTCACTGCTCTGAAGTCTATGCAAAACCTCACACTCCCATCCGGTTTTGGCACGAGGACCAACGGGGAAGACCAATCGCTCTTGGAGGGGCATATGATGCCTGAGGCAAGCATGTTCTGTATCTCATCTTCTATGGCGGTTCGTCGTGCTGCCGGGATGCGGTACGGTCTTTGCCTTATGACTTTTCCGGGGGTAGAGGGGATGGTATGCTCGACCAAGTGGGTACGCCCAGGTAGGTCAGAGAAGATGGGAGAAAAGGAGGAGAGCATGGTCTGTAGCGAGTCCCTCTGACACTCTTGAAGGGTTTCATTAATGTCCAGTAAGGGTAGAGTGGTCGGTGTTGTTTTGGGCTCTGGTTTTAATAGCATGTTGGTTTTTGGGGGAGGACCCAACCACTTTTTCAGCAGGTTGATGTGGAAGATCTGTGTCTTATTTTTGGAGAGGTGTAAGCGGTAAGTGGTCAGTCCTATTTTGTCTATCACCTCGTACGGGCCCTTCCACTCCGTTCGACCCTTGGGAAGAGAAGACGGTAACAGGACCAAAACCCAGTCCTGTACCTGGAGATGACGCCACCTCTTGCCCCTTGTCGTAAAATACCTGCTGTCGTCTCTGAGCTTTTTCGAGGTTGCTATGAGCGAACTCCCGCAATTTGGACAACCGGGACCTCAACCCCTTCGAATAATCAAGGAAAGCCTGGTTCTCCTCTGGTGTTTCCTTTTTCCATGCTTCCTTGGTCATTTCGAGGAGAGTACGTGGCTGTCTACCGTACTGGAGCTCGAACGGGGAGCAACCAATGATCCTCTGTTTTTGACAGCGGATGACGAACAAAGCCAAAGGTAGTAAGGCATCCCAGTCTGGTCCTTCCGCTGTCATCATTTTTTTTAACGTGAGCTTGATCGTACCATTGTAGCGCTCACACAGGCCGTCCGTTTGCGGGTGGTGTACCGAAGTCCTGATTTGGGTGATGTCCAAGGTTTTGCACACTTGACCCATCAACTTCGAAACAAACGGGGTGCCCTGATCCGTGAGGATCTCACGGGGGAAGCCTACACGTGAGAACAACTCCATCAATTTCTCGCAGATGATAACGGTGTTTGGCGTTCTCAGTGGGAAGGCTTCCGGATATCTTGTGGCGTAATCAATAATGACTAGGGCATATTGATTACCTCTTCGAGATCTGGGTAATGGACCGATAAGGTCCATACCGATACGATCAAACGGTTTCCCGATGATCGGCAATGGTTGTAGGGGAACAGCGGGAGGGCGGTATGGGTTCTTACGTTGGCATACTTCGCATTCTTGGCAATACCGAGAGATGTGTGCATGAATACCTGGCCAATAGAAGTGCTCGAGGATGGTCTGGCTAGTTTTCTGAGCCCCTGTATGGCCCGCTAGTAGGTGGCTATGAGCAAAGAACATGACCTGCTCTCTGAAACTTTGGGGTATGAGTAACTGTTTAGGACTAGTGGGACTTCCCTTCCTATAGAGAAGATCATTCTCTTTTATAAAGGCTGGATAGGTAGTAGTGGGTAAGGATGCTTGTTGCCATGCTACTTGGAGAGAGGGGTCGTTTCTTTGGCCATACCTAAAGTTTTTATCCCCCTGCCAGGGTGCCTGGGTAATGAATACCGGTGTCATCGTTGGATTCCCTCTTATCTTCTCTCTAAGTAGCCCCATGAATTCTGGATGGTCAGTCCCTAATATAAGCCTTTCGGGTAAGTCAGGCAATACCCCTACGAGGATCTGTACGACCCTCCCATCAGGCAGCCTCACACTCACTTGGGCAGCTGAGTAAGATTTAACGTCCCCGTGAACACATCTAATGGGAATTTGTCGGTGGGATAGTACATCTTCTGGTTTAACTAGGGAGCTCTGTATGACTGACTGTCTGCAGCCGGAGTCAAGAAGTGCCTTTACGCAACCCCATCAATAACTAAACTTACATAATACCCAGTGCCTAGTTCTTCGGTATACATGACATGTCGGGGCAAGTAGCTGATATCCATGGGCTCTTCGCTGGTCTTTTTCTGGGGACAGAAGCGGGCTATGTGTCCCCAAGTACCGCAGTCAAAACATTGTGGCCCTTTTGCTGGGGGGGTCTCAGTTTTGGGGGGGTCGTGTTTTAGCAGCTTCCACCAGGGGTCTGACAAACTTCTTGTCGATTTTCCCTGCAACACCGCGTGGTTTATGCTCTCCCTCCCAGACAGGCGCTCTTGGTTGAGCCCTAGAATATGCGGTAGCCATTTCCACTGTTTGTTCTACAGTAAGGCCAGTATGTTGTTTTAGCCATTTCTGGGTGGGGTAGGGTAAGGCCTCCAGGAATTGCTCGAGGTAGATCATTGCCATTATCTCTTCCTTTGTATGGTCTTGAGGCCTCAACCACTTATCAGCGGCGGTTTTCAATTTATGAAACAATGTCTTTGGGGTATCCCCGGGTTTGCCCCTCTCTTTCCTAAAACGCGCTCTGTAGGCTTCGGCATCAAGCCCCAGGTGGTCCAGAATTACTTCTTTGACTTCTGCATAGGTAGAAGTGCCTGTAGGATTGTCCGCCTGATAGGCTGCCTGTGCTTCACCAGTTAATAGGGGAGCCAAAAAGAAAGGCCACTTGCTCTCAGGCCAGCCTGATGCTCGGGCAGCGCGTTCAAAATTGAGGAGGAACGAGTCTGGATCTTCCCCCTCAGTATACTTCTGTAAAGAAACGGTGGGGAAAGCGGCGTGAGTGCCTTGTCTTAAGGGGGTATTTGTTTCGCAAAGTCATCCTGCCGGTCAGACACTTTATACAGGCTTTCCAATTGTTGATTAATGGATGTACTGAAGAGTTCCCTATCAGCCTGAGCTGATGACATATGCTTCTCCAAGGCCCACTCGAGTTTCTCCTGTCCTATAATCAGCTGTTGGATGAGGTTTTCCATGTTGTATAGTCCAATGGAAGTGAATCCCACTTCTGACACCACGTGTAGAAAACCACGAGGAGCCGATACAGGAGAGGTATGTATAAGAGGACTTTATGTCAATCGCTCTTAGGGATACAACGAGTTTTTTTTGTTTCAGGCTTGACAGTCTTTCCTTCCTTTCCTCATCCGGGAGGTAACGTGTGGCGTCCGGTGTTCCTCTTCTTCATCCGTAGTCAGGTGAGGACAGCCGTCATGTAGAAAGAAACAATAAAAGAAAACGGGTGTCACGTCTGTGTTCTCGATACACAAAATGGTAGGGAGTGAGGGAGTAACACCGGGACCGTCACCAGGGGATAGTGAAGACGTGCAGTGGGGCCGTTTAGCACACTAGACCCGTCCCTCCTTGTTAAGGGGCCTAGCGCCCGTGTCTCCCTTATTGAACCACCCCCGGATTCGGGCCCGTACCTCAGGGAGCCACACTCCTCCAGGAGTGTGGCTGGCGTTCTCGTGGTACCGGATGGGGTCCGGCTCCCCTTCATGGAGGTCGGGTTGGTTCCTCGGGTCGGGCTCCGGTCTCGCCGAGTCGGTCTTTCCCACAAGAGTCGTGGAGGGGTCTTCTCTCTTCGGTTCGACTGCTGCTCCGCGGGACACTACGCAGCCATGGTTCCAAAAAGCAACCCTCTTCCGGTTCTGGGCTCCGTTTAAAAGGTACACCTCTTCCGCGTCCGGGTTTCCTATTGGGTCATGTGATTCAGTCACATGGGTCGTCATGGATCCAAAGAAGGGAGAAGCTGCAGAGTTAAAGGGACCGCTACAGTCCGATCTTTGTACGTCCCACGGCGACTGTAAGTAAAGAACAGGAGAGACATAAGGGGACATCTGCTCACTGTCCTCTTCCAGTGTATGGACGGGCACTTTGCGACATAGATGTTGTAGAAAAGGTACGAAAGAAAAAGTACACTTGGAAAGAAAAGGAAAGGGACAGACACGAAAGAGAAAATATGATAAAATACGTTTGGAAGAAATGAAAGGCAGGTTATATAAGAAGATGCGAGATTTAGAAGGAAACGAAATTATTGATGAAAATTTGAGAGGAGAAATAGAGATAACTGAGAAGTGTTAAAGTTGGTATCTGGGATGGATGGGTAATTTTGTGATGGCTTAATATGCCATCAGAGAGGGGATTGATGGAGCAAGGACTCGTAAATGAGACTTGCTCGGAAGCAATCCTCTCGTTTAACTCACTAACGAATTATTAACAACGTGTTTTGTGATTAATAATACGCATTTCCTTTACACGCGGGAGAAAATGAAGCTTGCCTATGTGGTTACTAACTGCAATAACATGAACGAAGGACTAAGATGCATTCTAACACGGGATCTTTACTGCGCATGCGTCTACTACATCTACGTAGTATGACGTACTATCGCTTGGAGGGAAATTCTGGCGCCTGCGCAAAGAATCATAAAATGGCCGCTTGAAAAGCTCACACGCATGGCACCTGCTTAGCTGAAATAGAATATAAGTTTTATACTAACGCAAATGCAGAAAGGGAAATAACGAATGGAGCGGGTTAGAGTAGAGGTTGGTGGTATACAGTGAAATCATTTATTTTTGAGAATAACATTTTTCCTTTACACTTTATTATTAGTGCATATTTGGGCCTGTCAAACTTGTCTGAGTCGAGCAGACTGACGTTGCGCAACGCATGCGCCCTGGCGAGAAAGTACGAAAGATGACTAAGGATTTGTCACGCGTCCAAGGCCAGCGAAGATGTGCCCTGGGAACATGAGGGTGAAGAGTTCATATGAAGGAACTTTATTCAAGAGATCGCAACATTTGTATTAAGAAAGTTTGAACATGTATGGGAAAGGAAGTCGGTAATAAAGTTTGAGGGGAGGAGTTTTGAAACAATGGTTTAAAGAAATAAGTGAAATGTAAGCATGGTGTGATGATCATCCCCCCCTTGCCTGTCCAATCAGAGTTAGTATTTTGTAAAATTGAAACATTAATGGGTGGTACATGGATATGAAAAGGTATAACTGAGGTAGTTTCAGTTAGTTAGTGGGAACAGGTCGCGAGAGAAGTTTTTGGAGGAGCGCGATGCTGGGAGTGACTTTTTGGCGGAAGCATTGCAGAGCTGGGATGCTATCGGTGTTGGGTGGTGCTGATGCAGTGAGATGCTGATGAAGAAAATCGAATGCAGAACCATCTACTCAATTTAATTGGGTTAGAAAGAAGATCGCGGAAGAACCACGAGGAGGAAGAGAGTGTCAGAGAGGGGTGCGACGCAGTCGTCGGTATTTAGAGAGGTGAAGTATCCTGTCCTGATTCTTGTCCTGAAGTCTTTGTCTCCTGATCTATCCCGGGGGACCCTTACCAGCCCTTTGGCCAGAGGGTTTGGTCTTCACACCATTCTTGGTAAAAATAATTATATTGTATTTGAATAGATGTTCTTTTCTCTCTGTCCTCTTCTTTCTGAGCATGGTTGTTGTGTGGATCTGAATTATTATATCTATTGAATTTTTCATTGAATTGACACTCTTGCGAATGAGGGTGTTTGTACTTCAACGTTTGAGATGGTTCACAAACAACTAATTTAGATAAAGATTTTAAAACTTCCCGAGTCTGTGATTATTTCATTTTAATCGAGAAATGTTTGATAAAGTTATGTTAATTATCACCATCAACTAGTTCCACCTAATGGTCCATTGACCAGAGGAAAGAACTATTTGATCAGTGAAAGGTTTAGTTGGAGAAGAAATAACTAGAACTTAAGGTATGAGAATCATCATAAACTAAAAGTTCCGGCGGTCTACTTGGTGTTTAGTAGAAGCGAGTTGTATGGGCCCAGGTGAGTATATGGTAGTGGAGTATCTGCTGTTAGTACACCGCTGGATCATCACCTTTTGGAGGTGGTACCAAAAAAGGTGACATGACAGTTTCACATAATACATCCCTTGTCTTTGCCTGGGGTTTGTCGGTAAATTACTATTGTGAAAAAGGACAGTTCGATGAGGTATGCAACCATGCATGATGCACTGATATTGGTCAAGATTACACAGACGGGAGCAGAGGTGGCTGTGATATCAAATTGGCTTTTAGGTTGTTACCAGTGCATCAAGATGATTTTCAATTGTAAGCAATGCAGTTTGAAGGAAGATTTTATGTGGACAAAACATTGCCCATGAGGTTCTCAGTGCCATACACACTTTTTGAGAAGTTTAGCACCATTTTGGAATGGACGTTCATGAGTGTGATGGGTTCAGACGAGGCAATATATTTTTTGGATGATTTTTCTCTGGTAATAGTGGGATGGGGGGGGGGGGGAGTACAGAACTGTGTTGGGGTTTTCAGGAAATTGATGGATTTTCTATGGGTACCACTGGCACTTGTGAAAACTGTTGGCCAGGACACAAGCATCATATTCTTAGGTACTGAGCTGGATTCAGTAAAGATGGAGGCACAACAGGTGAGAGAGATGGTGGAGGTTCTGCAGCTGCTGGATGAGGCAGTGAGGGAGGACAAGCCGCAGTTACGACTGATGGAGCATCTGAATTTTGGGAGTATGGCGAGGGTGGGGAGGACCTTTTGTAGAATTGGACCGGCAATGTCTGTAGTACCGTGCCCGCATCACAGGATGATATCAAGAGCAGCTGCAGTAAAGGCAGATATGCAAGTTTGGGGAGCATTTTTCCAATGGTTCAATGGGATTTCCATTTTGGGTTTAGGAGATGAAGCAGGATGGAGGGTCCAGATTTGCTCTGATTCTGCAGAAGCAGGTGGGTTTAGGCTGTATCAAAGCGGAAATGGTCACAGAGCTGTGGCCTGAAAAGTAGACAAAGCGGGGTCATAGCACAGAACTTTTAAAGAAATGCAATTCTATTAGTAGTGGCTTTAGTGTTATGGAGTTTAGTGTTGGCCGACAAGTGTCAATTTTAACCTGGATAGCATAGCAGTGACAGAGACCGTTAAAAGGCAGCCAGAGACGAGACGGTTTTGTGATTGCTGAGAGAGATTGTGTTGAGGGGATTTGACATAATATTGTTTTTTGAGCATGCCGGGTGTGGAAAATAAAATAGTGGATGGCTCGTCTTGTGTGCAGTGGCAGAGAAGCTGCAGATTGGAGCCAGAGGCACTGTGGACAAAGACATGGATGCAGCAGAGCTGCTAACACTGGGTGAGTAGAAATGCTGCAGTTGATTGAAAGGTCATTAGCAGAGTCTACGAAGGTGGCGTAAAGGCAGGCATGAAGGGAGTTTTTGGTGGTAAGAAAGGGTGTGCTGAAGAATGAAGGGATGGGATGATGTGTTGTCTTTTGTATTGCCGGTGATACATTTATTTTGCTATGGACTATTGCAGGGATTCAATTCTATGGCAAGTTTTTCTAAGGCTAACAGTCGGGATAAGAGGTTTGGGATCCTTCAGGGACGGACAAGAGAAAAAAGGGGGTCGGACAGGATGAAACACCCAATAATGACTGAGTTGCTAAGAGAGCTGGTGGTGGTATTGGACACTGTGTTTCTGTGACTGGGAAGTGATCATGTTCAGTTTGTGCATTATGTGGAATTTGGGAGGAAGACTGAGCATAGGGTTATTAATAGTTTGTACTGCTGTAAGAAATACCAGACGGGAAGAGGTAAAGAAATTGTTTTATAAAACATCAGGATCAGTGGACTGTGTCTGCATGATTGTTTGAAGCGATTTCTGAAGTTGCGGGCGAAGGTGGGGTGGTGTTTTTAGACATACAAATGGAGCAGCGGTGACTAGTAATGGGTTGTTGAGTGCTGTAAGGATGGTTTGGGGGAGACTGGGTTTCCAATCACAGGAGTTCAAGGCTCACTTCTTCAGGACAGGGGCGGCTATGAAGGGGGAATATTTGGGACTTACAGCTAAAGGTAAGTGGTATTGGCCGGTGGAGATGAGCTTACGTGAGCAGATACTCGAGGATGGAAACTGCAGCGGCATTGTAAGAGGTTGGTTCAGATACTCGGGCTGTGGGACAAAATATTTTCCTTTTGTTTGATATGTACGTTGCTTTTAGGGTCTAAAGGAAAACAAGATAGTGGAGTAGATTTGCATTTATTATTTTGTTAAATGGGCAGCTTGTCAAGCAGAGAGGCAGGCTTTTGGGAGGTAGCTGAGAATGTGAATAGAGAGGATAAAAGTAGCATGATGGGGTATAGAGGGTATGTGATAGGGTAGTTACTGCCCACTTTGGCAAAAGGGAAGAGGCTGTCCAGATGTACTACTGCTGAATTTGGGCGAGAATGATTCCGCTGACTGGAATAGCGCTGTGGAAACAGATAAAGAAGAATTTGAGGGAAGTGTAGAGGCAGTAATTTGGACAAAGTTGGTGCCCAGAATGGTATGGCGTGGGACTGAGAAGCTGACGGCCATAGACACAGTACATAGGAAGATTAATAGTGAGAGGTGTTTTTAGGTCGAAACCTACCAGGCAGCGAAGCTGTGTGGTTGTAAAGACATATTGGAGACATGCTGGAAGCTTTCCTACCATTTACCCATTGCTTACCATTGCTTTGTGACTCACATTAGCTTGATTCCTATTTGCTGACGTTATTTGTTTTATTCCGTCCAGAATATCTAAGTCCCTCCTGTGGAGCACAGCCTCGTTACCATCTCTCTGATTGTCTTCTTCTAGGTTTCCACCAGGGTCTGCTTTTCAGGAACTTTTTTCTTTCTCGTGAAGCACTCCATGAGACTTCATGTGTTTTTCAGACTTCTCTCTTAAATGCTTCTCCCCCACCCCACCGGCTGCCCCCACGTTGTCCTGCTTTCAAGCACTGTGCGCTTCTGTGCACCACCTTACTGTTGATTTTATAGCATTGACACAGGTCTGCAAAATGACATTAACGAAAATGGCAGCATTTGATGCAGATCATGCACAACGTGAATTAGAAAGATGGAAGCATCTGAGGGGGCGCTACAGTCCTGAGCAGTTCACATACTTTTGGGGCCCACGGATACTTTGTCTGAATACTTTCCCAGGCTAGATTCATGTCTTGCAGACAGTGCAGACTTCATCCCCCCACCCCCCATTCAATTTCCCTTCACTTCAAAGCCTGGAATATGAGATCTGATCTTATCAAACCCACAAGGCAGATGTTGCCCTTCTTCGGTGCCTGCTTCATAACTGTGTTTTCTGCACCACGTGAATACACAATTTTAAGAGCTACTTATACAGGATTTTTAACAGTATTCTTTTAAAGCTGCTCAGCAAAAATGTGCTTTTAGTTTACAGTGGTTGAGATGCTTACAAATATGTAAATGTCCCACTGATCACCTGTGTTGGCTACCCTTTGTCATGCAGAAGTGTCCGTGAACGGAATTAAGCTTTCAAATGACCTCGTACCAATTTCAAACTTCACCTCCATAATCCGTGCCTTTCCAAGCTTAAGGTTCCTTTTAGCAGCTTATGAACAGTGTCTTCACATTTAAAACTGTTTGCTAAATATCCCAAAAGGCCAAATACACTGCTTGGCCTTTGCTACATCCTTATTTAAAACCAGGTTAAATTGTCACTTATTTTAAACTTATACCATAGGAATATAGCATTTGAAGTCTGATAAAGATAACCATTTCCTGTCACAGCCTGTATGGTCTCTAGCATGACTTTAGTCAGCTTGTTTAATGTTCTCCTGTCACAATATTATTAAATGCCTTTCTGGAAATGTGTGTGACTGGCACAGTTATCCCAGGTTTCAATTTTTTAGATTCATATATTATGTAAACGGTGTTTGAGTAATTTTCTTTGGCAGCAGGAGATGATTTGCAAAGGGACAGTTAATGATTAACAGAAGATGAATTATGGTGGATTGGTCGAGGACCGGGCTTATTCTATCTACAGAGTGGAAACAAACAAAAAAGACCTAGATATTATGGAGATGCATTCTGGTTTGTTAGTAGCTTGACAATATTTACTTTTACCAGATAGTGGTAGCTGTTTGGCTGTGAAGGACTTTCTGTGGGATAACAACCCGCCCATTGCTTTCTATTGGTTGGCTTTACTGTCACCCTTGCTTGCTTTCTATTGGATGGCTTTCCTTGTTTCAGCCTTTATATCTTATGTTTGTCCCCTCCGTTGTGCATACCTCTTACCCATATTTTTGATTAGCTGGCTTCTATGCTTCCTCTGCTCACTTGTAGTGAACTACTTTTTCTTTTTGTTTAACCAATCATGAGAGTGCAAGTGTTTTCCAGCTCTCCTCCTCCATGTTGCTCTCTATTGACCCCATGCTTCTCTCCTCTCCCCCGCACTCGTGTTGCTCTCTTGCACCCGTGTGTTTCTTCCCCGCCACGTTGTTCGCTTTCTCCCTGGTGTTGCTTCTCACCCGCCCACCGTGTTGCCTCTCACTCCATCCGCCTGTGTTGCTTCACTCATGTTCCCAACCAGCTCCTCCATTTACAATTTTTTAAAGAGCATTGTTGATGTTTGTATTAGTGAGGAAAGTTAGTTTAAAGGCCAGGTAAAGTATTAGGCATGTCAGACCCCGTTCGGAGGAAGGGGGATGCCAGCAGAGTGGGCTGGGATCATTTCCCTCTAATATTCTGGGGTACGCTCCACAATGGCTGTAAAAACTGGGAAACTGGGTCAAGTACAACTCCTTCAGCACTTTACCCTCAGTGCTAGCAATGGCGAGCAATCACAGGCTCCTCTGTGAGGTAGTGTGAAGGTGCTTCAAGCTCAGAACTCAATAATAACCCAGCAGAACAAAAACTGAGTGTCCAAATGAGTGCTTGTGTTTTGTAAAAAGAAAAGTACTTTACAGAAAACATAATACTACATGCTACAATATGCAGGTTCTGTAACTCTCTGATCTAACTGGCATGGGGCCATTGGTATCCAAGGGTCGATAATTCCTCCTTCCCTCCGCTGTTTCCCATACTTCCAGGTTTGGGTCTGGTATGGGCCGGTATAGGTAACAGGCTCAAGTGCAGTGCTACTCCTTCTCTCGAGAGCTTGTGAATTCAGTTACCTATCTTAGTTCCAAACGTTATTTGTATTTCATCACTGCAAGTCTATGTGGAGGCTCTGGTCAAAACAGGTACTTGTGGCACATGCTAAGCTTTCCCTCCCTCTTCCGGAAGGAAACGCACCGGCTGTGAGTACTCTAACACTCAGGTGAAGTGCCAGTGATCTGCAGAAGACTTACAACTGGAATCTGTGCAGGAGCGCAGGTTCCGGCTTCATAAATGGTCTCCAGCTGATTGCAGGGCCACTTCTGGGAGGCAGGCGAATTGGGCGGTGATCTGCAGGGTGAGTGATCACAGGGTCACCGCAGGGCACTTCATCGGCACACAACTCCGACTTAGCTCATGGTGATGATATAGTGGTGCAGTCCCCTCAAGTTCAATTAGTCATCACAGCGGCACCATCTGTTTCAGGCACAACTTCAGGACTTAGCAGCAGCTCCTGCTGGTCGGAACAATTTCAGGTTTACAGTGATATAGTCTGCTCGGGCAGACCTTCAGCATGGTGCCACAGGGGCTGCTCAGTCACAACTTCAGGATTACAGCTCGCTTGGGCACAACTTCAGGACGGTGTCACTGTGCAGGCCACTGGAAAATCTGAAACTACCCGTTCTTGGATCACGCATATCGCTCTCCTGAGTCTCTTTTTGTGGATGGACCCGCAGGTCCGGAGTCAACCGCTTATGTTCACCCTGGATTTGTGCACCTCCTGCACGGTTGGTGCTCTTCTTCACTCTCTGAGTAGGCAGGTCAACTTCGAGGAGCTTTTGGAGATGGAGACAGTTTTTCCTTCCAAGTCAGACACCATGTGATGTCCCTTCAACTCTGGGAATATAGCGGTCAGGCAGACACCAGCTCTGATTGCACCGCAGTCCTCTGAGTACTCTGCTGAGCACCCCTTTCCTTGGAACTGGAACAAGTGGGTCAGCAGCTCCCACTTTTATACAGTCAAAGTAGACATGAGATGTGAATTCTCTGTTTGCACTCTCAGAACCAGTTGGGGTTGGTTCTTCTATCCTATTTTCTTTCCAGGCCAGGCCAATCCTGGTCTGGGTCCGTCATGGAGTTCCCTTCCGTAGTACGATGGTAGAGTTGGACCCCAAAGGCCGTTATGTACTGGTGGAGGATCAATTAGATGGAAGACCTGTCCTGCTAGGGAGTATATATTCTCCGAATGTAGAGCAACCAGCCTTTTTCTCCCGCCTATCCACTATTTTTTTTTTTTGTTTGATCTGTTTATTAAAGGTTTTGGGGGCACATTACGATACCCGGCGTAAATAATTCCGCCAGGCATGGAAGCGGCAAAAATCCGCCCGCACACACCGCCTGAACACCGACCACGCCATTACGATTACACAAACCGAATACCGCCATCGGCGGAAAAAGCACACAAAATACCGCCCGCCAACGTCCGAGTCGGAGACAAACCGCCCGCCACGGACGGAAACACGCACGACAACACAAAACCGCCCGCCCTCACGCCCGACACACCGCACGTGAAATTACGATCGCACCGACATGAGCGCGGAAAACCACAAATATACCGCCCGCCAGCGCAAACAACGCCGATGAGAATCGACACGGCAGAAGCCATGGCGCCCACGTACCTGCACAGAAACCATCCGCACACAAAACCAATAGCACACAACATGGCCAACAAGTCTACACATAGCAAGGCACGCACAAATACACAAGCACAGTACATATCCCGAAAACACCCCCCGGACAAACAAAAAATACAAAGGCCAGAACCCCAGACACAACACACCTGAAAACAACAGACCATGAGGACACACCCACATAGGTGAGTACAAAAGCAGCACTCCCACAGACCACAACCCCTTGCTACATTGCAAACCAGAGAGGAGAGGAGAGGACACAGTGACACAGCAAGGACAGCAGCACACCACAGAAACGCACACATCACTACCACCACCACCACCACCACCAACACACCACCACCACCACCACCACCACCACCACCACCAAACACCGGCACCACAAACCCCTGCACATTACACAACACACACCGCACCAGCACCACAAACACCATGGCACCACAAAGGATGCCCAAGTTCACGCCCATGGAGCTGACGGTCATGGTCGACGAGATCATCAAGGTGTACCCACAAATCTATGGGAACATGGTCCAGCACACACCACTAGCCACCAGAAACAGAATGTGGAACCGGATCGTAGACCAGGTCAATGCAGTCGGGACCCTGCCCAGGAACAGAGTCGAGATTAACAAACGTTGGAATGACGTAAAGAGCCTGGTCAAGAAGAAGGAGGGCAAAAACAGAGAGCTGGCTGCCGTCACTGGCGGAGGGAATCCCGCGCTCTTTAAGACCTTCAAAGCGTGGGAGGAGAAGGTGCGAGTCGTAATCCATCCGGAGATCCTCGCCGGATTAGCAGGGGGAGTGGAGGCTGGTAAGTACAAACTAATGTATACCAGCACACCGCTATGTACTCACATGCACTACCACCATGCCACAGCTCCCAGGGACAAACACCCCCATGTCCAGCACACAATACACAACACATCACACACACATGCAACAGACACCACCACACACAGCCCAAACCGAACAACTGCAAGATGCGTGGGGACATGTGTACACTAAGCCAGCCACGTAACCACCAACAGGTCCCCAAATATGCCAGAAGCGCCACAACGAGCACCCACCACACCCATGTGTCCGCCACAGCTGCACCAACCGACAAGTAACAGGTAAGTGGCAGGAACACAAAGTGCAGTGGGTGGGACGGTGGACAGCCCAAGTACAACACACACCAGGCCCCAGTCCCACAGCACAGCAAGGAGGAGCATCCCCCACACCCCACACCCACGTGTCAGCCACCGCAGTGCACAACGACAGCCGAAAGGCAGACATCACGGTCCACAGCAATCGGTGTCAGTGGGTATCCAGCCACCCCCACGACCCACAACACCCTCCCACCCCCACAGACCTGCAACATGGAGCACCCCCGCTTAGAGCCATGTGGCATCCAGTACAGTGCACGCACGAACAACTTGCAGGTGGGAAACTGGACAGGGCCGGATTACTGGAGGCATGAGGACCGTAACACGACCAACACATGGGACATGTCACGTAGCAGACGAACACGCAGCACCGCCCACCGTCACGAACAAGTGAACAATGTGCACACGGACATGAACAACAGACTCACACCCCACATGACCCATCACAGACATAGCAACACCCAAGGAGCCACGTCTGCATGCACAAGCCACACTGAATATAGTACCACACGGCAGCCACTGTGCAACTCATCACACACAACCGAAACACCATTGGAGTCCTGTCCATGTAGCCCCAACTGCCTGTCAACCACACACCCCACAACTACGCCTATGTAAGACAAACAACACTAGACGCAACAGAGCGGAACAACATAAATGCACACGAACACCACTGAACCCATCAAACACACAGACACACCATGCACAAACAACATACCATCCATCCCATCCGCCAGCCCCAGTCTCATGAAAGGCATGTCATCCGCACAGCTGCCACACATACAGCAGTCACGCTAAGATACATGCCCATTACCAACCATGTGCCAGAAGTCAATGAAGTGCACGACACACTGTGAGCAACAACACACAACATGGGCCACACCACCCCCCGAGCACTGCAGTGATGCACATGGCACAGGGCAGCACGCACACCAAGGAGATGGGACAACTGCAATACGTCGGGTGGCACACAACCATCACACACTCATAACGATGCGTCCAATGCCATGTCCAGTAATCACAACAGACAGCAAATATGCAGGCCATGTCAAGCATGCACACACCTCAAACCATGCACTGTCATGCTGCCACAACACATGTCACGTTCGGCACCCATGGCTCACAGCATGTACCCCAAAAGCATATTCCCTCCCAAAAGCGAATCCGGGGCATGGCCCCCATGTTGCCATATGCGTTCCTAAGCGTTCCATTTGAACCCCAAAAGCATATCCCCTCCCAAATGCGAATCTGGGGCATGGCCCCCATGTTGCCATATGCGTTCCTAAGCGTTCCATTTGAACCCCAAAAGCATATTCCCTCCCAAATGCGAATCTGGGGCATGGCCCCCATGTTGCCATATGCGTTCCTAAGCGTTCCATTTGAACCCCAAAAGCATATTCCCTCCCAAATGCGAATCTGGGGCATGGCCCCCATGTTGCCATATGCGTTCCTAAGCGTTCCATTTGAACCCCAAAAGCATATTCCCTCCCAAATGCGAATCTGGGGCATGGCCCCCATGTTGCCATATGCGTTCCTAAGCGTTCCATTTGAACCCCAAAAGCAAAGTACAAACCAGACCCAGGATGGGCCAGGAGCCCGCATACACCAGAGTCACAATAAGTAGGGGCACAGCAACACACCCATCGGCATGGCCAATCCGTCCCATGCCACATGTGCACAGCACACAGTCCCATTGCCAAGCACACACAACTACAGATGCTACAGCCACACACACGCCTCCGGGAAACCCATGTACGAGATTGCACGAACTGTCAATGTCAGACGACAAATACATACTTCGCCAGGTGCAACACAATAACTAATCTCATTCTCTCCACAGGTGACGAACTGCTGGATGCTGGGGATGGAGCCAGCAGCCAGCACAGCCAGCCTACAAGCCCCCAACGAGGACACACGGATCTGGAGGATCTGTCCTCCTCTTCGGACACGGACAACCAAGCAGGCCCATCTGGTGTGGCAGGGCCCAGCCGCTCCCCAGGACCCCTCCTACCCACCAACCCATCATCCAGGGCTGCTGAACATTCACAGCCCCCTGCTGCCACTGTCGTTGCGGCCACACCCACGGTCATTGTGGCCACTACCACTGCCGCAACCGCCACCATCGCCGCACCGACCACCACCGCCGCCACCACCGCCACGTCTCCGCTGGCACCAGCCCCAGCGCAGGTGGTGGCCCGGACGACTGGATCCACCCTGGGAGCCACAGCGAGGACCGTGGTGAGCAATGTGGCTAGTGGGCAGGCCGGTGGCAGCAGGACTGGTAGGAGGAGCAGGGTCAGGGAAACGCCAGCCTCCCCTGGGAGCCATGCCCTGCCTCACATGGCCAGAGTCCTTGGGGCCTATGAAGAGGCCCAAGGACAATGGGTCCGGTCTGCCT
This sequence comes from Calotriton arnoldi, assembly GCA_963921515.1. Lineage (NCBI taxonomy): Eukaryota > Metazoa > Chordata > Amphibia > Caudata > Salamandridae > Calotriton > Calotriton arnoldi. Next base: position 223,384 of record CAWUFW010000763.1, read on the forward strand.
CAGACACGCGTGAGGTGCTGGGGGTGTTGAGGTCCATGGACGCCCGTATGGGCCAAATCGTGGACCTCATGGGACAGCTGGTGGTGGCGGTGAGGTCACAGCCAGGGACAGCAGCTCCCCTCCGCCACCACCTGCCGGGGCGCAGGGTGGAGCAGCAGTGTCCAGTTCCCCTGCGTCCACAGCCAGTGATCACACCTCAACCACCAGCATGTCGCAAGCAGGCACCCCCTCGCAAACGTGGAAGGGGCCGTCCGAAGAGGAAACAGATCTCCCGGGAGGACTTCGCACGCTCCAGTCGCAAGTGAGGCAGCCAGCCAGCCTTCCGCCAGCCTTCCTTGACCAGCCACTGCATTGACTTGGACTACGATCCCACTCCACACAGCCATCTGGATGGCATGTGTGTGTTGGACTATGGACATAGAACCAGTGGGTACACCCTGATCATCACGCAGCCATGACCGACAGCTCATTGTCACTGCACGCACCACTTTTGTCATCACCTTACACACAATCACATGTCACAGTTTGTAATAAATGCACCTTTTTCACTAACTGCTGTTTGTGCCCTGTGTCTTATTTGTACGGAATACAACGGCCACCTTGGGCGGAAAGGCACCTGATGCGTGGCATGGCATTTGAATCCGGAGGATCTGTAGGGACCTAGGGGTGGGAGACAGAACAGGAGCACATTCAATGAGTGTGTCACACACCCATCACACAGTACATGTCAACAACTACAAGCAATGTACACACATCGCACAGAGCAATAGGGCACAATGCCACAGCCACCAACAGTGGCATACTACCCTGGCCATGGAGCGTTGACACACAGCACGCAGTGAACAAACGGCCACCCTGACACAGCACACACACACCTGCACAGATACAGCCACATCAGCCGTCGTACATGGACACTCACCGCCAAGTGAAGTAGCGGGCGATGAGCTGCTGCCGCACATTACCAGCTTCCTCCTCTCCGCTGTCCTCCTCACTCGAGCTGTCCTGGTCTGCGGGCTGGGGCCCTGGTTGATCTCCGTCATCCACGATGAGGGGGATCTGCTTCCGAATGGCCAGATTGTGCAGCATGCAGCACGCCACCACTATCCGGCACACCTTCTGTGGGGAGTACGCCAGCGCACCCCCGGTGCGGTCCAGGCACCTGAACCTGGACTTGAGGAGGCCAAAGGTACGCTCGACCACACGTCTGGTCCTCCCATGTGCCTCATTGTAGCGATCGTCTGCTGGGGTGCGAGGATTCCTCAATGGACTGAGCAGCCATGCCCCATTCGGATACGCAGAGTCACCTGGGTGTGAGGGACACAGAGAACCGTTGCTAATCCAACTGGACAGGGGACAGCATCGCACAGCCAGCACGCTACACCACTCCACATACTCACCGACAATACAGGCACGATCCTGTTGCATATTGGACATCAGTCGTGGCAAGATGCTGTTGCGCATTATGTGTGCGTCATGGGCCGAGCCTGGGAACTTTGCACACACGTGGGTGATCACCATGTCCGCAAGGCACACCACTTGCACATTCAGGGAGTGCGTGTGCTTCCTGTTGCGGTACAGGTGCTCAGTGGCCTGTGGTGGAACAAGGCCGACATGTGTGCAGTCAATGGCTCCAACGACGTGTGGGATTCTGCCAAGGGCATAGAATGCACCCTTCACTGCCGCCAATTCACGAGCCCTGGGGAAGCGGATGTACCTGTTCCGGCACAGCATCATGGCTGCCAGTACATCCCTCAGCACCTTGCTGAACATGGGCTGGGACATCCCTCCTCCACTGCCCACTGTGTGCTGGAATGACCCAGTGGCGAAGAAATGCATGGCGGCCATCACCTTAGCCGTGGGGGTGACAGCAGTCGGATACACCCTGCGGGGACGGAGATGGGGTTCTAACATGGCACACAGTCGATGCAGGGTTGGCCTGTCCAGCCGAAACTTCCTAATAACCTCCGTATCCTCCATGTCTGCCAGCAATTGGTATGGGCGGTCAATGTTCGGTCTCCGCCTAGGGACAATGGCAGAGGACACATGTCAAAGCAACACGACACATAGCAATTTCGCATACACATCACTGACATGACTGAGCAAGCACATGAGCCACAGCCCAGCTGTCAAGCTGGGACGGCACGGCCACAATACACTTACACAGGTCTCCCACCAATGGCAATGGCTAGTGATACAAACCACTGCCATGTGCATGCACATGGGGATCTAGGCCCCAATGACTTGCGGGGCGTGCTGATGGGGACTGACTGCATATCCGTCAAGCGGCAACGCCACGGCAACATGAATGTCTGCTGAGCATGGAACTGCTTCCGCGGCTGGATGAGTATGGCACACGACGACGACGATGTGGGCACAGGCTGAGCGGCCAAAACAAGTGGGACCTGTGGCACGAGGGGATATGAGACAGTAGTAGGTGTCAGCACTGCACCCTATGTACAGCACTGTACGGATCACACCTCCCGAAACATTGACAGGTGTCCACATTGACAGCCCCATGCCAAGACGGCTGTGTGCTTGCAGTCACACGTCACAGGTGAGAGGTTACATTGCACGTGCCAGGTGGCAGACGTACACAGTGGGAGCTGGCATGTGTGTGCATGTGTCTCCTGTTCAGGATCCACCAGATGGGCGCTGACTCTGTACTGACCATTGGACACAGCATGTTCCGTGGAAGGCTTGTGTGTGTGGGATGGTGGCACTGGATGTGCCTCCGTTGGGTGGGGGGCCATGCACAGGGCGGGTACGTCGATGATTGCGCATTGTTGGTCACGGTGGGTGCACCCACTCAGATGTGTTGCCCTGTGTTCAATTCCTATGTCCGCATGATGATGGACTGTAGATGTGGGCAGACTACACATTGGTCGATGTGCTGTCTATATGCATGTGCCTTCACACCAGGCACAGCTGCCCCTGCACATGTGACCCCTGCTGGACTCGCTGCTGGGTCTGTGGAGCTGATGCACCTTCTGCGCGTGGGGCGGACAGCTCTCCTCACTTCCTCATTGCGCATGTCATGACTTTGCCGCAGGTGACATGGATCATGGAGGGCCCACATGTACGCGTGGGTAGGCTACACATGATTGTACACTGGTCGCCACCCCCAGTCAGTGTTTCGAATGGGAAGGTTGTCGTGCTGGTGGTATGTTCGATGTGGCGGATGGGCGGGCCTAGGTGCGGGCTTACATTCCGGACATGGGGGGTAGTTGGATTGGCGACTAGTTGCAGTACACACGGGACACGTCTCTTCCTTTCCACATCTGGGTCATCCCTTGTACTGACTGACAGTGATACAGTCATCTTCGCCCCAGCCCTCATGTCCTCCCCTCGCTCCCCCAATATGCATGCTCACCTGCGAGGCTAGCGCTTGCACAGGCAGCCCCAAGCTCGCACCAGAGAGGGCAAGGAGTGTATGTGTGGGTCCAGTTGCACGAGTGGGCTGTCTCAGGGTATGATGTGTGGCGGGACGCCGTCCACCTGCGTGGTGCCCCAAATGGAGACCCGGCCTGCATGGACTATGCATCACAGTCTTCGCCTTCCGGATCCGCCACCTGCGACACCCAGTGGCTGTGGCTGCCCTTGCGGCCATGCCGCGTCCGTCTGTGGCTGATGGCCCACACATTCACTCTTTGGCCTCTCTGGGGAGGGCTCGGGGGTGGTGGCGCACGCGCTTGCACTTAGTCGCAATGGCATGTGGCGTGGTTGGTATGATGGGCAATGGATGGGATGGTGCGAGCCACCTCCCGTGACGTCAGTGCTGCTCGTGCTGTGGTGCGTCCCCCCTACACTTCCATCTGACTTGTGCCATGCTAGACGTTGAGGTTCTATTGCCTGCGTGATATGACCAGGAGGAGCGCGAGGAGACCTCTCACACACCATGCTCCACTGCCATCCCGTGCCCTGTATCGCCTGTGCGGATTGACTATGTTGGGGTTACACCTGGTCGACTGGGGCTGTGTGTGCCTTGTCAGGGGCATGGCGGGCGCACAACAGGATCCAGCTTGTCCACAGAGGGTGGGCTGAGGTGCGCCTGGTACCGCTTTGTACGTGTGCCCGGCTGCTATGCACACACGTGTTCACTCCCCCGACAGGTGTCCTCTCACAATGCCCAGGGAAGCGGTGGTGTACTGTTCATGACCCCTCCCAACACGGCGTGCTCCAACTTGGCATGTGCGCATCTACCCGTCGCACCCACCCACCTGAGCACTGCGTCCATACGACTACACACAACACATGTGTGTCTTCCACAGTAGTGCTACTCATTTGCGTTGACATCCAATACCAGTGGACTACATGGTCATGTCACGACTGCCGTGTACTTCACATACTCTCATCCTCTCTCATTCGTACTTGTGAAATGAGTCAGCGGAGACAGTTTTGGTTTCAAACATTATATTGAGTCTTCTGTCCTCTGTGATGCAGTATAGTGGACACTACTGGCAGCGGAATACATGTTGAGGATATACTGAGCATGATTGCAAATGGGATAGGGTGTGGGGTTACATGTGATTGGCTGTTGCATGTGGGATGTGGGCTTCAGAGTGACATCTGCTTGGCCAAGGCTGTGCTAATGTACATTTACGTATAGCTGCGGAGCTGCGGACTTTGACACAGACGGTATACATGTAGCCTACCAGACCGCTTGGCATCATGGGCACAGTCCATCTCAGTTCCATGTGACAGGTTTGCTGCGGTTGTTCCTCATGCACGCGTGCATGTGAGATGACATCAGGGCATGTGCTTGCGTGCATGCAGCGGCGTGCCACTTGTTGTTGCACTGTGGTGGTTACTGGACATGTCACAGTCACTGGGGTCGTGTTGTTGTTGTATGCACTTGTCGTCCATGCAAAGGTCCTGGTATGGGATTCCCGGGGCGGGGGTGGGAGGGGTGCAGCACCCACAGACTCCAGGCGACCTATTCATGTCCACTGAGCGGTGTGTGTGTCCATGGGCGCTGGATCCATGTCGTGTCCTGGTTGTTCGTGCAGTTCCGTCCATGTGGGTGCGATACACAGAGCCCATGCCACTGCCTCCCACGATGCATGCGGTGTTCCTGGATGTGATGGGGAACAGTGTGCATGTCCCGGTCATATCCGATGTCATGGCGATGTCGTTGATGGTGTGGTTACAGTTGCCGGTCGTTTGGTATGGCTGTTGTGGTGGTGACTGGCCAGTCCGTGCGGAAGCTAAGCATGGGTGCGGGGTTGGACATCATAGGTCACTCGGGGAACCTGCGTTGTGGTCCGACGTATTTACAGGTTGTCAGGTATGCGATGCCGTCCAGCAGGGCTTCCATGTCATTGGTGGTGTACATGTTTGCCAGCCAATGAAGCGGATGGTGGCTGTCAAGGTGTTGTTCGTAGGTTGTCCCTTGGAGGACCATGATGGGGCATGCTGGGTGACATTCGATGTAGCTGTTATCGATGATCCGTCGTGTGGAGGCACAGTGGTCCCATTTCAGTGCGGGTGCGATGTTGGCCACATACGCCATGCCCCCATAGGCAGAGCAGGCCCTGTCGTGTGCGTCCAGAGGGAGGAGTAGTGGTAGCAGGTCCGCCTTCAGACATGCCGGGTTGGAGAGGCATATCTCGACGGGATGCTGGTAGGGACACCTCCGACAGTAGAAGACGGGCATGACGCAGCTGAACAATGTGATGCGGTAAGTCAGTCGGTAACTTACGTTCAGCAGGGACAGGAGATCGCATCCCAATGTATGGCACAGGTTGGTTTTGTACAGCTTGAGCTGTTCGGCGTAGTTGGGTAGGTGTGTTGCGGTTGCCATTTCGCAGCGGTTCGTTGAGGTGGCGTGCTCCGGCTGTGTGTGCAGTCTGCAATGTGCACGCTCCGGGGTTGCTGTGAGCTCTGTGTAGTCGTAGGGAGACAGGACTTGTGTTCTGTTGGCTTGTTTGGAGGACACGGGCCCTCTTCCCACATGCTTCTCAGACAGTTCAAGGTCAGTGCTGTGTGACTCCTTCCAATTAACTTGCATGTGGCCGACATGGGGGAGTGTTTTCTTCTTTCTTCCCCGTCCGTTGTGTGCTTCTGTGATATGCGCTATCTGCCCTGTGGTCGGTCTCCTCGGCATGCCTGTGTTGGTCTATTCTTGGACAATGGCTGTATTCACCGGCTTCTGTCGTAGGGCTGTGGTTTCGGAGTTGGAATGGAAGGTCATTCAGTGCTGTCTGCTCTCCCTGTGTGGGCGGCAGGCTGCCTCTTCCGCTCTGCGTTGGGCCTTGTGTGTGAATGTTATTCTTGGGCCACCTGTTGTCGGTCCCCGGGCTCTTTGGTGTTCCGTTTTATATGTCTTGTTCATATGTGCAGGGTGGTATGGGTGTTTCTGTGTGGTACTGGCGTTCCTCTTCCCGAAGGGGCCCTGCTTCTCCTAGTTGGTGTTGCCGCCGCTGTGTGCTACGCCATGTTTGTTACACTGGGGTGTGTCCTGCTGTTGCGTGTCTTCACTGACATGTGTGCGTCGGTTGTGTGGCGTTGGGTGTTGTCCGTGAATTGGGCGTTGGGGACATGTCTGTGGCCGGCCTGTCACGTGTCATGTGCGTTCGGGGTGGGGCTGATATGTGTGCTGCTTGGTTGTGTCCCTGTGTCTGTGTGCGACGCATGCATGGCGCTGCGGTTGGCCTCTGCGTTGTGCGCATGTGTGGCGGCGTCATCGGCGCTTTGGGACCGTGACGGGGTGGTTGGTTCCTAGTCCCAGGTGGTGTGTACACATGTGTTCTGCGATGTTACGATTTGGCCTGTGTGTCATATGTGGATGCGATGGTGGATGTGCTGTGTACACGCGCTGGTGGGGGTTGTCCGCTTTTTCCGCCCTTGCACTGTGTGCGCTGTTTGCGTGCACTTGTTGTGTGTGTGCCTACCTGCGTCTCCGCGGTACGTTGCGTCCTTGGTGGTGCATCAGCAGGAGCATGGGGACGGCCTGCAGTGCTGGATTCATGCTCGGGGAGCCGCTTTTCGTTGTCCGTGCTCGGCGTCCGTGTTACCGCTTCGGTTTGTCGTACGGTATCTCTTGGCCGTGGGAGCCGTTTGTTTGCGGCATCGTAATTTATGCGCCGGGCGGGACGTGTTTCGTCGGACGGTGTGTGTCAGTTGAGCTGCGCCGCTACATGTACGGGCGCACTTTGATGGCGGACGGTGTTGCTGGCTTGCCGGCGGTGTTTGGCCTGCTTTTCGCATCGTAATTGGGCGGGCGTGTGGACTGCTGCGTGCCGGCGGTAACTGGTGCTTTTTGCATCCGCCAGCACGGCGGTTGTGCTTCCGCCCGCCATCGTAATGGGCCCCTTAGTTCTTTTGTATCCATGTAAACAAAACAATATAACAACATTGTACAGAGACAGTAGGTAATCATATAGTCAAGATAAGAAATCAATAGCATAGCGGCCTGATCACATCAATGAACATAACCAACGTAAATAACAGCTGTCAGCATATCCCGTCAGCCATAGCATCTGCACCTTCCATCAATAAAGCTGTACTAACACATTATGGTGCATCATAACTGCAACTATGCGCCATGCAACAAAGTACATAATCACATTTCGTGTGGCTTCACTCCACAACATCACATGAATGAGTGTAAAAAAAAAATCAAACATTTTAATGAGGACACCAAACATGGGAAAAATCTTTCGGGGAAAGGAGTGGAAAGGGAAGCAGGAGCCACGGGAAGGGAAGGAAGGAAACCAAAGTCCCCGGCGCCGGGAAGACAAAGTCCTATCAACTACCCCATGGGTGCACAATCAGACTACTGAGAGAAATGATCATCCAGTAGAGGGGACAGGGGTCTCAATCCACAAATCAATGCATCATTCAGAACAGGGGCCTGCTCAGGTGAGCCTCGCTAATCAACAGGAAGGGAAATATCCAGTGCAGGGGTGGGGAAATCATATCGCCCGACGCCCGAACCATGTTGATTTTTATGATGGGCAAGAAGATTTAATGTCTATTTTGTCCCACGGACAAGTAGACATTAAATCACTTAAATAATATATTAGCTGTGGGCACTCGGGGGCTCACAGCCAATCAAATGCTGGCAGAGAACCTTTGAAGGCCCCTGATTGGCTAGAAGCCCAAGACTGGACTCTAGCCAGTGATTGGCTGGGGGAGTGAAACGTCATGTCTCTGCTTGAGGCAGTTTGTGGCTGCCGTGAGGCTTACGTAAAAAACAAGCACTGCCTTCAGTGTCAAAAGGTTGGCACCATTCCAGCGATGAGCAACCGTTCAGTGAACTTGGAGAGTTTAGCGGCCGTTACTCTGCCATCGGAGCAAGCATATTTATAACTCCGGTTTTGGAGGGCATGTAGTAAGTACGTTTACCCTTATTGCCCTATTTATAGTGCTAAAATTCAGGCTTCCACGGGAGCCGGTGTGTTGCACATATGTATGAATAAAAACTTAAGAAGGGACCGGGAGGTCGAGTTCCTTCCCTTAAAATGAGTAAGCAGTTTGGAGCCCCTCACAGGTAGTCCGATTTGGTGGTATTGGATTTTCGCTCTCCACAACAGATGATAGTATGCCAGCTTTCTCCAGAATGCAGCAGCATTAACTTTTGGTAGGACGAGAGGTTTTTCTTCATGTCCGTGCATTATTTATGTATGCTAATTATATTTGAAGAATGCAGATGTCCTTTGAAGGTATATAATCTCCCTTCAGTTGTACTGACCCTCGGAAACAAATCAAGGCTGTTTTCAGTGCACATCAAGGTAGCGTGACAATTATTTCTTTCTGTTATGCGCAGTTCTCGGTACATGCAGACTATTCTCGTAATGCCATTCTTTTGGCTTGTTTAAGTAATCATGTTCTGAGAGGTCCGTAAGGAATATTACATTTAGAGCCTCCAGATTGCCAGATGATAATCACGCTCATCTCTTTGTTCCAACTGAAGTAAGCCTTGTTTGACTGAACACACCTCTTTAGGTGATTCTATGTGCCATTGGACTAGTCACACTATGCATGTTACCAGTCAAGCACGTTTCCATTTTCTGTTATAACCCTATACACTGGCCTTGGGAGAGTCTGAATTCGAGTACTGGTGTCTCTTCTCAAGTTCTCTGCTTTGGTGATGGATATTTTGTGGCACTTTTGATGACTCAGTTCCATTAGATTTACAATACTCAGCCTAAGTAGCACTTTATATTTAATGCTCATATTTGAATGTGTGGCTTAGTGATATTTTGTCAGAGCAGGCTTCAGGTGGCCTTTGGGGCCGTACAGGTGTGGCACCACAGAACAAGGCGTTTGTGCACGCTTACAGGAAGATTGGTTAAGCCACATAAGGGTATAATAACATTAACATAAGAAGAACTAGGAACGCTGTAAAGGAATACGAGTAAATAATTGGCTTGACACGAGGGTGTTGTTGATTTATGATTTTACTTTAAGAACATAGAAGCAAAGTTTCACAGTGAACAGCTTTTCTGAATTGGATGCAGAAATGTTTACTTTGAACCAGACTCATATGAAATGATGATTTAACCAATGACTTGATTTATGAAACCTTTTTGTGTGAGGAATACAGTTGATTGAGACATGGATGTGAATGAGAGTAAGAGTGTGTTTTAAAATGTCTTCTTAAAAAACAGTTTTTGCATTTGCCAGAGTTTTATAGAAAAAAGAAAAGATATGTATGATGAAAAGAAAATTATCACGATAAGTTAACAAATAAATATTGTTGATGTGAACACAAATAATATTTCGCTGAGCCTTTATCATATTCATGATAAATTGGTGATGGTTGTGCATTGATAAAGTAAGGTTGGACGTTTTTTTGTGTGCATTTTTTGAGTCTGTGTTTCCCTGCCCAGTCGACTATTTCCAAACAGGGGGTCCTTAGCGTTTTTCAAAAGGTTGGCATCATTTCCATTGGCTGAGTGGATTCAAATCCCCCTTCGCGCCAGGCATATAACAACCTCATTGGATTGCTGACGCAGCCTTTGTGGTCGGTCATGGTGAGTTTGCATCTGAGTTTCAATCATGAGGCAGAGTGACAGCAGCACGGACACTTCAAACAGTAGCCTGGGGCCACATTTCCTTTCTTGCACTAGAGCCCATGACACAGTGGCTACTCCACTGCTTGTGAGTTGGTATACAGAGATTTAAATATGCAAGCATCATACATATGTCTGGAGCGGTCGATGCACTAACTTAACCTCTGATTGCCTGGTCCCTGTCTGCACAGCTCTTAATATAAAAAGTGAGCCTATACCCTTGGATCATGACCCTCTGCAGCTATAGGTGTTCAGCTTGCCATGTAATCATTGCTAACTTGTACATGCACAGCACCATGGACACATGAATTGCTTTCAAAATAGTACATGCTTCCATTGTCCCAGGATTCTCTGACTTCCTACCCTTTTACACCCTGTACTTGAGTTGTATACCTTTTTTTCCTCGATTACCATTTTATTTCTGCCCCTGCTCTCGACACTGCATTTTCCCATTCACCGAGTCACCCCTATCTCCGTGTGCTAGACATATGGCAGACATCACATCCCTCAAGCCAACCATAGGATCTCCTCGTAAGTCTCTCAAACTGCCCCTAGCCTGTCTCCCCTCACACTATCCTTCATCTTGCTTGCTGGTCCTCACTTTCACCAGTGCATAGCTTGAGCTTCCTTTCTCCCTTTATCTTGCTCAACACTTTCAGGTATGCTTAATTGTCAGATATTTGTCCCATGGCCATGCCCTTACTGATGCAGCTAGTAGGTTGCTGGAATAGCCACGCACATCACTAGCCTGCCCAGTGTGGTTCAGTATTTACTTCGCCTTGCTTGACTATTCCATGTTCTGCTTTTTGCAATTGACTTGTCCCTTATGCTGCTTTCTTCCACCTAGAAGACCATTATACTGCTTTTTCCACCTTCCTTTTACCTGGTTGTTTTCTCACAGAAGTAGGTCTCCAGCCATGAAGCTTTGCTTGTTCCGGCTGATGGCTGACGTCCTGTATCAGCAGGAAATTACGTGCACTCTGTTTCAATGAAGAATGCATACTTCTACATAAGATTTTGTTGATGCCAATGTTAGTGGGCATAAACAGATCTTTTGTCTTATACATTTTGTCACCTCTGCACTCGTCACTTATTAAGCCTATCTGGGTCTACCTTGATCAACACTGGTCATTTACAGCACACCTGCAGGACTGTGGTTGCTGTAGGGGCAGATTGCAGAGCTCATGGTGTACAGGAAGGAGAGTGGTTTGGTGAAGAGGTATCGACTGTTGACAGCCTTTCTGTTAGCCAAGCACAACTCGCAAACCATCTTAAGAAATGCAGGTAGCCTGTCGTGAAAGAGTGGACGGCAAGGGGTTTAAAGCACTTATCAAAACTACAATAGAGCAATTTGGTGTTAAGATAAGATATTGGAGTGGAAGAGGTATGGAACCTGTAGAGAGTGGAGAAAGGGGCATAGAACATGTAGTGAGCTGAAAGCAAAGAAGCCAAGCATGAAACCTGTATTGTGTGTACTGGATGAAGGGGCATGGAACCTGTGGCCTGCAATGAGAGAGTGGAGGCAAAACACAATTCAGTCTGTATTGAGAGAAATGGGTAAGGGGATAAAGCTTATAGTGTGAAAGATCAGAAGCAAAGGGTGATGGAGCCTATGATGAGTCTGTGGAAGGATTATGGACTGTAATTAAGAGGAAATGGGACCAGTTTAGCATCTATGGTGAGAGGAATGTGGAAGCTTATAGGTTGCTGTAAGGAAAATTGCGTGGTTGCTTACAACTGATGGGCAGAAACAGAGGGCAAGTTTACTTAGGAGGCTGTTCCTGATTAATAAAGCAAGTGTGCTGCCTCATCTAAATGATTTAGGTAGTAAAGGGGACAAGTGGATTTCATTACAGGACAAGAAGATTTCTGTAGCACTTTGTCCCTTGGACAAGTACATTTTTTCAAAAATTCCACACCCCTGTCCAGTGGAACATCCGGCTCCAACAACCCCTGTAGCGCACACAGCATAGCATTCCATTCAGTGAAGATAGGAAATTTACGTAAGCCCAGCGTATCCTCTCTTATCAGGGAGACCGCTTCAGCCTTCACCCAATTCAACATGGAGAGGAACCAGGCTTTCGTCGGAGGGGAGTCCTCCGACTTCCACCTGCGGGTAATCAAGCGCTTGGCCACGATAAAGCCCAGATCCAGAAACCTGGTGGATGCTTTATGCGTTTTTTTCCTAGGGAACACACCAATGATACACGTCTCTCACCTCATCAGTACCTCCCTGCCTGTACAGGTGGCCAACGCTTCCAGCACCCCCTCCCAATAAGTCTGCAGGGCGGGACAGGACCAGAGCTTGTGTAAAATGTCTGCATTCACCAACTTGCAGCGCGGACAACACTCATCCTGTCTATGAAAGTAGCGATTGATTTTATCCGGGGAGAGATAAGCCCTATGTACAATATAAAATTGGATTAAACTAAAACGGGCGTTTCTGGGAACTTGCTTGGGGCTTTCAAGGACCATGGACCATTCTTTCTCTGAGAAGGGCCTCCCTCGGTCTGCCTCCCACTTACCACGTAACAACGTTAAATCAGCTAAGGTATGTTCCCTAATCGATTCCGCAAACCACTTCACCAAGTGGCAGCCTGTGCCCAGAACATGCACGTATTGCACTAGAAGATGCGTCGGAAGCTCCTGCGTTACATCTCCCAACCAATGTCTCATCGCAGCCGTCCATGAAGCATGACTCAGAAATTGGCCCGGGGGCACTCCATCTTCGTTTGTGATATCGAGAAACGGCTGCAGTGTTCCTTCTCCATATAAGTCTCCTAGGGTGGTTACACCAGCTTCCACCCAAGGAGCAAGGTCCATGCGTCGAACCCGTCCTCTCGCGGTCGGCATACCCAATATTGGCACACCGGGTGCGTATGGTAGGACTCATCTGGTAAGACGAAGTGCCCTGCGAAAACATTTCAATGCTATCGATATCAGTAAAGGGAGAGGTTCATTCAGTTTATTACAGGGATGGAATAGACAGAGGATCCTGTCTGTAGAAAACGGAGGCAAAACACACAAGATGATGGACGGAATGTTGCACATTGGCAAAACATTCACCCCCAGTCACAGATCTGGGTTTAATCCATCGTTATTTTGCTCACCACGCCACCCCAGTTCAGACATGGCCATATGCAAATCAGTCTTGACCCTGTGCCTCATGGGAACAGTCCAGCCCGAACTGCCAAGCCATTTCTTCCCTGGACCGGAATCAAGCATCCTAGACCGGTTTCTGGCTATCAGCCGTCATCAGCCAGGATAGCTTGACTCCAGTGGCGTAGTGAGCACGGGACCCACGTCTGGGCATACCCTTCCCACATAGGGCGAACAGCAAAACACACAAGATGATGGACGGAATGTTGCACATTGGCAAAACATTCACCCCCAGTCACAGATCTGGGTTTAATCCATCGTTATTTTGCTCACCACGCCACCCCAGTTCAGACATGGCCATATGCAAATCAGTCTTGACCCTGTGCCTCATGGGAACAGTCCAGCCCGAACTGCCAAGCCATGTCTTCCCTGGACCGGAATCAAGCATCCTAGACCGGTTTCTGGCTATCAGCCGTCATCAGCCAGGATAGCTTGACTCCAGTGGCGTAGTGAGCACGGGACCCACGTCTGGGCATACCCTTCCCACATAGGGCGAACAGCAAAACACACAAGATGATGGACGGAATGTTGCACATTGGCAAAACATTCACCCCCAGTCACAGATCTGGGTTTAATCCATCGTTATTTTGCTCACCACGCCACCCCAGTTCAGACATGGCCATATGCAAATCAGTCTTGACCCTGTGCCTCATGGGAACAGTCCAGCCCGAACTGCCAAGCCATGTCTTCCCTGGACCGGAATCAAGCATCCTAGACCGGTTTCTGGCTATCAGCCGTCATCAGCCAGGATAGCTTGACTCCAGTGGCGTAGTGAGCACGGGACCCACGTCTGGGCATACCCTTCCCACATAGGGCGAACAGCAAAACACACAAGATGATGGACGGAATGTTGCACATTGGCAAAACATTCACCCCCAGTCACAGATCTGGGTTTAATCCATCGTTATTTTGCTCACCACGCCACCCCAGTTCAGACATGGCCATATGCAAATCAGTCTTGACCCTGTGCCTCATGGGAACAGTCCAGCCCGAACTGCCAAGCCATGTCTTCCCTGGACCGGAATCAAGCATCCTAGACCGGTTTCTGGCTATCAGCCGTCATCAGCCAGGATAGCTTGACTCCAGTGGCGTAGTGAGCACGGGACCCACGTCTGGGCATACCCTTCCCACATAGGGCGAACAGCAAAACACACAAGATGATGGACGGAATGTTGCACATTGGCAAAACATTCACCCCCAGTCACAGATCTGGGTTTAATCCATCGTTATTTTGCTCACCACGCCACCCCAGTTCAGACATGGCCATATGCAAATCAGTCTTGACCCTGTGCCTCATGGGAACAGTCCAGCCCGAACTGCCAAGCCATGTCTTCCCTGGACCGGAATCAAGCATCCTAGGACCGGTTTCTGGCTATCAGCCGTCATCAGCCAGGATAGCTTGACTCCAGTGGCGTAGTGAGCACGGGACCCACGTCTGGGCATACCCTTCCCACATAGGGCGAACAGCAAAACACACAAGATGATGGACGGAATGTTGCACATTGGCAAAACATTCACCCCCAGTCACAGATCTGGGTTTAATCCATCGTTATTTTGCTCACCACGCCACCCCAGTTCAGACATGGCCATATGCAAATCAGTCTTGACCCTGTGCCTCATGGGAACAGTCCAGCCCGAACTGCCAAGCCATGTCTTCCCTGGACCGGAATCAAGCATCCTAGACCGGTTTCTGGCTATCAGCCGTCATCAGCCAGGATAGCTTGACTCCAGTGGCGTAGTGAGCACGGGACCCACGTCTGGGCATACCCTTCCCACATAGGGCGAACAGCAAAACACCCAAGATGATGGACGGAATGTTGCACATTGGCAAAACATTCACCCCCAGTCACAGATCTGGGTTTAATCCATCGTTATTTTGCTCACCACGCCACCCCAGTTCAGACATGGCCATATGCAAATCAGTCTTGACCCTGTGCCTCATGGGAACAGTCCAGCCCGAACTGCCAAGCCATGTCTTCCCTGGACCGGAATCAAGCATCCTAGACCGGTTTCTGGCTATCAGCCGTCATCAGCCAGGATAGCTTGACTCCAGTGGCGTAGTGAGCACGGGACCCACGTCTGGGCATACCCTTCCCACATAGGGCGAACAGCAAAACACACAAGATGATGGACGGAATGTTGCACATTGGCAAAACATTCACCCCCAGTCACAGATCTGGGTTTAATCCATCGTTATTTTGCTCACCACGCCACTCCAGTTCAGACATGGCCATATGCAAATCAGTCTTGACCCTGTGCCTCATGGGAACAGTCCAGCCCGAACTGCCAAGCCATGTCTTCCTGGACCGGAATCAAGCATCCTAGACCGGTTTCTGGCTATCAGCCGTCATCAGCCAGGATAGCTTGACTCCAGTGGCGTAGTGAGCACGGGACCCACGTCTGGGCATACCCTTCCCACATAGGGCGAACAGCAAAACACACAAGATGATGGACGGAATGTTGCACATTGGCAAAACATTCACCCCCAGTCACAGATCTGGGTTTAATCCATCGTTATTTTGCTCACCACGCCACCCCAGTTCAGACATGGCCATATGCAAATCAGTCTTGACCCTGTGCCTCATGGGAACAGTCCAGCCCGAACTGCCAAGCCATGTCTTCCCTGGACCGGAATCAAGCATCCTAGACCGGTTTCTGGCTATCAGCCGTCATCAGCCAGGATAGCTTGACTCCAGTGGCGTAGTGAGCACGGGACCCACGTCTGGGCATACCCTTCCCACATAGGGCGAACAGCAAAACACACAAGATGATGGACGGAATGTTGCACATTGGCAAAACATTCACCCCCAGTCACAGATCTGGGTTTAATCCATCATTATTTTGCTCACCACGCCACCCCAGTTCAGACATGGCCATATGCAAATCAGTCTTGACCCTGTGCCTCATGGGAACAGTCCAGCCCGAACTGCCAAGCCATGTCTTCCCTGGGGTGGCGTGGTGAGCAAAATAACGATGGATTAAACCCAGATCTGTGACTGGGGGTGAATGTTTTGCCAATGTGCAACATTCCGTCCATCATCTTGTGTGTTTTGCTGTTCACCCTATGTGGGAAGGGTATGCCCAGACGTGGGTCCCGTGCTCACTGCGCCACTGGAGTCAAGCTATCCTGGCTGATGACGGCTGATAGCCAGAAACCGGTCCTAGGATGCTTGATTCCGGTCCAGGGAAGACATGGCTTGGCAGTTTGGGCTGGACTGTTCCCATGAGGCACAGGGTCAAGACTGATTTGCATATGGCCATGTCTGAACTGGGGTGGCGTGGTGAGCAAAATAACGATGGATTAAACCCAGATCTGTGACTGGGGGTGAATGTTTTGCCAATGTGCAACATTCCGTCCATCATCTTGTGTGTTTTGCTGTAGAAAACGGAGGGTCATGCTCTGCCGAGTCCGGTAAGTGCAATTCCTCCACCCATTTCGCCACCCATAGGACTTGAGACGCCAGATAATAATGTTCCAAATTTGGTAGAGCCAGCCCCCCTCTAGAGCGAGGGAGATACAACTTAGACAGTGCCACTCGGCACCGCAAGTTGTTCCAGATAAATTCACGAATGATCCTTTCCAAGGATCGAAAAAAAGACACAGGTAGGTAAAGCGGTAACGTAGCAAAATAATAAAGGAGGCGTGGCAGCATAACCATTTTGATTAACTCCACCCTACCTATGACTGAAAGGTTCAGCGATTTCCAGAATTCAATTTGAGACTTAAGCGCTGTAACCGCCCTCGTGATATTACCATTCATAAGATCTTGTGTGTTATGGTAGATACGGACACCTAGATATCTAAACGCCATTGGTTGCCACTGCACAACCGTCCCATTCACTGTCCAACCTGGGTCCCCCATAGTTGGATTAAAAGGGTATAGACAAGATTTACCCCAGTGCACCCCGAGCCCAGATAACAAAGCAAAATGTTTCAACGTAATGGGGATGATTTGCGGGATCGCCAGGATATTCTGCACATACAGCAAGATGACATCAGCATAAAGCGAAATGGCATGTATGCCATTTCCTAGACGTATCCCCCAGTCCAATGCCGAGGCGCGGAGAGCCATTGCCAATGGCTCAATCACCAAGGCAAAGATCAAGGGTGAAAGGGGACACCCCTGGCGGGTCCCCCGTTCTATCAAAATAGGCTCAGAGAAGAGATACCCCAACCGTAGCAGAACCGTAGGCGCCCCATATAGCAGCCTAATAAGACTTAAAATATAGGGTCCAAATCCGTATCGATGGAGCACAGCAAACATGAAGGACCATTCAACCGTGTCGAAGGCCTTCTCCAAGTCCAGCACGATACAGCCGGCCGTCGGCCAATCTGTGGTAGCACAACTCATTACCCTGAACAGCCGCCGTATGTTAAGCGATGTGCTACGAGCCGGCACAAACCCATTCTGGTCTTGGTGGACCAGATGTGGAACTAGCGGCGACAGTCTGTTAGCTAGGATGCCCGCCAATATCTTATAGACGCCACTGAGGAGCGCCAAGGGACGATATGCCCCCACAGAAGTAGGGTCCCTACCCGGCTTGGGAAGCGTAATCAACGTAGCCTCTGTCATCGAGGCAGGGAGGGCAAGAGATTCCAACGCCTCCGTGTACACTTTGAGCAAGTGGGGGCTCAGGGGATCTGCATAAGTTTTATAAAATTCGGGAGGAAGACCATCGGGACCTGGAACCTTTCCAGAAAGCAGAGCCCTAATCATACCTCGCACCTCATCAAGCGTGAGCGGGGTATCTAAATCCATTCGCTGTTCCGATGACAGGACCGGAAACGGGAGCCCCTCTAAGAATTGCTGAATTGCTTCTTCCGAAGCCTGTGGTCCAGCTTTATACAGTGTTGTGAAGTGTGTCGACAGTTCACTATGAATTTCTAGCTGTGTGAGCCGAAGCTCTCCACCTGAAGAACGGAGAGCCATAATCTGCCTACCCAGGTGCTCCTGTTTGATCAACCAAGCAAGAAGGGGCCCAGAGCGATCTGCTTTAGCATGCACTGACGCTGAGTGCGCTGCGAAATTAAGGCAGCGCTGTCGTTCAAGAAGCTCCGCATGTTTCTTCTGCGCTTCCGCTAGATCGGCCAATCTTCCAGCATCTGCCACAGCCCCAGATTCCAACGGCAACAGGCATCTTTCCACTTTAAGCAGGACCAAAGCTACCTCTTGTCGCAGCCCACAACCTAGTCTCAAGCACTTCCCTCTCTGGGTGACTTTCATAGCCGCCCATTCCACTAGCGCAGAGGAAGCAGTCCCTACATTAAGTTCAAAGTAGTCTCCTATTGCCTCGCCAATCGCATCCCGAAACACTGGGTCGTCTAACATGGTCGGTTGTAGTCTCCATGTAGGGAGACCCGGAACCCCACCCTCCCAGGCCAGCACAACACAGTGGGGATTGTGGTCGGAGTGCGTGCGCCCCCAGTATTCTGATTTCGAAACATAAGGGAGTAGGCAGGAGGACCCAAAAACCTATCCAGTCTAACGTGCAAGTTGTGAGGGGTCGAAAAGAAGGAATATACCCTCTCTCCTGGGTGATGTTGTCTCCAAACGTCAATCAGACCCCAGCCCCGTGCCCAGCCATTCAATGCCACAGAATTGGTCGTGGCAGCTGTGGACCTTAGGGGAGGAAAGGGGAGGAAAGGCTCTATCAATCCCCACATTTAAGACACTATTAAAATCTCCATCTAACAACCATGGAATCTCACACCACCTCCCCAAAACAAGAGATAGGTTCTCGAGGAATTGGCCCTGGTCCACATTCGGTGCATATACATTTCCCAACAGTACAGGACGTCCATCCAATTTACCCTTCACCAGTACATATCTACCCTCCTTATCCATAAGAGCCTCGTCCACTGCAAACGGTGTCCCAGGACGTATCCAGATAAACAGGGAGTAATCTGTGGCATATATTTTACCTCTCCACCTACGCTGTAAACGAGTAACCTCTAATGCATTTAAGTGCGTCTCTTGCAGTAGCGCTATATGCACATTGTGACGCTTTAAATAGGAATACACAGCATATCTGCGGGAAGGCGTGCGGAGACCCCGGACATTCCAGGTAAGTATCACGTGACCCATGGCAACACCAAGAGAAGCGTACAACAATGGATATTGATCCCCCCGTCCCAAAATTCACTGTGTGACAGTCGAACATATACAACGACATTTTCATTATCCCCCCACCGGAGTCATGCAATAAAAGGGAGATGGGAAATATCAACTAGGGAGGAAAAAAACCAGATTATGTGCGCTCGGAATGTGACTTCCTTTCCTGTGATTCGTGGCTAGGTGGTCTTGAGCTCTAACCTGACAGCTCCGAGCTTCAGTACGTTTAAAAAGTATTTACTAGTCTTGAATCAAGCAGGCACTTTGCACTTATTCTTGAAGGTGTAGTCTTCGAATGAGGTGGCCAGGAACAGCTGTGACTAATTCAGTTGCAAGTTTTTACTTTGACAGGTTCTGTATGCTTTGAAGGGCCTTCTCTGTGTGTTCTGTTATTGAGATGTTGTCATTCGAGCAACCTTCCGACAGCTCCCACTGAGTGTCCAACTCCTGCTTGGTCACTCGCATGCAAAACATTCCGAAACAAAAGGAATGCACAAAAATATGCATCCTTAATAGACTTTGTATTTTCTGTCCAGATCTTCAGAGAGTCACAGCTTGTGCTAGCGAGATGAATCTATTGATGGCTTTCGCTTAATGTATGTGTTCCTAGGACGATCATGAACATCCTTGCGATTAAAAACGATTCAACTGTCTTTAGAGTGAAACCTAAACCTCAAAGTGCTTGCAAAGCTAGTGATGTGGCTTCTATGAGGCTCCAATACAAAGGGTTTCTGTTGAGCCAGTGGTCAAGAACCCAAAGCTACAGAGGTGGGCTGCTACTGGAGCACTGAATTTGATGAAAAGTCTTAGAGCTATATTCAGGCAAAATAGGAGCACCACAAATTGGCAACATTAGTTGTCGTCAATAAAGAGCCTATGTTTTTATCATCTGCTAAAAACCTCAAGATGTACATGCTGCCTACACTTTTATGGTGCAAGCTTGACATCATAAAATATCCCAAATTCAACACGAAGGCTACACCTTCAAGAATAAGTGCAAAGTGCCAGCTTGATTCAAGACTAGTAAATACTTTTTAAACGTACTGAAGCTCGGAGCTGTCAGGTTAAAGCTCAAGACCACCTTGCCACGAATCACAGGAAAGGAAGTCACATTCCGAGCGCACATAATCTGCCTATTCTACATCTGTAAACTGTCTTGGGCAGCTCGACAACTAAGCCATTAGGCAAGTGAACGTGCTATGCGACTGAGCAGGAGTCCAGAAATGAAAACTGGTTGCCAAACAACTGGACCTAGTTTTTGCAAAGCAGAGGTCTGTACCACTGGGATCTATGTGAAACTCCACAAAATGTAAAGATCCAGCTACTCACTAGTAGCTGGTGATATCCTCTGAGGCTGAGGGGAAGCTTTCTTAATTCCGTGGGTACAGGAGGAATCGTGTCGTCATAATCTCTTACAAGGATGGCCCAGACAATACTTACTCAGATTTTCTTGATCAGTGAAATGACCCAACTGCAAACCATCATTAAATCATTTGTGTATTACAACAACGACGTATTGTTGTTAACATAGATGCATTTTTATATAAAGAATAAATCAGTATAACATATCCAATGTAAACATTTACAGTACAAAAACAGGTGATATATACAACAGTACATCAATATAGCAACACTGGCACCACTCCACGATCCCTGTAAGCTTTGTAATATACATTCAATCTAGGGATCTGGTAAAGTCCAAAATCCTCTTAACTATACAGTTTCATAAATCCACAGTCTCTTGTAGTTTAAATCCTTATGTTTCAACTGTTCAGAAAGGACTGAAACACCATATGGTGTAATCAGTGATGTTCAAGAGGACAAACTGTCGACGTTTCGGTCTCAGATGGCACAACATGTCCCCAAGACCATCATCAGGACTCAGTGTTGAAATGGTATCAAACCTGCAAAGTACATGCCACCAAATTAAGTAACTTCTGCCAAAAGGTTCAACAGATGCCTTATGCATCACACAATCTCACCGAAATATGACTTGTAAATGGGTAATATAACTTTAACTCCGACAGCAGACCGCCCAAACAACTCCTTCAGTTACTTAATTCGGAGCGAGAATCTGGATCGCACATTCCGGTGTTTCCCGGCACCAAAGTGACTCTGGCTCAGATGAGGGAATACTATATCTCCCTCCATGCTGTTTTTGGCTCTCGGCCTCCCACTGGTGCGCTTCTCATCCTCGAGGAGGTCAGTGAGGATACTACATATCCCACAATGCCTCACGATGAGCTAAGTGGGAGTTTGGTATAAATGGAGAAACAAAAGAGGGACTCACTTAACCGTGATCAAGACTTGTTTGTCGAAATGTGTTGGTGATGGTGTTCTGTGTGGCAATGATTGGCCACTAATAAATACTACTGCATAAACCACTCCTGGATATATATATATTTGAAAAAGGTCTAGGTAGACCGAAATGCATCAGGACTAAGAATGCCAGCGCCAGCGCTTTCAAATTGAATTAAAATCCTTTTCATCTCACCTAATGTGTGCGGCTCACTCCTTTCGTTGAAGAGAGGTCTGTTGTCATATATATATATATATATATATATATATATATATATATATGTATTTATGTATGTGTGTATGTGTATGTATGTATGTGTGTATGTATGTATGTGTATGTGTGTATGTATGTATATGTGTATATATATGTATATGTATGTATGTGTATATGTGTATATATATCTATATGTGTGTGTATGTGTGTATATATGTGTATGTGTGTATATATGTGTATGTATATGTGTATATGTATGTATATGTATGTATATACATGTATGTGTATGTGTGTGTATATGTGTATGTAAAACCCCTTTTTACTCACCCAAAAGCCTCCTCCTACTGTTATGACCTCCAAAAAAAAAAATCCAAATCCTTCACTCTTCTGTCCCTCCACTATCCTTTTCAATCAAAATAACAGACTAACATGTTCACTTCTCAAACTCCATATTCCACTATACTAATTCACCACTAATCCTTTATGGGTTCCAGAGTAGCGTGCTACTCGCCAATAAAGCGTTTCAACACCCCATCAGGGTTACAAGCGCTATATAAATGCAAACCTTTTTCCCTTTTCTACCCCTCCCCAACCCTTCTCAATCCAAATAACTGACTAACATATCCACCACTCAAATTACTTTCATGTTTCACCATACTTATTCAACACTAATCCTTATGCGTTCCAGAGTAGCGTGCTACTCGCCAAAAAAGCGCTTCAAAACCCCATCAAGGGTAGCAAGCGCTATATAAATACAAACCTCTTTCCCTCTTCTATCCCACCACCTACCCTTCTCTATCCAAATAACTGAATAACATATTCACCACTCAAATTACTTCATATTTCACTATACTAATTTTCAACACTAATCCTTTATGGGTTCCGGAGTAGCGTGCTACTCGCCAGAAAAGCGCTTCACCGGGGAGACCAATTATTTCAGCGCGAGATGGACTCTTAGAACACACGTCACAATATGTAGATTATTATTTGCAAGGACATGTTCAATCCTTACCTTCTTATGTACGAGATACCGGTGATTATTTAAACAAACTGAGAGACTGTGAATGGCAAAGTGATTATTTATTAATAGCGCTTGACGTCACGTCACTGTATACCAGCATTAGACATGTTGACAGCATTAGGGCATTGAAACATTATTTGTCTGTACGGTCAGATTCATCCGTACAGCACAGTCAGATGTAGGTGGAAATGGTTGAATATTGTCTAGTAAATATTGTTTTCATGTTCAACAATATGCACTATCAACAAATACGAGGAGTAGCCATGGGTGCCAGCTTCTCCCCCAGCTATGCGTGTTTACACATGGGCTGGTGGGAGGAGCTGGTACTCGCAACCGAATACAGTGATTGCATGCAAAATAATATCATATTATGGCTTCGTTTCATTGACGATTTGTTTGTCATTTGGAAGGGCACACATCAGGAAGCGCAGGAGTTCATCAATTCAATCAATGTGAACACACAAAATTTACACTTTACTGCTACAATAAGTGAAACCACAGTCAAATTTTTAGACACTGAGGTGTACATACATAACAACCATATAGAGACTAAACTGTATCGTAAAGAAACAGTGGGAAATTTAACTTTACATGCCAGCAGCGCCCACCCAAGACATTTAATAAACAACATCCCCTATGGGGAAATGCTGAGACTGAGGAGGGTGAATAGTAACCTAGAATCTCTTAAAAAGGCACAAGAAGAAAGCAAAGTCAGGTTCCTAGAAAGGGGATATTCACTCAAAACTATCAAAGGGGCCATAGCTAAATCAATGATCCCGAATAGATTAGAGCTGATTAAGAACAAACCAGGGAAACAAGTAAGCCAGCAAGAACAACTAGTATCACATGCCACTCGAGTTAAATCCAAAGCTGATGATTTCAGGATAATTATGGAATATAGTAGACAACACAAGGAGTTACGGAGCATTATTACATGTAACTGGCCACTAGTATTGGGTGATCCAGTGATAGGACACACTTTGTCACAAAAGGTTGCCATCACACATAGAAGGGCGCCCTCTATGTGGGATAAATTGGTAAAAACAAGCCCTGAATTGATTGAAAGTTGCAGCTGGCTTAAGTCTCATAAGGGGTTTTTCAGATGTAAGACATGCAAAGCATGTCAACAAGGGATAAACAAAACTACATATACAACCCCGTTTAGCCCTGTGGAAATTAAAATCAACAAACTCCTGACATGCAAAACCGAGTATGCGATTTATGTTTTGGTGTGTCCTTGTGGGCTACAATACATTGGAAGTACAAAACTTCAAGCTCATAAACGTGTACTTCAGCACATCAGAGCTATCACAAACCAGGACAACACATACCCGGTGGCAAGGCATTTTAAGGATTATCACAAGTCAAGGAGTCAAGAATTAAAATACTTCCTTATAGACTCTGTCCCTCCCAGAAGAAGAGAAGGAAATAGAGAGGCTAAGCTACGCAGACTTGAAACCAGGTATATCCTTGAAATGGACTCTAAACACCAGGGGGGCTGAACACAACAGAAGATATGTACACCTGTCTCTAGTAATTTAAAAGCAACTATTTGCACTGGTATATACAAGTCAGAAGGATTTTTATGTTTTATATCTGATGTTTTATGTTATTTATATATTTAATATTTAAACATTTGTGACCTGTCCTATATCACAAAGCTGCAATAAGGAGTACAAAAGAAATCATGAATATACAGGATGTAAGCAAGCAGATTTATCTGTGTACACATTGACCCACTAAATACAAAATGAAATTATGAAATGGGGATCTCACGGTATTGAAACCATGATTTTGGCAGATCTGATGGTTTAATGAGAATTACCATCTTGATACGTATCATTATTGATACAATACCAGCAGGTACAATGAATATTGTAATTGTACAACAGGAGAAAATATTTATTAATAATTGAGCACTCAGGCACTTACACTTTTTGCACATTTTGCACATTGGACTAAGAATAGGGACCAACAAAAGAGCTGGTCGTAGGAAACAGTAAATATCCAGCAACAATATCTTGTTGCACATTGCATTTTTTTGCACATATTTAATATATTTTACATAGTAAATTATGAATATGATTGTAGGACAGCGCGATGAAATTAATGACTGTCCGCAAGGGATGATAATTAAACAATAAGGTTTTACAGGATTATCTTGGATGGACAGATTTTTTGCAATCATTGGCTATTTAAATATTTATATATTTATATAGGTATTTATTTATTAATGTAATAGTTGATGATGTTTAAATTGTTTAAATTATTATCAAGCCCAATGCAACAAACGCATTAATGCAACAAACTGCTATTTACGGAGTGGAAAACAGTTAAAAAAGTATTTCTTTCATGTCCATACCTGTTTATATTCTCTGCACGAATCACAAAGCACTTTGTCACTTTAAAACAGAAAAAATAGAACTGCAATGATGTCATGTGATCAAGGCTCTTGAGGAGTTGAAACGCCTTATGGCGACATCGTAATAAAAATCTAAAATACAGCACCTACTTTGCGGTCTGTGTCCGTATGTGGCGGGGAGGAATCTCGAGTGCCAACGGAGAGCGAGATATATATATATATATATATATATATATATATATATATATATCTATGTGGCTATAGGTGGATATATATGTGTATTTATGTATGTGTATGTATGTATATGTATGTATGTGTTTATGTATGTATGTGTGTATGTATGTATGTATATATATGTATGTATGTGTATATATGTATGTGTATATGTGTATATATATCTATATGTGTGTGTATGTGTGTATATATGTGTATGTATATGTGTATGTATATATGTGTATGCTTATGTGTGTGTATATATGTATGTGTATGTGTGTGTATAAATATGTATGTAAAACCCCTTTTTACACACCCAAAAGCCTCCTCCTACTGCTATGACCTCCCAAAAAAAAAATATCCAAATCCTTCACTCTTCTATCCCTCCACTATCCTTTTCAATCAAAATAACAGACTAACATGTTCACTTCTCAAACTCCATATTCCACTATACTAATTCACCACTAATCCTTCATGGGTTCCAGAGTAGCGTGCTACTCGCCAATAAAGCGTTTCAACACCCCATCAGGGTTACAAGCGCTATATAAATGCAAACCTTTTTCCCTTTTCTACCCCTCCCCAACCCTTCTCAATCCAAATAACTGACTAACATATCCACCACTCAAATTACTTTCATGTTTCACCATACTTATTCAACACTAATCCTTATGCGTTCCAGAGTAGCGTGCTACTCGCCAAAAAAGCGCTTCAAAACCCCATCAAAGGTAGCAAGCGCTATATAAATACAAACCTCTTTCCCTCTTCTATCCCACCACCTACCCTTCTCTATCCAAATAACTGAATAACATATCCACCACTCAAATTACTTCATATTTCACTATACTAATTTTCAACACTAATCCTTTATGGGTTCCGGAGAAGCGTGCTACTCGCCAGAAAAGCGCTTCAGCACCCATCAGGGGTAACAGATGCTATATGAATGCAAACCTTTCTTCCCATTCTATCCCTCCGCTATTCTTCTCACTCCAAATAACTGACGAATATCCACCACTCAAATTACTTTCATATTTCACCATACTAATTCACCACTAATCCTTTATGGGTTTCCGGAGTAGCGTGCTACTCACCAAAAAAAAAAAAAGCGCTTCAACACCCCATCAGGGGTAACAAGCGCTATATAAATACAAACCTTTTTTCCTCTTCTATCCTTCTGCTATCCTTCCGAATCCAAATAACTGACTAACCTATCCACCACTTAAAATTTACTTTTATGTTTCACTTTACTAATTCAACACAAATCCTCTATGGGTCCCGGAGTAGCGTGCTACTCGCCGAAAAAGCGATTCGACGCCTCGTCAGGGGTAGTAAGCACTATAT
Organism: Calotriton arnoldi; assembly: GCA_963921515.1. Classification (NCBI taxonomy): domain Eukaryota; kingdom Metazoa; phylum Chordata; class Amphibia; order Caudata; family Salamandridae; genus Calotriton; species Calotriton arnoldi. The sequence goes on from CAWUFW010000763.1 coordinate 250,118, forward strand.
AAATGCAATTACAACAATACAATATAAGGGCAACTCCCAAAACAGCAGGGAGTCGTCCAAACGCAGCAGACAGCAGCCCAGCCGCCCGCCCTACTGACTCCAACAAGTTAGGGAGAACAGGGGGTAGTGAAACCATGCAGGGTACACTCTCGAAGTCCCCTCCCAAAGACAACCAATAGGCATTGCCGTAGCACAAACCCGAGAGAATTTAAGAATGTCAACACCCCCAGGAACCATTGAACCAACCCCATCTTGTTTTATGCAAACACAGAGATCCCCGGTACATCAGGTGCCCCCCACATTAAGGCAAATAACAGTATCCATCAACACATGTTCAGAGCAACCAGTTTTATACAATACCATCTGCTGTTTGAGGTGTAACGTTCGGCTCCGGCTTCATAATAGCACATAGACATTAGAAACATTAGAAATCCCTTCACCCATCCACAGTAATTCAAACCACAACACCCAGAAGTGCAATTTCAGGACAGCCATTTTCATACGATACCGTCTGGCATTCTCAGGGACATCTTATCCGATGAGTCCACTATCGAGGAACCCTCCCCCCCAGTGGAATGTAAAGAAGTGTCTACTTTGTCCACAATACGAACCACCTCCTGTCACTCTCTACGGATCTGGTCCGGGCCAGGCACCGCCGCCGATCCTGGAAACTGCCTGCCAGACCGCCGTCGCCAGGATCCTCTACCACCTGCCTCCCCAGACCGTGTCGCAGTAGTGCCCGTAGGTCTTGGGCCAGAAAATTACCCGACGTCTCCAGCCAGTCCCAGACATCCTGAGGCGTGTCAAAGAACCTGGACTTCCCATCATAGACTACACGGAGCCTGGCCGGGAACATCAACGAATAGGAGAGATTGAGCTGCTGAAGCTGACGTTTAACCGGTAGAAAAGACCCCCGCTGGCGTTGGACTCTCATTGTGTAGTCCGGAAAGAACAACACCTTGGCGTTCTCATATTGAATGTCATCTAGTTTCCTCGTCTCCCGGAGGATCACGTCCCGATCCCGGAAGTGTAGTAGTTTAAAGATGAGGGGCCGTGTCCTGGCACCGGGGGCTGGCTTCCTACCCGGGACGCGATGCGCCCGTTCTATGGTAAAGAATGGGGAGAACTCGGTGTGCGGTAAGATGGTTTTAAGCCAGTGTTCCAGGAAGCCGACCGCGTCCCGGCCCTGCGCACCTTCCGGCAGTCTAATCACCCGGATATTGTTCCGCCGTGAGCGACCCTCTGCATCCTCAATGCGATCTTCAAGATAACGGATCCGAACCTCATGGGCATTCTGCTGTTTTTCCTGGAACTCCGTGGCTGGCTTCAATTCGACAACTTCTTGTTCTACAGCCGCGACCCGATCCTTCAAGTTCTGATGGTCAGCATGTAGCAGATTGAGGTCCATAGCCACCTTGTCCAACTTGGCTTCCAGGGATGCGCTAGAGCGCTCAATGGCCTGCAGGAAAGTATCTAGGCGATCATCAGGAGCCGGCCGCTCCCCCGTCGGCTGTGGAGGATCAGCGTCGCCAGCATCCGCCGCCTGCGAGGAGGCCCTCGACCCGGTCCCCCTCGTGTGTCCCATTCTCCCGTACAAGACCAGGCACGTCTGCTGTGTCTGTCCCACGGAGTCCTCCTGCAGCACCTCTCGGCTCAACAACAGCTCTCTCCTCCGTAGATCACGACCGCAGTACTCGCCCCACTTCCACGTCGCTCACTTCCGCAAGCGGAACCAGGGGGCCCCCTCCTCACACTCCACTGTTACCAGAGCACCGGGGCTCAGCGCTGCCCCTCCGATCCGTAATGCGGCACCACTGCACTCCTATGCCATATGCTCGTGACCAAGTGTGCCCCTCTACGTCATACGCGTTTTCCCTCTTACAGCACACACCCAAGCAATGTCACCGCTGCTCAAGATATTTCTGCCAGCTCGGCCAGTCAGGGTGACCCACACCTGTGCCCCTTTACACACACTGGCTGTCCGATCGGGGGCCACCAACCCAAACTGGCTCCAACCATACGCCTTTTTTCATCTTGTGGCTCACTTCAGGCCTGCCAGGCCCTCCCGCCACTGTGTCTGCCTCCAAGCAGCTCCTGATATCACTTTACCGCCTTACTCACTGGGGCCTCCTTCTGCCAGTGCTGGCTTCAGACTGCTTGTGGGCACCTCTGCTCTTTTTCCCCATCAGCGATGAAGGAGGAAGCGTATCTCCCGACACGGCCACAGTCAAGGTGCGCCACACTCTCCCTGGTTTGTCCACAGGCCGGCTGCTGACTGTCTGCTGCTGTTCGGGAGCAGGCCTCCCCGTGCGCCGCCCCGCACCACCGTCCTGCGGGGGCGCGATGTGTGTAATGATCCGGGCCCGGGAAGCGGGGCCCAGACACCAGCGCTCCACCCGGCTGATCGAAGCCGCAGTTCTGTCGCCACTCACCAGTGCCTCAGTATACGCAGAGGGGGCACTACTCCCGATTCAGGGGTCAACTTCACCTTTTGCCGTCCCGCACCCCTGCCTCGTGGGGGCACGGCATGTAGCGTTATTCGGGTCCGGGCGGCGAGACCCAGCCACAGGCGCCCCGCCCAGCTGATCAACGACGCGGCCCTTCAGCCGCACGTCGGCGCTCCACCGGATATCGCGGGCCACTCGCCCTCTGGGTCCCGCGGCGATCACTGCTGGCCCCCGGGGGGTGCACTAGGGCATCATCCGCGTCCCGGTAACATCAGATGCCGGCAATACAGGAAAAATGTGCCGGATTAGGGGGATATACGACGGAGCGTTCTCAGAACGTGTCCGCCATGCTGCCCCTGCAGACCACGCCCCCTCCCGCCTATCCACTATTGTTAGACTTGGCATCTTTTGGCGTGTTTCCCCTGACTTTTTGCTTTCTGACCTCCCGGTTTTGACTCTGTTTTTGCTGGTGTGATGATTCTGCGCACTTTCCTCACTGCGGTCCAGTGGGAAAGTGCAAGTGCTCCTGTATAAAATGTGTTATGGATTGGTGTTTCCATGATTGGCCTATTTGGTTTATGTGTCAGTCCCTTGTAAAGTGCACTGCGAGTGCCAGGGCCTATAGACCAAATGCTGTTGGTGGGCTGCAGCACTGGATTGTGCCACCCACGCAAACAGCCCGTAAAGTGTAACTCGGGCCTGCCATCGCAGAGCCTGTGCGCAGCCTGGGGCTGCCATGTCGACTTGGCAAGTGCACACACTTGCAAGTCCCTAAACCTTCCCTTTGCTACATGTTAGTCACCCCTAAGGTAGGCCCAAGGTACCCCTGTGGGCAGGGTGCGTTGTACGCGAAAGGTAGGACATGCCCGGGTGTGTGCGGCATGTCCTGATAGTGAATTACAGCCTAGTTCGTTTTTCACTATTGCAAGGCTACCTGTTCCCCCTAGGCCAGAACGGGCGGTTTTGATTATTACAGTATATAATCCTAACTGACCCCGGGAACATGGTAGAAATTCGAGTTTAGTATGCCTGGACTCAGAATGATAAAATGCAGCTTTTAGTAAGGTTGGTTTTACCATTCTGAAAATACCACTTTTAGAAAGTGGGTATTTTCTTGCCTAACCATCCAAGCCTGCCTCTGCGAGGTTGTGTATTCCTTGTCTGGAATGTGAGTGACAGGGGCTGGGGGATGCCAGGAGACAGGGTGAGTCAGCGCAGGGCTGAATAGCCAGATCGACCTGTAGATGGGTGGGAGGGGTCGCACCTGGGCCCTGAATAGGACAGTGCCTTCCCTCCACAATGCTGGCTCCACCTCCTGTGGTGCGTCTGATGTCCCTGGCCTACTCACTGAAAGAAGGGACGGAGACTTGTCAACAAAGTGCTCCAGAACTGGTTTGGACTAGGCGAAGGCCTCTCTGCCTTCAGAGAACAAAGGAATTTGGGATATAAATATTGGGGCCCTGACCCCATGAATTTAGATCTCGCTGGAATCAAGGAACCTGCCAAGACGAAGAGCTGGAAGAGCTGCCAGGAGGAGTACTGCCCCTTTGCTGTGTTGTTGCTTTGTTGGGTTGGCCTGCAGTGGCTGCTTCTGTCTTGGGCAGTGAAAGGACTGGACTGAACTTTCTACGAACTTGTGCTGAGTATCTCCAAGGGCCAGGAACCGAGCTGGCCTCCTTTAAGAAGTCTCAGGGACTGCAAAGACTTCACAAGCCTCTGGGTACCGCTTCTGGAACGCTGTTTCAGTTGCCACAGAGGAAGGGAACTGCAACCGACTCCGTCAACCGAATCCATCCCTGGCCGGTGACCTGTTTGCACCGCAGACCGCATCGCCCCGCTTCGCATCGCAACCCTGGTCTCACCGTGGGCGACGTCCGACGCCGCCAACATCGAGCCGCTGCTTGCACCGTGACCTGTGGGCACCGCAGTTCGCATCGCATCGCTTCACTGGGCCAGCCGGACCAGACCGACACTCTCGCTGCAACTGGCTCAAGAGTCGAGACCGCACCGCATTTGGGGCACCGCTCGCACGTCTGCGACGCACCGCTCCGACTCGCACCGCTGTCCGACGCCAGCTCCCGCACTCCGGCTAGGTCGCCTGCATCGCAACCTGTCAGCACCGCATCGAGCATCGTCTCACCCTGCATCGCACGCCTTGGACTCACCGACTCCGTCTGCACGACGCTCATCGAGCCGCTGCCTGCACCGCATCGAGGGACACCGCACCTTGCATCGCTCCGTCTTGCACCGCAACCGCGACGAACGCCGACCGGCTCGTACACTCCGTACCAGCCACAACGAGAAAGGTACTGTAACCGAGTCTGTTCATGACTCTGCTGGCCCGTATCGACGCGGTCGGCTGGAACTGTTAGACTCTGTGGTTTTCAGCATCACGGTAGGCTCGGACGGAGCTACCGACTCGTACGAACTTTGCTTTTGTGCTATTCCTGCAAAGAAGAAGTTAACGTATCAAGTATTCATTCGTAAAGTATAGTATTGTGGATTTTTGTCGTAATTGGTCTTGTCTTGAGTATATAAAATATTGGTTATTTTTCTAAACTGGTGTGGTGTCCGTTTGTAGTGCTTACACTGTATTACTGCTGGTTATGTGCAAATGCTTTACACACTGCCTCTGAATTAAGCCTGACTGCTCGTGCCAAGCTACCACGAGGGTGAGCAGGGGTTACTTCACGAGTGTAACAACCCTTACCCTGACTAGGAAGAAGGGTCCCTACTTGGACAAAGGTGCAAGCCCTTGCCAACTAGAGATCCCATTTCTAACAACTATACTTACACATTGGCCCACAAGCCATGGATATTGGGTGGGGACTTTTACTGTATCATAGATAAGCAGTTGGTCCGCTCCCACCCACCGTTACCAACCTTCCCGGTGGTGACAGCCGCTGCTTACCTGTCCCAGTGGCTTGCACATTGGTTGTTACTAGACTGCTGGTGCTCGCTGCACCCTGACAAGAAGGAGTACTCTTTTTATTCGCCAGCCCATGATTTACATGTGAGACTGGACTGCATACTCTATGACCCAGCCACTAGGCTGCATGCCCTGGGAGCGGAATATCTAGAAAAGACATTCTCTGATCACAACCCATTGCAGATACTGTTGAAGTGGGGTGGCCACGACCGCCGGTTCCTACTTGGCGCTTGCAGCCAACCATGCTAGAGGACCAGGTCTTCAGGAATGGCACTAGCGAAGCACTGCTGCAATGTCTGACTTTGAACTGGGGCACTGCCTCTTCCAGACTGACAGACTGGGAGGCCTCTAATGCTGTACATAGAGGGCATTATATCCATGCAGTGGTGGGGGTCAGGGCAAACCTGCAGAAAGATTTGATACATATTGAAAGTTGATTGGGTGTACTAGAAGCAGCAGCTCAGGCTGACGGTGCGAAACAGGGAGAATTGAGTCACTAGAGCGACATGCTCAACTGATAGAACAACTACGCCGCTTAGACTTTCGGGTGTACCAAGCCAAAATGCATGCGGAAGGTGACAATCAGGCCATTTATTAGCATGGCTCCTGCGCAGTGCTACGCCACCTACACCTATCACTATGATCAGAATGACCCGACACTCATGGCTACCAACCAAGTGGAAAAAAATACCACATTTACCACTCACTATCAAGCCTTATATGATCCTCCTTTCTTTGACCACCCGGCTGACATACAAAGATTTCTTACCTTGGTTATATTAACCACTATCGACCCCCTGGATATGGAGGAGCTTAATGCACCCATTACACTACAAGAAGTGAGAGGGGCAATACGGAGTGCAGCCACTAATAAAACCCCAGGCTAGATGGACTCCCCATCGAATTTTATACGGCATACGTGCACCAGTTGGCCCCCAAGTTGTTAGAACTATAACAAACTGCCCTGTCAGTAGGTCAACCCCCATCATTACTCTGGGAGTCATTACTGGTGTCATTCCCGAAGCCAGGGAAGGATCCCTTGGAGCTCTCCTCGTATGGACCACTGTCCATGCTTCAGTCGAACTACAAGATCTTGAGCAAGATTATAGAAGGCCGACTATACGAACACATGCCACGCCTGGTCCACTCAGATCAGAATGGTTTTGTGCCCGGCAGGTCTACCACCCTTAACATCAGTCGCTTGCACAGGGTGATGGAGCTCTCTCCGATCAAGTGGCCTTATGCAGCATGCATGGTACTGGATGTAGAGAAAGCATTCGACACAGTGGACTGGGATTACTTATTCTCGACCCTAACCACTATTGGCATCTCGGGTAGGCTACATAAACTTATCCGCCTCCTATATGTGGAGCCAGCTGCTAGTGTGAGGATTGGTCACTGTATCTCCCCCTCATTCGGGGTAAGCAGAGGAACACAGGAGGGCTGCCCATTGTCTCCTCTGCTTTTCACTCTGGCGATGGAGCCTCTCGCACAGTGACTTCGGCAAGAAGGGCAGGATTGGGTCATTCCACTAAATGCTGAGCTCCACGTAGTCTTGCTATATGCGGACATCTTAATTTATATCTGTGACATCCGAGAGGGCATACCAAGCATATTGAGCTTCCTGCTGGACTTTCAAGCTGCCTCTGGTTTGGGTGTGAATTGGGCTAAATCGTGTCTCTACCCACTTCACCCTAATTGTCCTCCACAACACATAGTTGTAGACACTCTCCCTTTGCGGTGGGAGCCCCGCACATTCTGTTACCATGGCATTAATATCTATCATGCGACGCAAGATCTCATAGATGACAACCTCATTAAGGCTATTGCCTTTTTACAACCTCAAATGGCATTCTGGAGCACATTACCATTCACGGTGCAAGGTAGAGAGTCGCTATCCAAGATGGTCATGTTCCCCGCCTACTGTACTACTTTCGCAATCTCCTGGTGCATCTTCCAAAATCTATATTTAATACATTATACTCAGCCCTAGGGAGTTTCATTTGGAACAGAGGTAGGTGGAGAGTTGCACTTCGCAAGTTACAACTCCCAGTGGACAAGGAGGACTTAGGAACCCCTAATTTTGAACACTATTATCTGGCAGCACAGCTCCAATGGTCCATATATTGGCTGGCAGGACATTTTACAGAGGAATTAGGGCACCCCAAACGCTGAGCGGGCACAGCGGGAGGTTCAGCAGGCCATGCTTCCAAAAGCCAGAACACCACCAGATTTGAATAGTCTATTGAAGGTAGCATGTGGTAGTGTTCACCATGGTCTACTCCTTATGCCTTCCATCCCTCAATATTCACCAGAAATCCCCTTAAGCTCCATCGCATTGTTTGCTGACATGGTAGGATGGGAAGGCTTAGAGTTATGGAAGTCAGCAGGGGTGAGCATGCTGGGTGCCTTATATGATGACTATGTGCTCCTGCCATAGGCTGCAGGAGGAAAACAAGCTAAAGGTGGGTCATTTCCTGACTCATGGTCATCTGTTAGCTGAGATGGCCCGACTATGGTACATCACGGATGCAGAGCCAGACCAGCACCCATTGGTACATGCACTCCACATAATAGGTGTGGGGGTCATTGACTGATCCCGTGTTTTTTTTCGCGTGTTGACCTACTCCATGCACGACCTGTTGTCCGCGACCCATAGGCATTGGGAGAGGGACGCGGGGAGGGAACTGACCACAAAGGGGTGGGCACTACTGTACACAATAAAACAATCGCGAAATGCTAACTTTCAATATATACTGCATAACATCCTGCATCGAGCCTACCTCACGCTAGCAACACTACACCAGATGTTTGGGTCAGTCTATCTCAAACTGATGTCATAGACCAGCGGCAGATATGGCTCACATGTTTTGGAACTACCCAGTAGTTGTCGCTCTGGGGTGATGTTTCCAACGCATTGGCGGAAGTGACCGGTCGCACCAATATATGTACGATGGAGGGTACATTACTGGGACTGTATAAGCGTTCAAAAACAGCAAAGGACATGAATAAATGTATTGACTTAGCACTCCTTACAGTTCGCAGACTTACTGCCATGCACTGGAAGGCTCAGACACTGCTGAGTATTGTCCACTGGTGTGTGGTGACATTTAAGTGGGATAAGGCTGAGTCTGTGGAATTACGACGCAAAGAAGCACATGGTCTTCGCAGACTTCCCATAGCAGCAGACTAGGAAGTCTTACTGCAAGACTTACAGACTTACAAAGATGGGCTACTTTTATAGATTCCTGAAAATGATAGCTGCGGTGACCTCTAGGTGCTAAAAGTGGAAAGTGCGGGTTTCTTCTATCCCTTCTCTGCTTCGCCCTTTCAGGCCTCTGCAGACAATGGCGCATATGTCTCTGACCATGAGGATGTGAATTTGTGCACGTTATTACAGAGAAGTATGCCTCTTGATTAATGGTTACTGCCAAGATTTGGCGCGCACTAGTCTAGCCCGAAATGCTTGAGAAACACCTTACTTTTTTACAATAATGAATAATACGTGACCAGTTGTTGATTATTACAAAGTATGCCTTCTGTTTAATGGTTAATGCCAAGATTTGGAGCACACTAGTCTAGCCCGAAATGCTTGAGAAACATCTTAATTATTTAGAATAATGGATACTACATGACCAGTTGTTGATTATTACTTTATTGTTAGTTTGCAGAAACAAGAAGAGGGGACCAATAACTCCTGTCAGTTATATTGTATTTCAGCATTACTCTGGATCAAAGAATGGGTACCTAGCTCATGTTAATGTCACAGTGACTCTGATGCGATACTCATGAAACTGTGATGCGATATTGTTAAAAAAACTCCATTAAATTGGTTCAAAAAAATGTTTCCTTTTCAGGCTGCCTTCCAGACTCAGCTTCTGTATAGTGTAATACTTCTCACAGCAGGGTTGTCTTCAATCCAAATCAGAGCAACCAAAACAGGGGCACAGAGAGGTTAGTACTATCTACACCGAGCTATCAACAGACACACTAAGCACTAATTAGGAAAGAGACAAAATGCTGACCTCGCCTTAACTTCAACAGCAGACTACAGTCCCACCCTTCAACCACACCACCTACCAAATGGCAGTGCTCAGGAAGGCTAATCAGCAACCCCTCAAAGCAGAAGGACCTAATCTTCTAAAGCTAAAGAGAGCCCAACCTCCTTCCCCCATTTCAGTTTTTAGGTCTCCTCGTTCCAGCATCAGGAGTATCAGCAATACACTTCCAACTGTATAGGAAAGCAACCTCATCTCCATCTTGTGCATATGCATATCATGCACTGGATGGTAGCATTAGAACCTGGGCTAGCACATAGAAGCAGAACTTTACCCAAGTGGACCAGCAGACCTCCACTCCTGTGAATTAGATAAAAAGATCTGGTCACAACTACTGATTCAGAAAACAGTGTGATTGCCACCACTACTCTACATGCTAAACTCATTTTTTTTAAAACACAGTGGTCCACTATCCAATAAGGGCAGACTCTTACACCCTTCCAGGTTCAGGGCTTTACTCATGTCAAGGGACAGGCATAGGCCTTCCTACACACACTAGTCCTAGCAAGAGGCAGAGTCCAAATTCAAAAGCCAAGATATCAGATACTCTCCGTTTTGTACTCAGCATGAGAACGCTGTATACCACCCTGGTCCTAATAGGGCATGGCGCCTGTTTTTATTAAAACAGCCTTTAACTCACTATAAAGAGAATCTGTCATGCTTTCGTGCATGTTACATTACACAAAGTTACAAACATATTTTTAGGCACCTTGACATTAAACGATTTGCCAAGAATCACAGGATGTTAAGTCAACACGAGACTCGAACCATGTTCCCCAAGTTCCAAAGTCGGTAGCTCTGGCCATAACGCCACATTCACTCCACAGTTATGTAAAATATCTGTATTCCTGTTTAACATGGCATTTTTGTCCTTTTTTACATCAACTATCAGTCATGGAGCGTCTACTGAGACAAGAAAAAAATACCGGCTTTAGGGGAATTTTCCTAATTTGCATACCGATGGGTCATTAAAATGTTTTAAAAAAATTAAAAGCCAGGTGGGAAACCTGTCTGGGCGACCCAGCGTTCAAAGCGTCTCTCTTTTATGTCTATCAGCAACAGCCGCCTCGTTAAAGACAGCGTGAGCATGACATCACCGCCGCTTCCGCTCGCAGGCGGCAGAGATCGCGCGTGCGCGCAAGAAGAGCTTGGGCGGAGCGCACGAATCAGGCACGGCGGGTTAAGCTACACAGCCTACCTGTCGGACGGGAGGCCGCGGTCCTTTCAGGGCTCTGCTGTTGTCCGTCACAGCACGAAGATGAACCGGCTCGAGCCTGCCAAGTCAAGTTGGGTGGGAGCACACAGAAGCGTCCTGATGACGTAATGCACGGGGGCGGGAGCACAGTGAATGATTGACATTAGAAACCAAGGACGTGAATGTCACCGTGTCCATGGCGAGAACATAAGTTGTTCGTCTGCATGCACCCGTAGAATCATTGCACATACACACGTGTTAACTGTTACCCGGGTCGTTAACTGTTACCCGGGTCTTCATTGTAATAGTCTTACTATACGTTTTTCAGCTCTAACCAAATGTAATTGTGAATAAAACTATGTATGGAAAAGTTTCACCAAGACCACCCCTGGCAGACAGGATCCTTGGAAGAGACCCTCAAATAACTGATAAAGAGAGCAGTTGTATAAAGCACGAGACTCGAGCAGGTCAAGCCACAACCATATAACACACCAGCAATGCATCACTTCAAACCATACAACAAAGTTCAACACAGCAGCAACGCATCACTTCAAACTGTACAGCAGAACTTAAACATGGCAGAAGTGCATGACCGCATACTGTACATCACTGCTTCAACGCAGCAGCAATGCAGAGCTCCAGCATGACAGCAGTGCATGACCTCACACTGTACATCACAGCTTCAACGCAGCAGCAATGCAGAACTCCAGCATTGCAGCAGTGCATGACCTCACACTGTACATCACAGCTTCAACGCAGCAGCAATGCAGAACTCCAGCAGTGCATGACCTCACACTACATCACAGCTTCAACGCAGCAGCAATGCTGAACTTCAGCATGGCAGCAGTGCATGACCTCACACTGTACATCACAGCTTCAACGCAGCAGCAATGCATCACAACTGTACAGCACAACTTGAGCATAGCAGCAATGGATCACCTCAAACTGTACAACACAGCAGCAATGCATCACTCTATTGTACAGCACAGCAGCAGTGCATCACTCTATTGTACAGCACAGCAGCAGTGCATCACTCTGTTGTACAACACAGCAGCAGTGCATCACTCCAAACCGTGCATCCCATCAACAATGCACCACCCCAAAATTGTATAGCACATCGTCAACACAGACCGTTATAACCATTTGATAGCAAGCTTACTTCATGCACAACACAGGTAGCTGTGCTGTTCGCCTACATACGCAGTTTTAGGAGGACCGGCACGACGAGTAGGGTTTTTAAAAAGCTTATATTTTACCTGCCTGGTCCGTTAGAAAAAAGTTGGTTAAAACAGTGACATGCAGCATATTTTCACTTTTGAAATATAAATGCAGAACAGGAAACAAACAAATCACCTAAACAGGAGAACATTTCTGAATGACTAGCAAACAGAGGTATAACTGGCAAGATGCAAAAGAATACTGAGGGGTTTGCAAAAAATTCTTTCCCCCCATAGATGTTATCGGTTCTTCCAGAAAAGCAAGATGTAAAGCAATGGCCAGGGAATTTTACTGAGAAAGGTGGCCACCTCAGGCACAAGTAGCTGCATTATAAGGTTTAGACACCGAGCTGATACAACACAAACAGTGGCAATGCAAGGCTCACTCAAAACAGAAGTGCTTTACTCACACAGTGTAGGTAGGAGGGAAAGGTGCTGACACACAGGCAACCCTCATGAAACCCAGCAACTTTTTACAGGGAGATAGTAGAAAGTGATCGGCTCCGGAAGAAAGCTGAATTCCAGAATTGTATTCATGAGTTCGTTGGCCACGACTGAAAGCAGCTGGTCACTCCCAGGTCCCAAGAGCAACTGAATCATCTGTCCCTGCAAGAATCGGACACCACCATTCCGTTCTAGAACATGAAGAGACTGTGGTATCCTAGGTTATAGATCCACCTGGACAGCTGGTCTGTAACCTAGGAGTGATGCGTAGGGTGGCAACCAAGCCCGAGGTGGGAGAGAAACGGAAGGCTTGGCTGAGAGCAGCTGGGGTGGACCTGTGCTCAGTCTGTGGATGGGTTCTCTGTTATTTACAAATCTCAATAAAGATGGACAGATTGCCATTTCCACACTGGCGACGATCGTTCTACGCGTAACCTATGTCAACCAATCTTAAAAATAGAAATGATGAATCTCGCAAACTGAAGACACAAAGCTGAAGATATAAAGACCGCAGCTCGTCGGATCCCCAGAGACCCCAACACAGTACTCAAAAAGTCATATTCTATAATTTAAAAAAAAATTATTACGGACTCTTTGGGAGGCGGTTGGTCTCGAGCGACATTGCCTGCGCTCGTGAAGCATGACCCGCTAAGGGCGCCCCGAGCACAACAATCGAGTGCTTTGCACGCTTCCATGACGAAGATATTCTGCTTCTGACACAACTGGAACGCAGCAGCAGTTACATTGCGTGAAGACACACTGCGGCCATCTTTGAACAGGATTTGTCTTCGCATGTCTCGGTGATGCGCACACCGATCTCCACACTACATTTTAGGTGACATGGCTTAATTCAAGGTTTGCCTTTGCGTGTCTCGGTGATACGCACACCCATCCCCTCACTCAGCTTTAGTGATACCCACACGATAAGGGGTCGTAGGAGGCATCTGCCCAGCATGTCTCAGTGACACGCACACGTCTTTACAATTATATGTGGAAGGAGTGTGAGAAAGTGCCATCTTTCTTGCATGGTATGCCCCCACTTTTTGCTGAATTGCTGATGTACTTTGACTGAGTGTGCCCTGGGCTCCTGCCAATCAGGTGCCCAGGGCCTGTGTTCCTTCCCTAAAACTGCATTGTAGCCTAAACCCAATTGGCATCTCTGGCCACATGTCAGCCCCTGGTAAATGGTACCATAGGTACCCAGGGCACTGTGACCAGAGAAGGTCTCTAAGGGCTGCAGCACTTATTGTGCCACCCTTAGAGGCCCTGTACCCTGACACACACACACTGCCTTTGCAGGCTGAGTGTCTTGGTGCAGAACAAAACAGAGAGTCGACATGGCACACATCCCTGTGTGCCATGCCCACAAACACACTGCCCTGGCATACCTCAGTCACACCTCTAGCTTGGTGCACTATGCCAGTGGTGAGGGTATAGGTGCATGAGCCCTGTACCCCTACAGTACCCAGGTCCATTCCTGGGCACTGTAAGTGCAGTGCTGCCATTAAGAGTATATGGTGCTGGGAAGTCGTCATCACGAACTCCACAGCACCTGATGGCTACACTGAAGACTGAGAAGTTTGGTATCAAACTTCTCAGCACATTAAACCCACACTGATGCCAGTGTGGGATTTAATGTAAGATGCACGACAGAGGGCAACTTAGAGTTGCCCCCTGAACCTAACCCACAATCCACGTCCTGCCTGAGAGGCTGCCTAGGCTGCCACCCAGCAGACATGTTGCTGGACCCCTGGGTAGAGAGCCATCCGCTCTCCTGGGCCTGCAACAATGCACGTCCTGGGCGAGGTGCTTGGTCTCCTCCCCCAGGATGGGCAGGGGGAAGCTTCAAAGGCATGCCGCCTTTGTGAGCCTCCCCAGACCACTTGCTGTACTCAGCAACTGGTCCCCACTGGTTCTAGCCCCCACTCTGGCGGGAAACCCCAAGTGAGGAAAGGGGGTGTGCCAGCCTCTGCCAACCCCACCCCTCAGGTGGGGGAGGCGAGGTGAAGCACATCTCCGGGCTCTCGCCATCTTGAAGATGGGGAGCCCTGCCCAATCAGGACTAGGCTCCTGCCCCCCTCCCACTGGAGAGTGGCAGGATAGGGGGTGTACCCACCCCAGGGAAGGGACCCATTGGTCCCTGCCCTTTACCTACCTGTAACGCCCCTAAATTTAGTATTTAGGGGCACCCTGAACCTTCCTTCCTCAGATCCCGAATCCGAAAACAACCAAAAAGAACAAGAAGAAAGAAGACCTGCCGTGCAGCTGCTAACAAGAGGGAGACACCAACTGACTTGGCCCCAGCCCTACATGCTGTCGACCCTCGAACCTGCTCCTGCTAAACCCCGGCATCTCCAGTGGTCAGCAACCTCGAAAACCCCGGAGGACCTGACTGCCTTGTGACTCTAAAAAGACTGGGACTCCCACGAGCAGTGGTTCTGCTCAAAGCAAGTAACAAACCCCTGGTGCCAGCCAGGAACCGCGACTCCCGCACACTCTGCACCCGCCGAGCCCGGCCTGTGCCTGAGTGGACAAAGACCACGAGGACGTCCCCCCGGCGACTGTGACCAAGAATCCAGCACCCAAGGACCCTCCTCGACGCTCCTGGCGACGCCTGCAGCCTCAAAACCAGGGACCCCTCCAACCGCAACCAGCAGAGGGTAAGATTTCCCGACGCGAAAAGACACCCCTGCACCCGGCGCCCTGCGGCCCCCTGTGCCCAACTCCGGGGTGCCTACCTAACCTACAGCTTCCCAACTTACCTCTCGAAGTGGTGGTCGCACCTGAAGAATCTCCGTCCCCGAGCTTGCAGCCTTTGTTCATCTGGTAACTTCTCCATTGAAATCCATTGAGCGCCCGACGGCTCAAAAGCACCCTGCACCCAGCCGCCCGAGTGCCCCTGGGAGTGCAACACCTATCCTATTCTACTTCCCCACTTGCCCTGTGTAAGTCACCAGGAGCCCAGCTCCCACAGCCGCGTGGCCTGCCTGCTAGCAGCCACCAACCAAGGGCCCCCTGCCCGCCATAGGCTAACATTGGGCCTAACTCACGCTGCACCCGGCCGCCGCTGAGGGTGTACCAACTGTACCTACCTGACCCTGGGAGACCCCTGAGTCTATGCCCAGAACCTTAACTCTGCCAGTCGAGTACTTACCTGAAAGCCGATAACCTACATTTTCTCCATAGGGTAACATTGACTGGTTCCACTTGGAAATTCTTCTAAGTGTCGAGTTTTGAAACTTTAAAATATTCCTTAAAAATCGCCCGATCAACAAAAACGAAATTACTCACCTGTTATCAGGAGAGATCCCAGGGCTGGATCTTGGTGCCCAGCACTGATCCTGAAAAGTAACTTCAACTGTACTTACCGGTAACTTGATTTTCCTCCATAGGATAACATTGCCTGGTTTTTGCCAGAAATTCTTCGAAGTGTCGATTTTTGAAACATACAAATATTCCTTAAAAATCGCCTGTGTAACAAAAACGATTTCTTTCAACTGTTTACAGGAAATGCACCAGGGTTGAATCCAGGATCCAACCCGGAGTAAGAAAATCATACGCAAAGTAACTGAAACTGCTTTTACTTAAAAACTCCCATTGAGCTCAATGTTATAATTGTGTTTGAATTGTGTTGCCTATTGCAACAACTGTATCTATTGTATTTAAAAGTCTATTGCTTATTGAAAGTATACAACTACAGCATTTTATTCTGAGAAAGTATTTTGATACCTATTGTTGGTTCTAAAATAAAACAACTATATATTTTTATATACAAAACAATTGGCCTAGAGTTCAGTTCTTGAGTGTGTGAGACCATTTGCTGACTGAGTGTGTACAACAAATGCTTTACACTGTCCTCTGATACTGCCTTACTGCTCGACCAAGCTACCACTTTAGAGAGTAAGGTTATATCTAACTTTAGCCTCTGCCAAACCTCTGGGGACTGTGGACTCTGTGCACACTGAACCTTACTTTGGTTCAGTATATACAGAGCCACTTTCTTACAAGGAGCTACTCCATAGAGCTTCGGTGACACGCACACCAGCTTCAAGACAGAGCAGTGTCAGAAACGGGTGCTCATTGAGATCTACGTACTGGTCAACAACAGGTGACACACGCACTACTTTTCTCTCTGCACATGTCAGTGGTACCTATAACACTTGGGTAATATGTAGACATTCTAGGCGGTTAGTTGTATACAAAGTCTTTTTTATTACATAATCCTTTATTCCTTAGAAATCTAAACTGGAGTAACTCAAAGAAAAAGAAATTGAAGTGTTTTGTGTTGACAAGACCTGGTTTAGCTTTTATCAAATGAATCTTTAACGAGGACAAACCATCATGCAAAACGTTCCTACACCATCATTTTTTTAACTCTCCAGGAGAACAGCCTATAAAGTGGTCAAAATGGAAGAAGCTTTTTGCACACTATGCAAAGGTATGTGGTGCCTCTCTAAGTGCGGAAAGGAAGACCTCTTTGTTACTACATTGTCTTGGGTCAGAGGGGCAAGAAGTGTTTGAACATCGACCAGAATTGTCTGGAGACGATGTAGCAGACCTAATGAATACGAGATTGCTATATAAAAGCTCGATTTGCATTATCTACCTAAGTTAAGCACCATGCTGGATCTTGGTGCCCAGCACTGATCCTGAAAAGTAACTTCAACTGTACTTACCGGTAACTTGATTTTCCTCCATAGGATAACATTGCCTGGTTTTTGCCAGAAATTCTTCGAAGTGTCGATTTTTGAAACATACAAATATTCCTTAAAAATCGCCTGTGTAACAAAAACGATTTCTTTCAACTGTTTACAGGAAATGCACCAGGGTTGAATCCAGGATCCAACCCGGAGTAAGAAAATCATACGCAAAGTAACTGAAACTGCTTTTACTTAAAAACTCCCATTGAGCTCAATGTTATAATTGTGTTTGAATTGTGTTGCCTATTGCAACAACTGTATCTATTGTATTTAAAAGTCTATTGCTTATTGAAAGTATACAACTACAGCATTTTATTCTGAGAAAGTATTTTGATACCTATTGTTGGTTCTAAAATAAAACAACTATATATTTTTATATACAAAACAATTGGCCTAGAGTTCAGTTCTTGAGTGTGTGAGACCATTTGCTGACTGAGTGTGTACAACAAATGCTTTACACTGTCCTCTGATACTGCCTTACTGCTCGACCAAGCTACCACTTTAGAGAGTAAGGTTATATCTAACTTTAGCCTCTGCCAAACCTCTGGGGACTGTGGACTCTGTGCACACTGAACCTTACTTTGGTTCAGTATATACAGAGCCACTTTCTTACAAGGAGCTACTCCATAGAGCTTCGGTGACACGCACACCAGCTTCAAGACAGAGCAGTGTCAGAAACGGGTGCTCATTGATATCTACGTACTGGTCAACAACAGGTGACACACGCACTACTTTTCTCTCTGCACATGTCAGTGGTACCTATAACACTTGGGTAATATGTAGACATTCTAGGCGGTTAGTTGTATACAAAGTCTTTTTTATTACATAATCCTTTATTCCTTAGAAATCTAAACTGGAGTAACTCAAAGAAAAAGAAATTGAAGTGTTTTGTGTTGACAAGACCTGGTTTAGCTTTTATCAAATGAATCTTTAACGAGGACAAACCATCATGCAAAACGTTCCTACACCATCATTTTTTTTAACTCTCCAGGAGAACAGCCTATAAAGTGGTCAAAATGGAAGAAGCTTTTTGCACACTATGCAAAGGTATGTGGTGCCTCTCTAAGTGCGGAAAGGAAGACCTCTTTGTTACTACATTGTCTTGGGTCAGAGGGGCAAGAAGTGTTTGAACATCGACCAGAATTGTCTGGAGACGATGTAGCAGACCTAATGAATACGAGATTGCTATATAAAAGCTCGATTTGCATTATCTACCTAAGTTAAGCACCATGCTTGGAACGATACCACTTTGGAAAGAGAATGCAGCGCCAAAATGAGACTGCGGAGCAGTATATAACTGTGTTACGTAAGTTGGTGTCAACGTGTAACTTTGGTGGCTCGATCAAGGAACGCATAAGGGATCAGTTCATGTTAGGATGCAATTTGGAAAAGGCTTGAGAAACAACGTGGGAGAATAACAATCCTTCTTTGCATGAGGTCTTGACAATAGCAAAGACACTGGAACACTCAAAAGCATGTGTGGAGGTAATTCGCAAAAATACCTTATTAGCAAACAAGTGTGATGACACATCTGTTAAGGTTGTTGTAGAGAAAGATAAGGATGACAAGCAAACTCAGAGTAAGAATGATGTAAAAAGCAAATCGAACAAAATGTTTGTGGGGAAATGTTATCGATGTGGAGATGCAGGCCACATGGCTAATAATAAGTTATGTTCGGGTTGGAAAGTAATATGTAAAAATTGTGGAAAAAAGGGTCATGTGTATAAATGCTGTAGGTCCACAACAAAAAAAGTCAGGGAAGTCGGCTGTGAAGATGGTAAGGTAGAAGAAGTAGTGGTTTTGCAAAACCGCATTGAGAAACTAGATGGACCTTTAGAAACTATGCAAGTCAATGGTCAAAACGTTGAGATGTTTGATTCGGGAGCCAAAATTACTTTTAAACCTCTGGTCTTTTATGAAGAAAGACTTAAACGTAAAGTGAAGCTCTTGAAACCAGATATAAAACCCAAAGTTTATGGTGGGGAACCGATAAAATTGGCTGGATATTTTCTGGGGCTCGATAGTTTAAAGATTGTATCATTCCAGGGAAAATCTATGTCTCTGTGAAAGGAGATTCACTGATAAGTTGGTTTCACCAACGTTATCTATATGTATTTTTTGATCCAAATGCCAATCCTATGGTTTGCTTGAAGGAAATACCGACTGTCAGTAGTGTCCAAATTGGATGTAACGATCTGCTGAGGGAGATTTCAGAGGTTTTTAAGGATGAGCTTGGGTGTCTAAAAAATTATGTTCACGATATTAGGCTAAAAGAAAATGCTTACCTGAAGGCAGCCAAAGTTAGAAATGTTCCCATGGCAATTAGAAATAGTATGTAACAGGAATTAGATAAACTGGTTGCAAATGGCATTATTGAAGAAGTGGAGGCCTCAGAATGGGTTGCGCCTGTTGTAATGGCTCGCAAAGCCAATGGTGAAGTTCGCTTGTGTGTAGACTTGAGGGAGCTTAATAAGGCTGTGGTGGTGGATCACTATCCCCTGCCCAACATTAGTGAGATGCTCAGCGTGTTAAATGGTGCCAAATATTTTTCATCTCTAGACCTTGTTATATTCCATATAGGTACCCTATATAGGCGCAGGTAACATTGCAAGCTTTCACCTACATCCTTCCCTACATTACATACATAACGGTTCATAGGGACTGACCTTTTACCTAGATACGACACTGCATTCAGAACGCGGGTTTTTCCCTAGTTCGAATCTCATACATTATGCATGAGGCTTCTTGGAAGCACAGCAGGACTGACATCTCCTGTATAATATCTCTGTATAAAGTTCAGGCCCAATGTCATCCTTTAGGCCGACACAGTAACACAGCAAGGTAGGACCCCTGGGGAAACCTATGGGTATATATACATCATATCTTGCTTAGAAAGGGAGAGGAGACCGAGACTTCCCGCCTGACACACTGACCAGAGACGCTAAGGTTCCTGCATGCAGACGCTCCAGCTCGCAGTGGTCTAACATCCCTCGCGGGGTGTCCAACTCGAGACCAGGACGGGGCCCATATACTCTCATTCTCAGGTAATGGGGTTGACTAGATCCTAGAGGGATTCTTGGCATAACACCTACACAGATGCTAGGTACATTTAGGTACATCTAGTTAGGGAGGCATCGTAGGAGTACGCACTTATCTGAAAGAAACACGTTAGTTATAGATTCCTTACCTTAGAATTACCCCCAGGCATCAGACTGGATCCGGAAAGTTTTTTCGTCAGCAGTCCCTCTGCGCGTCGGAAGGTGGTGTCGGTCGGCTCCGCGTCCGTCGTTGGCGTTGTGGTCACCGGGATGACGTTGCGGCAGCTACTTAGACGCCGCCCTCGCGCGCTGACGTCAGTTCTTTCTTTTTCCGCGCCAGCCAGTGCAGATCCGGGAAGAGCGGTACCTCCAGTCACTTTTTGACTGACTTTTTTCTCGACTTTTGTCGACTTCTTTTTCGAGTCTTCGACTCCTGGTGCACGAGGGATGCTCGGCTTCAAGGCATGCGGTTCCTGTAACCGGCTGATGTCGGAGATGGATCTGCACCGCATGTGCCTCTTTTGCCTGGAGCGCGACCACGACCCCAAGTCGTGCTCTGACTGCCGGTCGATGGCGCCGGTCCCGAAAGCTGCTTGAGCGCCGGCAGTCGGCTCCGCGACGTTCGAGGTCCCGGTCGCGAGGGAGGTCGAGGGACTGGTCGCGGAGCCACCACCATTCGTCCAAGTCATCGAAGTCTTCGCACTCGGGGTCGGGTAAGTCGAAGCAGAAGAAGAAGTCGAAGAAGCATCGCCGCTCTTCGACTTCTCGTCGGTCGGCCGACCCGACGAGGGATGCGGGTGGTGCCCCTCCCGCGGCTCCGCGCGCGGAGCCCGAAGAGTCGACTCCACGTTTCCCTCCCTTCCCGGGACCCGGAGCGACTCCCGCCCAGCTTCGTACGTTCTACGAGGCGATGCATGCCATCTTTGGGTGGCCCGAACCCGCCGGCGCGCCTTCGGGCCCCGTGGACTCGGTTGGGGGGCCTAGGCCTTCTCCGCCGATGGCCCCCCTTGGATCCAGGCCTGGATCTGGATTGGCGCCGGTTGACCTGATTACGCCTCCACCGGCGCCGCTTCCTCCGGCACCACTACCGCGTTCAACGCCGGTTGGCCCCCCGGCTGGGGTCGATCCCGGCCTCCATCCCGACGTGGATCCGGAGCCGGACCGGCGTCGCCCGACGCCGTATCCAGCGCCGAGTGGGGTTTTTGTGCCCCCGTTCACTCCTGGGGTCCCTTTTCGACCAGAATGGCACCCAGAGGATGAGGAGGAGGACTGGAAGGGGTCAGGTGACCCTTTGACCGACCAGTTAGATGAACAAGACTGGAGAGAGGAACTGGGGGATGCCAATGGTCTCGACACCTCCCCTGACCTTGGCATGTTGTCTCCTCCTACCGTGGCTACGGAGGAGGGAGCGTCGTACGCAGTGGTGTTGCGTAGGGCGGCCGAGGCTCTCAACCTCGAGCTTCCTACGGTGGCGGTCAGGACTAACCTCCTGACAGAGGTGCTTCAACCGGCTGCGAGCTCTTCGGAGCCCCTGCTGCCGTTTAATGAGGCTCTCACCGACGTCCTTTTGGGCACGTGGTCCAGGCCCAACACGGGGGCTCCCGTGGACAGGATGATTGCCCGACGCCACCGCCCAGCTCCGGGCGACCCCACTTTCCTCTCCCAACACCCCACCCCGGAGAGCTTGGTGGTGCAAGCCTCCGCTTCAAAGCGCGCATTCCCTACCGCTCCACCGGAAAGAGAATCCAAGAAGCTGGACCATTTGGGAAAGAAAATTTTCTCTTCCGCCAGTTTAGGACTGCGGTTGGTAAACACCGCATGTCTCTTGGGCCCTTATTCCCACTCGTTGTGGGATACGGTTGTGCAGGTGCTGCCTCAGTGTCCGGAGGAGGCCCGGGCAGTGCTCTCCCAGGCTGTCGCCGCAGGGAGGGATGCGGCAAAGCTTACCATCCGTTGTGGGCTGGACACCGCCGACTCTCTGGGCAGGACCATTTCAACGTCAGTAGCACTTCGTTGCTACGCCTGGATGAGATCGACTGGCTTTTCGGGGGATGTCCAGAACACCTTGATGGACATGCCCTTTGATGGCCGTCGCCTTTTTGGCGACAAAGCAGACAACGCTCTAGAGCGTTTCAAGGACTCACGGGCTACGGCCAAGTCCTTGGGCCTCTCCACCCGCCCTGCGCAGTCTGCTTTTCGCCCCTTTCGTGGCTACGGAAGGGGTGCCCCGCTACGTCCCGCCCAGAACCACAGGCCGCAGCAAGTTACCCAACCTTCACGCGGCCGGGGACGTGGGAACAACCGTCGTGGTTCTGGGGGCCAGTCCACCAACCCCCCTCTGCAGCAGCCTCCAAACCTTCCTAGTCCGACATTTCAGGCCCATCAAACGCCAGTGGGTGGCAAGATTCACCATCACCTCCCCCACTGGCGCCTCATCACGTGGGACAGGTGGGTTTTGCAAATAGTCCAAAGGGGCTACTCCCTCCCCTTCGAGGCTACCCCTCCAGCCATGCCACCGCAATACCACCGCATGTCGGAGGATCACCTGGCCCTTCTCCAGCAGGAAATTACGGCTCTTTTGGCCAATGGAGCCATTGAGCACGTTCCTGTCCAGAAGTAGGTCGTGGTTGTTATTCCCACTACTTTCTGGTCCCCCAGGAAGGACAAGGGCCTGCGTCCTATCTTGGATCTCAGAAACGTCAACCGCTTCCTCCGGAAGGAGAAGTTCAAGATGTTGACGCTCGCTCTGGCCTTGTCTGCCCTCGACCCGGAAGACTGGATGGTAGCGTTGGACTTGCAGGACGCTTATTTTCACATCCCCGTCCTGCCGGCCCACCGGCGTTACCTGCGGTTCACAGTAGGCCACGAGCATTTTCAGTTTACCGTGCTCCCCTTTGGCCTTACCAGCACCCCTCGGGTGTTTCCCGAAAGTGATGGCGGTGGTCGCAGCTCATCTGCGCAGATCAGGGGTTTCAGTCTTCCCCTATCTCGACGACTGGCTGTTGAAGGCGGACTCGCCCCAGACAGTTGTCTCCCACCTCCAGACTACGGCCGACCTCCTGCATTCGCTGGGGTTCTCCATCAATCTGCTGAAGTCACACCTGATTCCCTCTCAGAAGCTCCTCTTCATCGGAGCGGTTCTGGACACGACGCGGTTTCGGGTCTATCCTCCCGAACAGCGAGTCCGGGATATTCAGGCTATGATTCCGATCTTTCAGCCTCTATGCCGGGTTTCAGTCGGAATGACCTTGAGGCTGCTGGGCCTCATGGCCTCCTGCATCCTGCTGGTCGATCATGCCAGGTGGCATATGCAGGCTCTGCAGTGGGACCTGAAGCTCCAGTGGGCGCAGCATCAGGGGAATCTGTCTGATTGCGTCCAGATCTCGGAGGGCACTGCACGGCAATTGCAGTGGTGGCTCACGAACCAGGATTGGGTCAACGGCAGATCCCTCTCCCTTCCCCAACCAGAATACACAGTGGTGACAGACGCATCCCTTCTGGGATGGGGCAGCCACATGGGAGGGGCGGAGATCAGAGGCCTCTGGTCTCCGGCGGAGTCCGGGCTCCACATCAACCTTCTGAAGCTTCGGGCGATTCGTCTTGCACTCAAAGCATTCCTTCCCTCTGTCCGGGGAAGAGTAGTGCAGGTGTTCACGGTCAACACCACCGCCATGTGGTACTGCAACAAACAGGGCGGGGTGGGGTCGTGGACCCTATGTCAGGAGGCCCTCCGCCTCTGGACATGGCTGGAACATCAGGGCATATCCTTGGTGGTTCAACACCTGGCAGGTTCACTGAACGCCAGGGCCGACGAACTCAGCCGCAGGTGCCTGATGGATCACGAATGGCGTCTTCACTCGGAGGTGGTGCAAGGTCTATTTCAACAGTGGGGAGAGCCTTGGTTAAATCTATTCGCCACCTAAGAGAACGTGCAATGTCAGCAATTCTGCGCGTTGGAATTACCAAGGCGGCACTCGCTAGGCGACGCTTTCCGTCGCGAGTGGAGTTGCAGTCTGTTCTACGCCTTTCCGCCTATACCACTTCTGCCCAGAGTGCTGAAGAAGATCAGGCGCGACCGGGCCCAAGTCATTCTTGTGGCTCCGGACTGGGCACGGAGAGTATGGTATCCCGAGCTGCTCAACATGGCCATCGATCCTCCGACCCGTCTGCCTCTTCGGGAGGATCTTCTGTCGCAGCAACAGGGGACGGTCCTCCACCCGAACCTGTCCAGCCTCCACCTCCTTGCGTGGAGATTGAGCGGCGGCAGTTGACGTCATTCGACCTGCCTCCCGAAGTCTGCGATGTAATTCTGGCAGCCAGGCGTCCCTCCACTAAGAAGGTATACGCCTGCCGGTGGAACAAATTTGTGGCATGGTGCACAGCAAAGGCTGTGGATCCCCTCTCTGCCCCTCTTTCTGAGGTTCTTTTGTTCCATCTTTCTTTGGCCCAGCAGGGCTCTGCTCTGGGCACTATCAAGGGCTATCTCTCGGCCATCTCTGCCTTCCTTCGGCTCCCAGATCAGCCTTCCCTTTTCAAGTTCCCGGTGGTAAATCGCTTCTTGAAAGGCATAACTCATCTCTTTCCACCTATTCCTTTCGTTATGCTTCAGTGGGACTTGAACCTAGTTTTAACTTATTTAATGTGCGCTCCCTTTGAGCCACTTCACAACTGCCCTCTGAGGCTCTTAACTCTCAAAACTGCGTTCCTGGTGGCCATCACCTCTGCCAGATGGGTGAGTGAGCTCCAGGCGCTTTCTTCTAAGCCTCCTTTTCTATCTGTGCATCCGGACAAAGTTGTCCTCAGGACTCGTCCATCCTTGCTGCCCAAGATCGTCACTGCCTTCCACATCGGGCAGACCATCATTTTGCCCACCTTCTTTCCGCCTCCTCATCCTTCGAAGGAGGAAGAGAGGCTCCACCATCTAGGCCCAAAACGTGCGCTTTCTTTTTATTTGGATTGCACCAAACAGTTCCGGGTGGATGACCAGCTCTTTGTCGGGTACGTGGGTGCCAAGAAAGGTCGGGCCGTACACAAACGGACTATCTCCCGATGGGTCGTTCTGTGTATCAAAGCCTGCTATTCTCTGGCAAAGAAGGAGCCTCCAGTGGGGCTGCGTTCCCATTCCACCAGGGCGACGGCAGCAACTACTGCTTTGGGGCGAGGAGTGCCTCTCAAAGACATCTGTCAGGCAGCTACCTGGGCTTCGTTGCACACATTTACCAAACACTACTGCCTTGACAGTCCAGTCTGGAGAGACGGCTTCTTTGGCCGTTCTGTTCTCCAGGATTTTCTGGTGTGATCTTGGTTCGCAGACCCACCTCCGGGGTTGGTATTGCTGGGGTATCTTGTAGGAGAGTAGGATCTGCTTCTTATAGTTACCCCCACTTTTTGCTGATGTTTCACTGTTTTCGACTTAGTCTGACTGGGATCCTGCTATTCAGGACCCCAGTCTATCTGCTTTCTCCTCTAAATTGATTGCAAGTACTTTAGGTACACTCCAGATTGGATTCTGGGGTACCCTTATAAGTCCCTAGTATATGGTATACTATGTACCCAGGGCCTAAGTACCCCAGAGGCCTCCCAGGGGCTGCAGCATGTATTATGCCACCCCTGAGAGACCAGTCAAAATGACACAACAGGTCTGCTACAGCAGCCTGTGTAAGGTGGTGCATGCACCCCTTACTTAGATATAGGTTCACTATATCTATCCTAATCACTGCACATATAAACCTATCAGTCACCCCTATAGCAGGCCTTATCAATCCTGAAGGCAGGGTGCTGGGTTTTATGTGAGAGGGTGCCCATGCATGAGCAGAGCCCCTCTGCAGCCTTCGGAACCCATATTCCGGGGTTGTTTGTGATGCAGCCAACCATATATACTTAAGTGCATTATAACCTTGCGGTAAATGCTAACTTTAAAACGGCTGCATGGAAAAATGTTGTGTTTGGTGTCAAACACCTTGGAATCATGATTCCACCCTCCTAGAGGGAGAAATATGACAACACCGGTACACCCGGTACCAGCTTTCTTGACCCTGGCATCACAAAATGGATGCTGCCAGCCACAGACACGAGTCTGCCCTCCTGCTGCTGGAGGAAACTCCGGCAGGGGAAGGTTTGACAATAGGTTTCCTGTCACAGGGAGGTGTGACCACCTCCCAGACAGGCTTTAGTGTATTGGGGCTGGGTGGGTGCACTCTGAGAGTGCTTTGATATCTGCACTGGGGGCACATTTGGTGTCCCTGTGCATAGTCCAGCTCAAACCGGTTGCAGGAGCCATTTGCTCCTGTGTGAAACTGGACAAAGGACATGGGTGTAGCCACCCCTCTGTCCTGACCCTCCCATAGGTGGGTCCCCAGAGTTTGTCCCACCCCTTCCTTGGGTATAAAGTAGGAACCCCTGACTACAGGACCTTGGATTTACCTGGACTAAACTCTGCTACAGAAACCAAGTACTTTTGACGATCTACACTTCATTGGACGACAGAAGAATCTCCCTTGGAGTAAAGGAGTTACTCCTCTGCTGAGCAGGCACCTAAACGCATCTGACCGGTTTGCAGCTACGAAGCTCCTGAAGGACTCCGATGATTTCTACAACACAGGAGGTGGGTTCCCGAGGTGTCTGAGGTCGATCTGCGCTCTCAGCAATTCTGAGGCCCGTATCCCTTGTGGGGACCGTGAAACCCGTACCCCTGGGCACCGTGTACATTTGCAGCAGCATATGCTTTTCGGCGATCCCTGAAGCTGTGCTTTGGGCTACTTGTAGTCCTGACCCCGAGCAGTAATTCCACTGAAGATTTCCGGCCTACACTCCACGAGTGTTCCGTGGGCTGGTATTTGGTGATTCAGCTCGAGGTCCCTTCGCGATCCCTGGTCCGTTGGCCTGTGGGTCCCTGTGAAGGTAACTTTAACTTTCAGTGGGCTTCCCTGGTTGCTCCAGACGTGCCCTGACTCTCCATCGCTTGGAGAGTCCCCAGGACCTTGCTGGTCCTCGCAGAAGCATCTTTCCTCTGACCGCGTGGGTTGCCGTTGCCAAGGCTTGTTGGTGTTCAATCCGGACACTGACCCCCAGCACTCGACATCCTTCGTGGGACAGCTCTAATCCGGACTGTGGTCGTCGTAGACGTCTCCTGGTCCCCGTGGCTGCAGAGTCAAGCTTCACCTCATCTCACCTGAAGCACCCGACATCGGTGGGCATTCGATTGCTCCGCTCCTGGTCACGTGAAGTGACCAAGACTTTGTCCCCTCTGCTTTCAGGTTCTTCTCATCTCCGATCCAGGCTCGGATCACACCGGACACTTTTCTTCTCCACGGCAGCAGTACTTTTTCGCATCACGCCATTGAAAACGACGAGGGTTTCCGACACCACTTGACCCCTATGCACCCGGCTCCTCTGGGATAGGTAACACGGGTACCTCGGTACTCTCAAGGGTACTGGCCTTAGAACCTTCTATGTTTAGCTGGGTTTGCTGAAAGTCCTCTCCTAAGTGTCCTTAATCTTTAAACTCCCAACCGTGACTTTCCCATAGAGTTGTACGGAGCTCGCGCCTGTGTTCACACACTGCACCCGTCCTCCGTGGGTCCCCTGTGTCACTACCTTGGGTGGTTCCTTGGGGTCCCAGCGATTCTACGTGCTCTAGGCACTGTGTCTAGTCAAGTCGTGTTTGTTATACCACTTTCTTAGTATATGGTTTGGTTTCCCCCTGGAGCCCACTGTGTATTGTGCTATTTACAGTCGTTCTAGTGATTTAATATTGTGTGCTTTGTTCTCTAATCTCATAAAGAGGTTAGTAGAGAGTGTTTAGTAATAAATACATATATTTTATATATACCTTGTGTGGTTCTCCTTTCATTTGGTAAACAACAAGGGGGACAATGAGGGCTTGATAAAGGTCCACCGTACTTGCCCTGGGTAGAACTAGAAGACAAAAGAGGTACGGTGTTCCTGGGTGGCAAGTTGGCCACCTGGTTAGTACGCAGAGTGGTGGGGAGGTGGGGAATACCTCCTTTCGGAACTAGGACCCTCACACACCCAGCAAGCTAGGTGTCATGCTTCATCATATGGGTCTGCTCCTCGTCGAGCCGGCGCTGCAATGCTCGACGGGCACCCATAAAGGGGCTCTTTATCGGAGATCTTTTGTTCCTTGCCGTATAGGTGCCGTGGGTGTGAGGGGCCTGGTAAGATGTAGATGTGGTGTGTGGGTTAAAACAGGTAAGGGAATCCTCTATAATTATTTTTATTCTGGAGAGGTCACAACCTGAATAAAAAGTAAAAAGAAGGAGGGCGACTATTTTGTTTTAATCTGACAATTTACGCTCTACCCCTTAGTGGTCAACATGTTTCTCGCCTATAAAATGTCTCTAATAGATCAGTTGGCGATTCCTCAGGACCTAGTGACTAAATGAAAACTATCTACAGTGTGTGGTGTGGTTCTACATACCACTTCTTCTCTCGGTAGGACGTTGCCCCGGAGAAAAGCAGCCAACCTAGAGTACAAACAAAAAGGATCAAAAAACCAAAAGGAAATATTGGTACATGGTCCTATTGATTCAAGTGGGTGTGTTTCACCGTACACAACCTCTTTGAATCTATACAAGTGATAAAAACAACGTGATTTCATGCATATCACATTCTACGTGTGCCTTCATTTGTATTTAGAATATAAAACCTCTGTGTAACCAGTTAGAGTAATTGAACAACATGGTGAGTGAGTATCAGCTCACCTCTTAAGGATTCAAGTGCTGCTTCATCAGACCGCAGCGGAGTATATGGACACTCAACGTAGTGTCGCTGTTTATTAAAAGGAAAAAACAAACAACAAAATATGTTGGGTGTGGGGTTGTAGGCACAACGTTTAGTTGCTAAGGCCATGACTCTAGAGCATTAAAAGTGAAAGTGGGCATGGTTCAGGTTAAAGTAAGCCCATAGTCGTGACATTGGTATCATTGACAAGGTTATTCAACAGACTCAAAAGTGCCCCAGACCTGCCTGCGTAGCTGCTGGCGCCTTCACCATGCGCTCCGACATTATGCCAATCGTGCGGTGTGTTAAGAGCGCCTACAGCGCCCAAGCTATGTCTTAGTGCAGAGCTCTACAGAACATCAGAGTCAGCGTACCCTTCCCAAAGACCAGCGGTAACTTGTCAGCAATTCCCAGCACCTCTTACCTCTCTTAAAAGCTTGTGACCAGGCATAGTCTCAACGTGTAATCCATACTCACCTGCTCCCGCTCAGAGCAGTCCAGCTCACCTACCCGCTCTGCTGCATCAGGAAGGAAAAGACATGTTGTCGGTTCCTGTCTTAAATACCCTCTCCTGGTGCCATTAAGCATGGTAAATCAGCCGCACCTGGTGTGTGGTGTGATGGTGTCGGCATGACATCATCTACAGTGTAACCATGGAGGCCATCTTTGAATGTGGTGAAGGTCTATAGGTCTGGCTATTACCTTGATGTGGACGCGCATCAAGGGCTTCAAATTTGGCATTGAGTGGAGCGGTTTTATCAACAATGTGAACAAGAATTTATACATTGCAAAAGTGCTCACGTCACTGCGCCAAATTTGTGCATAAGTTGCTGGCGACTTCCGATTGGGTGATTCGTATGTCGGCCATCTTAGAGTGTAGTATTGTACTCTATTGTTAGTTGTTAGATATATCGTCCTAACATAGCCTAATCTCCATATCTGACTAGCCTGATGTCAATATCATGTGGCAGAGATGTATAAAGAGGTGAGAGACTAGCGTGGAGTCTTAAGCTGATATATTAATTTGTTAAAGTTGCAGATAATGGTTGTATATATCAGATTAATTAAGGGTGCTCCAGGGTATGGCATCGTTCAGGCCGTCATTTGCTAAGTCAAGACGGAACACCCACCTTTGTTCAATCCTGTACAAAGCAGTCTGTGTTATTTGTTGGTGGGATTCTAGGATGACCCAGCGTAGACTCTCTGGGGGGTGTCCGAGTTCAGAGAAGTGGGTGTATAGTTTGGTGGTAGTTTTATGGCAACGAATATTGCTCTTATGCTCAGTGATTCTGACCTTAACGGGCCTCATGGTCATGCCAACATACCTCTTGTCACAAGGGCAGGTCAGCATGTACACACAACGTGGGGTGTTACAGTTAGTGTGTTTGATTAGCGTCCATGTAAATGTGTCTGATAGAACCAATTGTTTGGTGTGTCTGGTCTGTGGGCACACGATACAAGAGCCGCAGGGATAGTGTCCTGTCACGGGTGGGAGATCCCACAGTTGCCTCTGGTTAGGGATGTTGCTCTTCTTGGGTCTAGTGTGCACCAACATATCTTTCAAATTGTTGGTACGTTTAAACGCAAACCTTGGTTTGGGTATTGACAGAGTACCCGTGTTCAGAATTGCCCAGTGTTTGTTCACTGCCTTCTTTATTAGATTGGATCTAGGTGTGTACGTGGTCACACAGGTCAAAATGTCAGCGGGTTCTTTCTCATGTACCTCTAGGAGGCTTTCACGATTATTATTTCTTGCTCGTTTCATGCAAGAGTGAACCTGTTTCTTAGGGTATTGTCTCTTCAGCAGATTGTCAGCCAGTATCTCTGCTTCAATTTTGTAGTCCTCTGTAGAACTACAATTTCTTCTAATTCTTAGAAATTGGCTGAAGGGAAGGTTATTTCTCAGTGTAGCAGGATGATGGCTGCTGTACAGTAGCAAGCTGTTCCTGTCGGTAGGCTTTTTGTATAGGGATGTCGTTATTCTACCCTCTTGTAATCTGATGGTGAGATCTAGGAAGGCAATGTTCGTGGCAGATATAGTGTGGGTGAATTTCAAGTACTGGTTTTTTGTGTTAATCCACTCGCAAAATTCAGCGCATCTCTGTATGTCACCCTGCCAAAAGATGAGGATGTCATCTATGTACCTCTTCCACAGTCTCAGGTTAGCTCCGAAGGGGTTACTCGCATGTTGGATGGTCTCTTGTTCAAACGCCGCCATATACAAACATGCCACACTGGGGGCAAAGGTACTCCCCATCGAAGTACCCTGAGACTGGTGGAAGAGTTGGCTGTCAAACTCAAAAAAGTTTTCTGTTAAGGCCAGGGTGGCACATTGCATGATGAACGAAATGGGTGTTGCTGCTGTCCATTCACTCCCACTTAGTGCAGATTCTATTACTGCCAATGTCTCTCTCTGTGGGATATTGGTATACAGTTGTTCCACATCCAAGGTGACCAGGAGGTCAATATCGCCTGTGTTTTCTAGTTCACCTATAACACAGAGGATATCTGTTGTGTCCCTGATGTATGATGGTGTCTGTTTGACCAAAGGTTGTAGGTAATGGTCGCAGAATTTTGAGAGCGGCTCTAAGAGTGAGCCGATTCCTGAAACTATAGGTCTGCCCGGAACAGGGGTGGTCCCCTTATGTATTTTCGGCAGAGTGTAAAAATAGGGTGTTTTGGGATGTTTGGTAATCAAGAAATCAGCTTCTTTACCACTGATCCACCCATTACTCTCTGCCTCATAGACCATGGTGGTTATCTCGGTCGTTAATCGAGTCGTAGGGTTTGTTGTTATCGGAGTATAGAATTTACTATTCCGTAGTTGGCGTTGGCACTCGGTGTTGTAATCCGAAGTGGATTGTATGACCGTGGCGCCCCTTTGTCAGCTTGCTTTATTGTAATGCTTTTGTCCTCAGTCAATGATCTAATCGCTACATGTTCTTGATTAGAGAGATTATGAAAAGGAACTCTGGTATCCTGGTTCTTCAGTTCTTTTAAGACAGCTTTCTCAAAGGTCACTACCTCCACAGGTACCATGCCAACGGTAGGTGTGAAGGTCGAGGGATTGCGAAGGCCTGAATCCAGTTTGGCTGGTTCCTCAGTACCATCGAAGTGGGCTTTAAGGCGTATTTTTCTAAACAGGTTCTGGATTTCGCATTGTTCCCGAAAACTGTCCTCTTTGGGGGTGGGGACATAGCCAAGGCCTTTCTCAAGTACTGTTTGTTCTGTAGGTGTCAGTTGTCTATGTGACAAATTAACCACTAGACTCTCCTGCCCTGTGTTTTGCTCCTGGTTTCCATCATATTCGGTTCCTGGTCCTGCCACTGGACTTGTTTTTGTCCTCCTCTTTTGCGCCCTCTTCCTCTGCCCCAGCCTCTGCCTAAAAAGGTGGATTGCTGGCAGGGAAGTATTGCGGTTGGCCCTGGGGATACATCGGGAAAGGCCAAAAAGGAGGCTGCGGCCCTTGAAAATTCTGTACAGGGTAGTGGGGGTTTTGTGGATAATTCTTTCTCCTCTGATTTGAACCCTTCCAGCTCCCATTGCTGGAGTCACTGCTAGCCGAGTCTCTTCTGTCGGATTCACTATTTTCATCAGAAGAGTAGCTAGTTTTGCTGTTGGTATAGTCTGCTTTCAGATAGGGGTATATTTTTTCTTTGTTAAATCTGCTTATATCCTTCTGAAGCTTGCTAACCTTCTGCTTCATCAGAAATTCCTTGTGCTCAGCAATCTCATGGTTGAGTTCTGTCAATTTGGTTTTAAATACAGTGCCATGTATGGTAGTCTTTATGGCCCCTTCAGCAACCTGTATTCTAATAAGGAGGGCATCAGCTATCCTCTTTGCTGAATTAATAATGAGGATAAGTAAGTCCCTGGTGCATTTCCATGCTACCAGGGACCATTCCTTTTAAAGACAGCGTCATCCAGGAAAAGTCTAGGGAAGTTCTTGACTATTAGGCCGTTTGGTGCAATATTGGCCCTCAAGTACTCCTTCATCATTGCACCGTGGAGCGTTATTTTCACCCAGTCTCTTTTCATATTGGTAAGGGAGGTCCAGTCCTCAGATGGTGATCCAGAGGCTGATGAACCTTCACCTCCCAGGATAGATGGTGTATTCCTGAGAATTTCTGCAGCCATTGCATCATCAAAGCTAAGTCCGGGATTGTCATCCATGATGACTGGTATATCAGAGGATTTGGGGGAAGGCAAAATAGAAGGGGCGGGACTAAATAATAAGTCCCAGAAAATGGGCCAATGAAGGATATTATCCTTCTGGTATTCCCCACCTCCCCACCACTCTGAGTACTAACCAGGTGGCCAACTTGCCACCCAGGAACACCGTACCTCTTTTGTCTTCTCCTTTCATTTGGTCATTCAGGAGGTTATATACTGGTAAAACAAGCTGCTTTACATTCCTTCGAGACTTAGCCTGAAGGCTGCTCTCCATAGCTACCACTAGGATA
Source organism: Calotriton arnoldi (assembly GCA_963921515.1). Lineage (NCBI taxonomy): Eukaryota > Metazoa > Chordata > Amphibia > Caudata > Salamandridae > Calotriton > Calotriton arnoldi. The sequence continues at coordinate 283,351 of CAWUFW010000763.1, forward strand.
GCTTTCAATAAAGGTTGTCTTTAACCTAATCATCAATAAGGGTCATTTGGACTGGTGCAAGGTGCCCACTTTAATTAGTTGACAGCATATACCAGGCCAACTTCTCACATATCTATTCTAAGGTAAGGAATCTATAACTAACGTGTTTATTTCAGATGAACAAGTTACTTACCTTCGGTAACGATATATCTGTAAGAAACATTAGTTAGTTATAGATTCCTTACCGCCCCACCCATCCTCCCCGTTCTGCGAACTGATTTCTAGGGTTAAGGACATGCCTTCAGGGCCCTAGTTTTGTGCACCAGTGGTCAGTGTCTTGCATGGCTCTGTGTTTCTGGCGCGGAAAGTCGTGTACAGAACTGACGTCAGCGCGCGAGGGCGGCGTCTAAGTAGCTGCCGCGACGTCATCACGGCGACGACGCCAACGACGGACGCGGAGCCGACCAACGCCACCTTCCGACGTGCAGAGGTACTGCTGATGAAAAAACTTTCCGGATCCAGTCTGACGCCTGGGGGTAATTCTAAGGTAAGGAATCTGTAACTAACTAATGTTTCTTACAGATATATCGTTACCGAAGAGTAACTTGTTCTTTATCATGTGTTCTATATACTTGTATGTATTCATGATTATTGCAAAATGGTAGAGCTATACCATCCATTTACTTTCTTAGTGCTTCTAATCATATATCTCTGCTACTGTCTAATGGTTATTGCAGCTCATCTATTCTACACTAGAATAACAACTGTTCAATAAATCTTTATTGACAAACGCCCGGTATGTTTATTCTGTGGATCTCTGAGACAAAATAGGTAAGCACGAGTGACTGAGCGGAAGATAATATATTGTTTCCACGATCCTGGGGGATCAGGGTTGTCATGTTCTGAGGATGCCAAGAACTATTCTCTCCCCAATAAGAGGAGATTCTAGTGGCACTGTGAGCAAGCTGATCCAGCAAGGCTAACGTATCCGGTGGGGGTGCACAGAATCAGTCTGCCACCAATCCCACAGTTTATGTTATCCAAACGCGCAGATCCTGTATAGGGTATATAGGAACTACACGACATGGCGCCGCCAACGTTGGTTGGGTACTTATTTAACAGTAGAATCTGAGTAGTTCAGTCGTGCTATTCTCAGAGAACCCTACTCACAAAACACCAGAGACGTCTGGAGTGGGTGGGCAGAAACTCCGCCACAGCTGAGTAGGCGAAAAAAATCCTATTTATTGGCTGTTGGTTAATCAAGCTTGAAGGACACATTGTTCCTAAATTGTGCATAACACCGTATCTTGGTTCCCTTGAAAAGTTATTTAGTGTTCTAAAAACAATGAATAACCAGGAGTTAGACCCTCTGCAACAAGCACTGCCTCTCTCGGAAGACGAGGAGGATGCAGATGCAATACAAATTGCACCGAATTTTAGAAATACAGTCACCCTGAAACTGCTCGCGCATGGTTTATCATCTAGGGGTGGTTTAGTAGTTTTCGTGATCGAGGCACACGAATCAAACAGAACAGAGGTATTTTATTCGTGGGTTACATTCCCAGCAGCAAATGCAAGAACAAAAACATTTCACTCCTACACAGAAGGAGATGCACCAGTGGAATATTGTCCGTTTGAGGACATAGAGGTTCCGCTCACGTACCAGGAACACTTATACTGGTTTAAAGGCGCCCTACCCCACATAAGAAGAAGAGTAAGGCTTGGCCCGCTCGGAAGAGAAGGGGCATGGCCAATATTAGCGGCCTACACACCACATCCTGACATTGAAACAATGCCACCAGGAGACTTACTCATACAACATAAAGATTTAATTAAAATCTATAGAAACTTGACGCAATTCGTCATGAGGACACTTACAGTCCAAAAAGCAATAGTTGCAACAAATGGAACTCAAGCTGAGGGTACAGCAACTAAAATCACAACACAAACATTACACGCAGTGATGGGTAAAATGCCCTCTAAACGTGAACAAATGCCATTCTGGGTAGCTCAGAAAATAACGCAGCTAGAGGCAGTATTCCTGAATACTACCCCGTATGAAAAACACAGAATGCTAACAATCTGCTTGCCCATGGGGATAACACCACAAGTAGAGGATTGTACCACTTGGGGTACAGTCTTTGCTGCCATTTATACCAGAACTCATGGTATCCCGTCACTAGCAGTAGTACCGGACGTATTAAGACAAATACAAAATGAGTACGGAGCAGAGCCTGCCCTGAACTTAGGGATGAAGTTACTAGGTAACTATGCACAGGTATCAGCCATAATATTAGCTAATATTAAAGGGGAAGCAGCTTCAGTGGCTATCCGCCAACGCCTAAGGGAGTTCAGTCCTTTAGAACAGGAACACGAACTACCAAAAATAATTGATACTGCATATGCAGAATTAGGCAGAGACAGTTTGGGTGGGAAAGCTTTAAAAACACAACTGATGGGCAGTCCTGAAAAGGACATTTCCAAGCAGACACCTGCTTCAACTAAGAAGAAGTGGGACAATAAAAAACAACAAAACTTTCAAGGAAACAGATCTCAATCCGGATTTAGATCTCCTCCACAGGAGCCCTCCGAAAAGAGGTACAACCTTAGAAATAGGGATAATATTAGGAAACCTGACAGGTATCAGGATACTGATACACTTTCCTCTCGTTCCTTTTCAGGGTTCATCGAAAAACTCCGAGAGGGAAGGACGGTCAGAAAGACAAGAAGAGCGTACAAAGTCCAGAGACAAGCAGCACGCTCAAGATTACACTTCTAAAAAAGAAGAAAAGCCAAAGCAAAAGCCACAGTTCAAAAAGAAGAAAGTTGCAGGTCTAAAGATCAGACATGCCCAGAATTCTGAGGACTCGAATACTGAACGGGGAATGGGCTCTGAAGATGCTAGACAGTGTGGCAGAAATAACAATAGCTCGCCAGAACCTGATGGAATTTCTGGTGACAGCGGACTTGAATGATTATATCAGGGTAGAAACACCCGATACTAGGGTAAGTGTCCCACATAAAGTATATGAAATAACGCTCCAGATGGAGGGGGACAAATGTAGAACAGTGAGAGGTCTCTTTTGAGAGAACCTAACGTTTGGCTATGACATTTTGTTAGCTGAACGAGATTGGCCACCAGCATTATTCATGGATTGCCCTAGAGGAGAGACGGTCATTTTACCAGCATTCTCAGATCATATTCCCACACACCTAAAACACACATATGCGCAGGAGTGGGCGGTAGCCCAGGCTCCGGCATTATATAAGAACCATGTTGGATGGGATGAGGATTCAACCCACCACATAATTCCGTTAAAGAATACTCCAACTGCACAAAGGCAGTATCCAATAAAGCAAGAAGCTAAAAAACAGGTCAGGGAGATCTTAGATCAACTTGAATATCAGAGGGTGATTGAAACTTGCACCTCATCAATGAACAATCCTTTGTTTCCTGTCATGAAACCGGACAATTCATATCGTTTAGTTTTAGATTTCAGATGTTTAAACACTTGCACTAAGACATTTGCAGTCCAAAATGCTCACAGTGCCGCATTAATGAATAACATTGTGCGGAAAAAATATAAAACAACACTTGACATCTCAAATGGATTTTTCTGCCAAAATATAGCGCCTGAAAGCAGGTATCTAACAGCCTTCTTAGCGCTAGGGACCCAGCTGCAATTTTGTTGACTCCCCCAAGGGTATAAGCACAGCCCGGGGTTGTTTTCTGCGAGAGTAACTCAGTTACTTCAAAATTTGGATGAAGAGGCATTGTCCTATGTGGATGATATTTATCTGATGGACGATGACCTAGAGGAACACTTGAACAGAGTGAATACCATAATTTTGGGTTTTGCATCTGAGGGCTACAAATTCAACTTTAAAAAATCAAAAATTGCCCACCTCACCGACCTGTTTTTGGGATATGAGCTTTCAAGTGAAGGGAAGAGCCTGGCAGCCAATTTCTTAGAAAAATGTGCGTTGCTCCAACCTCCAAAATCACTGAAAAACTTACAGTCAATTCTGGGTTTCCTAAATTTTGGTAGTACATACATTTTAGATTACACAGAAAGAGTAAAACCTTTCTACGATTTAATAAAACCTGATTTTTCAGTAAGACACTGGACACAGGAACACACAGATATCCTTCGGTCCTTACAAGCTGATATGATAGCTTCCAAACACTTACAGACACACGTAAATGTACGCAACCTGGTGATCCGTATAGTTGCGGGTCCATCTGGGTACACCTATCTAACATATAATGAAGGTGAAACAGTACCAATTGCATACAAGTCGCATTTATACACAAATGCTGAGATGCGCTTCGCATCTACAGAAAAAATTCTAACAGCAGTACAGACTGCTGTAGTGAGAGAAAGAGCATTGGCTCAGGGGAAACGAATAATAGTAGTGACTCCAGTTCCAGCCTTAGAGGCTGCAACAAAGGCAAGCGTTCCTAACGCTAAAGCCTTACATCTGAGATGGATACAATGGGTTAATTCTCTCACTGCAACAGATGTAGAATACAGGTTTGACCCAAATCTAAAGACACAAGCATTTCTGCAATACGAACAAGAATATCCTCTACCAAGCGAAATAATGCCTCTAGATCAGTATGAATATATTATTTACACTGACGGATCAGCTCAACCGGCCATAGGAAGTAAGCAACAATATAGCGCGGCATGCGCAATCGTTAAAGGTCGCATGCGGGATGGAAAGTTCCACCCCAGTTGCACAAAAACACAGTCTCTAGGAGACTGCACGGCACAGCTGGCAGAATTAAAAGCACTGATACTGGCACTAGTAAATACGGATCGAGAATTCCCCACACTAATTGTGTGCGATTCCTGTTACTGTGTGCAGTCATATAATGAATATTTGAAGTACTGGGTTCAAAATGGGTTCAAAGATGCAAAAGGTGGCACAATTAAGCATAAAATGCTATGGGATCAGGTAGTGGAGTTGAAATCCGGACTACCAAGTGTTCACGTGATACATACACTGAGTCATCAGCATGACGTTGAAGGGAATTCATTGGCTGATGAAGCTGCAAAGGGGGCTGTACGCACGGCTTCCGTAGCTGCAATCACTCGTTCTAAAATAAGAATAGACGGTGAGATTATGGTAGCTGTCATTGCTTCATGCAAAAACAGCAAAGCACTACCAAAGAAGTTTCCACTCAAGTACTCCTGCAAGTTAGATGCCAATAACATTCCATTTGCTCAGATTCCTGGAGTGGGGGATAGAGTAATTCCAAACATGGATCATAGGTTAGTTTTAATTCTAGCAGCACACAAAGGGATAGGTTCTGCACATGCAGGAGTTACGGCGACTGTTTCGTTGTTGAAACAACACTATTGGTGGCCCGGTTTAACAAAGCAGAATAAAGACTATGTCTTGAAATGCGACATCTGCCAGCAGATGAAAGGGTCCACCGTAACACGTCCAGCGCAGACACCATTGTTAATATCTGACAAACCACTAGCGTGTGTTTACTTGGACCACTGCGGCCCCTTACAAAGAGATGGGGCTTACAGGTATATCATGGTAGCAGTGGATTCCTGCTCAAGATTCCTATGGGTGTGGCCCCAACGCTCAGCTGACGCTCGAACTGTTATAAAAGATTTGCAAGCTCTTATAGGGACATAAGCAATTGGCACATTACATTCTGACCAGGGCCATGCGTTTAGCTCTCGGGCTTACAAGGAGGCCATGCGAGGATTAGGTGTAGCATTGCGGTACTCCTCTCAGTACCATCCCGAGGGAAATTCGGTCATGGAGAGGAAAAACCGAGACTTAAAGCAGTCTTTGACAGCTAGAGTATTAGGCACGGGTGAGAGTTGGGTAAAACATCTGTATGGAGTGCAGCGAGCTTTGAACAATATGCCAAGAGGTTCTCTAGGGGGGGTACTCCATATGAGGTCCTATTTGGGACAAGAATGTGGGTACTTGATCTTGATTGTGAAGGCGCAGTGGCAGATGAAAAGCCTTTTGACATCATTGATCGTTTGGCTGTTTTACAGGATCTAAAAGAATCCAGGACACAACAAAGTAATGTCCACCTGAAGCAGACCGCCACTGGGGAAGTCAAATCAGTCACAGCAAGGCCTGTCTGGATCCCAAAAGACGGGGATCTGGTCAGAGAGAAAACAGCGGACAAGAAAGAATTTGGGCCATCCTACAGAAAGCCTGTACAGGTCCTAGCAGTCGAAGGAACAAGAACTGTACTTCTACCGCCTCTTGCCGGAAAAAAGGAGAAAAGATTTGTCTCAATCAACCTAATCAAACCACACTATGTGGCCGATACTGAGTAGTAGGCCACGTGGACTCAAAAGTAGCAGACGCTCTCCTCTCGCTACAATTCAAGAAGTTCAAACGGAAAGACTCATCACGTTCGAAGAGTCTCCTGCACGGAATGATGCTCTATGCAACAATGCTATGGAACTCGTTCCTCTTGGACCTGAAGTTCAACTTCAAAATCAAATTCAAAATGAAAGACAAGTTGTGATTAGACCAAATACAGATGTCTACGTCAACATGCCTCGACAAGAGCAAAGTACGATTTCAACAAATCCTGATGCGATTACAACAATTGATCGAACTACTTCTGGCTACTTCATAAACTTTTGATACCTTTTCTTTGGATCCAAGTGAACCTGAAACGACGCCAGCCCAAAAATCACGCAAGCAGCAAGTTAAAGACTTTCTGAACTTTCTTAAAAAGACATGCATGGTGTCACATTGGGTAGAACTATGGGTAATCACCGGGTTACTTTTCTTTCTTTTCTGGGTAGGCTTGGTAATAGTTTTTAGCATGCTTATTAATGGATGATACATTCGGCAAAGCTTTACTGCCCAAAAGGTGAATTTAATTTTAAAACCACATCAATCATCTCATCGAGAACAAAGAGACTTGTCATCAGTGAACATTACAGCAGTTCCTATACCGGACGGTATAGTGTGGGACAAGGTTGATTTCGATATATTTGGCCCGGCCGAACTTTTAAAAATTCCGCATTTATTTAAAATATCGTTGAGTGATATCATTACCTCAAGTACATTTTCTGATGATTGGGACTTTGAAACTGTAAATAACATGTTGTCTGATTTGGAAAAATCTGCTGCGTTTACTAATAGTGAAACATTGGAAAACACACCAGATTTCGAAACGATGTATTGTTTTCAACATTATGGTCATCACTTTCTGCATAAATCTGCTAATCCTAGAAATGTGTTCACATACCACCAGTGGGAGCATTGTCCTACACCATCGAAAGGCAGTTCGAAAACATTTGCACAAAAGTTTCCATATTTTTCAGGGTTTAATATGTCTGACCCAGCCTCATATTATTATAAGGTTGCACCAACAACAGCACAGAAAAATATGTTAACAAACACTAAACAGATTTACTCTGCATCCTTTATTGCCCAGTTGTCCAAACAAGGTTTCAACTTTTGGAAAGACACCATAGACTTAAAATCAGTCTGGGGTACCAGAGAATGGCAAGCTCAGGGAACGGAAGCTTTATTTAGAGCATGCCTCATCCCTCAACAGATCATGTTTTTGAACGAGACAGTGCAATAAACGTCTTGCCTTGGATTAGCCAAAAACAAAGACTTGAACACACCCCAGCTGCCATCTCCATCACACACCGAGGGTTACGAAACATCACAAAAAGGGATTACAATAGATGACATTATACAATACAACGGATCAGACCCCGATTGGAAGAAATGGTTGATTTGGCCCACAGACACCAATAGTTGTCAGGCGAGATTCATGGGTAGGACCGAAGGGTTCAGTATCCATAGGCCAGATCCACGATATGTGCAGAGAGAACATCCAGGGGTAGTGACATTCTACAGTATTGGGAAGTTGTGCCTTGATTGGCTAAAAACCTCAAAACTCACACAGGTGAAACAACACTTATCCTTACTGACACAGGATGTGGATCTTAGGGATTTTTTTATTAGGTCCCAGGAAGCCACGCCAGAAACGTTTCATTTATGCTGGCATTTATGCTGCCTACAATGAAATATGGAAGATATCCCAACAAGAGGCCGCGGAGAGATTACGTGAAATAGACCGTATAAATCTAGAAAAATCTCTAGCAATGGTAGACAATGGGTTAACTACATTAACCTCCAGGATATATTCATTAGGCAACATTGTATCTTCTGCGATAGACATATTAAAACAAGATTTAGCCATATTACAACATGGGCAATCTCAGTTACGTTCTATTATGTTGTTAAGCTGGACGCTGCAATCTTTGCGTGCAGGCTATGTGCCTTGGCGTTTTATCAACAGCACGTCTCTGTTTTCTGAATACAATCTAACAGATAAACAGATAGAAATGGTACAAAGGGGAGCAAAATATATAATGCTGCGTATCGAAAAACTGGATAAGTTACCATTTACAGTGGCAGAATCACCGTCCACGGAATGGCTAATCCATGGCCACATAACTCTACCGGTCACTACCTTTCAGTTTTAGTATTGCCTTGAACAAAAGCAGGCAGGCAGATATGAAAAAATGGGTAAGGAATAAATTAAGGAATCATGGGAATTACCATACAGATTTTGATGCCGGAGTGGGGATCGAGAAGTGTTTCTAAGCGGTACAAACTGTGAGAGCGCTTTCAGTGGATCACTCATGTGTCAGGATATAATGCTGCACGGGGCTTGTAATGGTTCTGAAGCGTACCTGTCGTGTCATCTGAGGGGTGCCCAGCTGCAGTGATTACTCCAGCATTCGGGCTACTTTCAAATGGGAGTTACTTGATGCTGAACAGTCAAGGCTGCTGTGGGATGCTCCCGGGCATCGCATATCTAGTAACCGTGAGTTCCAGGGTTATTTGTCGTATGCAAGTATTGGTTCCACCGACGCATACAGTCAGGGAGGCGCCGTTATGGCCTTCACTGAATATTTCTTTAATACGGTTTGATACTCTAAGTAGAATGAAAGCCATGCTTCTACAGAAGTCTGTGCCCTTAACCTCCGCTCAAGAGACTTTTGATCTCCAGATCGCAAGGTCCTCAGCAGAGATACAGGCGCTTATTCATAGTAACTGCCCTTACCATTTCGTAGAAATGGTAAATTGTATCTTTAATATGTCTGATAGGAGTAGCATTGTTCACCTATTTAAGATCATAGGTTCTGGACTTATAGGCACCTTTCAGACGGTACTTGGAGTTATACCAAACTTCTTTCACTCCGTGTTCAGAAGCATCTTTGGAGGACTTCCGCTGATCCTGTTTCTAATAGCAGGAATCCTGATTGTTATTTTTCTGCTACGCAATGGACGTCCCAGTCACCAAGGAGATGGAAAAAGCACTCCTGGAGCGTAAATACCGTGACCGCATGGTACAACATCTAGGCACGCCTCGCCTAAGAGAACTAAGTGCATCTTAGTTCTTGTCATTTCGACTAGTCTGGATGGACTGCATCTTACCTGTCCTCCGATGCCTGTTTTGCGGAGAAGAATGCGAGTTAGACCTTTGTTTGACACTCCCATCATGTGCGCAACTGGACGTGAATGCGGTACTGGACCCAATAACGGCCCATGTTCTGCAGTGTCCTCAGCGTATTCCAATGTTGATGGCGGCATTCCTTGAGCCACCGCAGGTAGTAACTGCACCTGTTGGTGTGGACACCGGCTCTTCCTCTGACACCCAGTCTTTGGACGCCGCACAGGCGGGCAGCGTGGAACATCATCTGTGCTCAATTTACGTACTCTGCGAGGTGCTACAGGGGCCGTTTACTGCGGAAGCAAGCAACAAAAATGTTGCGTCTACCGGCCAGGACACAAACATTTGACTCATTTGGCTCGTCATGTGCTGGAAGAAATTCTCCCTTTTTAAACAGACTCGATTTGGAACTCAAAAACAAAATTGACATTCCTTTCGTTATTGGGCATACATGGCTTTCAAATGCTTATAGTGGTTCGGACTACAGCTACGGACACTTTAGAGCTATGGCTTGCAAGTTTTTTAACATTTTTTTTTTTTTTTAGACGTTTTAAACATTTTAGCAAAGGAAATGTTTTTAAACTTTGTGCGTACCAATATCTAGTTAGGATGGTAGTACAATAATAGGTTACAAATGTCGTCCAGTCGGAAGAGGAGTGGGTGTTATATTCCATATAGGTACCCTATATAGGCGCAGGTAACATTGCAAGCGTTCACCTATATCCTTCCCTACATTACATACATAACGGTTCATAGGGACTGACCTTTTACCTAGATACGACACTGCATTCAGAACGCAGGATTTTCCCTAGTTCGAATCTCATACATTATGCATGAGGCTTCTTGGAAGCACAGCAGGACTGACATCTCCTGTATAATAATGAAACGAAACGGGGGTAATCTTTAGCACAGGGTATGTTTTGGCGCTAACCAGATATCATGAGTATCACAAACGGAGGTGATCTGGGCGGTGCAACAGGTGAGGGACAAACCCCTAGGCCCTCAAAAATGGACAAGGTCCATGTTTACACAAATTACAACAGATCCTGTGCACGCTTATATGTGTTAGTAAAATCAGAAATTATTGTCAACAAGAAAACAATGAAGAGTGGTTCGTGTCCTTCAAGTGTTGATTTAATGTATATTACTTCGGCGGCCAGCCAACACGTGTTTCGTCAGTGGGTGTAAAACCCAAGACTTCTTCAGGGCTTTCAAACAAAATGGTCACGCTTCAGACCTATCAGCTGGTGATAATTCCGACCCAGCAGGTCTTAGAAGCCAATATTAAACACCAAATGATCTCCTCGTGGTTGACAATCTCAGATATATCGTGTGTTAAGGCCAGTGTTTAGTTTCATATCCGGACTTCGTATATCAAAGAGGTGAAATATCCTCAGTACGGCCACAGAGACCACGGCACCATCCGCCGCTAACCAGCTAAGGCGAGTACACCCCGTGGTTCAATTCACCGGCACCGAGTAAACCGGAAATAATAGTTCACTATTACGCCCGGTATGTTTATTCTGTGTAACTCTGAGACAAAATAGGTAAGCACGAGTGACTGAGCGAAAAGTAATATATTGTTTCCACGATCCTGGGGGATCAGGGTTGTCATGTTCTGAGGTTGCCAAGAACTATTCTCTCCCCGATAAGAGGAGATTCTAGTGGCACTGTGAGCTAGCTGATCCAGACAGGCTAACGTATCCGGTGGGGGTGCACAGAATCAGTCTGCCACCAATCCCACAGCTTATGTTATCCAAACGCGCAGATCCTGTATAGGGTATATAGGAACTACACGACAACCTCAGTTCAGCGTATCACCAAATAAAACTGACTGATAGATCAAAAGAGTTGACCACCTTTACCACTCCCTTTGGTACTTTTAAATTCCTAAGAATGCCGGTTGGGGTTATATCAACTGCCTCTGTGTTTCAGAGGGCAATGGAAAAAATATTAAAGGGAGTAGTAGGAATGAAAATATATCAAGACGATATACTGGTTGCGGGGTCAACTATGCAAGAGCACAACAAGAGGTTACGTGAGGTATTGGAGAAACTGTTAAGGTGTGGTCTGACCCCCAAACTAGGCAAAGGCAAATTCTGTGTTTATGAGATAGAATACTTAGGGCATCTCATCACGGGTTCTGGAATCAGACCCAAGAAAGCGTTAGTTGAAACGATAAAAAAATCTGGCGTCTCAGAAGTACAAGGATGAATTAGTCAAATTTTTAGGCATGGCTGAGTTCTACAAAAATTTGTGCCCACATTTGCAGAAAGAACCGTGACCTTAAGATCACTGTTGAAAAAGGGTAAAGAGTTTGTATGGTCTGATGTATGTGAAGCGGAATTTAGAGATGTGAAGTCTGGCTTGGAGAAAGCCTCAAATCTTGGGAGTTTTGATGTAGAAGATGATATTATTGTCATGACGTACGCAAGCTCAAAGGGTTTGGGGGCGGCATTGTTGCAGAGATCAGAGAGTGTGTTTAGAACTATTGCTTTCATCTCAGGTGGCCTGAAAGGTGCAGATGTCAATTACTCAGTCATTGAGAAGGAGGCCCTGGGGGTCTATTGGGCTGTGAGAAAGCTAAGAAAGTTTCTGTGGGGTCGAAAGTTTGAAATAAAAACAGATCATAAACCCCTTAAGGAGGTCTTTGCGAAGAAAGGTGTTGATCAGATTTCGAGTCGTATTCGCAAATGGGTCATTGCGCTTCAGGAGTTTGAGTTTGAGCTGACTTATGTACCCGGTGTAGGTAACCTGCAAGCAGACTGTCTCTCGAGGTTGTATGTTGATTTAGCGGATGATAAGTTGTTACTAGAGGAGAGAGGGCTGACTGGCCGTAGCAGGCACCAGGTGTTTCCCCGGTGGGCCGCCAGGGAGTGGGCCGGTTTTGGGCCCCTGGGGGGCCATTTTTGCTACCAGGCCGGTTTTGCAGCATAGCTGCAATATCGGCTCCTGTAACAAAATCGGCTGAAACCGGCCCTGGCAAACTGCTCAGCTGTACCCCCAACACCCCGGGGGGCCGGCCGAGCACTTTGCCAGGGCCGGTTTTGGTTCCCAGTCCGGCCCTGAGAGGAGAGCTTTGCTGGTGAAGACTATGATGAAAATATAAACGTCTGTATTGTGACTGAAGGTGTCATACAGGAAGAAGAATGGAAAAGGATGTTGGAGAATGATGTGTGCTTACAAAGCATGGTAAAAATGGTTTTAGGGGGCTAGTTGGTCAAAGGCAAGTGTGGAAAAGACGTGCTAGGTTTTTGGAAAGTTTGCAATGAGCTTTCTGTGGTGGATGGTGTATTTCTAAGAGGAAACAAACTTGTCCCTCTTGTGGAATTAAAGGGCGTTTTAGTAAAAAATGCCCAGGCGAGTCATATGGGTATATCAAAGACCAAGGAGAGGTTGAGAGAATGCTATTGGTGGCCCTCTATGGATTTGATGATAGAAAGGGAGGTTAGAGAATGCTTGGAGTGTGTGAGTAGTGACAAAGTATTAAAGTGCAGAACACAGCCGATGTTTGTTAGAGAACGAGCCAAGATGGGTGGACATCGCGTTGGATATACTTGGACGGTGGGGCTGAGATAAAAGTGGTCAGTTCTATTGAATCTTAAGATATGTTTGGTTTCTTAGAGGAACTGTTTGAGAGGGAGGGTTTTCCCTCCAGTGTTCTCACTGATAATGGAGTTCAATTTACTTCAGCAGTGGTAGAAGAATTTTTAAGGACAAGAGGTGTGAAACATAAGAAGGCTGCGCTATATCACTCAGAATCTAATGGGGTGGTAGAACGCTTTATTAAAGTGTTGAAGGAGAGTTTGCAGCAGTCTCTCATGTGTGAAACCAACTGGGTAGAGAGTTTGAGGAAGACAGTGAGAGAATACAGGCTGACACCACATTCTATGACAGGTCACCATTTCACTTGTTCAAAGGGAGGATGCCCAGTTGTGAAGTCAGCCTTACTTGGGTCAATGAAAAGAAGGAGAAGGTGGATGAGCATGTTGGTGAAATAATGGATTGGGAAGCAAGAGAAGAGAAGAAGAAACTGAAGTCCAAGGTGTTGAATGACAAAAGGAAGGCTGTTAAAGAAACAAAAGTGCAAGTGGGTGATTGGATACAAATTAGATCTCCAAGGAAGAATGGGAAAAGTTCCAAGTACAGTAAGCCTTGTACAGTGAGACAACATTTCAAGAATGCTGTGAAAACTGATGACAATAAGATTTGGAATCTCAAAAGGGTATCCAAATGCAGTTCTGAACTGGGTTCAGATGTTACCTCGTTGGAGAAGAGGTTACCAGAGGAAATTAATATGCGACCTCATCAGTAAAGAAAAGACCTGTTCGATTTCATGACTATGTTTAATTATAATGGTTAATGGTACTGGTTTTGTTTTTGCATACTCGTATGTTCTTTAGTTTGATAAGTGTGTAAGGGGGGTCACAAGTTCAATATGTATTTATTATATATTAATGTTTATTATAAATGGGGAGGTGATGTGGTATCCTAGGTTACAGAACCACCTGGATAGCTGGTTCTGTAACCTAGAAGTGATGGGTAGGGTGGCAACCAAGCCCGAGGTGGGAGAGAAACGGAAGGCTCGGCTGAGAGCAGCTGGGGTGGACCTGTGCTCCGTCGGTGGATGGGGTCTCTGTTATTTACAAATCTCAATAAAGATATTCAAAAGGCTTCGGAAGGACGGATCGTCATTTCCACAGAGACATTCAAAGCCATACAAGGCAAGTAAAGCAATACAAGCTAAGTAAACAAAATTCATTCAAAATAAATACAATGTGATAATGAATCTAATGAAACGTTCAATACCACAACGATCTGCAGCAGGGGAAAGCCTCCAGCATCCACCAGTACAGTCATACGATTGTCTTGTTGGGAAGCTCTGAAGTCCATCACAGGCAGAACTAACGATTCATGAGGGATTTGTTTCTCCTCGACTACACTCAGAACAAGTAAAACATACATTTTTTAAATAAAGGTAATCCTTTTTTTGTCATTTTAATCTCTATTTTTGCAGACGTGATCGGGGCACCACAGGGCTGCTGGGTGTGTGAATTGTCAAAGGGGGATTCGTTTCGCTTCGTATGAGTGCTGCGTTGTTATGACGTGTAGTGGACTTGCAACTGTAGTAGCCAACCCCTTTATCTTCCTCACTTTTCCAGTTCGTCAGTGGCATCACTCTAACGAATCTCCATCAAATGCAGGAGGGACTTGTGATTGTAGGATCATTTTCAAACAAGAGCCTGTTTAAAGGGAACTGTCACTTCAAGTAGAGGGTTAACAGAGGACCCACAAAACCAGTGAGTATTTTAACAGTTATGTTTGTTTGTGTTGACTCAATCAAGGATTTATAAAGCACTGGAGTTGATTGATCCAGTCACGGTGCAGCAGGCCAGCAGGATCAAACTCTTCTTTGCTCCTGCACACTTCAGGTGGGCGGGAAGAAGGAATAGCAGTTTATTTCTTCCTAAGGGGCCTCCTCGGATGAAGGGACAAGGCTCTTTGGGATCCAATGGTTGGATGGCCTTGTGCAGTGCCGACTGTTGTCACAAAAAACAGTTTCCGTAAGCGTTCCTGATCTCTTCCTGACTTTGCCGCTTATTTCAGCATTGCAGATAGAAAGGAGTCTTCAGACATGGAACCCTTGATTTCCTACCAAGGCAGTACGTGGGCAGTGGCCACTTCTAGGGGTCACTAGCACAGGTACGTAAGAATGGGTGCAGGACTATGCTCTAATTTCCTGGGGCTTGTCTGCTAAGGGTCACACATCATGTGTGATACTAACTCAAAATGAACAAATTCATGCACCAAGAAATGAGTCATTAGCAGTTAGTTTGTCTTAGCCGTTGCATCCACTGGTAACTAAGCACAAGGAAATGTTCTCTTTCACAGAATCACTGGTTGTCATTGGATAGGAGGTTTTCACATGTGTGCCGGATTTAGTGCTTATGGTTGTCAAGTAGCACCCCTTGCCCTACACCTGAGGGTCACTTTCACTAGTGGAGTGGCCTGAGCATGTTTCAGCAGACTCTTGCACTTAGACGTGCATGTATGGAGGTAGTGCTTCAGGGGGGCGGAGGGACCTTGTGCCATAGGAGCCCTGTAGGTAGACTGTGCTGCAAGAACCTGGAGTGAAGGAAGCGGAGTGCTGGACAAATCTGATGGCACTGTACTCAGAAGGACCTTGGGTTGGAAGTCCTGCTGCAGAAGTCAGAAATACCTCAGGCATGTGGAAGAAAGGAAGCATTACGTGTTCCTAGGAATGCCTACGTCCACGCACTGTAATACTGTTTGCAGTCAGAACTCTCACACAGATGGTGTGGAAGCTGGCTCTTTCTACGACATCAAAATGAGATATATTGTGTAAAGAGTCCAGGGGTTCCCTTATGAGTGGACAGGGGCCGGCTCTAGCAATCACAAGGTGCTCTTCTAAGGGGTAGTCTGGTCGAGCAGCCTTAGGCTTATCAGAGAGGAGTGTTAGACATCTGCAAATACAACAATAAAATGATGCACACAACTCAATAAGGAGAGCCACACCAATTTTTTTTAAAAACAAGTATCTTTATATATATTTAGGCACCAGAACCAATTCAATCAGTTAAGTATGTTTTGAAATAGAAATACTTTTTTATTCAGAAAGTTGACAATTTTTAGAAGCTGCAATGTTATCCTATTGGAGGAAGAACAAGAACAGCATTTAGGTACACTACAGCGACTTCCAGGACCAATCTCCAGGAGTTAAGGTGAGTGGTGCGCAAAGTCCAAGGCATCACCAGCAGAACACCACTAGCGGCACTAGGGAGGTTGAGTGCAGGGGTACAAAACAAAGTCGGGTGCCCAATGTTACTCTATGGGGATTGGTCTTTGAGTAAAGGGGCTGCAGGCTTTGACTGGGAGGCCAGTCGGGCTGAACCAACACGGGGGCTCAGGCCTCACAATGCTCAGGGATGTAGGGACACTTATGGTCCTCTCCATGGCCCAGAGGGTGACAGGTGCAGAGGTGTCTTTAGTGGGCATAACCCTGTCCCAGATTTCCTAAGTTTGCCAATACAAAGATGGCTAACTCTGAAAAGTCGTGCCCACCTCAGATTAGGCCTATTTAGGGGTGGTGCTAGCCTGGGGGTGGGCACGCCTACCTGACTAGCTAATTTTCCTGCTTGTGTAGGTGCCAAAGGGCCCTGATCAAAGGGGGGTGGCTTCCTCTCCTGTGAGGAGAGCCAGACTCACATTTCAAAGGCAGTAGCTTATTTTAAGCTCGAAAAATAACAATATATCCTTTGGTAGGCAAATATTGAGAGAACTCTTACTCATTCACTCACCTAAATCACACACATTCAATCATGGGGGATACAGTACCAATTGAAAAAGCATAGTGCCAGTACACAAGAAAAATATTGGAAATGTTATGTATGAATTTATTAAAAGCATATAAAACAATTGTAGCAAATTAAAAAACAGTTAATCATACATAGTATATTTATGTTCAAAATCAAAAAAAATCACACTATTAATAAACAAATGAACAAACTCAATAACAAAGATAATTAGACGAGAGTATTAAAAAGACACTACATTTTGTCATGAAGGGACCATATCCGTATGAGGTAACGTTGGGGCTGGACCCTGATGTACAAAAGACAATCAATATCTAGTGTGGCAGCCCACTGTGCGGATTATGTTTCTATTGCGTCGACGCGTTTCGATGGTATTATCTTGATTTAAACCATCTTTATCAAGACTAAAGATATTACTCTCCGATGATATCTACAATTAAAAACATACAATTATTACACGTAGACAATAACCAAAGTGGGCAATACAAACAGAACATTTCAATCACATGATTAATCTGTTAAATTGTTAAAATGTACATCTAAAACTACGACAAATCGATTATAAAGTTCATGACATCACTACTTTAACAATTACCTCCAACTCCCTCCATACGCATCACATAACACATTCATAAATTCACACTCAGTTCCACCCAATTGGCAGAACACTACGAACCCATACATGAGTGGGCATTTTCTCACCTTAAAACGTAGCTTGACCAAAGTGCAGAAGTCACTTCTATCCTGAAACTCCTTGTCGGGGAATATAAAATGCTTCTCCCAACACAGGGAATGTTTTAAAAAAACACCTAAATAAAGACCAGAAATAGTGTCTCAGAACCAGCATATTGCATCTTATTATGCTTCTTATATCCTCATTCGGTGTTAGAGGCCCTAGTCACTTGTAAATAAGATCCTATCTCACCTTATATAAGGATAAATATGAAATGCAGATTTGAACAACAGCTAGCCTCACTGTCCTTCTTTCGTCGTGGAATCTAAAACAAGGGGATATTGTGCTGTTTATAATGCAACTCCCAAAAGGTCTATTCTTGCCAGAATGATACAAATATCAACAAACCTCCAGCACCAATAGGGGATTACCTCCAATGCTGGTATAATGCTGCCTACTTAGGCCTGAATGATAGATCACAGGGTTCCTATATGCCCTTCATTTGATAGGGTCTTCTTCGCATTAGCGGTTTAATGGTTGACCCGCCTCCTGATTCAACAATGTAGGCAGAAAAGATTTTTCATGAAAATACAGAAGCTGCTGATTATAATATATATTTTTTGTAAAGGACACTTGTAAGTGCAAGCTTTGACAAAGTTGCCTGAACAGAGAAGATAGTACTTTTGACCATTCCAAGATGGCCGAACTACTTTTGCGGTCTTCCTCGCGTTAGATATATTTTCTCCTTGGGGGTGTGGTCGAATTATTGGTTGGCCCGCATCTTGACCTAGATTCAACAAGGTAGGCTGAATAAAAAGCCAGGTTACATGCAGGCTCGGTGTTTATTGAGAAACAACAGTGGACGGATGCGGAGTGGCTCCGCCATACTTAAGGATTTAAGGTATTAATTGAGGCACTTATAGAGCAAAAGATTATTGTTGCCCAGAGTAGAGATAATACTTGTTCTAAAAGAACTTTTACCTTAACAAAATGGGCTATTGTTATAATTGTGGTTAGAGTTCTGATATTATATCTCTCTGCTTAATATGTGGGTAGGGGGTCCCTAGTTAATCCTTCGAGTAAAAAAGTTATCTTATTGCACTATAGAGTGGCCATTTAAGAGTAACTGGAAGTTTATTTTGTGGGGTGTATAGGAGCACGTCTAGATTAGTATGGCTAGAGAGGACTATCCCCCCTAGTATTGGAGTCCTGTCCTGAACATATGTAAGATATTCTTTGCTTAGACTCTATTAAGCGAAGGGTAATCCCTAACTAACTGAGTTCCGTTTTTATTATTTCCTGCAGACCCTATCAAATGAAGGGCATATAGGAACCCTGTGATCTATCATTCAGGCCTAAGTAGGCAGCATTATACCAGCATTGGAGGTAATCCCCTATTGGTGCTGGAGGTATGTTGATATTTGTATCATTCTGGCAAGAATAGACCTTTTGGGAGTTGCATTATAAACAGCACAATATCCCCTTGTTTTAGATTCCACGACGAAAGAAGGACAGTGAGGCTAGCTGTTGTTCAAATCTGCATTTCATATTGATCCTTATATAAGGTGAGATAGGATCTTATTTACAAGTGACTAGGGCCTCTAACACCAAATGAGGATATAAGAGGCATAATAAGATGCAATATGCTGGTTCTGAGACACTATTTCTGGTCTTTATTTAGGTGTTTTTTTAAAACATTCCCTGTGTTGGGAGAAGCATTTTATATTCCCCGACAAGGAGTTTCAGGATAGAAGTGACTTCTGCACTTTGGTCAAGCTACGTTTTAAGATGAGAAAATGCCCACTCATGTATGGGTTCGTAGTGTTCTGCCAATTGGGTGGAACCGAGTGTGATTTTATGAATGTGTTATGTGATACGTATGGAGGGAGTTGGATGTAATTGTTAAAGCAGTGATGTCATGAACTTTGTAATCAATTTGTTGTAGTTTTAGATGTACATTTCCACAATTTAACAGATTAATCATTTGATTGAAATGTTCTGTTTGTATTGCCCATTTTGGTTATTGTCTACGTGTAATAATTGTATGTTTTTAATTGTAGATATCATCAGAGAGTAATATCTTTAGTCTTGATAAAGATGGTTTAAATCAAGATAATACCATCGAAACGCGTCGACGCAATAGAACCATAATCCGCACAGTGGGCTGCCACACTAGATATTGGTTGTCTTTTGTACATCAGGGTCCAGCCCCAACGTTACCTCATACGGATATGGTCCCTTTATGACAAAGTGTAGTGTCTTTTTAATACTCTCGTCTAATTGTCTTTGTTATTGAGTTTGTTTACTTGTTTATTTATAGTGTGATGTTTTTTTGATTTTGAACATAAATATACTATGTATGATTAACTGTTTTTTATTTTGCTACAATTGTTTTATATGCTTTTAATAAATTGATACATAACATTTCCAATATTTTTCTTGTGTACCGGCACACTGCTGTTTCAATTGGTACTGTATCCCCCATGATTGAATGTGTGTGATTTAGGTGAGTGAATGAGTAAGAGTTCTCTCAATATTTGCCTACCAAAGGATATATTGTTATTTTTCTAGATTGAACCCTAGTCCTTTGGTGTACAAAGGGTCCCTCTCATTTTTTCAAGAGGCTTATTTTAAGCTCCTCTGCCTTGGAATGCTAATCAGTAGGTCATCCTGTGGGAGGGGGTGTTATCATCCTCTTCCCGATCAGGCTTTGTCTGGGAGCTCCTGAAAGCAAAAGCTCTCACCCTTGGGGTCAGACACTCTTCTCTGGTGGCAGGCTGGCAGAAACCATTCAGCCAACAAACCAGGGGCTGGTAGGTGTTCATGGGTCACCTCTAAAGTGCTCTCTGGGCGCATGTATTAATAAATCCAACACTGGAATCAATGTGGATTTATTAATACGCAATGTTTCAAACCAAACATCCCTACTTTCAGTGAAGCCAACATGTAGCTGGGGAACTCATTTTCACCAGTGTCCAGCACATTGTAAAATAGCTTCCCTGTTCACTTGCACTGGCAGTAATGGAAGGGAACTGACCAGCACATGGGCATATCTGCTCATGCAGGTATGCCCTCACGTGTAATATTAAGCACCCTGCCTTAGGGCTGTAAGGCCAGCTGTAGGGGTGACTTACAAATCTACATGCAGTGTTAAGGAATATGACAGTCAGGGATGTGTGTCATGTTGTGTTTTCACTTTTGTCTGCAACAAAACATGCAGCCTGCAGTGGCAGTCGTGCAGGTTTTTGGTGAGGGGTCCCTTAGGGCAGCACAATTCGTGCTGCAGCCCTTAGAGACCCTTTTTAGTACCTCAGGCCCAAGGTACCATTTACTAGGGTCTTACAAAGAGTGATAAAGGTATTGCCAATTGGAGAAAACAAATGTACACTTTTGGGAAAGAGATCTGGCACTGGGGACCCGGTTAGCAGGGGCTCAGTGCACCTCCAGTCGAAATCACATCAAATACCAAGCAAAAAGTAGGGACTGTCCATGTCAAAAACGGGCACTTTCCTACAGATGGTCTTAGAGACATTTTGTTTTCACTGTGTATTTTAGTTTTATATGTTGTATATTTTTCATGTTTGTATTAAAGTGCTTTTCTTTTATCAAGTAAAGCACTGACTGGACATCAATCGTATTAGCTGGTATTATAGTGTAAACTGTATTAAGAGTGTCTAATCCACCTCACCTCCTTGATTAAGCCTTGTACTGCTCTGTCTCGCTACCCTGATAGAGTCAGGTGCTAGAGAGGAGTACTTGGTTATTCAGTTTAGGGTCCAATAGTACTGTGGCCCCAGGACCAGTGGTGAATGACTCCAATTGCTGCAGCCCAGTAACCCCTGAGTGCCCTGATACCACAGCAAACCAGTCGTCACACCACCGCCATGAGCCTGACATGTGGTCCTGCAAATGTAAAATGGCCAAAAGTGCTGACAAATAACCTTTAATAGTGCCCACTGCAAGGCCTTGGTGAGCCAAAGACAAAAAAGTGACAGAAGAACATCCAACAGCTTGGTGGATAAAGGGTTAATCTTGTGGATAATACACCAGGCCACAAGGCTCTCCTAGCGTCTGGCACAAATGGAATTTGTGGAGGGGCGCCTGGTGGAAAGGATGGCATCCACAACCTCAAGTGGCAGATCAGTCGCAGTCAACTGCCTCTGCTCAATATCCTTGCAAGGAGAAGTAGATTGCGCTGGTTCGGGTGCAAGACCCTGCCCTGCTGCTCCGACAGAAGACAACCAAAGTGGAAAACTGTTCGGAGGAGAGTTGCCGATGTCCAGAATTTCTGCATACTCCATGCTCTTGGCCCAATCTGGAGCCACTAGGATGAATTGGTCCCAATCACTCCTTGTCTTTTTCAGAACCCTGAGCAGAAGAGGAAAGGGAGTCCTATTTTCTATTCCAGCCAGAATGCATCTCCTAGTGAGTATTCCTGTGGGTACTCCAATGTGCAAGACCGTTGACACTGTGTATTCTCCCCACTGTCTGAAGATGCTCTGCACCACCTCAGGATGTAGATGCCAATCATGATCTGCAAGATGCTGCATGCTTAACTCGTCCACTCTTGCATTCAGGGATCCCTGACGCTCCAACCAAACCCAGAGGTGCAGAACCTCCTGGCACAGGTCCCAGGACCCCCACTACACCCTGCTTGTTGTAATACCACATGGTGGTGGTGTTGTCTGTGAGAACCTGCACCTGCCCACCCCCCTACTGGATGGCAGGAAAGCCTTCAGCACCAGACAAATGGCCTGCAACTCCAACAGAATGATATTGAGCCTAGGTTCCGTCAGAGACCTGAATCCTCTGATATTTACCTACCACAGATGATCTCTCCAACTCAGTAGAGGTGTGTCCATCACCAGTCATCTCTGGGTGGGGAAGGTTTTGGGGCTGGCCGCTGGACCAATTGGGTTTGAGCAGTCATCTTTTCTGAAATCTGGATGGAAGGACCCCTAGAACATCAGATTCCATTGCAGAACCTAGATTGGTCAGCAGGCATGGTCAACCAGGAAGATGAAGGAGGCTAAGAGGCCTAGAAGCCTCAGAACTGCTCTCGCAAAGATCTAGGACCAAAGCTGAAACATTAGAATTACAGCCTGAGGCCTAGGCTTGTTGCAGCAGAGGGAAGGCCTAAATATTACACATGCCCTGTGGAATCTGATCTTTAAATGAACATCTGTAAATATTTTCATAAATATTGTGTGTGCGACACAGCAGAAAAAACATGGAGCTGGTAAATCCAAGGAAGGCACAGAATCCACAGGAGGATGCTCCATTGATTCCTACCAGGTCAGTTCTTCAAGTCTGTTGCAAGCATAGCAATTTCTGGGAAACCCTCCATCAGAAATATTTGCTCCAATAACTCCTTCGGCCATTCCCATGTGTTGTTTGCAGAGCGGAGTCTGCTGAGATAATCTGCAGGCAAGTTCTCCTTTCTCGCCAGATGAGCTGCTGACAGACCAATCCCTATGTAGTCCTGGCTCTCCATGGCTTACTGACAAAGGGTAAGAGATCTGAATCCTCGCTGCTTGTTGCGATAATGCATGGTTAGTCTAACGCCTGTCAGTATCTGCATCTGCTTTTTGAGAAGCTAAGGAAGACGAGCTCTCAGGCCAGTCTCACAGCTTTTAGCTCAAAGAGGTTTATGGGACACTTGGGATCCTGAGCAGACCTGAGTGTTGAAACGGTGTGACCCAGATGAGCACACCAGTCCTGGAGAGGTGCATCTGTCACCTGCTGCAGCTGGGGGTCAAAGGAGCTAGAATAGTTTAAGAATAGTCCACAAGAATATACTTAATTTGGAACCTCAAGCGCACAAGTTCCATTGAGGGTGATGTTTCCACTGCACGGGCTTCATCCAGAGAGAGACTTCCTTGCTGTGGCAGCCACTGCCTCCACACGCCACTGGATGGTTGTAATCCACCACCTGATGTGAGGGACCAACAGGATGCACAAGGGCATGAGGACCATCAGGTGCAACAGCTGCAGGAACAAGATCCCGGCTTAAATCAGACACAGGTGAGACTCCAGAATATCTACAATTTTCTGAGGAAGAGGCCCACATAAGGTTGAATACATTGTAAAAGACATTTCTAAGGGATACCTGTTCCTAATGATTCCTTAAATGAACTATTTTGCCAGGTGCCAGACTGGATCTGGAAATACTTCTAGCAAAGTCTTGTTAATGGTGTTAGGCAGTAGAATAGTATGTCATGACCAGTCCCTTGAGTCGTCACCATTGTTATGTTATGTGTATTTGTAAAGAACGCTATCACCCACAAGGGAATCCTGACACTGAGCAGGTGTGTGTGCTTAGCCCTGCCTATGGTAGGTGGGTTAATTGAAAAGCCAGGTCTTCAGCTTCCTGCAGAATTCAAGAAGAGAGGAGAAGGCTCTGATGTGGAGAGGGAGGACTCCCTGTATGTTAAGTTATGTATCAATATATGTATGGTGCTTGAATGCCAGAGACATCAGTTCCTTGTTTGTCACAACTCCACAGATACAGGCTCTGGAACCCACAAAGTCTTGCGTCTTCACGCCCCGTACAGCCTGTTATTGATCACTATCCATAAAGGACATGCATTCTGACTGCTTTTGCTGTCTGTGAAATTTCCAAGACTCTTCTTCTTGGAGTCTGTGCTCCAAACTGGTGTTGGTGTTGTTAAGAAGGAAGGTCTGGGTCCTCTTCCAAGTGAAGTAGATACTGAGCACCGAAAATCAAGTACCTCTTTTACCATGAGGAAAAAGGTCCAAGAAGAGAACCTCTTCTTCCTCAGATTCCTTACTACTTTACATCATCTTTTCCAGGTCACCATCCTGACAGCAAGTTCACCTGGCCTGCAGCTCGAAGCCTTCAGCCATGCCATGCTGGTTACCATTGCACTGACCAGGCTCCTCATGGGGTCACAGTACCCAAGACCCCTCCTAGTGCAACCAGCTGGTTAACCTCTGCTCTATCAGTTCCAAAACCAGCCCTGATCTTATCCTTGAAGCTAGTCTCTGCTTCGGAGTCTTCCCTCTCTGGCACACTGCCGATTTGGCGCCTGTTTTGACACTGGTGCCTACAAGCCCTCCCTTACACAGACGATTTTTGGAAACTGCTAAATTTAAACCTGAGAAATGTCTCAAACAAATGCAGACCATAACAAAACAATAAGTATTTCTACTTTAAACAGAATAATTTTTTTATCTGATAGTGCAAATTCCCGTTTATCTCTGCGCACCTAAGAATGGCGGCTTTGATGGGAGCAATTTGTTACCCTCTACAGCATTGTTGGCAGATCTTGGGTACACCAGTGCAATGTGCTTCTCTCTGGAGGTGGCATTTCCAGCATGGAACTGGTATCATTTAACTAGATATAATGTTGGGTAATAATGAAGGTGTCTACTACCAGCAGCACATCCTAATATATTCAGTAGAATGGAAGACACCCCTCTTTATTGAGATTTTATCAGGAAATCAACCATCAGATCGCAACTTGCCCTTTGATTCTCTAACGTACGATATTACGAATGCCTAGAAGATGAACTAAAATGTGATCGAGCACCGTCTAGGTCCAACTATAGAAGTAGTACAAGCCTAATCTGATGGAACCCATTCACCACCCTAAAATGTGTGTGAACATCCTTAACCAGAAAGACTAATTGTACACACTTTTTAGGCCATAAGGTGGGTAGCATCTCTTGTACCATCTGATAGTTGAAACAGATGGACAGTTGGAAAGAACATTTTTGTTTATGACAGATACATATTCCCAGAGATTATGAGTACATCTTTCAGCCTTCACACTGCTTTTTCTCCAGCCGTGTCTTTCCTCCGCCACATAGAACCACGCGGCTCCAGCCGTGACTGAGCCTTTGGATGAGACATCACCAGGGTAGACAGAAGCACTATCCAGCATACTAGCTTCAGCTCCTGTTTTTCCTGTTTAGTCTGGAGTTGTCCCTCTCTGTATCTTACTGACGAATTTCTAAGCTTTCAACAGCCTCTAGATGAATTGTCTTCTTAAAGCACCTCAAGGTTTAAGCCTTGCAGACATTGGCGCCAGAACAAGTCCATTTAGGATCACCACTACAACTGTATGACACGCAGATAAGATCACAACCACTGTGTCATCAGGTAGCTGAAATACAGTCAAGCGTCCCCACTCAATCTCCAGACATGAATGTGTAGGTTCTGGAGATGTGGGTGAAGAACTTGTCCATCCGACTGGGAAAGGAGGTCCACCCTGAGGGGAAGGTGAAGTGGGGATTGAGAGCTGGAGGTCTTTTTATCACACCCTTCGTTTGGCCAATCCAGGGCCACCAGGATGACTTGGGCCCTGTCCTGACATATCTTCCTCAGAACCCTATGGAGTAAAGGGAGTGAGAGGAAACGCATAGTAGAGACAAAAGTTCCACTTTAACCCAACTGAGTCCTCTAATGCTCCTTGCACCACATGCTGGAGGGTAACGGACTTTGGGCAATGCGAATTGAGACAAGTGGCAAAGAGATCAACATGGGGCATGCCCCATAAATCGAAGATACTCTTCATGACCTCCAGGGGCCATATTATGGATTGGCATTGTTTGCGCCCCGCGCACCTTTGAAAAGGTGCGCCGGGCGCAAACAATGCCAATGCGCCCCATTATGGTGAATGCGCGGCCCCCAGGCAGCCGCGAACTCGCGCTGCCCTGGGGGCAGCGCATTTATGTGAAAACACGGAGCAGTCGCTCCGTGTTTTCACAGTGCAGGCGGCACCGCCTGCACTTTCAAAGGGGTTTAGAGATCCCCTTGCAGGCAGGTGCAGTCAGTGACTGCACCCGCCTGCAAGGGATGTCTAGGGGGTCCATGGGACCCCCCCTTTACCCCCTGCAGAGGGCTGCTGTCAGGGGGCGCACTGACAGTGCGCCACCTTTTAAATGGCGCACTGTCAGTGTGCCTCCTGAGGGCTTCTTTGACTCTGAGCCCGCGTCTGTAATATGGCGCGGGCGCAGAGTCAAAGGAATTCCCTCATTTGCATAGGGCACGCCTCTATGCAAATGAGGGAACACCCTCTGTTGATAGCGCTGGCGCTTCAAGTGCGCCAGCGCTATCGGTATTATAGAAGGGGACGCACAAGCATCTGCGTCCCCTTCTATAATACCAAAGTGCCCCGGGGGCGCGCAAAGCGGGTGCAAACGAACAAGTTACTTACCTTCGGTAACGATATATCTGTAAGAAATATAGGTTAGTTATAGATTCCTTACCTTAAAATTACCCCCAGGCGTCAGACTGGATCCGGAGAATTTTTTTGTCAGCAGTACCCCTGCACGTCGAAAGGTGGCGTCGGTCGGCTCCGCATTCGTCGTTGGCGTCGTGGTCGCAGGGATGATGTTGCGGCAGCTACTTAGATGCCGCCCTCACGCGCTGGCGTCAGTTCTGTACACGACTTTCCACGCCAGAAGCGCAGAGCCATGCAAGACACTGACCACTGGTGCACAAAACTAGGGCCCTGAAAGGAAATCCTTAACCCTAGAAGTCAGTTCGCAGAACAGGGAGGATGGGTGGGGCGGTAAGGAATCTATAACTAACCTATGTTTCTTACAGATATATCGTTACCGAAGGTAAGTAACTTGTTCATCT
Organism: Calotriton arnoldi; assembly: GCA_963921515.1. Classification (NCBI taxonomy): domain Eukaryota; kingdom Metazoa; phylum Chordata; class Amphibia; order Caudata; family Salamandridae; genus Calotriton; species Calotriton arnoldi. Next base: position 310,428 of record CAWUFW010000763.1, read on the forward strand.
GAAAGAAACAGTTAGTTATAGATTTCTTACCTTAGAATAGATACCCCAGCAATACCAACCTCGGAGGTGGGTCTGCGAACCAAGTTCACACCAGAAAGTCCTGGAGAACAGAACGGCCAATAAAGCCGTCTCTCCGGACTTGGCTGTCCAGGCAGTAGTGTCTAGTGAACGTGTGCAGAGTTGTCCACGTAGCTGCCTGACAGATGTCATTGAGGGGGGCTCCTCGTCCCAAAGCAGTAATAGCTGCCGTCGCCCTGGTGGAATGGGCACGCATCCCCACTGGAGGCTCCTTCTTTGCCAAGGAATAGCAAGCCTTAATGCACAAAACGACCCACCTAGAGATGGTCCGTTTGTGCACGCCCCAACCTTTCTTGGCGCCCACGTAGCCCACAAAGAGCTGGTCATCCACCCGGAATTGTTTGTGTGATCCAAATAAAAGGAAAGCACCCGTTTTGGATCCAGATGGTGGAGCCTCTCTTCTTCTTTTGAAGTATGCGGAGGCGGAAAGAAGGTGGGCAAAGTGATGGTTTGGCCAATGTGGAAAGAAGTAACCACCTTGGGAAGAAAGGAAGGTCTGGTTCTTAGTACAACCTTGTCCGGATGAACAGCCAGGAAAGGAGGTTTTGAAGAAAGAGCCTGGAGCTCACTCACCTTGCGAGCAGAGGTGATGGCAACCAGAAAAGCAGTCTTTAAGGTAAGAAGTCGGAGAGGACAGTCATGAAGTGGCTCAAAGGGAGCGTACATAAGGTAAGTCAGAACCTAGTTCAAGTCCCACTGAGGCATTACGAAGGGAATAGGAGGAAAAAGACGAGTAATGCCCTTGAGGAAGCGATTTACAACAGGGGACTTGAAAAGAGAAGGCTGATCAGGAAGCCTAAGAAAGGCTGAAATGGCCGAGAGGTAGCCCTTAAGAGTGCCCAGAGCAGAGCCCTGCTGGGCCAAAGAAAGAAGGAACAAGAGAACCTCATAAAGGGGATCCACAGCCTTTGCTGCGCACCATGCCACAAATTTGTTCCATCTGCAGGCGTATACCGTCTTAGTGGAGGGACGCCTGGCTGCCAAGATAACATCACAGACTTCGGGAGGCAGGTCAAACGACGTCAACTGCCGCCACTCAATCTCCACGCAAGGAGGTGGAGGCTGGACAGGTTCGGGTGGAGGACTGTCCCCTGCTGCTGCGACAGAAGATCCTCCCGAAGAGGCAGTCTGATCGGAGGATCGATGGCCATGTTTTGGATACCAGACTCTTTGTGCCCAATCCGGAGCCACACGAATGACTTGGACCCGGTCGCGCTTGATCTTCTTCAGCACTCCGGGCAGAAGTGGTATAGTCGGAAAGGCGTATAGAAGACCGCAACTTCACTCGCGACAAAAAGCGTCGCCTAGCGAGTGCCGCCTTGGAAATCCAATGCGCAGAATTGCTGACATTGCGTGTTCTCTTCGGTGGCGAATAGATCTAACCAAGGCTCTCCCCACTGCTGAAAGAGACCTTGCACCACCTCCGAGTGAAGATGCCATTCGTGATCCATCATGCACCTGCGGCTGAGTTCGTCCGCCCTGGCGTTCAGGGAACCTGCCAGGTGTTGAACCACCAGGGATATGCCCTGATGTTCCAGCCATGTCCAGAGACGGAGAGCCTCTTGACATAGGGTCCACGACCCCACACTGCCCTGTTTGTTGCAGTACCACATGGCGGCGGTGTTGTCCGTGAACTACTCTTCCCCGGCCTGAGGGAAGGAATGCTTTTAGTGCAAGACGGATCGCCCGAAGCTCCAGAAGGTTGATGTGGAGCTCGGACTCCGCAGGAGACCAGAGGCCTCTGATCTCCGCCTCCCCCATGTGACCGCCCCATCCCAGAAGTGACGCATCGGTCACCACTGTGAACGCTGGTTGGGGAAGGGAGAGGGATCTGCCATCGACCCAATCCTGGTTCGTTAGCCACCACTGCAATTGGTGTGCAGTTCCCTCCGAGATCTGGACGCAATCGGACAGGTTCCCCTGATGTTGAGCCCACTGGAACTTCAGGTCCCACTGCAGAGCCCGCATATGCCATTTGGCATGGTTCACCAGCAGGATGCAGGAGGCCATCAGGCCCAGTAGCCTGAGGGTCATCCTGACCGAAACCCGGGATAGAGGCTGAAAGATCGGAATCATAGCCCGAATATCCCGGACTCGCTGTTCGGGGGGATAGACCCAAAACTGCGTAGTGTCCAGAACCGCTCCGATGAAGAGGAGCTTCTGAGAGGGAGTCAGGTGCGACTTCAGCACGTTGATGGAGAACCCCAGCGAATGCAGGAGGTCGGCCGTAGTCTGGAGGTGGGAAATGACAGCCTGGGGCAAGCCCGCCTTCGACAGCCAGTCGTCGAGATAGGGGAAGACTGGAACCCCTGATCTGCGCAGATGAGCTGCGACCACCGCCATCACTTTTGTGAACACCCGAGGGGCGCTGGTAAGGCCAAAGGGGAGCACGGTAAACTGAAAGTACTCGTGGCCTACCGTGAACCGCAGGTAACGCCGGTGGGCCGGCAGGACGGGGATGTGAAAATAAGCGTCCTGCAAGCCCAACGCTACCATCCAGTCTCCAGGGTCGAGGGCAGACAGGACCTGAGCTAGCGTCAACATTTTGAACTTCTCCTTCCGGAGGAAGCGGTTGACGTTCCTGAGATCCAAGATAGGACGCAGGCCTTTGTCCTTCTTGGGCACCAGAAAGTAGTGGGAATAGCAACCACAACCTACTTCTGGGACAGGAACTCACTCGATGGTTCCCTTGGCCAAGAGTGCCGAAACTACCTGTTGGAGAAGGGCCAGATGATCCTCCGACATGCGATGGTACTGGGGTGGCATGGATGGAGGGGTAGTCTCGAAGGGGAGGGAGTAGCCCCTTCGGACTATTTGCAAAACCCACCTGTCCGACGTGATTATGCGCCAGTGGGGGAGGTGATGGTGAATCCTACCGCCCACTGGCGATTGGTGGCCCTGAAAGGTCGGACTAGGAGGGTTTGGAGGCTGCTGCAGAGGGGGCGTGGTGGACTGGCCCGCTCGCTGGCCCCCAGAACCACGGCGGTGGTTCCCACGTCCCCGGCCACGCAGTGGCTGAACAGCTTGCGCTGGCCTGTGGCTCTGGGCGGGACGTGGCGGGGCACCCCTTCCGTAGCCACGAAAGTGGCGAAAAGCAGACTGCGCAGGGCGGGTGGAGGGAGGCCCAAGGACCTGGCTGTAGCCCGAGAGTCCTTAAAGCGCTCCAGCGCGTTGTCTGCCTTGTCGCCGAAAAGGCGACGGCCATCAAAGAGCATGTCCATAAGAGTGGATTGGACATCCCCTGAAAAACCAGTCGACCTCAACCAGGCGTAGCGTTGAAGGGCTACCGACGTGGAAATCGTCCTGCCTAGTGAGTCGGCGGTATCCAGCCCACAGCGGATGGTAAACTTTGCTGCGTCTCTCCCTTCGGCAACTGCACGGGAGAGTATGGCCCGTGCCTCCCCCGGGCACTGGGGCAGCACTTGCGCCACTGTATCCCACACGGAGTGGGTGTAACGGCCCAACTGACATGCAGTGTTTACCGACCGCAGTCCCAAGCTGGAGGAAGAAAACATCTTCTTCCCAAGATGGTCCAGCTTTTTGGATTCCCTATCAGGTGGTGCGTTAGCGAATGCGCCCTTGAAGGTGGAGGCTTGGACCACCAAGCTCTCAGGGGTGGGGTGTTGGGAGAGGAAAGTGGGGTCGCCCAGGGCCGGGCGGTGGCGTCGGGCAATCATCCTATCCACAGGAGCCCCTGTGTTGGGCCTGGACCAGGTGCCCAAATGGATTTAAGTGAGGGCTTCATTAAACGGTAGCAGGGGCTCCAAAGAGCTCGCTGCCGGTTGAAGCACCACTGTCAGGAGGTTAGTCCTGACTGCCACCGTAGGTAGCTCGAGGTTGAGAGCCTCGGCCGCCCTACGCAACACCACGGCGTGAGACGCTCCCTCCTCCGTAGCCACGGTAGGAGGAGACAACATGCCAAGGTCTGGTGAGGTATCCAGACTTCTGGCTTCCCCCAGTTCCTCTCTCCAGTCCCGTTCGTAACCCAACTGGTCAGTTAAAGGGTCTCCAGACCCCTCCCAGTCCTCCTCACCCTCCTCTGGCTGACAATCTGGTCTAAAAGAGCCAGGGTAGAACAAGGGCACAAAAGTACCCGTCGGCGCCGGATCCGGCATCGGTCGACGCCGGACCGGCTCCGGATCCGGCATCGGTCGACGCCGGACCGGCTCCGGATCCGGCGTCGGTCGACGCCGGTCCGGCTCCGTGTCTACATCGAGGTGGAGGCCGGGGTTGATGCCGGCTGGGGACACAACCGGCGTTGGCTGCAGACGTGGTGCCGGTGGAATCGGCGCCGGGGGAGGTGAAATCAGGTCGACCGGCACCGATCCGGATCCAGGCCTGGATCCAAGGGGACCTTGTGGTGCCGGGGCCGGAGCCGCTGGCGTCGAAGGCCCAGGGCCCCCAGCCAAGTCCGCGGGACCCGAAGGCGCGCCGGCAGAGTCGGGCTGCCCAAAGATGGCATGCATCGCTTCGTAAAATTGGCGAAGCTGGGCAGGGGTCGCTCCGGGTCCTGGGAAGGGAGGGAAACTTGGAGTCGACCCTTGGAGCACCGCACGCGGAGCGGCGGGAGGAGCACCACCCGCATCCCTCGTCGCGTCGGCCGACCGACTGGGAGAAGTCAAAGAGCGACGATGCTTCTTGGACTTCTTCTTGTGCTTCGACTTACCTGAGGAGTGCGAAGACTTGGAAGAAGACTGGTGGTGGTGGCTCCACGACCGGTTCCTCGACCTCCCACGCGACGGGGACCTCGAACGGCGCGGAGCCGACTGCCGGGCCTCGAGAAGCTTTCGGGACCGCTCCCGCAAAGACTTCAGATTCATGGTCCGGCAGTCGGAGCACGACTTGGGGTCGTGGTCGTGCTCCAGGCAAAACAGGCACACACGGTGCGGATCCGTCACCGACATCAGTCAGCTACAGGAGCAGCAAGCCTTGAAACCGGGCATCCCTGACGTGCACCAGGAGTCAAAGACTCAAAAACGGTGACGTCAAAAGTCACCAAAAAGTCAGTCAAAAAGTGACTGGAGGGGGGGCGTGTCCAAGATGGCGCCCGTGCAGTAACCTAACTGCGGAGCTCCGCCGCACCGGAAAGTAAAAATATCTTGCAGCATCGGACGCGGAAGGACTGTGGACCCGGCCGGTGACATCTGCGGACATTTGCGGCGTCTGCTGTGGCTGGGCCTTGCACTGCAGGCTGGAGGGCGTCCGATCGGGGGCCTCACAAAATGGCGCCGCAGTGAGTGGTATAAAGTGGTGCAGCACCGGGAAGCTACGCTACGCATGGCTGTGCCGAGTGCGCCGGACTGGACGCGACCGGCGACTTGGTGAAGAGCTGACGCCGAGGTGACGTCGGCGGAGCGTTGGGGGCCAACGGAGCGGTCCCGGAGCGTGGCTGCCCCGGCCGGCGAGTGCTGAGAGAGGGAGAAGAAGGAAGCTACACGGGGCCCCTCGCGGCCGCCTACAGCACTGGCCCGCAGAGGAGGTGAAAACGGCAGGCAGCGCGACACGACGGCGGCAGTGAAGCTGAGCTGCAGAGAGGGGCAACCTTGGCAGAGACTTCCAGCGGTAATAAATAAGGCGCCCCTCCCACCACGGCACAGTGTCCCCCCACATTGGCCATATTGCTGCAGGCGCGCTAGTGGCGGGCATCGCCTAATACCCCTGATACGGGCGTGCTTGCTGGGGAGAGGCGCGCTCTGGGGGACCCTCAGCTCTGAACAACAGCGAGGCAGGGGAAGGCCACGGACATAACCTGTGTTGCCTGATCGCAGAAGGGACACTTCCTCACGTGGTTTTCGCCCAAGCCCTTTAACAGAAGAGTTTGATTGCTCACGGCAAGAGGACCGTTGCATCGGTAGAGGCCGGGCGGTCAAGAACCAGGCTGGAGGACCACTAGACAACAGAGGCACACAGGTGGCTATGACGGAAGAAATCGCTCACGCTGCACAGTGAGGGGGACCCCCTGAGACAGCGTCATAGCGACAGCGGAAGGACGGCATCGGACGGCCATAAAGGAACCCGGGTCTATCGCACACGGACTGTCGGGCCCCGCCTCACGCCATAATCCTGGGGAGCACGCGGCCTGGTTGGTGAACATTAGGATAATATAATGACCAGCGCCAAGTCTAAGAAAGAAACAGCAAACATCAAAGACCTTCTGGCCAAGGGCACCTCTAAGAAAACGGGGACGACTTCAATCTCTCAGAGCAAGACGGAAACAAGCACCTCAGCATCACAGGATATGAACGAGGAAGCCCCCATCACACGCGGCTTTATGGAGGCACTCTTTGGCACACTGAGAGACGACATTGCGGCCCACCGTGCAGAGGTAACCACGGAGGTCAAGGAACTGCGCCATGATATGGGGGAACTGGAACAGAGAGTGGACTCTGTGGAACGAGCTGGGGATGCCAGGGAAGAGGAACTAGAAGCATACCGCAGAGAGCTCATGGAACTCAGAGAGCGCAACGTGGATCTCAACTTCCATCTTGAGGACTTGGAAAACAGATCCTGCAGATCAAACATTCGTATTAAGGGAGTGCCCTTGCAGGCGGATGCGGGGCGCCTGGAAGAATACGTGCTGCGCCTCTTTCGCCAAATAGTGCCAGACCTGGAGGGGAAGGAACTCTTACTAGATCGTACTCATAGGGCAGGACATCCCTCGGCGACCCCAGGAGCCCCTCAGGACATTCTAACATGCCTTCAAAACTATAAGCACAAAGAGACAATAATGGCGGCGGTACGTGACCAGCCCCATGTCCTCTTTGAGGGCAACAAAGTCCGACTCTACCAAGATCTGTCAAATATCACACTCCAGAGCTGACGAGCAATGAAACCAGTGACGGAATTCCTGAGGGAAAAAGGAGTGCAATATAAATGGGGCCACCCATTTTGTCTGATTTTTGCATGGCAGGGTGAGACATGAGCAGTACGCACGCCTTTGGAAGCAGCGGACATTTTGGGTATAGAGATCGACAGGGAAGCCTTGCCCCAACGTCCACCTGCTCAGCTGCCCCCCCAAAACTTGAAACGAGGACGACATATTAAAAATCGCACGCAACAGCAAACAAGCAGGCCAACAAAAACCGAAAGTATCAAGGAGCGCTCGGCCCTGCTGCAGCAACTAGCAGAACAGCAACGATCCCCAGACAGAGAAGCCGATTGATGACGCTGTGACTTGTCCTCGAATTTGCTAGCAGGGGGCTGGCTGACTCCCCACTGAACTCACACATATTCCTATCACAGCTAACCAGTTGCAGCGGGAGCTGAGGACTCTCCTACTACTCCTAGAATGCTGGGACGGACGACAATCGACATGGACCCTCAATACAGAACTGCAAGTTGCGCACCTGTTGGTGCAGTTGTTCTATTATTTGTTAATGTTGTTATGTTATCTACATGCACTCATGCTCAGCGTGCCATCCCAGGGTCACTCCTTACACTCGGGTCCAGGTGGGGGGTTAAGGATGGTGGGCTGGTAGATGGGATTGATAGAGCTAGATTTCATCAAGATTAAGCATCGCTCTGTTTTGTGTTTCAGACAGACTGCATTTAAAATGGCACGCAGATTTTGGTGCAAGTGAAAAACACATGGCACATAAAATATGAAATGAGGCCTAGTCAAATGCTTTTTAAAAAGGGGCACTTTTGGTGCATGCAAAGTGAAAGACATGAAATGAGGCCTGGTCAAAATGCTTTCAGTCTGAAATGCTTGTGCTGAATTAACATGTGTTTTTGCAGTGTAGAGAAACTCGTGATTGCTGTTTCCTTTTTAGCTTTGAAGATAAGCATGGAATGTGTTCTCTCCTCCCAGCTCCTTTTCCTTGTAATCTACACTCCCTGTTCCCGTCTCAAGAGACTTTGGCTTTGTTGCATATTTAGACAATGCATATTCAGTTCATAACACATCTTCTTATAATGTGTATTAATTAATCAACCATGCACCAACACTACATGTGGGGCAAACGCATTTTGCATGAAAAATTATCTAAAACATTAGAGCATGTTGCTATGAGTATGTATTAACTGTTTGCGCTTTGAAAATTTGCACTGGTGCATGTTTATGCTATGTTGTACATTGCACATTTTTGCATGTTGTGCACAAATGATAGAAAAGCTGCTTTAAACTAATAGCTTTTGCTAGGTAATAACTAATACAGGGTACTAGTATGGGGGAGGTAAACATAATGGGTTTTATTTCATATATTAATATTCCTTTGTGTTTGTTTTGTTTTTGGGCCCACCATAAAATGGCTGCCTGAGAATCCAGCATGGCTGAGAATTGTTAGCAGTGTGCTGAATGAGAGACGCATGCGCAGAAGATTCTTCCAGCTGCATGAACTGACAAGTGCCTCAAGTGAAGACACATGGGTCAAGGCCACAATGAACTGTACACTCTTGTCACCGTGTCAATGTAACAGTGTTTGTGGGAAAGTGTCATCCCTGTGTGCTATGTGAAAGAGAGACAGGAAATTGAGTGATACATTTTGTTGCAAGAAATGTTCTTATTGATACATGTTATGTATATTGTTCTTAGCATTAAGCCCTTATTGTCAGAACTGGTATGGGTTGGATTTGCAATGAGAACAGGATGGTGAGACCCTAATGTCATCTATGCTAACCAATCACAGTGCGAGTTTCTACTGAAACTGCAACATTATTAGTATAGTCAGCCAAGAATTAGAGTATAAAAAATGACCCCATAGGGGGCGTGTCAGCCTTAGACGCCTTAGAAGTCTTAGAGAGAGGAGAAGAAGCAGATCTGACAAAGACATCATATGGGTTAGGTACGTGAACGTCGCGGGTGCAGCCTGGGTGGAGATTGCGTCCGAGGAGAGACAGAGGGAGGAGGGGTTCTTGCTCATATTTTTTTCAGAGAGTCCTTGCACGTCATATTTTTGGCAAGGCAGATCACATTCCTCTGTGGTCTTGTGAAGGGAGGGCAGCCTCTCTGTGTGAGACACAGAGAGACAGATTGAACAGACCAGGGCAGAGAAAGCAGCTGATGGAACAGGTTTAGATTTAGATGCTAAAACTCTAAGTTTATGCTTTGACTAACTAACTAGTTCTGAAAAGATTTATTTGTCTTATGCATTTATTTCTCTTTATGGGAGATTTTTGCCAATTATTAATTATTGATTAGCCTTGCAAAACTCACTCTTGAATTATATTTATCCTGAAACTCTTTAAAGAGTTCTGACTGACATAGAATTAGGGTTTTTTCCTCCTTTATGGAGTGCTTTGTATGCAACCTATAATATGTTTTGAATTAATTCTATTTTTCCTGTTTTTCAATTCTGTAACCTGATTGATATTTGACTAATGAATAAAGGGTCAGAGAAACTTAACTTTTGACTAGAAAATAAAACCCTTTAAAATATTCACAACTCTCTTTATTGGCTTAAATATTAATTGTATTTTTGATTTTTCATGTTTATGTAAAGTCTCCTGAAGGTGATACACAGTGGCAAAGGTCCATCACCTTTAAAGCGGTAAACTAGAGGTAAATTATGTTTTGCATTGAGAAATTACCGTGAAATTACCGCTGGATCAGGATCAGCTGTGAAACATTCATAGGGAAATGGTGCGTATAGTTAGCCTCAATGTAAGGGGTCTCCACTCGCCAACTAAAAGAATAGCACTTCTACGTCAGCTAAGGGCATTCCAGTGTGACTTATGCTTGTTACAGGAGACTCACCTTCTGAAAAAAGATTGGCCCAGAATGCGCTCTAGATGGTTCGACCGTCAGTTTTGGTCTTCTGGTCAAGGGAAGAAGGCGGGAGTAGCAATCCTGGTAGCTACGCACTTTCAAGGGAAAATTTCCATTGTACAGTCCGAAATCCCTGGACGTCTACTGTCTCTACGGGTATCCCTCGCCCATCAGACATTCACAATAGCTTCCATATATGCACCTAACGAACAACAAGAGAAATGTATACTTCAGGCGCTAGCAAAGTGTTAGCATCTCCAGACTCAAACCTTATAATTGGGGGTGACTTTAATTTGGTAATGGATGCTGCGTTAGATAGAACTCCCCCACGATCAGGGAACACAGGGATGTTTACTCCGCAGGGAACACGCTGGCTTGCGGAAGCTGGACTGACTGACATTTGGCGGACGTTGCACCCGACCACACACTCCTACTCTTTTTTTCTCAGCAGCTGACCAATCTTATGCCAGACTCAACTTCTTTCTCACCTCGGCCCCGCTGGCCCCCAGAGTAACACAAGCCACCATTGATGTGGCATCCCTCAGACCACGCTCCCATCCAAATAGACTTGCACTTACCGACTTCACGTCACAACGGTGGATCGTGGCGCCTCAACCCCAAAATGCTATCCTACGATGCTGCGAATAAAGAAGTGGGGGAAACCATTGGGGACTATCTCGACATCAATGACACGCCACATACATCAATAGCAACACTCTGGGAGGCTCTTAAAGCGGTCATTAGAGTCAAGTACATAGTGATTGCAGCCCGACTTAATAAAGAGCGGGCATTGAAATGCGCCAGCTTAGAGGGCACCGTTAAAGAGCTAGAGGAGGCCCATCGGCGCACAGGGTCACACAAAGCTAGGTGACAAATGACAATAGCGCGTAAACAGCTTAGGGCGTTGGACATGGATACTGCAGAATATGCGCTACTAAGAACGTGGCAGAAATACTACACAGGGGGAAACAAGGCAGGGAAGCTGCTGGCACACAGACTGCGAATGCTGGTACACTCCAGGCGCGTACAAAGCCTAAGGGATGGTAACGATAAGCTTATCACAAGGGACGAAGACATAGCGGCGGAGTTTGGGCACTTCTACGCGGACCTCTATAGGGATGAGGGGAGGTCTCCAGAGGACTGCATCCCTTATATTACACAGGCCCCAATAACAAAGTTACAGGCCACTAGTGTCACACTTCTGGAGAAGGACATAACGGAGCGGGAGGTGCTGGAGGCGATAGGGAGACTCCAACTTGAAAAGGTGCCAGGACAAGATGGGTTCATACCAGCTTTCTACAAACAATTTGCCTCCCTTTTGTCCCCAGTACTAACCCGATTGTACAACTCATTCAGTGAGACTGGGGAACTAACCGAATCTATGCGCATGGCAATAACAACAGTGCTGCCCAAACCAGGCAAAGATCCTCAACGCTGCACTTCCTACCGTCCCATATCGCTTTTAAACGTTGACGCAAAGATTTTTACAGGGATACTAGCGGTTAGACTGGGCGGATATATGCCAGGGCTGATCGAGCCTGATCAGTCTGGATTCATACCCTGTCGTACCTGTGGGGACAATACCAAAAGGCTTTTCCATCTACTTGACAAGACGCGGCGCTCTCAAAAACCAACCCTATTTCTTTCAATAGACGCCGAAAAGGCCTTTGACCGCGTCCATTGGCCATTTCTGCAGACGGTACTGGAGGCAGTGGGCATCGGCCCCAGATTCCAGCGATGGATTTGGGCGGGGCCCAGGGCATTGGTCAAGGTGAACAGTACACAGTCCCCGACCTTTGCTATCTCCAGGGGGACTCGTTAGGGATGTCCCCTCTCACCGCTCCTATTCGCGCTCTACATGGAGCCTTTGGCGGAACGCATTCATCATCACCCACAGATAGAGGGAGTCTGGATGGGTGGCCAATCACACAAAATAGCCTTATACGCTGATGACGTGCTGCTGGCCGTCACAAACCTGTGTCACTCACTGCCCCCCCTCATGGAGGAACTCACAGCATTCGGTGAGGTCTCGGGCTTCAATGTGAACACTACTAAGACCCAGGCACTCAACATCACTATCCCGTGCGAAGAGCACCAACACTTGGTGTCGGAGTTCCGTTTCCAATGGGTGCAGCGGGGAATTCAATATTTGGGTATTCAGATTCTCCCCACTATAGAAGACACAGTGACCCACAATTATACAGAACTCTTAAAGACAGTGAGGTCTATCATTCAGTCTTGGCATGGAGGTCCAATTTCCTGGGTGGGCCGTATAGCGGCGGTCAAAATGTCTCTGCTGCCAAAAATTCTCTACCTCATGCAGGTGATGCCACTGGCGCCGCCTGCCTCTATCTTGCAAAAAATGTAGATGGCACTTCGAGTCCTTCATATGGGCTGGTAAGCGGGCCCGAATGGCCAGAGAGCGGGCCTATTTACCAATGGCCAAAGGCGGCTTGGGTATCCCAAATCTGACGAAGTACTACCAGGCTGCGCAACTGCACTATATGGTTGAATGGCAACACCCAATGACCGAGAAACATTGGTGTTTTCTAGATCAGGCAGTGGCGGGTGTCCACATCTGGAAGATCCCTTGGCTCCAGCGCAAACACCGTCCACCGGGGGTCTACATCTCGCCAGTAGTTAGAGCCACGATGGGGGTTTGGGACAGGGTGTACTCCTCCAAGCAGCTCTCTACGCAGATCTCCCCACTCACGCCCATTATAGGGAACCCGGACTTCTTGCAAGCCACTCAAGAGAAAGCATTCATACATTGGCAAGAGGCAAATTGTACGCGAATTGGGGACCTATTTGATGTGAAAGGCCTGCTAGACTTCAAAACGGTACAGCAAGACTTTGGGCTCCCGGACTCCGAATATTGGCATTATTTGGCGATTAGATACTGGGTGACACGTGCCACAAGCCAGCAGGCGACTGACGCTATTTGAACGTTGGCTTTTATCTAGAAACGATGACTCCTGCATTCTATCCGACATATACTCCTTCTTAAATACACAGACTACCCCTTTGCAAACGCCGGCCAGGAGAAGATGGGAGCTCGAGTGTGAGTGCCGTTTTACGGACAAAGAATGGACGGACATCCTACATTGCACGCGTACTTCCGCTACTAGTGCCTCTGGCATGGAGACGTTGTTAAAGTTAGCACACTACTGGTACTACACTACAGCTCGTCTGGCTCAGTGGCAAAAGGGACGAGGGGATACATGTTGGAGGCATTGCGCCCAGTCAGGCACACTTGCCCACCTGTTATGGCATTGCCCCAAGTTGCATAGGTACTGGGAGGAGGTGCTTGCTGACATTGATCGGATGTTTGACACGGAAATACCGCGCTTCCCTAGCTATGTCCATTTGGGACTACCCAACACGCAAACCTATCCACTACACTCCAATAGAGGCAAGGCCATCACCTTAGCGCTATGCGCAGCGAAGCAAGTCTTACTGTCAAGATGGGGTACTGACGTCCCAACACATACTGATTGGCTCCACAAGCTGTGGGACTTATTGGGGATGGAAAAATTAACAGCTGTTGTCAATCACAGCCTACCCAAGTTCGAAAAAAGATGGGCAACTTGTATAAAACATCTCTCAGGAGTGTATATTGCAGATTACACCCGCCACCACCACGACAGAAGTGGGAACAGAGAGAGAGTGACGATTCCTATAGAATGATAAGTGCATGTATTGTTTATCATACTTTACTGTTCTGATTCCTCTTTTTTCCCCTACCCTTCCCCCCTTACGATCTCAGCTACCTCGCCGGCCAATGGATGTAGGCGAAGGATTTTGTAATCTTAATAATAATAAAATTGTTACAATCCTAAAAAGTGACTGGAGGTACCGCTCTTTCCGGATCTGCGCTGGCTGGCGCGGAAAAAGAAAGAACTGACGTCAGCGCGCGAGGTCGGCGTCTAAGTAGCTGCCGCGACGTCATCCCGGCGACCACGACGCCAACGACGAACGCGGAGCCGACTGACGCCACCTTTCGACGCGCAGGGGTACTGCTGACGAAAAAATTCTCCGGATCCAGTCTGACGCCTTTGGGTAATTCTAAGGTAAGGAATCTATAACTAACTGTTTCTTTCAGAAGCCCATTGCGCCCCCGGGGCACCTTATGTAATACAGCCTCAGGTGGAGAAGCCACTTGTTGGCAAGAGGACGCTGACTCTGGTCACCTGCTCTAACATTCAGTGAACCGACTAGGTGATTTGCCACCAGCCACATTCTATAGCTGTGCTCCCCAACCAGATCCTCAGGGCTTCTCAGGAGAGAACCTGCGACCCTACTGCCCCTTGTTTGGTGATATACTATATTGTCTGTCAAGATTTGGACTGACTGTCCACGAAAGAAAGGGAAATGCGTTGAGCGCTAGGAGAATCGTCATCAGTTTAAGCAGATTTATGTGAAGAGACTGCAACTCTGGAGACCAAAGGCCTCTGATCTCCAGGTCCTCCATATGAGCACCCCACCCCAGGGTGGAGGCATCCCTAACCACAGTGGTCATGACAGAGAGGATTGAAAGGGCATCTTTCTAGAAAGGTTCTCTTCCACTCCCCGCCAGCAAGCTGTACCGCAGTGTCCCCAGAAGTCACAATGGAGTATGTGAGGTAGCCCCACTGCCTGTGAAGGCACCACTGGAAACCCCTCATGTTGCAGCGGGCATGCGAGACCAGGAGAATGCAAGAATTTAGCAGACCTAGCAGGCTAAGGACATGCAGGACTGGAATCTGAACCCCTTCCTGCATTAATGGAATAAACACATGGATGTCTCTCACTCTCTGCTCCGGTGGAAAGGCTCAGCCCCACGTGGTATTCAGTACAGCCTCAATGAAGATGAGGCGCTGAGACTTGGGCACATTGGGACCTGACAGTCGTGCAGCACGAATGCTATTGACTGGAGGTGCGACCGCATTATCTCCGGAGTCCTTGCCTTTAGAGGCCAGTCATCGAAGTATGGCAAAAATAGAATTCCAAACCTCCTGAGATGAGCTGCCACAACTCACATCACCTTCCATAGGACTTGTGGTGCCAGTGTGAGACCAAAGGGAAGGGCCCCAAATTGGTAGTGAGTAGAGTCCACTATAAAACGCTGGTATTTACTCTACGACTTCAGAATCAATATATGGAAATAGGCATCCTGTAAGTTGAGAGACACATCCAGTCTCCGGTTTGAGTGCCAATAGAGCCTTGTCAAGGGACAGCATCTTGAACTTCCTTTTTCGGAGAAAAAAGGCTCTAGACCCCAATGTTCAGGATCAGAAAGAGTCTGCAGTACTTCTTTGAAACAAGGAAGTATCGAGAACAGCATCCTTGACCAGTCTTCTGCTCTGGCACCAACTGCACGGCTCCTTTCTGTAACAAGCCTGCAACGTCTTGCTACAGAAGGAGGAGGAGAAAGATTTCCTGAGAAAGGTCTGACCGGGGAGGGGGATCTGTGGGAGAGATATTTGGAATGATAGGGCACACAACACACCCGTTTTCCACAGTTTGTAAGACCCCCTGGTCAGGCAAATACAAGCATTGGCATAGCCAATAGGTCTCGCCTTTGGGACCTTATAAGTGTTTAGCCATGCAACAGGTGATGTTGTTGCACCAAGGATATTGTGCTGCATAACTAAATACTTATAAGGTCCCAAAAGCGAGACCTATTGGCTATGCCAATGCTTGTTTTAAAAGGAGAGAGCAGGAAAGTGACGTATCTTGGTAGATATGTTGCTGTCGTGTTCGCTCCCGGTCACACAACATTGCGTGGGTTTTTAGTACACATACGATGTGCATGCAGTTAACCTTTGACATCTAACACACGTGAAAGAAATATTTGACACTTCAGGTCTAATAATAGAGTCGATAGGACAGAGTAGGGCAGACATTATGCACAAGGCTGTAAAGATCTGTAGCAATGGCCCTTTACATCAAACTACAAAGGAAATCAGGTGCACGCCCAGATTGTGAATCACGCAGAAAGATGTCTGGCAACAGCTCAGAAAAGTGAAACAAATAAAACTCAGGCACTGGAAGAAAAGACAGACCCTGAAAAATAAGTGGAAGAGATGGCTAAAGCAGGCAGCATTATATGAGAGGCTCATAGGATTGCCAATGAAAAGAAGCGTACACAGCACAATCTGAGCAAAGTATCTCCAACGGGGGTAACACAGGCGAGGTGGGGATCCTAGAAGCACCCCAGGAGGGAACAGAGGAACCAGGAACCAGGAACAATGGGCTGATAGATGGTTGAAGGAATGAAGATCGGGTTGTGAGAAGGACTGTTGAATGCAGATGATACTATTAAGGAACCTTAGATACTAATGGATAACTTGATGCGATGAGCCCATGAGTAATGCCAGAGCATGGCGTGCGAAGTGTATACTGTAATAGGACAAACGTGAATTAGAAGAACCTTACAAAAAGAAAGGTGTATTCTACTTTTGGTGAAGTTTTATTCTGGGCACAAACAGTATTTCACAACCCTTCCTTAGCTGCAGTCCTATAAACCGGTCTTTGCTCTTACTCTGGGCTGCACTGGTGGGAGCACAAGTCACCCACTGAGAGCAGGCAGGCTGCCCCCTGGTGGGGGGCGGGGGGAAGGGCGCAGATGCAAAGGGCTGGCCAGGCTCAGTTTCTCCTCGGGAATGCAATAGAATTATGGACATTCCTGGCAGATGCTATTAATGTTGTGTCATGATCTCGCTTGGGAATGCGGTGTTTAGACTTTGCTAACAGTCGCACTTCTGTTTACAATGTTACTGAAGCAGACATGGGTCAAAGGGGCGCATCCTAAATTAGTAAAACACAATGTGAAGAAAAACAATAAGGGAAAGAAAAAAGCAACAAGGGAGACAGAGAAGCGCGCGCGCCTCACGCTAAAAGTAACAAGACGCGCGGCCAAGAAACGCGCTCTCTGTTGAGGGAGGGGGAGGAAAGGCAGATGGCGCCTCGCCAGCGATGCGAGGAATGGAAACGCGCTCTCTGGTGAGGGAGGGGGAGGAGGGGTGAGGGAGGGGGAGGAAAGGCAGATGGCGCCTCGCCAGCGATGCGAGGAATGGATGGCAGCTGTGCGCATGCACGCCATCGTGAACTCAAGCTGGTCGCCAGCCGAAAGCCAGTGGGTTTGCACTTCCAAAACCCGCTTACTAAAACTCTCGGCCAGACCAGCGCAAGCGCTGGTGCAGGCCAAGACCTAAAAAGGGAAACCCGGCCTCCCACCAGTCTCGAATGAACTGACAAGGGAGAAGTAGAGCAGCTTCCCTGTGGTGGCTGGGAGGAGGAGGGAGCAGTGACTGGGTGGCTGGACGTCCTCTACCTCCTTTTCTGTGGCTTAGCGTGAGATTCTGAGCTTGTTTCTGAGCAAGGGCAGCTTGGCGTTGGCAGAAGCTGAGCCCGCTCCCAAAGCCATGAAACCCTTGGAAGTCTTTCTTTTGGGATTGCAGTTTGAGGGAACTAGCCACAAAACATTCCACGGCTGAATCACGTTTCTCCCCAAATAGTTCAGTGCCTTCGAAGGAGGGGGTCAATGACAAAGGACTAGAGATCAGAAGAAAATTTGGACGTTCTGAGGGAGGCATATCTGCAAACTGCAATGGATGTCCCCTAGACCTGCCAGCTGAATCGGTGGTATCCAGCAGTGACTGGATTACTTGTCCAGGTGTTGTCTGACCATCTGATGAGGTCTTGAAAGTGGACCTGGAGTTCCTGGGGAAGATTAGGAATGAGAGTGCCCACCATATACCACAGCGCCATCACATAGCATCTTAGTAGGATGCAGCATTCAGGGACTTAAGTGTTAGGCTTCTCACCGCAAATATTTTCTTGGCCAAAGCCTCCTTTTTTCCATTCCCTTCCTGCTGTCACAGTAAGGAAAGTGATCACAAAGTTTTTCCCCTGGACTTATTGTTAAAATCCATACTTTCGTTATGTGGATGCTTAATTATCAACACAGAACAACAGATATAACTTAGATGGCAAAAAAACAAGTATGCTTCAACCACAATATTTAGAACCTAATACACATAAAATACTAGTGACATTTGTTAATATAGTTTATTCTCCATTGGACCAGATATATCATCAAACGCATTTAGTCCATAAATAACATAGAAACAAGCATTTTCAATGCAATAGGTCTTGCATTTGCACGAGTTTAAGCAATTGGCATTGTAAATGACAATGCCGTTTATCTGTTTTGATAATTAACACATAGATAAAAGGCATTGTCATTTACAATGCCAATAGCTCAAACTCTTGTAAATGCGAAACCTATTTCATTTCAAAGAAGCAACCGCCATTGTCCCGTGCCGTTTGGATAGTGAAAGCGTGCATGGAGCGCTGAATGTTGCAGGAAAGCATGTCGTGCCTGCAGTAGGAGAAACTCATTAAAGAAAATAGTGCTTACAGACTAAATAAGACGTACCGTTTAACAACAGAAGTAAAAGGGCCAGTCCTCATGGGAGGTTACAAATGAAGACAAGGCGGTACTAAGGAGGGACTAACAAGCCTATTAACGAATCAGAAGCCAGCATTTACAAAGGACAATGATACAAGCGAATTAAAAATATGGGCGGAGCTTCAAGTCCATATTCGAATACAGCATACCTCGCAGAGCAGCGCATGCGCTGCCCATGCTCCACCTAAACAGCTATACAATCAAAATACTAAAAAAGTTCTTGTGTCAAGATGCGCTGCTACTCTACTGACAATGGTCAAATGGGGAGAGGATGTGGCCGAACGGCTAGAGCGGTCGACCTCAAAGCTGGGGAACCGGGTTTGTCTTGGCAGGGACGCTCAACATCCTGTCCAAATCACTTAATCTCTCTGTGCCTAACAAAAATGAATGTGTCCATCTGTAACGCAACTGGTGCTCATGTAAAGCAATCTGATACCTTCGGGCCGAGTTCACGCTATATAAAACTCCCCAAAAAGAGAACTCCAATGATGAATGGTAGAGCTTTGGCTCCTTACTTCAGGACTGACATTGCTTCCATTGCCACAAAAATTCAAATATAGACTCTCACGCATAGACATGTAATGTTTAATATGATTGTTGTATTCCTTGTGTATATTCTTGCAACGCTTTTTTACATGTCCCTTTGGTTGCATATCCCCCTAACAAGATGAGCAGGTGCTTTAAATACAGAAAGTTCCATCTGTACGCCTTCTGATTGCCCCTGCAGTTCATTTAAAAAAAAAAAATGTTTGTTGCTTTTGGGCTTCCATCCTTCTTACTTTCCCGATCATTATATGCCTTAATGCATGCACTGAGCACTTCTCTGTCCCATTACCCAGTGCGTGAGCTGGAACGCATGTTGCACTCCAAGCCTTGCTCTAGTTCCTGTGTTCTCGTGAGTGCGCACCTATAGGACAGCGATGGTCCTCGCGCCGCTCTGTTCCTGAGAATTCTAGCTACCGCTGGTTGCATCCTGCAGAGCAGCCTCATTCAACGCGGTTCATTTCCACCGCTGACCGCATCCTTTGGAGCGGCCTAGTCTCACACGTACATTCGCTGTATTAACAGTGTCCTGGCAACATACTTATGCCATGATATTTTTCAGTGACTTTGCTGTGTATACTTACAGGAATGTGATACTCTTCACAGGTTAAATATCTACCCTGAAGTAAGTCACCCTTTCTAAAACAATCCCACAGTGATTCCTATCACACTTAGTGCTACCGGTGGGCTCCTATCGCGTGTTCTCCTCTTCTTTTCTAAGGCGGTGCACTCTTTTTAAGCATAAGGTTGTATTGTATTGCAATTGCATTTATATAGTGCTTACTACCCCTGACGAGGCGTTGAAGCGCTTTTTCGGCGAGTAGCATGCTACTCCAGAACCCATAAAGGATTAGTGGTGAATTAGTATAGTGAAATATGAAAGTAATTTGAGCGCTGGATAGGTTAGTCAGTTATTTGGATTGAGAAGGATAGCGGAGGGATAGAAGAGGGGAAAAAGGTTTGCATTTATATAGTGCTTGCTACCCCTAATGGGGTGTTGAAGCGCTCTTTCGGCGAGTAGCACGCTACTCAGGAACCCATAAAGGATTAGTGGTGAATTAGTAATATGAAAGTAATTTGAGCGCTGGATAGGTTAGTCAGTTATTTGGATTGAGAAGGATAGCGGAGGGATAAAAGATAATCCACCTCATTAGAGTTCACTTATCCGGAAGTACATTCAAGGATGCTGTCCTCGCGGCCATGCATTGGCTGCCCCTTTCTAAATATATCCAGCCCCTGGTGGGATAAATCTGTTGGGAGATCTCATCCGCCCTCACCCAGCTGCCGCTAGGACACCCATCTAGAGAGCTCATTGCCACTTGGCGGGTCACGCCTAGTTGACAGTACCACCCCGCCCCCCCACACACAGAGGCTGAGGAATCCCGAAGCACAGCGCCACCTCTCGGCTGGATCATCCGTGTGGGCAGCTTCCCTAGAGAAACCCCTCACCTACTCCAGTCAGAAAAAGCCCTCTAGAGAGCTCTCCAAGGAACCTGCTGACAGAGATGGATATAGGGTAGAGTAAGAGGGGGAGAGAGTGTGAAATAGAAGGGACAGAGGAAGGAAGAGAGAGGAAAATGAAGAGAGAGCGTGCGAGCGAAAGAGGAGGGAAGAGCGGGGAGAAAGAGATGGCGGGAAGGAGTTAGAGAAATGCGGGAGAGAGGGGGGGATTGGGGAGAGAGGAAAGTAGAGGGGGAGAGAGGGGGGGGGAGGAGAGGCAGCGAAAAAGGGCGCAGAGAGAGAAAAAAAGCTCGAGAGCAAAAGAGGGGGCTCTCTGATATCGGCATCCTCTACAGCAACATACCGCCACCCTGTCCCCTCTTCTGCCTGGACACTCCATCTAGAAGGAATGACGGGAAATGAGCCTGGGTTTGCGCCTATATGTTCATTGTCATCTCTCACCATGGAAGGCGCATCCCTCAGCCCTCTCATCCAATCTGTAGGCCCGCTGGTCCTCCAGCATGTAAGGGGCTCTAGCACTAATCCCCCACCACACCCCCTGCCGGGGCATCGTCGGCCCCTCAACTGACATCATTTCGTGGCCTCTATAGCAGCAGGCCCCGCATCTCCTCGAGTCCCTTAGAACCCACCCCATGACTGAGTTTAAGAAGGGCCCCTTCACTTTCGTCGTTGTGCGTGCTCTCCAGCAGCAGGGTCCGCAGCTCCTCGAGGCTGTGGTTTATCTGCTCCCGCCTCCTCTTCTCCACTACTACCTTTAGAGTCTTTTTCAATTGCTTGATTGCTCCTTCTCTATCTCCACATTTCAGACCATTCCATTATCAATGCAAGTTTTATTTTTGTGTTAATTCCAGATGCTTCCTTCGTTTTCCACGTCCTGATGAGACCCGGTTATCTTATCTGGGTCGACACGTCGTTGACTCCATAAAACAAACAAGCATATGATAACGAATGGCCCTGAAAGGGCAACTGGACCTTTTACGACGTGTTGTTATAAGAAATGCACATTTATTAGTTGAATATATATCCTGTGGTCTTAAGTATGTGGGCAGCTCCAAGTTTTCAATCGTATTTTACAACATCTGAGGGCAGTGGTTAATTCAAACCCAAACTACCCTGTGGCCCGTCACTTTAAGCTACTTCATGATAACAATCTCAATGAGCTTAGATACTTTGTGATTGGTGCTGTCCCTGTATCACGTCGAGAAGGCAATCATGAAAAATGCCTCAGGCAGTTAGAGTCCCATTTTATTCTTGCACTCGACCAGTCGCGGCTCGCAATACTCGCGCGGGGGGGGGGGGGCGTGTTTAAAAAAAGAAAACTTACCTGACCCGCGCCGCCTCTGCTGCTGGGCAGGGGTCCCGCGTTGGCGCCTTCAACGTCTTCTGCGTCACTGGAGTGGCTGGCAACCCCTCTCAGCCAATCCAGACGCAGCGCCAGGATTGGCTTGAGCAGGGATCCTCCCCGCCTATTAGGAGACCGGGGGCTGCGCATGAAGCAACCCTCGCTCTCCTAAGGGGAAGGCTACTGCGCATGTTCGGGCTGGTCGTAAAAATGACCAGCCCAAAACCGAACATGCGCACTATTGCTGTCTAGTGCGCTGCCACTCAAACCCTGAGTGCTGCCACAGCCCCACCCCCTTCAGCATCCCTCGTTCTACTTCTGACGCTAATTCCAATCAGGAGTTCCTGATTGGAATTAGCGTCATAAGTAGAACGAAGAATTTGTTATTTGTAATTTATTTAAATGATGAATGGGGCAGTGGCATTAGTGAGGCAACGCCCCAGCTCCCCAATGGACGCACCGCCACTGCACTCAACACCAAAATGCCAAACGGACTAAATACAAGTGAGGATTTGCATAACTTTTTATAAAATGATTTTTTAACATCAGTGTTTTATAAAACTGCGTTATTGGTCTCTGTGCTATAGCACTATGTATTGTTCGGTTGTACTCCCCTTTGTGGGTTTTGAACATCTATTTAGAAATTGGTTTCTTTAAGTGTTTACATCAGTTTTTACTCAAGTTACGACTGTCCTGTTGTATGACCTTGTTTGCCATCTATTATCAGATTGGAGGTTTCTTATGTAAGCTTCTGGGCAGCTTCATGTTATTAGATTTTTTTTATCTCTTTGAACAACTCCTTAGCACTTTAACTTTTTGCACTTTACGGTTCTTGCACTAGCACTTTATTTATGCTCTTTGACTATTTGAAGAAAGGGGTTTTCTATTGCTGCTTAATGTTTTCTATAGGATGTCCTTTCTGCTACAACTATTGCGATGGTATTTTTATCAGAGTTTCTATGAATTTTAATAACGTTTTTTTAAAAATCTATTTGGTGTATTGTACCAAATATAATTGGACTCTCTTTGCACTTGCATTTTGAGAATCCAGCATTTGCACTTTAAGTAAATATCATTGTACTGTGGTATTCACCATCTATATGTGCTGCTACGTTGTTTTCTATTTTTGAATTATGTTAATCTCTGATCAACAATAATTATGTTGCATAACTGCAGGACATAGTTTACACATTTATGTGCCAAATATCGCAATTTTGATATATGTTGTCATATTTTCATGATCTTGTCATTTTTTTGATACGCATTAACCCCATAGTCTTTCCATTATGTCTATGAGCTTTAATTGTTGTGTTACACTGTGGTTGTTTTTTGTTTTCACTATTTAATGATGGCAGTTTGGCAGCGTGTCATGTGATCAAGACCGTGCTCTGACGGTCGAAACGCGTCATGGCAGGCACTAGCCTGAATTATACGATGTGCCGTGATTTCTATTAAAGCACCTTTTTGAACTTCAATCAACGTTTGGTGGTCCGTACCTTGTTTGTCTCACCGTATCTATGGTGGGCTAGGATTGCTTCTATTTTGAATTCATCCGGAATCGGCTGTCTTCGGATATACGGACCCTCTCTCTAAACTGTGGCGGACTGATGTGACCCGGAAGGAGTACAGTTTCTGTCTGCCCCCTGCATGAGTCAGATTACCGAGTCAGAGTGAGCTGTTTCCAACAAGAAGCCGCGGGACCCAAGTGGTCAGAGGACTCAAGGGAACCGGAGGTTTTCTGGCCTGGTAAGCTTATTTCTGACATTGGCATTTATCCTTCAGCGGGTTGAGAGATTATACGTTTTGTATATTAGGTGCTGGGAGTAATTTTACAGCACCACCACGCATTGTGCAAATTTAGGCATTTGTCATCATGTCTTCCAACGACGCGCTGCGAGAAGGTGACGCCACAGCTGAAGCTTTATTTTTAAACCTCCCTCAGATTACTAACGAACAGACTGGGCAAACCAACACTGATTCATAACGAAGTAAAGCGTCTTCTAAAAACACTTGAGAAGCTATTAAAGACTGAGCTCACTAAATGGTGGGAGAAAAAAAATCACTGGAGAAATACAGAGATGCCAATAGAGTGCAGAGGGGATTAACAGTATTGATTGCTCCTACATTTGAAAACCTGAACCCTGCAATGCTAAAAGAGTGGGCTGAGAACAATCTACAAGCCTCAATGAATATGGTTGTCATCCTAATCAAGTACGCGGAAATAGACCGCAAATTGACTCTAAAAGGAAGTCTGGAATTTCTAGACCTCCTTTGCCCCATTGGGGTTTCATGACCTCCAGACTGACCCGGCACCGTTTCCCATTCCATAGCAGCCGAATAAGCAGTGCGTCTATGTCCTTGAATACCCGATGGGGGAGTTCAAAGAAGGATCCCTGCATCGTAAAGAGGCATCTAGGCAGAACCACCATTTTTATCAAGGCAATCTTCCCCATCAGTGAAAGCTTGAGTGTGTTCCAGAAGGCAATACTTCCCCGAAGACCCCTAATAATCCACCCCATGTTATGGTGATAGACGACGTCTCTGTCCCTGGCTATCCATATCCCGAGGTATCGGAGTGTATCCGGTACCCAGGGGAGCCCCATCACAGGGGGCTGGGCGTCTTCCCCTTCGTCTGGCGGCCCGATCGCGTACAGTTGTGATTTCAATTTATTAATGTGGAGTCCGGAGGCTCCCGCAAATTGCTCCAAAACCGCAAATAGCAGTGACATAGACTGGGTCGGTCGGCGCAGGTACACCAGAGCATCGTCAGCGTACAATGACACAATATGTTCCGCTCCCCCCACTCGGATGCCCCGCCCCTGGAGTACCCCACGGAGACAAGTCAGTGGCTCTATTGCCAGGGCAAACAACAAGGGGGAGAGCGGGCACCCCTGCAGTGTCCCCCTTTCTATTGTGATTATATCCGACACGAATCTACCCGTACGGACCCTTGCAAGCGGATGAGCATATAGTAATTTTACCCAATTCACGAAGCCCTCCCCCAACCCCATCTTTAGAAGCACCTGCCACAAGTATTCCCAACAGATTGAGTCGAACGCTTGTTCGATATCAAGGAATACAAGGGTAGTCTGATGGGCCGCCCCCTCCAGCGATTGCATAACGTGAGCGAGACGACGGATATTCCTCAACGCATTCCTGCCAGGTATAAAACCGGACTGGTCGTCATGAACCAGCTACCTAAGATACGGGAGGAGCCTGCCCGCCAGCACGTGGCTAAGAATTTTAAGATCCACGTTCAACATTGAGATTGGCCGATGGGAGCATGGGGTCCTTCCCTGGTTTGGGGATCATAACGATCAGTGCTTCGCGCATGGAATCTGGGAGCAAGCCAATCTCGCCTGCTTCCACCGTGATTTCCAGGAGTTTAGGGACAAAGACCCCTCCATACTCCTTATAGAGCTCAGCCACCAGGCCGTCCATCCCAGGGGACTTCGCGGTCTTCAAGTGGGCGATTGCCGCTCTGATCTCATCTCTAAAGGGGGCCCCCAGAGATTCCCGACTCTCTGGGTCCAGACATGGTAGTTCTAGCTCGACAAGGTAGGTCTCTACCACCTGGGGCGCTGTGGGGGGCCTGGGCTCCGAGTATATCTTTTGTAGATGGGTGGCAAATGCTCTGTTGATCTCGTGCTGTGTATAGACTAAGTGGCCCTGCTCCGTTCTAATCGATAAAATCGGGAGAGGCTGCGTCTCCATTCTAATCAGGCGCGCCAACAGGCGTCCCGCTTTGTCCCCCTCTGTGTACCAGCGACGTCTACTCGTGGTTCTATTGTATTTGCCCAGAGAGTCCCAGATGTCCCCAATCTTCCGGCGCAGATCCGCCCACTCGGCCGGTCCCCCCTCAGCAGTGGGAAGCTCTCTTTCTAGAACCGCCAGGATCTCCTCTTGTTGGCGCAGATCCTGTTCCAGCACACTCCTGACCCCCACCGCCGTAGACATACACACCCCCCGCAACACCACCTTCATCGCATCCCATTCAAGCGCCCTGGTGTCAGTCGTACCCCAATTCAGATCGAAATAGTCATCTAACCCCTTCGTTATCGCAGCTTTGTACGTCGGGTCTGTCAAGGCTTCGGTGTTCAGTCTCCACAGCGGTACTTTAGATCGCGGCCGGCCTATAGTGTACGATATCATCAGGGGGGAGTGGTCGGACAAATAGCAGGCCAGATATCGCGTCTCCTCCACCCGGGGAGCCGATTGGACCTGGAGAAAAAAGTAATCAAGTCTACTGTACGTGTTGGCAGCAGGCGTGTGGCACGAGTACACTCGCCCTTGTGGGTTGCGGTGGCGCCAGACATCTAATAAGCGGTAACTGTGAAGCATCTGGCGTATGGCCTCCCTCGTTTTTGGTTTAGTGTCTGGGTGGGTGTCTGTCCAGCTCTCCGTCCAGGGCACAATTAAAGTCTCCTGCGATAATCAGCTCTACCTCAGGGTCTAGATCTAACTGACCCAGGACCTGTCCCAGAAACTCCCCATCATCACTATTTGGGGCATATATATTTACCAAGCTTACGTGTCGTCCATCTAGTGTCCCCGTCAGCACCACGAACCTCCCATCAGGATCTAGTCTAGTGTTCACTGCCTTGAAAGGGACTCCAGGCGCTATCCATACAAGTGCTCCTCTAGCGAACCCCGAATAGGAAGTTGCAAAAAATTGGCCCCTCCATCTACATTGGACATATTTAAGGCAGTCTCCCCACAGGTGCGTCTCCTGAAGAAAGGCTATACTTATCCCGTATCTTCGTAGATAGGTCGCCACCCTCACCCGTTTGACCATGTTATTAAGCCCCCTTACATTCCACGTTATGAATTTATATTTTTGATTATCACCCGCCATGAGTGTGGTATCCGGTGGCACGGTGACCCACGTCTTTTGAGGGGAGGCTCCCGTCTGCAATATAGTGTAACCCTGTGCGTTGGAACCCCATAAACCAAGCATTGATATGACAGAGCATAGTCCCGGCATAAAACTGTGAAACAGAACAATGTAAACTCCCAACCCCTCCACCCCCTCCCTCAGGCAGTAGCACTGCATTCTCACAACCCAACCGTGGTCTGAGGACTCAGGACTCCGCCTCATCGCTGCCACCCTCCCTTTACCTCAGCCCCCCCCCCCCCAACCCAGATCAACTATCACTTTCCAATAAAGGAAAGAAAACTTGCACAAGAAAAGTAACCCTCCCACTCACAGATATAGAGCCAAACTGTCTGGCACCGTGCGTCCCCACCCGACCAAGGGTCTAGCGAGGCCACCTCAGCGCACCACAGTCGGAGTGTCTAAGACTGTAGAGTGGCGGAATGGTGTCCATCCCTCCCAGAACTCCTCCGCCTCAGTCTATTGTCCCTGGGGCTCGGGGCCCTCAAGTAGGAGCACCATGGCCAAGTTCAGGCCCAGCCGGGCCTAGTCTCGTACTTACAGTTTCGGTGACCAGTTACCCGCAGAATTCAGTTTGTTGACTGGCTGGCAAAGGTTTCAGGGCTCCACGTCTGCTGGGCTGGCGGCACCCCCCTGCTCCGACTGCGTCTCCTGCACCAGACACAGTGGCGAGAACTGATTCTGTGTCGGGATCGCCTCCCTCTCCGTTTGTAGGGTGCCGTCCGGCCCTACCATGATGCGACCTCCGTCCGGTAGGTCCCGGTGTCTGAGTCGCTGTTCTCCGGTAGAACGCCGCCGGTTCCGTTGCCGTCCACTCCTCCGTCTCGGTTCCTGCCAGCCGTGGTTGCGGCCCTGCCCAGCCAGGCCCAACGAGTCCATCCAGTCAGCCACCTCTTGCTGAGTACCAAAGAAGTGGACCCTGTCCTCATATTGTACGCGGAGTCGGGCCGGGAACATTAGGCTGTATTTGATATGGAGGTCCCGTAGTCGTCGCTTGACGCCTAGGAAGTCATTTCGAAGGTCCTGTACCTTTTTGGTATAGTCAGGATAGATATGGATGGCCTGATTTTCAAACTTGGGTGGACCATTAGTGCGGATAAATTGGAGGATCGTGTCCCGGTCTCTGAAGTTGAACAAACGTGCGATCATCGCCCTAGGCGGGGCTCCTGGTTTAGGTGGAGGTCCGAGGGTGCGGTGGGCCCGTTCTATCGCGAACATCTTAGAGAGCCTGAGGGTTGGGAGCGCAGAACCAATCCATTCCTCCAGAAACAGGTCCGCCGCCGGCCCCTCCGATTTTTCTGGAAAGCCCAGAAAGCGGAGGTTGTTCCTCCTCGATCGCCCCTCCGCGTCGTCTGCCCTGTCTTCCAGCCGTGCTGTGTGTTCCTGGAGCGCAGAAACAGTTGCACGCAATTGTTGGACCTCGGTCTGCAGCGTGCTCAATTCCCCCTCTGTAGTGGTAACTCTGTCTGCCACTTTCCTTAAATCCAGGCGCAGATGGTTTATGTCCATGGCCATCCCGTCCATTTTTGACTCCAGCGCCGTTCGTGATTCCCTTATGGCCGCCAGAATGTCAGACTTGTTACGGGCCGCCGAGTCGTGATGAGGCGTCTGCTCCTGGTCAGGTCTAATGCGGAGGTCGGGCCCGGTATGGTGTACTGCATGATTTTGTTGGACTGGGCGCCTCTAAGGGGTCTGTCTCTCCCCATAGCCGGTATGAAGGCTGTAGGGTTATCACTAGGGTCTTCTCCCTCGCTTGCCAGGGATTCCCGAGGCGGCACGATGTTCACCCCCGGGATATTCACACCTTCGTCCTGTGCTGTCCCCGGATCGGGACCCTCCGTCACAAGGGGCCACCGGCTACTCTCCCGGGCCTCCCTGCGTCCCGGGCCCCACACCAGATCTTCAGACCGGTTCTTCAGGTCCACGGTCGGCCAATGCCCCCGCCCCCCCCCCCCCAAAGAGATTGGTCCAGCCGTCAGAGCCAATGTCCCCACACTCGTGGGGGGGGGAGGGTTGGGGGGGGGGGGCAGGCTTAGTGGCCTCTCAAAGGATGGGCAGACTCACCTCCAGAACCGACGGCCCAGTCCTAACTTTTCAATGCTGCCAGGCAGTGCAGACACCGCGATGTCCCCCAGCGCCGAGACCAAGCGGGCGCACCACCGGCTCCTCCGCCGCCGATCCTCGCCTGCGCCAATTAGGAGAAATGGGGAGCTCAAGAACCCACAATCCGGAGGCGCCGCTGGCGACCCGTCACCATCTGGGCCAGGCCGGGGCCGCCATCTTGATGATTAGCCCCGCAGCGGGACTGAAGCCGCTCCACTTTGGGTGTCCCTGTTCGTCCCTAGTGGTGGTGCATCCGCCTCTGCGAGTCACTCCAGCCCGCCAGTGACCGCCGGGCACCACCGACACCACGTCGTCCTCAGGGCCGCGGTCGTATGCGTGCGTATCAGGAGCCAGGGAGGGCCGGGCACGGCACCCGCGCAGCCCCGGGCTCGCGTAGACTACGCAGCCACAGGCGTCCTCTCGGCCCGGTGATCCACGACGGCCCTCTCACCCCCGGAATCGGCTCCGTCTCTCCCGGCCCCAGCAGCAAAGGTCTCAGCTCCCGAGAGGTCCCGGGCACAGGTCCCCGGCGGTCCGGAGTAGCTCCCCTCGGCCGTCTATTTCAACGGGCATACCGGGGTCGCCATCTTGATGAGACGGCGTCCCCGAGGGTCCAAAGGCGATTCCTCTGGCCGCAGGCCGCCCTCTCACAGTCCAACCAGGAGTCTCAGGGGCAGGGGGTGCCCCGGTGCCGGAAAATGTGGATGGGATCACAATTCTGCCAGGATTACCGCAGGATTCCGTTCGGTGGGGCAGGAGCTACACAGAAACTCGACTAGCCGGCCATGATGTCAGGCCACGCCCCCTTTACAAGTGACACTTGATTTTATATTTCGCAATTGGATAAATTGTTGAAGTATTTCTTTCATGTTTGTCATCAGTATCACTTGAAGAGTATATAAACTGCTTGAAACAAGGTGCATTATGGTTGAAAAAGGCTGATGAAGCAGCCGAAACGCATCCCATTGCCGAGTGCTGTTTGAAATAAATGCAGAAATACTTACGTTCCGGAGTGCAGATCTTTTCCGATTCCAGAGGAGAGTTGTTTCGTGTTTAAAAGCGCGTTCGGTAGCGCTGCCTTTTCTGCACCATCAGCGGTCAGGATGCACACCAGCACACAGCGACTTTGGATTTATGTGTATATATATTATATACTGCTAATGCTCTTTCCTATGGACTTTGATCAGCTGTGCTCCCACCAATAGGAGCGAGGAAGCACTTTTAAATTGGTGGATAATGAAAAACCTCCGGTGTTAGGCATTTGAGAAAGGCATACACACCGAAACGCGTCTTGCCGTTACTACAATAAACCGACTTCTCCTGAGACCCCGCTGTGTCCCCTTATCTGTTTCTTAGAGGAAGAGATCCTGTGGTATATTTGCGTGTAGCCATTGACACGCAGGGGACCTGTCCTGAAAAAGTCCAGAGGCAACATTGGCAAAGGAGATTGATTCAGTTCCAAGGTATTGGAAACCTCGGGACCGCCGGAAGCGAAGAGGAACAAAGGTACTGCTGGTGAATCAGTCCGTGACTTCACGGAGAGACGCAATCACTGTATCTGCGTCTCCAGGTATGTTCCAAACTCGGCATTCTGGCAGGACGTAGGGGGCCAGGAACCGGATGCATTGTTGTAAATACAGACCGGGGTAACCAAAAAAACTGTACACGACCACGTCCAGGAACAATTAGCCTATACTCACCCTGAGGATATGAATTAATGAGGCTGAAAAGAGAGAGCTTCCCTGTTTTCAAAGAAAAGGCATGATGGGAATTGCAGTCCGGGATGAGGTACTACTAATGCTCTTTCCTATGGACTTTGATCAGCTGTGCTCCCACCAATAGGAGCGAGGAAGCACTTTTAAATTGGTGGATAATGAAAAACCTCCGGTGTTAGGCATTTAAGAAAGGCATACCCGCCGAAACGCGTCAAACAAGTTACTTACCTTCGGTAACAATATATCTGTAAGAAACATTAGTATAGATAGATTCCTTACCTTAGAATATCCCCAGGCGTCAGACTGGATCCGGAAAGCTTTCGTCAGCAGTACCCCTGCGCGTCGGTAGGTGGCGTCGTGCGGCTCCGCGTCCGTCGTTGGCGTCGTGGTCGCCGAGATGACGTCGCGAGCGCTACTTAGACGCCGCCCACGCGCGCTGACGTCAGTTCTGTACACGACTTTCCGCGCCAGGAACGCAGAGCCATGCAAGATACTGACCACTGGTGCATTGAAACTAGGGCCCTGAAAGGGATGACCTTAACCCTAGAAATCACTTCGCAGAACAGGGAGGATGGGTGGGGCGGTAAGGAATCTATCACTCCTAATGTTTCTTACAGATATATCGTTACCGAAGGTAAGTAACTTGTTCATCTGAAAGAAACGCATAGTGATAGATTCCTTACCTGAGAATAGATACCCCAGCAATACCAACCCCGGTGGTGGGTCTGCGAACTAAGATCACACCAGAAAGTCACGGAGAACAGAACGGCCAAAGAAGCCGTCTCTCCGGACTTGGCTGTCCAGGCAATAATGCTTGGTAAACGTGTGCAGCGAGGCCCACGTGGCTGCCTGACAGATGTCTTGCAGGGGGACACCACGTCCCAATGCAGTAGTGGCTGCAGTAGCTCTGGTGGAATGAGCACGCAGCCCCACCAGAGGTTCTTTTTTAGCCAAAGAGTAACAGGCTTTGATGCACAAGTTACTAACTTGTGTAACGATATATCTGTAAGAGACAGTAGTTAGTGACAGATTCCTTACCTTAGAATATCCCCAGGCGTCAGGCTGGATCCGGAAAGTTTTGCGTAGAAGTACCCTTGCACGTCGGTAGGCGGCGTCGTGCGGCTCTGCGTCAGTCGTCGGGATCGCCGGGATGACGTCGCGGCCAGTACTTAGACGCCGCCCCTGCGCGCTGACATCAGTTCTGTACACGACTTTCCGTGCCAGGAACGCAGAGCCATGCAAGAAGCTGACATTGGTGTCTGAAAAAATACTAGGGCCCTGAAAGGGATGTCCTTAACCCTAGAAATCAGTTCGCAGAACGGGGAGGATGGGTGGGACGGTAAGGAATCTGTCACTAACTACTGTCTCTTACAGATATATCGTTACACAAGTTAGTAACTTGTGCATCTGAAAGAGACGTTAGTGACAGATTCCTTACCTTAGAATAGATACCCCAGCAATACCAACCCCGGTGGTGGGTCTGCAAACAGATTCAGACAAGGAAGTCACAGAGGACAGAGCGGCCAAAGAAGCCATCCCTCCGGACCTGGCTGTCAAGGAAGTAATGCTTGGTAAATGTGTGCAGCGAGGCCCACGTAGCTGCCTGACATATATCCTGTAGCGGAACACCACGGCCTAAAGCCGTGGTAGCAGCCGTCGTCCTGGTAGAATGTGCACGTAGCCCAACAGGGGGCTCCTTCTTAGCCAAAGAATAGAAGGCTTTGATACACAAGGTTACCCAGCGGGAGATGGTCCTCTTGTGTACCGCCCAACCTTTTTTGGCGCCCACGTAGCCAACAAAGAGCTGGTCATCCACCCGGAACTGTTGTGTGCGGTTGAGGTAAAAGGAAAGCGCACGTTTTGGGTCCAGACGGTGGAGCCTCTCTTCCTCTCTGGAAGGATGCGGAGGCGGAAAGAAGGTGGGCAAAGTGATGGTCTGCCCAATGTGGAAGGCAGTAACCACCTTTGGCAAGAAGGACGGACGCGTCCTAAGAACAACCTTGTCTGGATGGACAGACAGAAAGGGAGGTTTGCACGAAAGAGCCTGGAGCTCACTCACCCGCCGAGCGGAGGTGATGGCCACCAGAAAGGCTGTCTTCAGAGTGAGAAGACGAAGAGGACAGTTATGTAGAGGCTCAAAGGGAGCGCACATTAAGAAGGTAAGAACCAAGTTCAAGTCCCACTGAGGCATTACAAACAGAACAGGAGGAAAGAGGTGTGTAATGCCTTTAAGAAACCGGTTAACCACAGGGGACTTGAAAAGGGAGGGCTGATCGGGAAGCCCGAGGTTGCACACAGATAGCCCTTGATGGTACCCAGAGCAGAACCCTGTCGGGCCAGAGAAAGAAGGAACAGAAGAACCTCAGAAAGAGGGTCAGAAAGGGGATTCACAGCCTTTGCTGTGCACCATGCCACAAACTTGTTCCACCTGCAGGCGTATACCACCTTAGTGGAGGGACGCCTGGCTGCCAGAATCACATCACAAACTTCGGGAGGCAAGTCGAAAGGAATCAACTGCCGCCGCTCAATCTCCACGCAAGGAGGTGGAGACTGGACAGGTTCGGGTGGAGGACCGTCCCCTGCTGCTGCGACAGAAGATCCTCCCGAAGAGGCAGACGGATCGACGCTCATACTGAGAAGCTCGGGATACCAAACTCTTCGAGCCCAGTCCGGAGCCACAAGAATGACTTGGGCTCTGGGTAGTAGTGGTAAAGGCGGAAAAGCGTACAACAGACCGCAACTCCACTCGCGACGAAAAGCGTCGCCGAGCGAGTGCCGCCTTGGAAATTCCAACGCGCAGAACTGATGACATTGCGAGTTCTCTTCGGTGGCGAATAGATCTAACCAAGGCTCTCCCCACTGTAGAAAGAGTCCTTGCGCCACCTCAGAGTGAAGACGCCATTCGTGATCCATCATGCACCTGCGGCTGAGTTCGTCCGCCCTGGCGTTCAGGGAACCTGCCAGGTGTTGAACCATCAGGAATATGCCCTGATGTTCCAGCCATGTCCAGAGACGCAGAGTCTCCTGACATAGGGTCCACGACCCCACCCCACCTTGTTTGTTGCAGTACCACATGGCGGTGGTGTTGTCTGTGAACACCTGCACTACCGTCCCTTTGACAGAGGGAAGGAATGCCTTGAGTGCAAGCCGGATCGCCCGGAGCTCCAGAAGGTTGATATGGAGCCGGGACTCCGCTGGAGACCAGAGGCCTCTGATCTCCGCCTCTCCCATGTGACCGCCCCATCCCAGAAGGGACGCGTCCATCACAACTGTGTGCTCTGGCTGGGGAAGGGAGAGGGATCTGCCCATGACCCATTGCCGGTTCGTGAGCCACCACTGCAACGGTCTTGCAGTCCCCTCCGAGATCTGGACGTAATCGCACAGGTTCCCCATATGCTGCGCCCACTGGAACTTCAGGTCCCACTGCAGAGCCCGCATATGCCATCTGGCATGATTGACCAGCAGGATGCCGGAGGCCATGAGGCCCAGCAGCCTCAGGGTCATCCGTACCGAAACCCAGGATATAGGCTGAAAGATCGGAATCATAGCCTGAATATCCTGGACTCGCCGTTCAGGAGGATAGGCCCGAAACTGCGTCGTGTCCAGAACTGCTCCGATGAAAAGGATCTGTGGAGAAGGAATCAGGTGCGACTTCGGCACGTTGATGGAGAACACCAGCGAGTGCAGGAGTTCGGCCGTAGTCTGGAGGTGGGAGTCGACTGCCTGGGACGAGCCCGCCTTCAGCAACCAGTCGTCGAGGTAGGGGAAGACCGGAACCCCTGCCCGGCGCAGATGAGCTGCGACCACCGCCATCACTTTCGTGAACACCCGAGGGGCACTGGTAAGGCCAAAGGGGAGCACGGTGAACTGAAAATGCTCGAGGCCTAACGTGATCCGCAGGTAACGCCGGTGGGCCGGGGACGTGAAAATATGCGTCCTGCAAGTCCAACGCTACCATCCAGTCTCCAGGGTCGAGGGCAGTCAAAACCTGAGCTAGGGTGAGCATCTTGAACTTCTCCTTCCGGAGGAAGCGATTGACGTTCCGGAGGTCCAAGATAGGACGCATGTCCTCCTTGTCCTTTTTGGGCACCAGAAAGTAGTGGGAGTAACAACCACGCCCTACTTCTGGGGTCGAAACGCGCTCAATGGCCCCCTTGGCCAAGAGGGCCGCAACTTCCTTTTGAAGAAGTACTAAATGATCCCCCGACATGCGGTGGTATTGAGGTGGCATGGTGGGGGGGGTTGTCTCGAAGGGGAGGGAGTAGCCCCTTCGGACAATGTCCAAGACCGACTTGTCCGATGTGATGACACGCCAGTGGTGAAGGTGATGGCGAACCCTGCCCCCCACTGGCGTGCTGTGGACCTGAAAGGATGGACTAGGAGGGCTTGGAGGCCGCGGACGGGGCGGAGGTGGTGGCCTGACCTGCACGCTGGTTACCCGGCCCGCCTCGGCGGGAGCCACGTCCTCGGCCACACGTAGACGCCTGCTGCGCGGGCCGGTGGCTGGGCAGCAGACGTGACTAGGCGCCCCTTCCGTGGCCATGAAAGGGGCGAAAAGCAGACTGTTGCGGAGGGCGCACAGCAGAAAGGCCCAGGGACTTGGCTGTAGCCCGCAAGTCCTTAAAGCGCTCCAGCGCATGGTCTGCTTTGTTGCCGAAAAGGCCGACATCAAAGGGCATGTCCATAAGTGTGTTTTGGACATCACCCGAGAAACCAGTGGTCCTCAGCCAGGCGTGACTCCAGGTGCCCAAAAGAACGTCCGAAAGTGCGTCGTTGAACGGCAGCAGTGGCTCCGAGGAGGTAGCCGCCGGCTGAAGCACTTCCGTCAGAATGTTAGTCCTGACAGCCACTGTAGGTAACTTGAGGTGCAGAACCTCAGCTGCCCTACGCAACACCATAGCAAAGTTTGCTCCCTCCTCCGTTGCCACGGAAGGAGGAGACAGCATGCCAACGTCAGGAGAGGTGTCCAGACCACTGGCATCCCCAAGTTCCTCAGCCCAGTCCTGATCATACTCACATTGGGCAGTGAGAGGGTCCTCAGACCCCTCCCAGGTCTCTTCGTTCTCCAAATCAGGGTCAATGTAAGGAGGAGGGACATGTGGGACCCAAGGTCCCAGCGGCACCGGAGCCGATCGACGTCGGTCCGGCGCAGAGTCCGGATCCGGAGAGAACCTGGGGACGCCGCCGCCCGGAGCCCCGGGCGTCGTCGGGAACGGCACCGGGGAAAGTGACGCCGGTGGATGTGTTGTGAGGTCAACGGGCGTCGACCGGGGTTGCGGCAGTGCCGGGGTCGGGGCTGGTGTTGCTGGCGGCGCCGGAGCCGCCGGCGGAGCCGCAAAGGAAACCCCACTAGGGCCCGAAGGCGCACCGGGGGGACCTTGAGGCCCGAAGAGGCGGGCCATGGCCGACAGGAACTCCTGTATTTCGGCCGGAGTCGCCGCCGAACCTGGGTAGGGCGGGTAATGCGGCGGCTCCACAGGCACTCCCGGGGGCGGGGACGGTGCCGTCAGGACCCTGAGCCGAGTCGCGCGACCGGCGAGGGGAAGTCGTCGAGCGATGACGCTTCTCCGACTTCTTGTGCTTCGACTTACCGGAGGAGTACGAAGACTTTGACCCCGAAAAACGATGAGGACTCCGCGACCCTCCCCTCGACCTCTCTCGTGACCGGGGCTTGGATTGGCGCGGAGCCGACTGCCGGACCTCGAGGAGCTTTCGAGACCGCTCTCGCAAAGCCTTCGGATGCAAGGCCCGACAGTCAGGGCACGACTGGGGGTCGTGGTCGCGCCCGAGGCAGTAGAGACAATCCTGATGCGGGTCCATGATCGACATCATTCGACCACAGGCGTCGCATGGCTTGAAGCCGGGCATCCCTACTGACACTGTCGGAGTCGAACGACTCGAGAAAACAGTGACAAAAAGTCACAAAAAGTTCAGTCAAAAAATGACTGGGGCACTGCTCTCTCCGGATCTACGCTTACTGGCGCGGAAAAAGAAAACTGACGTCAGTGCGCATGGGCGGCGTCTAAGTACTGGCTGCGACGTCATCCTGATGCCGACGACGGACGCAGAGCCGCCTACCGACACGCAAGGGTACTGCTACGCAAAACTTTCCGGATCCAGCCTGACGCCTGGGGATATTCTAAGGTAAGGTATCTGTCACTAACGTGTCTCTTTCAGATACATAAGACAACCCAGCGGGAGATAGTTCTCTTGTGTACCGCCCGACCTTTCTTGGTGCCAACGTAGCCAACAAAGAGCTGGTCATCCATCCGGAACTGCTGTGTGCGGTTGAGATAAAATGAGAGCGCACGTTTTGGGTCCAGACGGTGGAGCCTCTCTTCCTCTCTGGAAGGATGAGGAGGCGGAAAGAAGGTGGGCAAGGTAATAGTCTGCCCAAAGTGAAAGGCCCTAACCACTTTTGGCAAAAAGGAAGGACGGGGCCTGAGCACCACTTTGTCCGGATGGACTGAAAGGAAAGGAGGCTTACAAGAAAGAGCCTGGAGCTCACTCACCCGCCTAGCGGAGGTGATGGCCACCAGGAAGGCAGTCTTCAATGTCAAGAGAAGAAGAGGACAGTTGTGAAGAGGCTCAAGGGGAGCGCACATCAAGTATGTAAGAACCAGATTCAAGTCCCACTGAGGCATCACGAAAGGAATAGGAGGAAAAAGGTGTGTAATGCCTTTGAGAAATCTATTTACAACAGGGGACTTGAAAAGAGAGGGCTGATCAGGTAGCCTGAGAAAGGCAGAAATTGCAGAAAGGTAGCCCTTGATAGTGCCCAGAGCAGAGCCCTGCCGGGCCAAAGAGAGAAGGAACAGTAGGACCTCAGAAAAAGGGGCAGAAAGGAGATCCACAGCCTTTGCTGTGCACCATGCCAAAAACTTGTTCCACCTGCAGGCGTATACCACTTTAGTAGAGGGACGCCTGGCTGCCAGAATAACGTCACAAACTTCAGGAGGCAAGTCGAAAGGAATCAACTGCCGCCGCTCAATCTCCACGCAAAGAGGTGGAGGCTGGACAGGTTCGGGTGGAGGACCGTCCCCTGCTGCTGCGACAGAAGATCCTCCCGAAGAGGCAGTCTGATCGGAGGATCGATGCTCATACAGAGTAGCTCGGGATACTATACTCTTCGAGCCCAGTCCGGAGCCACAAGAATGACTTGGGCCCGGTCGCGCCTGATCTTCTTCAGCACTCTGGGCAGAAGTGGTATAGGCGGAAAGGCGTACAACAGACCGCAACTCCACTCGCG
Organism: Calotriton arnoldi; assembly: GCA_963921515.1. Classification (NCBI taxonomy): domain Eukaryota; kingdom Metazoa; phylum Chordata; class Amphibia; order Caudata; family Salamandridae; genus Calotriton; species Calotriton arnoldi. The sequence goes on from CAWUFW010000763.1 coordinate 347,974, forward strand.
ACGAAAAGCGTAGCCGAGCGAGTGCCGCCTTGGAAATTCCAACGCGCAGAACTGATGACATTGCACGTTCTCTTCGGTGGCGAATAGATCTAACCAAGGCTCTCCCCACTGCTGAAAGAGACCTTGCACCACCTCAGAGTGAAGACGCCATTTGTGATCGAGCATGCACCTGCGGCTGAGTTCGTCCGCCCTGGCGTTCAGAGAACCTGCCAGGTGTTGAACCACCAGGGACATGCCCTGATGTTCCAGCCATGTCCAGAGGCGCAGAGCCTCCTGACATAGGGTCCAAGACCCCACCCCGTTTGTTGCAGTACCACATGGCGGTGGTGTTGTCTGTGAACACCTGCACTGCTCTCCCCTTGACAGAGGGAAGGAATGCCTTCAGTGCAAGCCGGATCGCCCGCAGCTCCAGAAGGTTGATGTGGAGCCGGGACTCCGCCGGAGACCAGAGGCCTCTGATCTCCGCCTCTCCCATGTGACCGCCCCATCCCAGGAGGGACGCATCCGTCACCACTGTAAACTCCGGTTGGGAAAGGGAGAGGGATCTGCCGTCGACCCAATGCCGGTTCGTGAGCCACCACTGCAACTGTCGTGCAGTGCCCTCCGAGATCTGGACGTGATCGGACAGGTTCCCCAGATGCTGCGCCCACTGGAACTTCAGGTCCCACTGCAGAGCCCGCATATGCCATCTGGCATGATTGACCAGCAGGATGCAGGAGGCCATGAGGCCCAGCAGCCTCAGAGTCGCTCTGACCGAAACCCGCGACAAGGGCTGAAAGATGGGAATCAGAGCCCGAATATCCCGGACTCGCTGCTCGGGAGGATAGACCCGAAACTGCGCCGTGTCCAGAACCGCTCCGATAAAGAGGAGCTTCTGAGAGGGGATCAGGTGCGACTTCGGCACGTTGATGGAGAACCCCAGCAAGTGCAGGAGGTCGGCCGTAGTCTGGAGGTGGGAGATGACTGCCTGGGGCGAGCCCGCCTTCAACAACCAGTCATCGAGATAGGGGAAGACTGAAACCCCTAATCTGCGTAGATTAGCTGCGACCACCGCCATCACCTTGGTGAACACCCGAGGGGCGCTGGTAAGGCCAAAGGGGAGCACGGTGAACTGAAAGTGCTCGTGGCCTACCGTGAACCGTAGGTAACGCCGGTGGGCTCGCAGGATGGGGATGTGGAAATAGGCGTCCTGCAAGTCCAGCGACACCATCCAGTCTTGTGGGTCGAGAGAAGACAAGACCTGAGCTAGAGTGAGCATCTTGAACTTCTCTTTGCGGAGGAAGCAATTGACGTTCTGGAGGTCTAAAATAGGACGCAGGCCTTTGTCCTTCTTGGGCACCACAAAGTAGTGGGAATAGCAACCACGACCTACTTCTGGAGTCGGAACGCGCTCGATGGCCCCCTTGGCCAAGAGGGCCGCAACTTCCTGCTGAAGAAGCACCAAGTGATCCCCCGACATGCGGTGGTACTGAGGTGGCATGCTTGGAGGGGTAGTCTCGAAGGGGAGGGAGTAGCCCCTCCGGACTATCTCTAAAACCCACCTGTCCGAAGTGATGGTGCGCCAGTGGGGGAGAAGATGGCGAAGCCTGCCGCGCACTGGCGTTTGATGGGCCTGAAAGTTCGGACTAGGAAGGTTTGGAGGCAGTGGCCGGGGTGGTGGTGGACTGACCCGCCCGCTGGCCGCTTGGTCCACCACAGCGGAACCCGTGTCCGCGCTGGGATGATTGCTGCGCCGGCCTGTGGCTCTGTTGCGAACGCTGCGGGGTGCCCCTTCCTGTGCCAAGGACTTGGCCGTAGCCCGTGAGTCCTTAAACCTCTCCAACGCGCTGTCCGCTTTGTCGCCGAAAAGGCGACGGCCATCAAAGGGCATGTCCATAAGGGTGTTTTGGACATCCCCCGAAAATCCAGGTCCTCAACCAGGCGTGACGGCGAACCGCCACCGTCGTTGCAATCGATCTGCCCAGTGAGTCGGCGGTGTCTAGGCCACAACGAATCATGAACTTTGCTGCGTCTCTCCCCTCTGCAACAGCCTGGGAGAGAGCAGGCCGGGCCTCCTCCGGACACTGGGGCAGCACGTTCGCCACCGTATCCCACAGAGAGTGGGAATAACGGCCCAAGAGGCATGCGGTGTTCACGGACCGCAGCGCAGAGCTGGTGGAAGAAAAAATCTTCTTCCCAAACTGATCCAGCTTCTTGGATTCCCTATCCGGTGGTGCGGAAGGGAAGGCGGTTGGGGAAGCAGAGGCTTGGACAACCAAGCTCTCGGGGGTGGGGTGTTGGGAGGGGAAAATGGGGTCACCGGAGCCGGGCGATGGCGTCGGGCCACGTTCCTATCCACAGGAGCCCCTGTGGTGGGCCTGGACCAAGTGCCCAAAAGAACGTCAGAAAGGGCTTCATTGAAAGGAAGCAGCGGCTCCGCAGAAGTAGCTGCTGGCTGAAGCACCTCTGTCAGGAGATTAGTCCCGACGGCCACAGTAGGGAGCTCGAGGTGTAGGGCCACGGCCGCCCTACGCAACACCACAGCATAACTAGCACCCTCCTCCGTAGCCACGGTAGGAGGAGACAGCATGCCAAGGTCTGGTAAGGTATCCAGACCACTGGCGTCCCCCAATTCCTCAGCCCAGTCCTGTTCAGACTCGCAGGCTGCAGCGAGAGGGTCCTCAGACCCCTCCCAGTCCTCCCCTTGCTCCTCAGGCTGTTCAACAGGTCTAAAATAAGGAGCAGGGACATGGGGATAAAAATCCCCAAGCAACGTCGAGAACGGCATTGATCGACGCCGGCTCGACGCCGCGTCCACTTCGGGGCTAAAACTGAGGTCGATGTCGTCCCGAGGAGCGGGCGGCGTCAGAACTGGTGCCAGTGGAGTCGACGTCGGTGGAGGCGTAACAACGTCAACCGGCGTCGACCGGGATCCAGGCCTGGTTCCAAGGGTGTCCTGCGGCGCTGTGGCCGGAACCGACAGCGACGCCGGAGCCGCCGGCGATGAAACGCGAGGACACCCATGCGGGACCGCGGGGCCCGAAGGCGCACCGGCGGGACCCGACGGCCCAAAGAGGCGAGCCAAGGCCGACAGGAACTCCTGTATTTGGGCCGGAGTCGCCGACCCCGGGAAGGGCGGGTAGTCGGGCAGCGACTGCGTAGGCTCCGCCGGAGCCGCGGGGGTGGCACCACCCACACCCTCAGCCGCGCGACCGGCGAGGGGAAGTCGAAGAACTATGGCGTTTCTTCGACTTCTTGTGCTTCGTCTTACCTGACCCAGAGTGCGAAGACTTGGATCCCGAAGACCGATGATGATGACTCCGCGCACGGTCCCTCGACCTCCTTCTGGACCGGGACTTCGAACGGCGCGGAGCAGACTACCGGGCTTCCAGCAACTTTCGGGACCGCTCCCGCAAATTCTTCGGCGCCATGGCCCGGCAGTCGGAGCACGACTTGGGGTCGTGGTCGCGCCCCAGGCAGAAAAGACACGCGGTGCGGGTCCGTCACCGACATCATGCGGTGACAATCCCCGCAGGACTTGAAACCGGGCATCCTACTGCACCAGGAGTCGATGACTCGAAGAAAAATAGAGACGAAAAGCCTCAAAAAAGTCAGTCAAAAATTGACTGGGGGATTCCTGCTCTTTCCGGATCTGCGCTTGCTGGCGCGGAAAAAGAAAGAACGGACGTCAGCGCGCGTGGGCAACGTCGAAGTAGCGCCCGCGACGTCATCTCGGCGACCACAACGTCAACGACGGACGCGGAGCCGCACGACGCCACCTACCGACGCGCAGGGGTACTGCTGACGAAAACTTTCCGGATCCAGTCTGACGCCTGGGGATATTCTAAGGTAAGGAATCTATCACTATGTGTTTCTTTCAGATATGCTGTTACTACAATAAACCGACTTCTCCTAGGATCCCGCTGTGTCCCCTTGTCTGTTTCTTAGAGGAAGAGATCCTGTGGTATAGATATATATATATATATATATATAGTCAGATGGTGCTGCTTTATATTTTTTTTATCTACCCTTGGTGTAATGATGCATGCTCTCACAGGGTCTTTAAATACGTCCTCAGCATGTCAAAGCATGCCCATGGGGAGGTATTGAGACACCCTACGAGTAGTGGAGAGGGTTTTAAATAGGAAATCATCCTCAATCTTTTTGTAATGGGACCTGGTGATGAGCAGCCGCCCTAGCAATATGATCCCGGAAAGAGGAAGAGTCATCAGGAGGTGAGCCTGGCTGGGTAAAGGTCAGGGTCAGTATCCCCTGGTGGATCGACGACATAATTGTCCCAGGGATCTGTAGGTTGAGGATGTGAATAATGTCCTCCATCATCATCTCCAGGAGGAGATTGTGGAGATCCCTGTGCTGTAATGTCTCCTAGATCAGTGCATGACTAAGGTGGTGAAGGTAGTGGTGGGAAAGCGGTGGAGGGGTTGTGGTGGTGGTGGAGAAGCAGGTAAAGGAGGCCCCATAGGACTGGTGGCTATGTCTTCTCTTTAGGAGGCGGTGGCATATCAATGACCTCTTCAAAAGAAAGCTAGAGCGAGATGATTGAGGCTGGTTCTGGATTGCCTTTTGCCTCGAATTAAGCTGCTGCTGCATAACCTGGAAGATTGGTTCTGTAGGCAAGTCAAGTGTTGAAATCACAGGTTCTGGAACCGAACTGGATTTGTCCCTCGGTGCCCAAGTGGATTTGTCCTTCAGTGCCAAAGTGGATTTTTCTTTCGGTGACAAACGGGACTTGTCTTTCGGTGCCAAAGAGCTTTTCCCTTTCAGCTCCGAATCAGTCGAAACTGGTTTGTCAGGCTGTGGGGTGGTCAGAGCTGAGGAATTACTTAGTTGGCTTGGAACCGAAGCTGGTCGGACTGAAACAGAATATGTTTATTTCGGCTTAACTTTCGGAGACGAGCCCGAAGGCAGGGCATCCGCAGCAGATGGTCAGGTCAGTGCCTTCCATGATCTTGTGGCAGTGGAGGCCCTGAAGCCGTATATTCTCTCTGACCACAGTGACTTTTAGTAAATTTTTCAGGGGCATGTGTACTCACAGTACGCCGACCTGGAGAAATGTCTGATTTGGCTTGTCCCGCTCGGAGTCGGATGAAGGCCTCTACATCGGCCGCAGAGGCCTCCAGGATTTCTTCCTCAACATCTTGTCACCCGAAGATGTCTGTTGTGTCCTCGATCTCCTTGCACTGCATTTCTCTGCGACGGCCCCGATGGCCCCTAAACATCTTTTTTGATCAACAGGCTTCACAGTTGTTTTCTTTGTGATCTGGGGACGGACAGACAGGTTGCAAACCTGATGGAGGTCGGTCCTCAGATATATTGCGTGGCAGAAGGGACAAAAGTGAAAAGGAGTCCGTTCCTTTAGCAGCACATTGTGGATGGAAGCCGATAGTAAAGAGAACAACAGGCAAGGCCTGAAGGCTGCGAGTGAAGCGCGTTGAACTGATGGCAAGATTTTCAGTATTCTTCTGATACACGAGAAGGCAAACTCGATCGCAAACAATACCGACTAGTGGATAATGGTGTAAGCGAACCGAAGGGAGCCCGGAACAGTTTCAAACTAGAACGCCACCAAACACATCCGAACTCCGATGGTGGATAGAAAACAATCTAACAATGGAGTCGATGCCCATATGCATCATCACCGAGAGGAGTCGTCACTTTACCTCGTGACTTGAAAGACTTTTTCGAAGATAAACAACTTGCACACATCCGGACCCATTACTAGATGGCGGAAGTATGCTAAGAATGTGTACCTACAGCCACACATGCCTCAAACGTGGATTATGTTGTGCAACCTCACTATGCAATATTGTCACAATCTTTATCAAGTATGGTATTCTTGAACAAAAACCCTTATTTCAGACCTGGGTAGCTTTGGCACAGAGGAGTCTGGCTTAGTCAAAGGTACAAGTGTAAAACATTTAGAAATGCCAAAACAGTTACTAAGTAAGAGACGCAACAATAAAAATCACATATCAATTTATAAAAGTGTATTTTTATCTTAAATTAGACACCAAAACAACAAAACTCTATTGAGGGGAGCCAGAAATATGATTTTTCAAAAGTAAGTAAAATATTTTAACTTTAAGCTCTTAGATGCAATAAATTGCATCTAGCCACAGCAGGCTGGGACCAGTCACATGGACCACTCAGGTTCAGGGAGACAGTTTACCTGTCGTAAGTCAGCAATTTTAGGATCCTGAGTGTCTTATTTCTCCTTAAATGTGGTACAGTCAAGAAATTGTCCAGATTCTGGCAATTAGGGTTGCTGACGAAGTCGAAGATGCTGCAGGGATGCGGAAGAGACGCAGAAAGTTTTCCTGTAGCCACCCTGGGGTCTATGAACTTTAGGGGTTGTCTCTTGCTTCAGGACTCTGTGCCCTCATTGCAGCAGGGAAGTCCAGTACAGGTCCAGTCACTGGCCAGCTGGTCCCCTAATTACAGCAGGATCAGTGGTCGCTTACAGGTAAACTAATCCTTTTCCTTGAAAGACCGGAGTCCACTTCAACCACAGATATGGGTCGCATGGGCTTGGGGACCCCTTCAGGAAGGTCCAGACTCTGTCACCCAACAGGCACTTCATCATCCAGTGTCAGATAATCATTCCGGGCAGCTGGACTTTCGTTTGGTGCTGGTTCCTTTAGCTTTTGGTGGCCCTGAACCTTAACAGGGGGCTAGCCACCTAACCCTTGGAGTCCCGTCTGTCCTGGTACAAATGGAGCTCTTTACCAGTAGTGGGCACAGCAGCCATAGTCCTCTTTGTGCAGCAGGTGCAGTCCTGTCTTTGGTGCAGCCTCTTTTTGCTGGGTCCAGGGTGCAGGACAGTCTTCTGTCTTCTTCCAGTCCAGTAGAGATCGGAGGACTGTGGTGCCACTTATGCCATCTTGTTTGTGGGAGAGGAGGACTCACTAGCCAATGGGGCAATAGTTTCCACAAGGCTACCCTTCCCAGTTTACGTCACCTCCTGTGGGGCTGGCCCTCCACCAGTCCCCGGATACCTCTCTCTATCCTAATCCAAGATGGTGCAAGCCTTCTTCCCACGTGAGGTGTCCTAAACACATCCTGGGGTATACCCAGCATGAGCCACTCTTTGCGGAAAACTGGCTCTGCAATGTGTTTTTCCCATTTGGAGATGCCAGCCTGCCTGCACAAAAGGTTTGGGCAACAAAGTGGTGACTTTCTAAAGTCACCATTCTATGCAGTTATCTTAAACATAATCTCACGAGAGTCAGGTTTAATGTAATACATTGTAGTAATATCTTTGGTGGTCCCAAATGGAAATAAGCTATTAGCACGGTAACTAGTAAAGCATCACGTTAGCTAATGGGATCATCTGCCTTGCAACAAAGAAAACTGTAGTTTCTTTTTCTCACTGTAAGGGCATGGTAAACTTAAAAGGAACATGCCCTTCTTTTTAGTATCAAGCACTCTGTCTGGTGGGCTACCAAGGCTGTCCCCTTGGGGTGGTTTACTAATATTAAAAAGGAAGGCTTTGACCTGGCAAAAAGGTTTATTTTGACATGTCGAGTTGGCAGGTTTAAGCTGCTCAACAAAGCTGCAGTGGCAAGCTTAGAGTCACGTTTTCATCTAGTCACAGAAATTGTGACTCAATTAAGTGCTGCAGTCTACTTGTGACATTTAACTTACTGGCCCTGGTTACACTTGATACCATATTCTAAGGACTTACATGCAAGTCAAATATGCCAATCAGATATTAGCCTATTGTACGTACATTCGAGGGGTCAGAGCACATGCACGGAGGCCTGTACAGCAGCATCAGTCTCAGTCCAAAAGCTTAGAGAGATAGGGTGATCTTACAAAGAGGTACTATCCTACACCATCTGACTTAGCAACAATTGTCTATGAAATAGTTCCATTGCTCACAACTGATGGACATTGTTAACACAGTCCCCGTATCAAATGCAGAATGCATGGTATAACCCCTTGAAATAAGAGTAGAAGTGGTTTCGCACTGTGAACTCTATTGAATGCAATGGGAAGGAAAGAGTATTACGGTATGATCTCTGTAACAAACACAATAGGAATGGGTGTTACATTTTGAACTATGACAAACACCACAGAAAAGGTCATTACATTGGTAGCACCGAAGCCTTCAGAAACATCTCTGGGTCAGAAGGGACTAAAGGGGTCACATTTGTATTGGGTACATTTGTAGTTTTATGTTTTGTATTTAGTTGTGTGTGAATTAAATCAATTTTCTTTTTTAAATAAAAGCAGTGAATGCATATTGACGTTTATTGTGTATTTTGCAGACTTATGAGCTTCTAACTTACACCACTTAAACCGTTGACTGCTTTGCCTCACTAACCTGAAGGTGAAGAGCTAAAGGGGTGTAGTAGGTGTTCAGTTTGAGTCAACTAGTTAGGTGATTCCAGGGCTTTGGCTCCACCCATTTGTTGATCATCTTTACAGGCATTTGATTGGAGAGTTTGTTTTTAGGTCTTGCTAGAAGCCGATTTAGCTGTTTTCCAAAGCTCATATAATAAAAAAAACCTGTAAGATAGCACTGTTGAGGGGGTTGACTCTGCCCCTATATTGAGCATCTTCTGTAAAGCCTTTTGATTGCTTAGAAGTTGTTATTCAGCTTTCTAAATATTTTCATTGCAGTGCAATGACGACTAAGTGTCCGTGTACAGCAATTCAGTTGCACTTACGTGGGACACAATTTCATATAACTTTCATAAAATAAGCTTTTTGTGTTTACTACTAATTTGTCGCTACAGTGTTGGCCAGTAGCAGCATGGTTAGTTGAACACACCATGACTTACTCGAAAACGCCCTGGATTGTGAGGGGAAGTCTCACTTAAAGACGCATCAGCCTTCTTGGGGAGTAGATTTCCCTCAATACGAGATTACTGGATGGACTGTGAGAATCCCTGGCAGTTGGATCCACCTCCCTACAGCTTCAGACACATAATTGTTAAAACTATAAACAAATTTATAACATGGCTTGTTTCTTGGAAATATGCTGCACAATCTCACCTCATTCAATTTTAGGCAAAAATATTTCTTTGAATTTTTATGCGGCTCCTAGACTGTCTTTAAGAGGATTTCACCAGGAGCACTTTTGGCATGATATAGGGCTGCGACGCGCAGTCCGGTCTGAACTTTTTTTGCCCTATCTGGCTGGAAATTGATATTTTTAACAAAGGCCATTCCTTAAGTTTCTCTTTTCCAATTACAAATGTCAGCAAAGAACAGTGTGGCTATGCGGCTTCTCGTTAGCGTCTCTAAAAGCAGGTCATACACATGATCAATAAAATTAAGGTGGTACGCATCAAAAGGGCAAAGTGAATTGTCTCCCGATACACTGATAATAATAGTGACATTTGTAAAGCGCGACAGCTACCTCAAACAGAGGTGTACCGGCGATGGGCCGAAGTCAAGTAGAGATCAAGACCAACAGGGGACTACCCCTGGTAAGAGCCAGGTCTTCAAGATCTTCCTGAACTCAAGTTCTGATTCAACCAAGCGCTAAATAACTGATAACAGATGGTGATTAATAGGTCCAGCATTAACTGAGCTAGCTTTGCAGAAATGACCGCATGACCTACAGGCCACACACAAATGACTGGAGCTGGCACTTGAATCGCCAAGCAACCTTGCCATTTTGGCTCACCGCTATCCCCAACGTGTTTACAACTTTAATCTGTAGGTACACTTTGATCTCTGCAGCAAGGAGTTAATCCCTAGGATCTAGAGAATACAAGTGCACCTGAGGTTTTGCCTCGTTAGCATCTGATCAATTTCATTAATTTAAAATTCTAGGGGAGTAGCAATAGCCGCTTTCCGTTTGACACTTTTGCCATGTGTCAGAGAGCACAGTGCATCAAATATACACGAAAAACAATTGCGCTGATTATGTCAGATTGGAGCTTTGACCTGGTCCCCAGAGACACAAGTTCTCAGCAAAGTACAAGGAACTACAGGAAGTTGTTTTAGATAGAAGAGAGGAAGCACTGAAAATGCCATAGCCTAAATATGGAAGCCATACACTTGAAATAAAGTTACATTAAAAAGCAACATTAATCCTGTCGCACAAGTTACTAACTTGTGTAACGATATATCTGTAAGAGACAGTAGTTAGTGACAGATTCCTTACCGTAGAATATCCCCAGGCGTCAGGCTGGATCCGGAAAGTTTTTTGCGTAGCAGTACCCTTGCGCGTCGGTAGGCGGCGTCGTGCGGCTCCGCGTCCGTCGTCGTGATCGCCGGGATGACGTCGCGGGCAGTACTTAGGCGCCGCCCCTGCGCGCTGACGTCAGTTCTGTACACGACTTTCCGCGCCAGGAACGCAGAGCCATGCAAGAAGCTGACACAGGTGTCTGAAAAATACTAGGGCCCTGAAAGGGATGTCCTTAACCCTAGAAATCAGTTCGCAGAACGGGGAGGATGGGTGGGCGGTAGGAATCTGTCACTAACTACTGTCTCTTACAGATATATCGTTACACAAGTTAGTAACTTGTGCATCTGAAAGAGACACGTTAGTGACAGATTCCTTACCTTAGAATAGATACCCCAGCAATACCAACCCCGGTGGTGGGTCTGCGAACAAAGATCAGACAAGGAAGTCCTGGAGGACAGAACGGCCAAAGAAGCCGTCCCTCCAGACTTGACTGTGAAGGCAGTAATGCTTAGTAAACGTGTGCAGCGAGGCCCACGTAGCTGCCTGACAGATAACCGGCAGCGGAACACCGCGGCCCAAGGCCGTGGTAGCAGCCGTTGCCCTGGTGGAATGGGCACGCAGCCCAACAGGAGGCTCCTTCTTGGCCAAAGAATAGCAGGTCTTGATGCACAAGGTAACCCAGCGGGAGATGGTCCTCTTGTGCACCGCCCGACCTTTTTGGCGCCCACGTAGCCAACAAAGAGCTGGTCATCCACCCGGAAGTGTTTTGTGCGGTCGATATAGAAGGAGAGCGCACGTTTTGGGTCCAGACGGTGGAGCCTCTCTTCCTCTCTGGAAGGATGCGGAGGCGGAAAGAAGGTGGGCAAAGTGATGGTCTGCCCAATGTGGAAAGCAGTAACCACCTTTGGCAAGAAGGACGGACGCGTCCGAAGAACAACCTTGTCTGGATGAACAGACAGAAAGGGAGGTTTGCAAGATAGAGCCTGGAGCTCACTCACCCGCCGAGCGGAGGTGATGGCCACCAGAAAGGCTGTCTTCAGAGTCAGAAGACGAAGAGGACAGTTATGCAGAGGCTCAAAGGGAGCGCACATTAAAAGGTAAGAACCAAGTTCAAGTCCCACTGAGGCATTACAAACGGAACAGGAGGGAAGAGGTGAGTAATGCCTTTTAAGAACCTGTTAACAACAGGGGACTTGAAAAGGGAGGGCTGATCAGGGAGCCTGAGGAAGGCCGAGATAGCACAAAGATAACCCTTGATGGTACCCAGGGCAGAACCCGGTTGGGCCAGAGAGAGAAGGAACAGAAGGACCTCAGAAAGAGGGGCAGAAAGGGGATCCACAGCCTTTGCTGTGCACCATGCCACAAATTTGTTCCACCTGCAGGCGTATACCACCTTAGTGGAGGGACGCCTGGCTGCCAGAATCACATCACAAACTTCGGGAGGCAAGTCGAAAGGAATCAACTGCCGCCGCTCAATCTCCACGCAAGCAGGTGTAGACTGGACAGGTTCGGGTGGAGGACCGTCCCCTGCTGCTGCGACAGAAGATCCTCCCGAAGAGGCAGACGGATCGGGGGATCTATGCTCATATTGAGTAGCTCGGGATACCAAACTCTTCGAGCCCAGTCCGGAGCCACAAGAATGACTTGGGCCCGGTCGTGCCGAATCTTCTTCAACACTCTGGGCAGAAGTGGTATAGGCGGAAAGGCGTACAACAGACCGCAACTCCACTCGCGACGAAAAGCGTCGCCGAGCGAGTGCCGCCTTGGAAATTCCAACGCGCAGAACTGATGACATTGCGCGTTGTCTTCGGCGGCGAATAGATCTAACCAAGGCTCTCCCCACTGTAGAAAGAGTCCTTGCGCCACTTCCGAGTGAAGACGCCATTCGTGATCCATCATGCACCTGCGGCTGAGTTCGTCCGCCCTGGCGTTCAGAGAACCTGCCAGGTGTTGAACCATCAGGAACATGCCCTGATGTTCCAGCCATGTCCAGAGGCGCAGAGCCTCCTGACAAAGGGTCCAAGACCCCACCCCGCCCTGTTTGTTGCAGTACCACATGGCGGTGGTGTTGTCTGTGAACACCTGCACTACCTTCCCTTTGACAGAGGGAAGGAATGCCTTGAGTGCAAGCCGGATCGCCCGGAGCTCCAGAAGGTTGATATGGAGCCGGGACTCCGCCGGAGACCAGAGGCCTCTGATCTCCGCCTCTCCCATGTGACCGCCCCATCCCAGAAGGGACGCGTCCGTCACAACTGTATGCTCTGGCTGGGGAAGGGAGAGGGATCTGCCCATGACCCATTGCCGGTTCGAGAGCCACCACTGCAACTGTTTTGCAGTCCCCTCCGAGATCTGGACGTGATCGGACAGGTTGCCCTGGTGCTGCGCCCACTGGAACTTCAGGTCCCACTGCAGAGCCCGCATATGCCATCTGGCATGATTGACCAGCAGGATGCAGGAGGCCATGAGGCCCAGCAGCCTCAGGGTCATCCGTACCGAAACCCAGGATAAAGGCCGAAAGATCGGAATCATAGCCTGAATATCCCGGACTCGCCGTTCGGGAGGATAGGCCCGAAACTGCGTCGTGTCCAGAACTGCTCCGATGAAAAGGAGCTGTGGAGAAGGAATCAGATGCGACTTCGGCACATTGATGGAGAACCCCAGCGAGTGCAGGAGTTCGGCCGTAGTCTGGAGGTGGGAGACGACTGCCTGGGACGAGCCCGCCTTCAGCAGCCAGTCGTCGAGGTAGGGGAAGACTGAGACCCCTGCCCGGCGCAGATGAGCTGCGACCACCGCCATCACTTTCGTGAACACCCGAGGGGCACTGGTAAGGCCAAAGGGGAGCACGGTGAACTGAAAATGCTCGGGGCCTACCGTGAACCGAAGGTAACGCCGGTGGGCCGGCAGGACGGGGATATGGAAATACGCGTCCTGCAAGTCCAACGCTACCAACCAGTCTCCTGGGTCGAGGGCAGTCAAGACCTGAGCTAGGGTGAGCATCTTGAACTTCTCCTTCCGGAGGAAGCGATTGACGTTCCGGAGGTCCAAGATAGGACGCATGTCCTCCTTGTCCTTTTTGGGCACCAGAAAGTAGTGGGAGTAGCAACCACGCCCTACTTCTGGGGTCGGAACATGCTCGATGGCCCTCTTGGCCAAGAGGGCCGTGACTTCCTTCTGTAGAAGCACCAAGTGATCCCCTGACATGCGGTGGAATTGAGGTGGCATGGCTGGGGGTGGTCTCGAAGGGGAGGGAGTAGCCCCTTCGGACAATGTCCAAGACCCACCTGTCCGAGGTGATGGTGCGCCAGTGGGGAAGGTGATGGCGGACCCTGCCCCTACTGGCGTGCCGTGCACCTGAAAGGAGGGACTAGGAGGGCTTGGAGGCCGCGGACGGGTTGGAGGTGGTGGCCTGACCCGCACGCTGGTTGCCCGATCCGCCACGGCGGAATCCACGTTCTCGGCCACGCGAAGACGCCTGCTGCGCGGGCCGGTGGCTGGGCTGCTGACGTGAAGGGGCGCCCCTACCGTGGCCACGATAGGGGCGAAAAGCAGAAGGCAGCGGAGGGCGTGTAGCAGAAAGGCCCAGGGACTTGGCAGTAGCCCGTGAGTCCTTAAAGCGCTCCAACGCATGGTCTGCTTTGGACCCAAAAAGACAGACTCCATCAAAGGGCATGTCCATGAGAGTATTCTGGACATCCCCTGAAAAACCAGTGGTTCTCAGCCAGGCGTGGCGTCGGAGCGCCACCGTCGTTGCAATCGACCTGCCCAGCGAGTCGGCGGTGTCAAGGCCACAACGGATAGTGTATTTGGCCGCATCCCTTCCTTCCGCAATGGCGCGGGAAAGCAGTGCCTGGATCTCCTCAGGGCACTGGGGCAAAACATCCGCCACCGAATCCCACAGGGAGTGGGTATATCGGCCCAAAAGACAAGCGGTGTTAACGGACCGCAAGCCAGCACTGGAGGAAGAAAAACCTTTCTTCCCAAACTGATCCAGGCGTTTGGATTCCCTATCCGGAGGAGCGGTAGGGAAGGCGGTTTGGGAAGCGGAGGCTTGGACAACCAAGCTCTCAGGAGTGGGGTGGACAGAAAGAAACGGGGTCGCCCGGAGCGGGGCGATGGCGTCGTGACACGTTCCGATCCACAGGAGCCCCTGTGTTGGGTTTGGAACAGGTACCCAAAAGAACGTCAGTGAGTGCATCATTAAACGGCAGCACAGTCTCCGAAGAGGAAGCCGCCGGCTGAAGCACTTCTGTCAGGAGGTTAGTCCTGACGGCCACAGTAGGCAACTGGAGATGTAAGGCTCCAGCTGCTCTACGCAACACCGTTGCAAAATTAGCCCTCTCCTCCGTAGCCACGGGAGGAGACAGCATGCCAGTGTCAGGGGAGGTGTCTAGACCACTGGCATCCCCCCCCCAAGTTCCTCAACCCAGTCCGGGTCAAACTCACACTGTTGTGTGAGAGGGTCCTCAGACCCCTCCCAGCTCTCCTGGTCCTCCTCTTGTTCAAAATATGGAGGAGGAGGGACATTTGGGACACAAGGTCTCATCGGCGCCGGAACCGGCGTCGGGCGACGTCGGTCCGGCTCCAAGTCCGGAGCCGGAGAGAACCGGGGAACGACGCCGTCCGGAGCCCCGGACGGCGTCAGGAACGGCACCGGGGACATCGGCGTCGGCGTGGTTAGGTCAACCGGCGCCGATGTGAGTTGCGGTACCACCGGAGCCGGGATCGAGGCCGGAGCCGAGGCCGGGATGAAGGCTGGTGGGACAGGCGGCGCCGGGACCGGAGTCTACGGCGGCGCCGGGGCAACCCCATCAGGGCCCGCGGGGCCCGAAGGCGCACCGGAGGGACCTGAAGGCCCGAAGAGGCAGGCCATGGCCGACAGGAATTCCTGTACTTGGGCCGGAGTCGCCCCCGAACCCGGAAAGGACGGGTAATGCGGGGGCGGCTCGACAGGCACGTCCGGGGCCGCGGGGGCGGGGACTGTGCCGACAGGGGCCTCAGCCGAGTCGTGAGATCGGCGAGGCGAAGTCTTAGAGCGATGATGCTTCTTAGACTTTTTGTGCTTCGACTTACCCGAGGAGCGCCAAGACTTGGACTCCGACGACCGGCGGGGACTCCGCGACCGGCCCCTCGACCTCTCCCGGGACCGGGGCTTGGTGTGGCGCGGAGCTGACTGCCGGACCTCGAGTAGCTTTCGAGACCGCTCTCGCAAAGCCTTCGGGTGAAGTTTCCGGCAGTCAGGGCACGACTTCGTGTCGTGGTCTCGGCCGAGACAGAAGAGACACTCTAGATGCGGGTCTGTGATCGACATTCGACCACAGACGTCGCATGGCTTGAAGCCGGGCATCCCTATCGACACCTAGGAGTCGACGACTCGAAAAGAAAACAGTGAAAAATCACCCAAAAATTTAGTCAAAAATTGACTAGGGCACTGCTCTTCCCGGATCTGCGCTTAATGGCGCGGAAAAAGAAGAACTGACGTCAGCGCGCAGGGGCGGCGTCTAAGTACTGCCCGCGACGTCATCCCGGCGATCACGACGCCGACGGACGCGGAGCCGCACGACGCCGCCTACCGACACGCAAGGGTACTGCTACGCAAAAACTTTCCGGATCCAGCTTGACGCCGGGGGATATTCTAAGGTAAGGAATATTCTAAGGTAAGGAATCTGTCACTAACGTGTCTCTTTCAGATCCTCGGATTTAAAGCCTGAAATGCGTAACCAGGCATGCCTTCTTAAGAGGACGCTGGTGTTGACGGCTCTAGCCGCAGTGTCAGCTGCATCTAAAGCGCACCTGATGGAATTGTTGAAGATGAGCTGTCCCTCCCGCACTAGGTCTTGGGCTTTGGACTTATCAGGTAGAAATCGGAGCAATTGCTCCATTTCATCCCAATGCGCCCTATCGTACCCGGCTAAAAGTGCTTGGGTATTGGAAATGCGACAAAAGTTTGCTGCCTGGGAGGCTACTCTTTTCCCAGAGGCGTCTATCAACTTAGACTCCTTGTCTGGGGGTGGAGCATCTCCTGATGTTTGGGGATTGGCCCTTTTTCGTGCATTATAAACGACTAACGAATCTAATGGTAACTGCCCCATGATGTAAACTGGATCTGATGGTGCAGATTTATATTTTTTGTCTACTTACTCTAGGGGTGAGGATACGTGCTCGACAGGATCATTAAATGTCATCCACATGTCTAAGTATACCCTTGAGCATAGGAAGTGTGCGCGAGGATTTCTGGGAACTACTGAGTCTCGAAAAGGAAATCTTCTTCCAGGGATTCTTTATGTAACTCAACCCCATGGTAATTAGCAGCTCTACCTAATAATTCTATATATCCTACACTGTTATCAGGTGGAGAAGGCTTAGTAGGGTACAGATCAGGATCGTTACCTGTGGGAGAATTTGTGTTATAGCCTCTCCAGGAGTCTGTAGGTGTTGGATCATTGTCCCCAGCCTGATCATCAGGTGTATATGGTGGTGGTGAGTCAGCATGTGAAATGAGCAATGGTTGTGACTCGGGGGAAGGAGGTGATGGAGGAGGAGGAGGAGAAGGGTTAGTACCCACATTCTTTTTTAAAGGAATGTGGTAGGCTTCTTCAGTCTCAGGTTTGCGTTTGAGAGTCACTTTGGTGGTAATATGTCCCGTTATTGGATGAATGCAGAGTTCTCCGTTTCGGATCCAGTTTTGAGGGCGGAACATCGAAACGTTGCTCTTTTGATGGGATCGACACATCAGTTTGTTTCGGCGCCGAAGGTTTTGGTGCCGGTGTTTTGGATGCTGAGGATTTCGGATCCGAAGATGTTTTCAGCGTCGAAGGCGGTGGGGCACAGCCTGACTTCGACCCCTAAGGTTTTGGCTCAGTGCCCAATTTGGAACTACTCTGTTCAGAGCCGGAAGGCTTTGTGGTGTGTTTTGGTGCCGAGCCAGTAGGCAGGGTGTCAGAAACCTGTTGTCTGTGCCGACCGTGGCCCGGAGGCGGGGGTTGGACCGGAGCCGCCTTCTTGTGCTGAGGTGGAGTTTGGGGCAAGGGAGGGTCAGTACTCACGGTACGCTGCCCTTGCAGGATGCCTTCGTCCCCATCGGAGCCGGATTCGGAGACGGAGATATGCTCTTGTTCTTCCTCGGCTCACATGGCATCTCCGGTCTCTTGTTCGGAATCTTCTCCGAAGAGGTCCGGAATGGAACTGTTGTGTTGGCTCTGCATGTCGTGAAGAGTCTTCTTCGATCAGAAAGCCTTACACGCGTCGCAGTCTTGTTCTTTGTGCTCCGGAGATAAGCACAGGTTGCACACTTCGTGAGAGTCGGTGTGCGGGAACTTCGCGTGGCACCGAGGGCAGAATTTAAATGGAGTCCGTTCCATCGACTGCGAGTCGGACCGGCGCGGGTAGGCCCAACGGCCTTCCACGAGTTACCCGATCGAATGACATTTTCTGAAAATACAATACGCGAGAATGGGAATACGCGATCGAAAACAATACCGTTGAGGGTGAGTGTATTGCACACCGAGGGGAACTCAAGAAACTGTGTCGAACCGGAGCACAGCAATTCACGTCTGAACCCGATGGCGGAAAAAAACAATCTAACAATGGAGTCGATGCCCATGCGCACTATCACCGAAAGGAGGAGTCACCAACCTCGTGACTGGAAAGACTTCTGCGAAGAAAAACAACTTGCAAACATCCAGACCCAACACTAGATGGCAGGAGTATGCAAAAGCATGTGATCTACAGCTCACATGCCTCGAACACTATATTATAGAGGGTCTTTGGGCCAGCCCTTTTCATCCAACTGGTGTGTTCAACTGTCTTTCACAATTTGCGTCACCCCACCACAGCACAACAGCATTAGGCAATGAGCCACCACACTTCAAGCGATTTTGGTTTGACATAGCTTGCTACTGCGTTTTTTTGTTTCATAGCACTGTATTTAAAACATTAGCCATTATTACTCGTAAATATGCAGCACTGATGCCACTTTTAATTTGCTGCTTTCATTGTCAGATCGCCCTGGAACTCTTGGCACAAACAGACTTGTGCAGGTACTCCTTTACAGGCTCAGCCACACTTTCAAATTGTAGAACACTTGCCCTGTGTTGCTATATAGATGTAAAACATCACATTACCATACATCATATTAAAGCCAAACTGACTGGCATTACCAATGCTTTAGTAAGCCACTAAATGGCAGGATTCTGTAGGGTACGTAAATCTATAAATAAAAAAAAACCTTGACTAGTCACTATCACCTTCTGAGATTTACCAATACCATTAAAAAGGTTCAAAACCTAAACCTGATGTAATGCCATGCTAACTTTACATTTTTTATTTATTTAGAAAAACTGTTACCAAATAGACAGGAAAACTACATCTTTATTGTGTGCATTTCAGTTTATTACAATATCGACCAATAGCAACATATCTTCTGAGATGCCTCACGCTTCACGTACATAGAAAATTCTACAAAACAGCAGCAGCTTTCCCCTTTTCTCCCAGTTCATTTTCTCCCCAATTTGCTCCATTAACCCCAACCTGTAAGTGAAAGGCGGCTGAATGTACAAGCAAATCCCAGAGGTCAGTTTATTACAGAAGAAAATGCAGTTCGAGGAATGAAGAAACCACCCAGGTGGTTTAGGTCAAAATTATGTTATTTCAACTACAGGGTCTCCTGGGTCAACTGCTTCAAACAAATGTCTGCATAAAGGCCACTCCAGAATAGAAACTATCCGTGAGAAGTGTGCTGGGTTGAGTAATCGCTGCCTGGAAGCTGCACGTAAGAAAATGTGTGGGGTGCCCAGGGTGCTCACACTGGATCAGAGGACTGCATTTTATTTGGGTTGAGGTGAGTGGTGTGACTGAAAAAGGACAATGCTTTTGGTGATCCAAGGGATCTTTTTTAAAAACCTAAGCACCTATAGACCATTCTGGAGAGATCTTTGGAACTAAAACATGCGCTTGAATATTGCTCTTGCAGTTGTACTTGTCCATGTATAGTAATTGTGAAGAAATGCTCCAGGAATGAGGCTAGAAGAACAGACAGTGCTTCCTGTCTGGTACGGCAATGTTGCAGCTGAAGATCACCATACACGAGATATTTAAGTATGCAGCAAGCTCCATGGCTTGAGATTTTGGAAGCAACTCTTTTGGAAAGATTCATCACAGAACATTCAATAAATTGATATGGATACACCTACTGGTGCCTTTCTTCATTGGTTGCTTGAAAGTAAAAATTCATTGTGAGCAGATCTGTGATGCCGGGCGTTTGATCTGCATCTCCCGCTGCCCGCAGCGGGAGTGTGTGGGGATCACTCAAGATGACACGGGCTTTGCAAGTCCCACCACTATGAAAGATTTGTGTAAGGCCGTGCATTTAAAGGAGTCTCATCATCTAATGAACACCGAGTACTGGAATACAACTGGTGATGCTTGCGGGGAGATGGTGTCCAACGTAAAAGGGCAACATATTCTCGACAATCCAGCAATGACTCTTAATGGCTGTTTCTTTGGTCCATAGATCTTTTCTTCAATGTGGCAGATCGTAAATGTCGGACTGTGAGAAACAATTCGGAACCATTTCCCTTCAAAGGATTCGCAGACGGTGCTGTCAGCATTTCAGTCTTCTCCATTAGTAGGATTAGGACAGTAGCTCACAATACCATGACAGACCGGAGAAGGTTGCCTCCTACGCTTTAGAACTTGCCGAGGACTGTGGCCAGCAAAGCCATCCGAATATACATGCCATTCTCTGCCTGACGGAAATAGGCCGCTCTCGGGTCTGAGTCAACTTCAAAGCTGCAAAAAGAAAGAGAGCTTGGTAAATACAGCATAACATTTTTTATTTCCTTATTATTCATTTGTGTAAAATAGTTTTATCATCTAATATTTACAGTATTTACACAGCAACGTATGCCAGTCCCACCAGCACCCACCTGATATGCATCAACAAAAGAGCAAGTGCTGTTTTCCTTTCCTTTCCTACTTAACCCACACAGTATGACCAATATTGCCGGTAAGCCATGAAACTTTGAAGCTTTTGTTGTGTGTGCTAAGATACCCATTTCGTGAGGCGTGGCGTGCTCTGTTCTTTGTATACTACTATACACTACTTCTATTGTGGAGTTTTGCCACCGAGCATTCTAACGTGCTGGGATGTGGCACGGTTGGGTCATAGGGGTTCCACAATTTGGCAGTTGATGTATGGGTGAAGGTGCTTGCGGTCGCGTTGGTACCAGCTTACTGAATAAACTATTTACTTTCACTTATGGACTCCCACTTCTTTTCAGTGGCAACGAGGAGGAGCCTATGAAAAAGGGGCCACAGGCATGCCTAAAATTCACAAAAGATGCTCCGGGTATTAAAAGCCACTTAGATGCCCGCTTTCAAAGACACCAAAAAAGTCCTCATCTGTTGGACAATATTCATTTTGACCACAATAAACATGTCAAGGTTTGCAAGCTTTAAATACTAGCATTTCCTAAGATGACACACTGTATACTGACAAGAACCTACTATGGAACACAAGTTCTGAATATATCACTTCAATTAGTTTCATCATGGAATGTGCTATGTTAGCCATGCACAAGATTTCTTTGACTTCAAAGACTAACTATATTTGCAAACCAAGGAGACTTCGATGGGCAGTACCTTTGCTCCAAGTATGGCCAATCTTTATATGCACCGCTTTTAAACTTTAGTGATTTATTTACAAAGTAACCATTGCCACAGCCATATCATCTTGTGGAAGTGTCATATAGATGACATTTCGATTATTTTGAGAGGAGAGGAACAGACAATCCCTACATTTACACAATGCATTGACACAAGTAATCTCTATTTGAGGTTCCCACCAAACACAGTAGATCACAGTTGCCACTGCTTAATTTACTAATATGTCCTGATACGGGCAGAGTTATGACACAAGCATATAGCAAATCCACAGATAGAAACTCCTTGATGCAATTCGAAAGTTTTCATTGCAAGGAAATAAAAGAAATTTGCCATCTGGACAGTTAATATGCTTTATGAGGAATTGGACAGATCTAGGCACTTTCAATATACTTGCCGAACTATTCTTCATCCAACTTTAGCGAAAAGCTTATCAGCAGAAACTAAAAGCCAGAGCCAGAAAACAGGCAAACAACAATAATAGGATGTGCCTATTGGAGACCACTCCTAAACCTAAGATGGACAGTGATAGAAAAACCCGTCTTTACATGCCCCCAGACAGAGAAAACTAATCCTTCGGAGGGAGCAACTCTGGGTTTTTCATCTCAACCTACATCATTCTGAATTAAATGATGGCATTCTGTGGACAGCGTTACATGAACTATTACCTTTGATTGTGTATACACTATGTTAGTCCACACTAGGGCCGTCGCAAGTGCTTAATTTGTAGAAGACCGAGTGCCGGTGGCCAAAGCTCTGCTAAGAAGCCCGCTGCAATTAAATGTTGCCATGCCCAATATCAAGGCTGTGTTTTCTTGAATCCACTACCAGACCCACTTTGCCCCTTTATCTCACTCTTGCAGGTTCCTGCTTTCTCTCTCCATGACGAATTTCAGTCTCTCTTCACCAGTCTGTTTTTCCCTCTCTTGCTCTCTGTAAATGTCTGATGGAGAAAAAGAAGTGCCGGTCCACAAAAAATGAGTGCCAGTTGCCCCCATCAACTCAAATTAAGCACTGTGTCACCCATATATGAACCATTGGATAAAAATTGAGGGCTAGGTAGATCCTATTATGCTCCTATTTTTACCATCGGAAGAGGTTCCCTTAAAAGAGTATCAGTTTCCACAGACAACACCTGAGACTGCAGACCTTCTGGACCTTTACCCCAATGTTCCGTAGCTTGATATGCAGAAGCTGTTTTGTAATCAAGCGTAACGGAAAAAGAAACTACAATTCTAATGGATGCAATGCTTAATCGCACCCGTACTGCTTTTTTCAGCATTCCTTGGCTCAACATACACATATTTCACCGTAATCGAGCATGAAGGAATCCGAAACTACAATTCCCATGAGGGAGACCACTCAACAGGCCCAGAAGTACAATGTCTGCAGGGAGGATGACAACACTGTTTCCTCTATTTAAAAGTCACATGCTGGAAGGGTCACCCATCCGCATTCTTTCATGGACGGCATTTCTGCAATGCGTACTCGGAAGACTAAAGTGAGCAACATCCCCAGGGATCACAAAGGGATCATCATCACTTGGTTAGATATTGGGCGCTATGAGCACCTTGCTAGTATCAGCAAGATATGAAGGATCTAACAGTAGGTTAGGTGGCCAAGACCACAGCACTGCCTAAACCCATGACATATACAATACTTGACTTTCTAGTTCATGGAACCTGATCCTAGGCTTTATGTACCCCTAATAAATTATCTTGGGTGGGTGCCTTTTTCACTTCACAAATGTACTGTAATTGACTTATGTTTTTAGCAAACCAGCTCTGTATGCTTCTGTCCAGAAGCACATTTGGGTAAGTATAGGTTTTACATTTGCCATTGGCCTGTGTGCAGTATTAAGTTAATCTTACGCAGTGACTGGCGCGTTTGCACTCATTTGTGTTACACTCGCACTTGTTTGTTCATCATTGTTTTGAAATGTAGGTTTCTCACAATAAGGAGCTGTAGAGGGAAAACTAATCAGGTCGCCCTCTACTCAAATCATAAACCAATATGGAATGAGAACACTCGGTCCGCCTGTACACGCGAGTCGGGACAACACAAGTGTCTTGTAAGAAGGGTCTCACAGCAGGATTGAGTACCTGTTGACGAGGTGGATAGCTGGTACGAGGGGCCTTGGCTACTACCCGTCACTGTGCATACAAAACAAGAGTCCAGAAAGGTGAATTACGACCTCAAGCCCTGATGAAATTGCCACTAAGCTAAACAGGCAATGAAACATGTCGGCCCATCTTTAATTGGTCTGCAAACATGCAGTTGGTTTTAACTTTGAATAGGCCCATGAGCTGTGAATAAAAGTGGCACTTGGTGGACGTGTGGCCTATCTCAATTTTAATTTCACGGGGTCTTTTTTGGATTTTGTGACACACGAAACACTATCTTTCACCGTTTTTTCTGGACACCAAATATTTTTCAGGCGAGATAGCTACAGATGATGAGAAACGTGGGCACAACTGGTGAGAACCAACCAGCAAGCTCCTATGGTGTAGCGCACGTGAGGTGCTATCTCGTCTTTTCACAAATTTTTGTTCTATATACACCTGTTTAAGTGGAGGGTATTTGTTTAGGACACAGTGACTGATAACCTGAAAGTTGTTTTAAAATACAATAGGTCGGGCTATAAAGAGTTGGGACAATACCTTTGAAAAAATTAAGGGTTGTTGGTGGGGTATATAAAATGAATTCCCACTCCCACTCTTAAAGTTTATAAAATTGTATGCCCGTTTTGATCAGGTCTGATTGTTATTGGTTTTTAAAATGTAGGTGACAAACCAGTGGATATGGTATTCCATCCTACTACTGGATGTATACCTTAAGGCACAAGTTACTAACTTGTGTAACGATATATCTGTAAGAGACAGTAGTTAGTGACAGATTCTTTACCTTAGAATATCCCCAGGCGTCAGGCTGGATCCGGAAAGTTTTGCATAGCAGTACCCTTGCGCGTCGGTAGGCGGCGTCATGCGGCTCCGCGTCCGTCGTCGGCATCGCTGGGATGACGTCGTGGCCAGTACTTAGACGCCGCCCATGCGCGCTGACATCAGTTCTGTATACGACTTTCCGCGCCAGGAACGCAGAGCCATGCAAGAAGCTGACATTGGTGTCTGAAAAAATACTAGGGCCCTGAAAGGGATGTCCTTAACCCTAGAAATCAGTTTGCAGAACGGGGAGGATGGGTGGGGCGGTAAGGAATCTGTCACTAACTACTGTCTCTTACAGATATATCGTTGCACAAGTTACTAACTTGTGTAACGATATATCTGTAAGAGACAGTAGTTAGTGACAGATTCCTTACCTTAGAATATCCCCAGGCGTCAGGCTGGATCCGGAAAGTTTTTTGCGAAGCAGTACCCTTGCGCGTCGGTAGGCGGCGTCGTGCAGCTCCGCGTCCGTCGGCGTCGTGATCGCCGGGATGACGTCGCGGGCAGTACTTAGACGCCGCCCCTGCGCGCTGACGTCAGTTCTGTACACTACTTTCCGTGCCAGGAACGCAGAGCCATGCAAGAAGCTGACATAGGTGTCTGAAAAATACTAGGGCCCTGAAAGGGATGTCCTTAACCCTAGAAATCAGTTCGCAGAACGGGGAGGATGGGTGGGGTGGTAGGAATCTGTCACTAACTACTGTCTCTTACAGATATATCGTTACACAAGTTAGTAACTTGTGCATCTGAAAGAGACACGTTAGTGACAGATTCCTTACCTTAGAATAGATACCCCAGCAATACCAACCCCGGTGGTGGGTCTGCGAACAAAGATCAGACAAGGAAGTCCTGGAGGACAGAACGGCCAAAGAAGCCGTCCCTCCGGACCTGACTGTCAAGGCAGTAATGCTTTGTAAACGTGTGCAGCGAGGCCCACGTAGCTGCCTGGCAGATAACCGGCAGCGGAACACCGCGGCCCAAGGCCGTGGTAGCAGCCGTTGCCCTGGTGGAATGGGCACGCAGCCCAACAGGAGGCTCCTTCTTAGCCAAAGAATAGCAGGTCTTGATGCACAAGGTAACCCAGCGGGAGATGGTTCGTTTGTGCACCGCCCGACCTTTTGGCGCCCACGTAGCCAACAAAGAGCTGGTCATCCACCCGGAAGTGTTTTGTGCGGTCGATATAGAAGGAGAGCGCACGTTTTGGGTCCAGACGGTGGAGCCTCTCTTCCTCTCTGGAAGGATGCGGAGGCGGAAAGAAGGTGGGCAAAGTGATGGTCTGCCCAATGTGGAAAGCAGTAACCACCTTTGGCAAGAAGGACGGACTCGTCCGAAGAACAACCTTGTCGCACAAGTTACTAACTTGTGTAACGATATATCTGTAAGAGACAGTAGTTAGTGATAGATTCCTTACCTTAGAATATCCCCAGGCGTCAGGCTGGATCCGGAAAGTTTTGCGTAGCAGTACCCTTGCGCGTCGGTAGGCGGCGTCGTGCGGCTCCGCGTCCGTCGTCGGCGTCGTGATCGCCGGGATGACGTCGCGGGCAGTACTTAGACGCCGCCCCTGCGCGCTGACGTCAGTTCTGTACACGACTTTCCGCGCCAGGAACGCAGAGCCATGCAAGAAGCTGACACAGGTGTCTGAAAAATACTAGGGCCCTGAAAGGGATGTCCTTAACCCTAGAAATCAGTTCGCAGAACGGGGAGGATGGGTGGGGCGGTAGGAATCTATCACTAACTACTGTCTCTTACAGATATATCGTTACACAAGTTAGTAACTTGTGCATCTGAAAGAGACACGTTAGTGATAGATTCCTTACCTTAGAATAGATACCCCAGCAATACCAACCCCGGTGGTGGGTCTGCGAACAAAGATCAGACAAGGAAGTCCTGGAGGACAGAACGGCCAAAGAAGCCGTCCCTCCGGACCTGACTGTCAAGGCAGTAATGCTTAGTAAACGTGTGCAGCGAGGCCCACGTAGCTGCCTGACAGATAACCGGCAGCGGAACACCGCGGCCCAAGGCCGTGGTAGCAGCCGTTGCCCTGGTGGAATGGGCACGCAGCCCAACAGGAGGCTCCTTTTAGCCAAAGAATAGCAGGTCTTGATGCACAAGGTAACCCAGCGGGAGATGGTCCTCTTGTGCACCGCCCGACCTTTTTGGCGCCCACGTAGCCAACAAAGAGCTGGTCATCCACCCGGAAGTGTTTTGTGCGGTCGATATAGAAGGAGAGCGCACGTTTTGGGTCCAGACGGTGGAGCCTCTCTTCCTCTCTGGAAGGATGCGGAGGCGGAAAGAAGGTGGGCAAAGTGATGGTCTGCCCAATGTGGAAAGCAGTAACCACCTTTGGCAAGAAGGACGGACGCGTCCGAAGAACAACCTTGTCTGGATGAACAGACAGAAAGGGAGGTTTGCAAGAAAGAGCCTGGAGCTCACTCACCCGCCGAGCGGAGGTGATGGCCACCAGAAAGGCTGCCTTTAGAGTCAGAAGACGAAGAGGACAGTTATGCAGAGGCTCAAAGGGAGCGCACATTAAAAAGGTAAGAACCAAGTTCAAGTCCCACTGAGGCATTACAAACGGAACAGGAGGGAAGAGGTGAGTAATGCCTTTTAAGAACCTGTTAACAACAGGGGACTTGAAAAGGAGGGCTGATCAGGGAGCCTGAGGAAGGCCGAGATAGCACAAAGATAACCCTTGATGGTACCCAGGGCAGAACCCTGTTGGGCCAGAGAGAGAAGGAACAGAAGGACCTCAGAAAGAGGGGCAGAAAGGGGATCCACAGCCTTTGCTGTGCACCATGCCACAAATTTGTTCCACCTGCAGGCGTATACCACCTTAGTGGAGGGACGCCTGGCTGCCAGAATCACATCACAAACTTCGGGAGGCAAGTCGAAAGGAATCCACTGCCGCCGCTCAATCTCCACGCAAGCAGGTGTAGACTGGACAGGTTCGGGTGGAGGACCGTCCCCTGCTGCTGCGACAGAAGATCCTCCCGAAGAGGCAGACGGATCGGGGGATCTATGCTCATATTGAGTAGCTCGGGATACCAAACTCTTCGAGCCCAGTCCGGAGCCACAAGAATGACTTGGGCCCGGTCGTGCCGAATCTTCTTCAACACTCTGGGTAGAAGTGGTATAGGCGGAAAGGCGTACAACAGACCGCAACTCCACTCGCGACGAAAAGCGTCGCCGAGCGAGTGCCGCCTTGGAAATTCCAACGCGCAGAACTGATGACATTGCGCGTTCTCTTCGGTGGCGAATAGATCTAACCAAGGCTCTCCCCACTGTAGAAAGAGTCCTTGCGCCACTTCCGAGTGAAGACGCCATTCGTGATCCATCATGCACCTGCGGCTGAGTTCGTCCGCCCTGGCGTTCAGAGAACCTGCCAGGTGTTGAACCATCAGGAACATGCCCTGATGTTCCAGCCATGTCCAGAGGCGCAGAGCCTCCTGACAAAGGGTCCAAGACCCCACCCCGCCCTGTTTGTTGCAGTACCACATGGCGGTGGTGTTGTCTGTGAACACCTGCACTACCTTCCCTTTGACAGAGGGAAGGAATGCCTTGAGTGCAAGCCGGATCGCCCGGAGCTCCAGAATGTTGATATGGAGCCGGGACTCCGCCGGAGACCAGAGGCCTCTGATCTCCGCCTCTCCCAAGTGACCGCCCCATCCCAGAAGGGACGCGTCCGTCACAACTGTATGCTCTGGCTGGGGAAGGGAGAGGGATCTGCCCATGACCCATTGCCGGTTCGAGAGCCACCACTGCAACTGTTTTGCAGTCCCCTCCGAGATCTGGACGTGATCGGACAGGTTGCCCTGGTGCTGCGCCCACTGGAACTTCAGGTCCCACTGCAGAGCCCGCATATGCCATCTGGCATGATTGACCAGCAGGATGCAGGAGGCCATGAGGCCCAGCAGCCTCAGGGTCATCCTTACCGAAACCCAGGATAAAGGCCGAAAGATCGGAATCATAGCCTGAATATCCCGGACTCGCCGTTCGGGAGGATAGGCCCGAAACTGCGTCGTGTCCAGAACTGCTCCGATGAAAAGGAGCTGTGGAGAAGGAATGAGATGCGACTTCGGCACATTGATGGAGAACCCCAGCGAGTGCAGGAGTTCGGCCGTAGTCTGGAGGTGGGAGACGACTGCCTGGGACGAGCCCGCCTTCAGCAGCCAGTCGTCGAGGTAGGGGAAGACTGAAACCCCTGCCCGGCGCAGATGAGCCGCGACCACCGCCATCACTGTCGTGAACACCCGAGGGGCACTTGTAAGGCCAAAGGGGAGCACGGTGAACTGAAAATGCTCGTGGCCTACCGTGAACCGAAGGTAACGCCGGTGGGCCGGCAGGAAGGGGATGTGGAAATATGCGTCCTGCAAGTCCAACGCTACCAACCAGTCTCCAGGGTCGAGGGCAGTCAAGACCTGAGCTAGGGTGAGCATCTTGAACTTCTCCTTCCGGAGGAAGCGATTGACGTTCCGGAGGTCCAAGATAGGACGCATGTCCTCCTTGTCCTTTTGGGCACCAGAAAGTAGTGGGAGTAGCAACCACGCCCTACTTCTGGGGTCGGAACATGCTCGATGGCCCTCTTGGTCAAGAGGGCCGTGATTTCCTTCTGTAGAAGCACCAAGTGATCCCCTGACATGCGGTGGAGTTGAGGTGGCATGGCTGGGGGGTGGTCTCGAAGGGGAGGGAGTAGCCCCTTCGGACAATGTCCAAGACCCACCTGTCCGAGGTGATGGTGCGCCAGTGGGGAAGGTGATGGCGGACCCTGCCCCTACTGGCGTGCCGTGCACCTGAAAGGAGGGACTAGGAGGGCTTGGAGGCCGCGGACGGGTTGGAGGTGGTGGCCTGACCCGCACGCTGGTTGCCCGATCCGCCACGGCGGAATCCACGTCCTCGGCCACGCGAAGACGCCTGCTGCGCGGGCCGGTGGCTGGGCTGCTGACGTGAAGGGGCGCCCTACCGTGGCCACGATAGGGGCGAAAAGCAGAAGGCAGCGGAGGGCGTGTAGCAGAAAGGCCCAGGGACTTGGCAGTAGCCCGTGAGTCCTTAAAGCGCTCCAACGCATGGTCTGCTTTGGACCCAAAAAGACCGACTCCATCAAAGGGCATGTCCATGAGAGTATTCTGGACGTCCCCTGAAAAACCAGTGGTTCTCAGCCAGGCGTGGCGGCGGAGCGCCACCGTCGTTGCAATCGACCTGCCCAGCGAGTCGGCGGTGTCAAGGCCACAACGGATAGTGTATTTGGCCGCATCCCTTCCTTCCGCAATGGCGCGGGAAAGCAGTGCCTGGACCTCCTCAGGGCACTGGGGCAAAACATCCGCCACCGAATCCCACAGAGAGTGGGTATAGCGGCCCAAAAGACAAGCGGTGTTAACGGACCGCAAGCCAGCACTGGAGGAAGAAAAACCTTTCTTCCCAAACTGATCCAGGCGTTTGGATTCCCTATCCGGAGGAGCGGTAGGGAAGGCGGTTTGGGAAGCGGAGGCTTGGACAACCAAGCTCTCAGGAGTGGGGTGGACAGAAAGAAACAGGGGGTCGCCCGGAGCGGGGCGATGGCGTCGTGACACGTTCCGATCCACAGGAGCCCCTGTGTTGGGCTTGGACCAGGCGCCCAAAGAACGTCTGTGAGGGCGTCGTTAAACGGCAGCACAGTCTCCGCAGAGGAGGCTGCCGGCTGAAGCACCTCTGTCAAGATGTTAGGCTTGACCGTCAAAGTAGGGAGCTGGAGACGTAAGGCCCCAGCAGCCCTACGCAACACCGTACCAAAATTGGCCCCCTCCTCCGTAGCCACGGGAGGAGACAGCATGCCAGTGTCAGGAGAAGTATCCAGACCACTGGCCTCCCCTAGACTCTCTGTCCAGTCCTCATCATACTGACAGTTGCGAGTCAGAGGGTCATCAGACCCCTCCCAGTCCTCCTGGTCCTCCTCTGGTTCAAAATAAGGAGGAGGAGGGACATTTGGGACCCAAGGGCCCCTCGGCGCCGGAGCCGGCGTCGAGCGACGTCGCTCCGGGTCCATGTCCGGAGCCGGAAGGAACTGGGGGACGACGCCGCCCGGAGCCCAGGGCGGCGTCGAGAACGGCACCGGAGACATCGGCGCCGGCGGAGGTGTCGTGAGGTCGACCGGCGTCGATGGGGGTTGTGGAGCCGGGATCGAGGCCGGGGCCGAAGCCGGAGCCGGGATCGAGGCTGGAGTCCCGGGCGACGCCGGGGCCGGAGCCGCCGGCGACGCCGGAGCAACCCCATCAGGGCCCGCGGGGCCCGAAGGCGCACCGGAGGGGCCTGAAGGCCCGAAGAGGCGGGCCATGGCCGACAGGAACTCCTGTACCTTGGCCGGATCCGCCCCCGAACCCGGGAAGGGCGGGTATGGCGGGGGCGACTCCTCAGGCAAGTCCGGGGCCGCGGGGCGGGGACGGTGCCGGGAGGGGCCTCAGCCGAGTCGCGAGACCGGCGAGGCGAAGTCCGAGAGCGACGATGCTTCTTGGACTTCTTGTGCTTAGACTTACCGGACGAAGAAGACTTCGACGCCGACGACCGGTGTGCACTCCGCGAGCGACCCCTGGACCTCTCACGCGACCGGGGCCTCCGTGGAGCCGAATGCCGGGCCTCGAGGAGCTTTCGAGACCGCTCTCGCAAAGCTTTCGGGTTGAGGGCCTGGCATTCGGGACAAGACTCGGTGTCGTGGCCTCGGCCGAGGCAGAAGAGACACTCCCAATGCGGGTCGGTGACGGACATCATCCGCGCACAGGCGCCGCATCGCTTGAAGCCGGGCATCCCTACGACACCTTAAAGATGGAAAAAACAGTGAAAAAATCACCAAAAAGTATGGTCAAAAATTGACCAGGGCACTGCTCTTCCCGGATCTGCGCTTGCTGGCGCGGAAAAGAAGAACTGACGTCAGCGCGCAGGGGCGGCGTCTAAGTACTGCCCGCGACGTCATCCCGGCGATCACGACGCCGACGACGGACGCGGAGCCGCACGACGCCGCCTACCGACGCGCAAGGGTACTGCTACGCAAAACTTTCCGGATCCAGCCTGACGCCTGGGGATATTCTAAGGTAAGGAATCTATCACTAACGTGTCTCTTTCAGATACATGTCTGGTGGTGGCAGCCTGGGCAGCCACTCAGTCCGGACACTGGAGGTCGGGTTGGTTTCAGGGGGCATCTCTAAGATGCCCTCTGGAGTGCGTTTTACATTAAATCCCACACTGGCATCAGTGGGGGTTTAATGTGCTGAGAAGTTTGATACCAAACTTCTTAGTCTTCAGTGGGGCCGTTATGGTGCTGTGGAGTTCGTAATGACAGACTCCCAGCACCATATACTCTTAATGGCAGCACTGCACTTACAATGCCCAAGAATGGACTTGGGCACTGTAGGGGCACAGGGCTCATGCCTCTATGCCCTCACCACTGGCATAGTGCACCCAGCTAGAGGGGTGGCTGACCTAGGCCAGGGCAGTGGCTGGTAGGCATGGCACACAGGGATGTGAGCCATGTCGACTCTTCACTTTTGTTCTGCACCAAGACACGCAGCCTGCAAAGGCAGTGTGTGTGTGTAAAGGTGCAGGGTCCCTAAGGGTGGCACAACAAGTGCTGCAGCCCTTAGGGGCCTTCCCTGGTCACAGTGCCCTGGGTACCCATGGTACCATTTACCAGGGGCTGACCTGTGGCCAGGGATGTCAATTGGGTGTAGGTATCAATGCAATTTTAGGGAAGGAACACAGGCCCTGGGTACCTGGTTGGCAGGAGCCCAGGGCACACTCAGTCAAAGTACATCAGCCATTCAGCAAAAAGTGGGGGCATACCATGTAAGAAAGATGGCACTTTCTCACACAACTCCCCCAAACGAAAGATGATGAGACTAACCTTGCCCTATGGAGTCTTCATTGTCTAAGTGGAAGAACCTGGAAAGGCCATCTGCATTGGCATGGGCAGTGCCAGGTCTGTGTTCCACTTCAAAGTCCATTCCCTGTAGGGAGATGGACCACCTCAACAGTTTTGGGTTTTCTCCTTTCATTTGCATTAGCCACCTGAGAGGTCTGTGGTCAGTTTGAACTAGGAAGTGAGTTCCAAACAGGTAGGGCCTCAGCTTCTTCAGGGACCAGACCACAGCAAAGGCCTCCCTCTCAATGGCACTCCAACGCTGCTCCCTGGGGAGAAGCCTTCTGCTTATAAAAGCAACAGGTTGGTCTTGGCCTTCATCATTGGTCTGGGATAGGACCGCTCCTATCCCTAGCTCAGAGGCATCAGTCTGCACAATGAACTGCTTGGCATAATCTGGTGCTTTTAGAATCGGTGCTGAGCACATTGCTTCTTTCAGAGTGTCAAAAGCCTTTTGGCAACAGACTGTCCAGTTTACTTTCTTTGGCATCTTCTTGGAGGTGAGTTCTGTGAGGGGAGTCACAATGGACCCATATCCCTTCACAAACCTCCTGTAGTACCCAGTCAAGCCAAGGAATGCCCTGACTTGGGTCTGAGTTGTTGGAGCTACCCAGTCCAGGATAGCCTGGATCTTGGGCTGTAAGGGTTGTACCTGGCCTCCACCAACCAGGTGGCCCAAGTACACCACAGTGCCCTGCCCTATCTGGCACTTGGATGCCTTGATAGTTAGGCCTGCAGTTTGCAGGGCCTTTAAAACCTTCCCAAGGTGGACCAGGTGATCCTGCCAGGTGGAACTGAAGACAGCAATATCATCAAGATAAGCTGCACTAAAGGACTCCAACCCAGCAAGGACTTGATTCACCAACCTCTGGAAGGTGGCAGGGGCATTCTTTAAACCAAAGGGCATAACAGTGAACTGAAAATGCCCATCAGGTGTGGAGAATGCTGTTTTCTGTTTGGCTCCTGGGGCCATGCCAATCTGCCAGTACCCTGCAGTTAAGTCAAAGGTACTCAGGTATTTGGCTGCACCCAATCTGTCTATCAGTTCATCAGCTCTTGGGATAGGGTGTGCATCTGTCTTGGTGACAGAGTTGAGACCCCTATAGTCCACACAAAACCTCATCTCTCTCTTTTCACCCTTTTGATGAGGTTTGGGGACCAGAACCACTGGGCTAGCCCAGGGGCTCTCAGAGGGCTCAATAACCCCTAGCTCCAGCATCTTGCTGACTTCAGCTCTGATGCTTTCCTTAACTTGGTCTGACTGACGATAGATCTTGTTTTTGACAGGTGCACTGTCACCAGTGTCCACATCATGGGTACACCAGTTTGTCAGACCAGGGGTCAAGGAAAAGAGCCCAGCATACTGCTGCAAGACTTGCTGGCAGTCAGTCTGCTGTTGGGCAGTGAGGGTGTCTGAAAAGACAACTCCATCTACTGACCCATCTTTTGGGCTGTGGGAGAGGAGATCAGGGAGAGGTTCACTCTCAGCTTCCTGTTCCTCATCTGTCACCATCAGCATGGTGATGTCAGCCCTGTCATTGTAGAGTTTTAGGCGGTTCACATGGATAACCCTTTTGGGTGTCCTGCTGGTGCCCAGGTCAACCAGGTAGGTGACCTCACTCTTTTCTCTAGGATAGGGTAAGGGCCACTCCATCTGTCCTGGAGGGCCCTTGGTGCCACTGGCTCCAAAACCCATACCTGTTGCCCAGGTTGGAATTCAACCAGTGCAGCTTTTTGGTCATACCAGTGCTTCTGAAGCTCCTGGCTGGCCTCAAGGTTCTTGGATGCCTTTTCCATGTACTCAGCCATTCTGGACCTTAGGCCAAGCACATAGTCCACTATATCTTGTTTGGGTTCTTGGAGAGGTCTCTCCCAGCCCTCCTTTACAAGACAGAGTGGTCCCCTCACAGGATGGCCAAACAGAAGTTCAAAGGGTGAGAAACCTACCCCCTTCTGTGGCACTTCTCTGTAAGCGAAAAGCAGGCATGGTAGTAGGACATCCCATCTCCTTTTGAGTTTTTCAGGGAGCCCCATGATCATGCCTTTCAATGTCTTGTTGAACCTCTCAACAAGGCCATTGGTTTGTGGATGGTAGGGTGTAGTAAACTTGTACTGCACCCCACACTCCTTCCACATGTGGGTCAGGTAAGCAGACATGAAGTTGGAACCTCTGTCTGAAACCACCTCCTTAGGAAACCCTACCCTGGTGAAGACACCAATGAGGGCTTTGGCTACTGCAGGAGCTGTAGTAGTCCTAAGGGGAATAGCCTCAGGATACCTAGTGGCATGATCCACTACCACCAGTATGAATTTGTTCCCTGAGGCTGTGGGAGGTTCCAGTGGACCCACTATGTCCACACCTACCCTTTCAAAGGGAACCCCCACCACAGGTAGTGGTATCAGGGGGCCTTTGGATGGCCACCTGTCTTGCCACTGGCTTGACAGGTAACACAGGAGCTGACAAACTCCTTCACCTTTTGGTGCATCTGGGGCCAGTAAAAGTGGCTAACTAGCCTTTCCCAAGTTTTGGTTTGGCCCAGATGTCCAGCTAGGGGGATGTCATGAGCCAAAGTTAGGAGGAACTCCCTGTACTTCTGGGGCACTACCACTCTCCTGGTGGTTCCAGGGTTGGGGTCTTTTGCCTCAGTGTACAGTAATCCCTCTTCCCAATAGACTCTGTGGGTACCACTGACATCTCCCTTGGCTTCTGAAACAGCTTGCTGCCTCAGGCTTTCAAGAGTGGGACAGTCTTGCTGTCCCTGGCACAGCTCTTCCCTAGAGGGTCCCCCTGGGCCCAAGAGTTCAACCTGGTAAGGGTCAAGCTCTAGGGGCTCAGTTCCCTCTGGGGCTTCCAGGTTCTCTCCCTGAGGAGAGGGGTCCTGCTCTTGTGACTGTGTAGAAGCTGGTCCGCCAGTCTTCTTTCCTTTTCTCTTGGTAGGCTGGGCCATCATTCCAGGCTCCAACACTATTTCTTCACCCTGCCTTTTGCTCTGTGCTCTTGTTTTTACACACACCAATTCAGGGATGCCCAGCATGGCTGCATGGGCCTTTAGCTCTACCTCTGCCCAGGCTGAGGTTTCCAGATCATTTCCTAGCAGACATGCAGCTGGTAACTTCGGAGAGACCACTACCTGCTTCAGGCCAGTAACCCCCCCAGCCTAATGTCACCAGGGCCATGGGATGACTAGTGGTGACACTGTCAGCATTGGTGACTGGGTAAGTTTTCCCAATCAAGTATTGCTCAGGGGAAACCAGTGTGTCCCTCACCATAGTGACACTGGCACCTGTATCCCTCAGAGCCTCTACTCTAGTTCCATTCACCCAGGGGTATTGCAAATACTTCTTTAAGTTGGGTGGCCACACAGCTACAGTGGCAAATTCCACTTCCCCTAGGGAGACCAGACTTGCCTCAGTGGGTTCCCAGATTTGCTCAGGGTACACTTCTGATCCCATCTGTAAACTTGCTGCCCCAGGAGTAGCTGTACTGGGTGCCTTAGGGGCTTTGTTGTGGGGGCAAGTTTTGTCTACAGTGAGGTGTCCTGACTTCTTACAGTTATTACACCAGGCCTTCAAGGGATCAAAGTTCTTCCCCCTATAGGGTTGAGGCACATAGGGAGTAGTTTGGGACCCACCCCCTGAACAGGTTTTTGGGGCCCTTTGGAAGACTCAGACTTTTTATCTTGGGGATTCTCACCACCTTTCCCCTGGGGGGTTTGGTGACCACCTTCTTTTGGTCACCCCCAGTGGTTGTCCTTGTCACCCTAGTCTTGACCCAGTGGTCTGCCTTCTTTCCCAATTCTTGGGGAGAAATTAGACCTAGGTCTACCAAATGCTGATGCAACTTTTCATTTGTGCAATTACTTAGTATGTGTTCCTTCATAAACAAATTGTAAAGTCCAGAAAAATCATGCACATTATGTCCAGCTAACCAGCCATCCAGTGTCTTTACTGAGTAGTCCACGAAGTCAATCCAGGACTGGGTCTGGGTTTTGTGAGCCCCCTGAATCTAATTCTATACTCCTCAGTAGTGAGCCCAAATCCCTCAATCAGAGTACTCTTCATGAGGTCATAGGACCCTGCATCTGGCCCAGAGAGGGTCAGAAGCCTGTCTCTGCAGTTACCAGAGAACAGTTCCCACAGGAGTGCCCCCACAGAGGTTTCTTTACTCTTCTTATTTCACAAGCCCTCTCAAAGGCTGTGAACCATTTGGTGATGTCATCACCTTCCTCAAACTTAGGGACAATCCCTTTGGGGATTTTAGGTTCAGAAGTTTCCTCCCTATCCTTATTTTTAGTATTGCTGCCACCATTGATGGGTGCTAAACCCATCTCCTGTCTTTCCTTCTCTAGAGCCAGGAGTCTGGTCTCTAGGTCCAGTCGTTTGGCCAACCTGGCTAACAAGTTGTCCTCCTCACTGAGGCTATCCTCAGTGTCCTCTCTGGGACCAGGACCACCTAGGTGGCCCCTAGGTCCCCAGAGGTCTATTCTTGGAGTTAAGGGTGCAGGGACCCTATCTTCCCTAGGAAGTGATGGAGGTGGGTTACCATCCCCATCCTCCTCATTCCTTTCCTCCTCTGTTGGGTCATCACCATGCTCAGAGGGGTGGGCTTTAGCATACTCAGCCAGGAGCTCCTGGAGCCCTTGTTTGGTTGGATGCTGGCCCATTGGTATATCTTTAAGTTTGCATAAGGACCTTATCTCTTTGAAAGACAAATGAAGATAAGGGGTGAGGTCGAGCTCCTCAACCAGTTCCTGTATGTCATTATTATCTTCACTAGTAGCTGGGTTCTTGTCTTGAGACATTTTTTAAAAAAAATTCTAACCCCTCTAACCTTGGCTATAGTGACTTTTTATTTTCTAAGATGCTACAGGGACTTAAGCAAGGCCCTAACAAGACTTTTAGTAATTTGGTAAAAAAATGCCAATTAAAAAAATCAGAATTCTAAAGGCAATTTAAGAGTTCTGTCGTGTGATCAGATGGTAACCAAGTAGTCCAACAAATGCAAGTTTGTATCCCACCGCTGATCCACCAATGTAGGAAAGTGGCTCTGTATATACTGTACCTAAGTAAGGTTCAGGGTGTACAGAGTCCACAGTCCCCAGAGGGTTGACAGAGGCTAAAGTTAGATATAACCTTACTCTCCAAAGTGGTAGCTTGGTCGAGCAGTAAGGCAGTATCAGAGGACAGTGTAAAGCATTTGTTGTACACACTCAGTCAGCAAATGAAGCCACACACTCAAGAACTGAACTCTAGGCCAATGGTTTGTATATATAAAAAATATATGCTTGTTTTATTTTAGAACCAACAATAGGATCAAAATATACTTTCTCAGTATGAGATGCTTTGGTTATTCACCTTACAGATAGGCAATAGACTTTGTTGATAGTGGTTATCACAGTTGGTGCAAGAGGCAACACAGGGTCAAATTCAATGCAACATTGAGCTCAATGGAAAATTATACTTAATTACAATTGATTACTTTGCAGAGCACTTTTCTAACCACAGGACTGGATCCTGGATTCAGTCCTGGGACACTTCCTGTAAACAGGTAAGAAAAAGCGTTTTGGTTATTGTAGTGATTTTTGAAGAATATTACTATATTTCAAAAGCTGACACTTAGAAACTTTTCTGGGTAAAATTACCAATGTTATCCTATGAAAGGAAATACAGTGTGCAAGCAAAGTATGTTTACGTTACTTTTGTAATCCAGTGCTGGACTCCTAGGTTCAGCACTGGGACATTTACTTAAAACAGGTAAGTAATTACGTTTTTGTAGTTTGTTCGATTTTTAAAGAATATTTGTAAAATACAGAAATCGACACTTAGAAGAAATTTCACAGAAAACCAGTCAATGGATCCCTATGAAAGAAAAGTGAGTTAACGGTAAGTAACGTTGCGATTACTTTTTAGGGCCAGTGTTGGGCACTCGGGTCCAGCACTGAGGCCCCTCCTAATACTAGGTGAGTATTTTCGTTTTCGTGACTCGGTTGATTTTTGGTGAATATTCTAAAGTTTCAGAACTCCACACTTAGAAGAAATTTCGCAGAAAACCAGTCAATGGAACCCTATGGAAGAAAAGTGAGTTATCGGATTTCGGGTAAGTACTTGACTGGCAGGGTTAAGGTTCTGGGTAAGACTCAGGGGTCCCCCAGGATCAGGTAAGTACAGTTTTTACACCCTCAGCGGCACAGGGGCGGCCGGGTGCAGAGTGAGAAGGCCCAATGTTATCCTATGGCAGGCGGGGGCCCCGGGTTGGTGGCTGCTGGCAAGCAGGCCACGCGACTGTGGGAGCTGGGCTCCTGGTCACTTGCTCAGGGCAAGTAGGGAAGTAGGTTAGGATAGAGGTTGCACTTCCAGGGGCACTCGGGCGGCTGGGTGCAGGGTGCTTTGAGCCGTCGGGCGCTCAATGTTAAACAATAGAGGTCGTGAAAGGTGAAGAAAGGCTGCAGGCTCGGGGACGGTGATTCTTCAGGGACGACCAACACTTCAGGAGGTAAGTTGGGGTCTTGGAGGATAGGTTGACACCCAGGAGTTGGGCACAGGGGGCCGTGGGGCGCCGGGTGCAGGGGTGTCTTTGAGGTCGGGAAATCTTACCCCCTGCTGGTCGCGGTTGGAGGGGTCCCTTGTCCTGAGGCTGCAGGCGTCGTCTGGGTCGTCGAGGAGGGTCCTTGGCCACTGGATTCCAGGTCAGAATCGCCGGGGGGACGTCCTCGAGGTCTTTGGTCACTCAGGCACAGGCTGGACTCGGCGGGTGCAGAGTGTGCAGGTTTCGCGGCTCCGTGCCAGGGCCGGGTCTTTGGTAGGTTTTCTTTTGAGCAGTACCACTGCTCGTGGGAGTCCCTGGGTCGAAGGCTGTAGCACAGAAGTCAGGTCCTCCGGGGTTTGTGAGGTTGCTGAGGCCGGGATTCCGCAGGAGCAGGTTCAGAGGTCGACAGGCCGGTAGGGCTGGGGCCAAGTCAGTTGTTGTCGCCTCCTTTTTAGCAGCTGCACGGCTGGTCTTCTTGCTTCGTCTTCTCTTCTTGTTTTCGGATTTGGGAACTCCGGAAGGAAGGTTCAGGGAGCCCCTAAATACTAAATTTAGGGGTGGTTACAGGTAGGTAAGGGCAGGGACCAATGGGTCCCTTCCCTGGGGTGGGTACACCCCTATTCTGTTCCTCTCCAGTGGGAGGGGGCAGGAGCCTGTCCCTGGTTGGTCAGGTCCCCCATCCTCAAGATGGCGGGGACTCGAGTTTGTGCTTCACCTCGCCTCCCCCACCTTAGGGGTGGAGTTGGCAGAGGTGGGCACAACCCATTTCCTGCTTCTGGTTTTCCCGCCGGTTCTCCCGCCAGGAGTGGGGGTAGAACCAGTGGGGACCAGTTTGCTGGCAGCAGCAAATGGTCTGGGGAAACTCCAAAGGCGGCAGGCCTTTGAAGCTCCCCTGCCCATCCTGGGGAGGAGGCTTTGGCACCTCGTCCCGGGATGTGCATTGTTTCAGGCCCCTGAGAGCAGAGGCTCTCGACCCAGGGGTCCAGAAACATGTCTGGTGGTGGCAGCCTGGGCAGCCACTCAGTCCGGACACTGGAGGTCGGGTTGGTTTCAGGGGGCATCTCTAAGATGCCCTCTGGAGTGCGTTTACATTAAATCCCACACTGGCATCAGTGGGGGTTTAATGTGCTGAGAAGTTTGATACCAAACTTCTTAGTCTTCAGTGGGGCCATTATGGTGCTGTGGAGTTCGTAATGACAGACTCCCAGCACCATATACTCTTAATGGCAGCACTGCACTTACAATGCCCAAGAATGGACTTGGGCACTGTAGGGGCACAGGGCTCATGCCTCTATGCCCTCACCACTGGCATAGTGCACCCAGCTAGAGGGGTGGCTGACCTAGGCCAGGGCAGTGGCTGGTAGGCATGGCACACAGGGATGTGAGCCATGTCGACTCTTCACTTTTGTTCTGCACCAAGACACGCAGCCTGCAAAGGCAGTGTGTGTGTGTAAAGGTGCAGGGTCCCTAAGGGTGGCACAACAAGTGCTGCAGCCCTTAGGGGCCTTCCCTGGTCACAGTGCCCTGGGTACCCATGGTACCATTTACCAGGGGCTGACCTGTGGCCAGGGATGTCAATTGGGTGTAGGTATCAATGCAATTTTAGGGAAGGAACACAGGCCCTGGGTACCTGGTTGGCAGGAGCCCAGGGCACACTCAGTCAAAGTACATCAGCCATTCAGCAAAAAGTGGGGGCATACCATGTAAGAAAGATGGCACTTTCTCACAAGAAGGAATCAGGTGCGACTTCGGCACATTGATGGAGAACCCCAGCGAGTGCAGGAGTTCGGCCGTAGCCTGGAGGTGGGAGACGACTGCCTGGGACGAGCCAGCCTTCAGCAACCAGTCGTCGAGGTCGGGGAAGACCGGAACCCCTGCCCGGCGCAGATGAGCTGCGACCACCGCCAACACTTTCGTGAACACCCGAGGGGCGCTTGTAAGGCCAAAGGGGAGCACGGTGAACTGAAAATGCTCGAGGCCTACCGTGAACCGCAGGTAACGCCGGTGGGCCGGCAGGACGGGGATGTGAAAATATGCGTCCTGCAAGTCCAACGCTACCATCCAGTCTCCAGGGTCGAGGGCAGTCCAGACCTGAGCTAGGGTGAGCATCTTGAACTTCTCCTTCCGGAGGAAGCGATTGACGTTCCGGAGGTCCAAGATAGGACGCATGTCCTCCTTGTCCTTTTTGGGCACCAGAAAGTAGTGGGAGTAACAACCACGCCCTACTTCTGGGGTCGAAACGCGCTCGATGGCCCCCTTGGCCAAGAGGGCGCAACTTCCTTTCGAAGAAGTACTAAATGATCCCCCGACATGCGGTGGTATTGAGGTGGCATGGCTGGGGGGGTAGTCTCGAAGGGGAGGGAGTAGCCCCTTCGGACAATGTCCAAGACCCACCTGTCCGATGTGATGGAACGCCAGTGGTGAAGGTGATGGCGAACCCTGCCCCCCACTGGCGTTCTGTGGACCTGAAAGGATGGACTAGGAGGGCTTCGAGGCCGCGGACGGGGCGGAGGTCTGACCCGCACGCTGGTTACCCGACCCGCCTCGGCAGGAGCCACGTCCTCGGCCACGCGTAGGCGCCTGCTGCGCGGGCCGGTGACTGGGCAGCGGTCGTGACTGGGCGCCCCTTCCGTGGCCACGAAAGGGGCGAAAAGCAGACTGTTGCGGAGGGCGCACAGCAGAAAGGCCCAGGGACTTAGCTGTAGCCCGCGAGTCCTTAAAGCGCTCCAGCGCATGGTCTGCCTTGTTGCCGAAAAGGCCGACACCATCAAAGGGCATGTCCATAAGTGTGTTTTGGACATCACCCGAGAAACCAGTGGTCCTCAGCCAGGCGTGACGGCGCAGCGCCACTGTCGTCGCAAGCGATCTGCCTAGCGAGTCGGCGGTATCAAGGCCACATCGGATGGTATACTTCGCCGCATCCCTTCCTTCCGCAATGGCGCGGGAAAGCAGTGCCTGGGCCTCCTCAGGACACTGGGGCAGGACCTGCGCCAGCGAATCCCACAAGGAGTGGGAATATCGGCCCAAAAGGCAAGTGGTGTTGACAGACCTCAAGCCAGCACTGGTGGAAGAAAAATCTTTCTTCCCAAATTGATCCAGTTTTTTGGATTCCCTATCCGGGGGAGCGGTAGGGAAGGCGCTCTGAGAGGCAGAGGCTTGGACAACCAAGCTCTCAGGGGTGGGGTGTTGGGAAAGGAACAGGGGGTCGCCCGGAGCAGGGCGATGGCGTTGGGCTACGTTCCTATCCACAGGAGCCCCTGTGGTGAGCTTGGACCAGGTGCCCAAAAGAACGTCCGAAAGTGCGTCGTTGAACGGCAGCAGTGGCTCCGAGGAGGTAGCCGCCGGCTGAAGCACTTCCGTCAGGATGTTAGTCCTGACAGCCACTGTAGGTAACTGGAGGTGCAGAACCTCAGCTGCCCTACGCAACACCGTAGCAAAGTTTGCTCCCTCCTCCGTTGCCACGGAAGGAGGAGACAGCATGCCAACGTCAGGAGAGGTGTCCAGACCACTGGCATCCCCAAGTTCCTCAGCCCAGTCCTGATCATACTCACATTGGGCAGTGAGAGGGTCCTCAGACCCCTCCCAGTTCTCTTCGTCCTCCAAATCAGGATCAATGTAAGGAGGAGGGACATGAGGGACCCAAGGTCCCAGCGGCACCAGAGCCGGCGCCGAGCGACGTCGGTCCGGTGCTGAGTCCGGATCCAGAGAAAACCGGGGGACGACGCCGTCCGGAGCCCCGGGCGGCGTCGTGAACGGCACCGAGGAAGGAGACGTCGGTGGAGGTGTTGAGGTCAACAGGCGTCGCCCGGGGTTGCGGCAGCACCGGGGCCAGGGTCGGGGCTGGTGTTGCTGGCGGCGCCGGGGCCGGAGCCGCCGGCGGAGCCGCAGGAGGAACCCCACTAGGGCCCGAAGGCGCACCGGGGGGACCTTTAGGCCCGAAGAGGCGGGCCATGGCCGACAGGAACTCCTGTATTTCGGCCGGAGTCGCCGCCGAACCCGGGTAGGGCGGG
The DNA here is from genome assembly GCA_963921515.1 of Calotriton arnoldi. Taxonomy (NCBI): domain Eukaryota; kingdom Metazoa; phylum Chordata; class Amphibia; order Caudata; family Salamandridae; genus Calotriton; species Calotriton arnoldi. The sequence continues at coordinate 390,137 of CAWUFW010000763.1, forward strand.
TAATGCGGCGGCGGCTCCACAGGCACTCCCGGAGCCGCGGGGACGGTGCCGTCGGGACCCTGAGCCGAGTCGCGCGACCGGCGAGGGGAAGTCGTGGAGCGATGACGCTTCTTAGACTTCTTGTGCTTCGACTTACCGGAGGAGTGCGAAGACTTGAACCCCGAAGAACGATGAGGACTCCGCGACCGGCCCCTCGACCTCTCTCGTGACCGGAGCTTGGATTGGCACGGAGCCGACTGCCGGACCTCGAGGAGCTTTCGAGACCGCTCTCGCAAAGCCTTCGGATGCAAGGCCCGACAGTCAGGGCACAACTTGGGGTCGTGGTCGCGCCCGAGGCAGTAGAGACAATCCTGATGCGGGTCCGTGATCGACATCATTCGACCACAGGCGTCGCAATGCTTGAAGCCGGGCATCCCTACTGACACCGTCGGAGTCGAACGACTCGAGAAAACAGTGACAAAAAGTCACAAAAAGTTCAGTCAAAAAATGACTGGGGCACTGCTCTCTCCAGATCTGCGCTTACTGGCGCGGAAAAAGAAAGAACTGACGTCAGCGCGCATGGGCGTCGTCTAAGTACTGGCCGCGACGTCATCCCGGCGCCGACGACGGACGTGGAGCCGCACGACGCCGCCTACCGACGCGCAAGGCTACTGCTACGCAAAACTTTCCGGATCCAGCCTGACGCCTGGGGATATTCTAAGGTAAAGAATCTGTCACTAACGTGTCTCTTTCAGATATGTTCTTTTCCCACATATCTTTAGTCTTGCTACACTATATCAGTACCTACTTTGACAGAGCAGAGCCTTACAAATGCCATCACACCTCACACTGAGGGTAATTCTAAAGGCAGAAACATGTCAACCACTCTCTGCAGGTCGAATGACCACCTGCTTTGTTTTATTTACCCTACCCCTGGACTCAAGAATGAAACTAAGGGTCTATCAGGAGGTAGTTTTAACTCTATCCTTAAATAGCAGTACACCCTCTGCTCTTTGCACAAACATCATGCAGCCACACCAACATCTATCTCCAAGTGCTCTCTTCTTCTTGAGGGTTCTAGCCCCAACTGCTACTCCTAGGGGTATTGTGAGAGGAGGAGCCATATGAGGAACCATGCCACCCTTTGAGTGGATGAGGTTTTCGTCCAACGAAAAGGATATTTCATTATATAAATACACAGCGAGAACAATTTTCATACCTAGAGTACATTTTGTAAATGGGAATCCAGTTCTCTTCGAGAACTAAGCCATCGTCTTCCTTATGGGTGCGTTTGTATCAAACACCACTTGTGTCAAACTGGCATGATCGGGAGGGTATTCATTGTTTCCTAACGTTATGCATGCCTCCTGTTTGTATGTTCTGTCAGTTCATGTGCATGCCCAGTAGTCTTCAATCAATAAGTCACGGAGTTGTAGTTGCACATGGGTCAGGGTGATTAGTGTGTGTGAATCTGGGAATTAGTGTTTGCCTCCGTGACTATTTATGCTGTTTCTTCTTTTGAAGCATGTACATGCGGTGAATTTTATCAGGTTTACTATTCCCAAGGAGGAGCACGGAGGGAGCCTGTACCCAAGCCAACTTATCGGTTAGGTCAGGGCTTTGGCTGGTTTAGGGCACTGATCTAACCTATGCAATTAATAAAAGTGGCTGACGGGGAAAAAACCAAGCACATTTTAGTAGGGCAAATAGTCCTGAATGTGCACCCTAATTGGATTGAAGACTCTCAGAGAAACTGGGGCACTGGATAAAATGTGAGTACATTGATCCTACTGGTAAAGTTTTTTTTTTTTAATTTTAAGAGTAAGTTATTTTCTTGGCATGAGCAACTTGCAATGCTGTGCAAAGCATTTGTTTTGATAGCACTAAACTAATGTCTTTTCAGATGATAGTAGACGTTCTGTAAGATTCTGAGGACTAAATTGGATGGCCCTGGCAGACCTCACCAGCCCTGAAACTGTAGGTTTCAAGACCACCATGTTATGTTTATTGCTGCCTGGGCAAGCAGGGCCACAATTAGGTGTACTTTAGTATCATGGCAAATAAAACAAATAGTGCTATACAAAGAGAAGAATCTCCCTTTTCCATTGATAAATATGCCCCCCCAATGATGCAGGAGTAGGAGAATGGTTCGCTCAAACACTCACTATTGGCTAGCAATTACTGTTGATGCACACTAGAGCTGGCTGGCTCCCTCCTGTATGTACATGGCTGGTCCAATCCAATGTTTTTACACAAGCCTCCTCATTCTATGATGTAATACAAGATCAAATGGACATGAAATCATCAAAATCGGTTTTGTTTTTCTTGGCAGCCGTAAGGTTTGAGGGGTCTTAAGTAACCATATATTGCCCATTGGTGGCAAATAAAATCATGAATCAGTGGAACCAATGTTACCGTTCTGCAGTCAAATGGTTGGTTTAAAAAGGCGCAAGACATACAGTTTTACCCCACAGAACACATTGCCTACAACACAAACCGTGGCTGATTGGGCATTGATGCTGGACTGCCAATATTTCTCAGGCTCACTGATTCTATAGAACGGCTACTTGTTTTGAGACTCCATTCAGTCTTCACTGTGTAACTCAAACCTGCTCTCTCCCAAACCTACTCAGATGCGAGTGGGATGGATTGTAGTTAGGTACCCACATATTATCCTTATGAACATGCAATGCCTTGCGACGATTCTTTCCCTCTGGGTGGAGGCGGGCACCTCCACCTATCATCTGTCCCCAGGAGTCTTGTGGTCGCTCCCAACCTTACCTGATCTCGTTCACGCGAGGAAGGGGATGCATCACCACCATCTTTTTCTTCGCTCTGGTCATAATGTGTGGTGTAAGAATAAACTGTCCAAAACACTGTGACAAAAGCAAAATGTAGCGGTTAGCTCCCAAGCCTACATATCATAGATAGCAGCATTTTAAGAATGTTAAAAGGTTTCATTACTTTAAAAAACGAGAAAAGGAAAACGCAGAACGTATGCATATTTTAGAACTTGTGAATAATACAAAACTAGCAGGAATGCAGTACAATAGGGAGCATTGCTCCCCATTACCAGAGAGGTATGGGTAAACCTAAAGGTTAACTCATTTCACTTTCGCTTCTCATTCATATTACGCAGATAGTTCTCCCTTATTAGTGTTAGTAGGCGTAGTACTGATTTACTGGTAGTAAATTCAAGACGAAATGTATTGAATGAACCGGGCACACAGCATAAAAGGCCTGTTATACGTATTGACAAGATTGCATTTTTAAGTTAAACATTTATAGATGCATGAATCACGATCATCATCTCACTGTCATCTTTCAATAATCGATCATTTACTTCATATAAACATTCCAATTTGCATATTTTTGAAACTGTGATGATTTTTTGACATTACTTCATGGTTGAATTGTTACATCATAACAATTATAACTGCTTGAAATGACACATGATAACATTATAGCGTAACCGAAGACGATTGGTGACCTTCGGCCCGATGCATTTCGGGACCTTCTGTCCCTTCCTCAGGGGCCACTAAAAATGTAAGTGAAATCATATCACATAGTGAATTACTCAACAACCAAACAATATACATTGATACATTATTTGTGTGTATTTCAATTAAGCCAACACTATCCAAAGGTGCCCACAGGAGCTGCATATCTTTGTTGTACCTTGAAACTCTGTGTCATGCATACCAGTAGTAAAATAGATAGAAAACCCCAGAATCGAAATAGCAACCACAGAAGAGAACTGTGAAAAAAGTGCAAGTGAAAGAAAAACGTGAATAACGCTCAAGAATTATCTAAAGGTGCTTAAATAGAACCACTAAAAGCAAGAAGCCAAAAACAAGTGCAAAGTATACCCCGCAAAACTGCGGAAATACGATATAGCTGAAACCAACCTGAAAAACTTAAACGCAAAGAGCTTCACTGAGCGGAGGAAATGAGAAGACTCTACGATAATAAGTACGCATCTGCAAAAATTAAAGCGTGCATTAATTAAAATTATCATAGTAGAAAACCGTAAAGGCGCGGATAGAACGGAAACGAGAGAAGCGAATCTGAAAAATACCTGCTTGTGTATAGAAGCGCTAAAACTGGTAATGATGCGACAAGGAAGATCAGTCACCTAAAAAATATGGGTAACGGTAAGAATCTCGTGTGAGATAAAAGCTGACTCTTTTCTGAAAATGCAGTAACAAACACTAACCTGCATAAACGCTACTCATTCACGGCGCACTAACGCGAAGACTTCCACGCTGGTCTGGAACTGAAACCCAGACGTAAAACGGAAAGATAGAAATAGAGAGAAAACCCGGTCACGTGCAGAAGGGCGCGCCGAGGAACTAATCTCCCTAATACGGCAGACATTTTGAAATAGTGCTTGTATGGAGAACTACATACGGTTAAAGGATAACTTCTGTAGTCGAAAGAAGTACCCTCACTAGCAGTGAAGGTGAAACGAAACAAGTAGATAAATAAAATACTCAGAAAATGATACCCGACACAAAATAGCCATAGATGACTTATTAATTTGCGGTAAGCAACATTGTAAAAACAGACCACCATGGACCTCTCTGTTTTTCCTTCCACAAAAGTAATTCCAACTAGGAGTCTCATTTTGTACAATGCTAAGACCATCTGCCAATGAAAGATCAAAACATTACCCACAAATAATCCCACATACCACTAATATAAACTACCACATTCAATAATACGCATACCACCATTCAAGCTTAGTGCCAATTACTGTATGTCAAAGGGGTCATCCAGTGCAATGACAGAAACAGCAATATACCAGCCAGATGAGCGGCACGCTATGCTAAGCACAGATTTTTAGCTTATTTCTTTTAAGAGACGCCCTTAATGCCCAAGTTACTTACCTTCGGTAACGATTTATCTGAAAGAAACATTAGTAGTGATAGATTCCTTACCTTAGAATATCCCCAGGCGTCAGACTGGATCCGGAAAGTTTTCGTCAGCAGTACCCCTGCGCGTCGGTAGGGGCGTCGTGCGGCTCCGCGTCCGTCGTTGGCGTCATGGTCGCCGAGATGACGTCGCGGGCGCTACTTGGACGCCGGCCACACGCGCTGTCAGTTCTGTACACGACTTTCCGCGCCAGGAACGCAGAGCCATGCAAGATACTGACCACTGGTGCATTGAAACTAGGGCCCTGAAAGGGGTGACCTTAACCCTAGAAATCAGTTCGCAGAACGGGGAGGATGGGTGGGGCGGTAAGGAATCTATCACTACTAATGTTTCTTACAGATATATCGTTACCGAAGGTAAGTAACTTGTGCATCTGAAAGAAACACATAGTGATAGATTCCTTACCTTAGAATAGATACTCCAGCAATACCAACCCCGGAGGTGGGTCTGCAAACAAAGATCACACCAGAAAGTCACAGAGAACAGAATGGCCAAAGAAGCCGTCTCTCCGGTCTTGGCTGTCCAGGCAGTAATGTTTGGTAAACATGTGCAGCGAGGCCCACGTGGCTGCCTGACATATGTCTTGCAGGGGGACACCACGTCCCAATGCAGTAGTGGCTGCAGTAGCTCGGGTGGAATGCGCACGCAGCCCCACCGGAGGTTCCTTTTTAGCCAAAGAGTAACAGGCTTTGATACACAAGACAACCCAGCGGGAGATGGTTCTCTTATGGACCGCCCGACCTTTCTTGGTGCCAACGTAGCCAACAAAAAGCTGGTCATCCACCCGGAACTGCTGTGTGCGGTTAAGATAAAAAGAAAGCGCACGTTTTGGGTCCAGACGGTGGAGCCGCTCTTCCTCTCTGGAAGGATGCGGAAAAAAGGTGGGCAAGGTAATAGTCTGCCCAATGTGAAAGGCCGTAACCACTTTTGGCAGAAAGGAAGGACGGGGCCTGAGCACAACCTTGTCCGGATGGACTGAAAAGAAAGGAGGCTTACAGGAAAGAGCCTGGAGCTCACTCACCCGCCTGGCGGAAGTGATGGCCACCAGGAAAGCAGTCTTTAACGTCAGAAGACGAAGAGGACAGTTGTGAAGTGGCTCAAAGGGAGCGCACATCAAGTACGTCAGAACCAGATTAAAGTCCCACTGAGGCATCACGAAAGGAATAGGAGGAAAAAGGTGAGTAATGCCTTTAAGAAACCTATTTACAACAGGGGACTTGAAAAGAGAGGGCTGATCAGGGAGCCTGAGAAAGGCCGAAATAGCAGAAAGGTAGCCCTTGATAGTGCCCAGAGCAGAGCCCTGCCGGGCCAAAGAAAGAAGGAACAGTAGAACCTCAGAAAGAGGGGCAGAAAGGGGATCCACAGCCTTTGCTGTGCACCATGCCACAAATTTGTTCCACCTGCAGGCGTATACCACTTTAGTAGAGGGACGCCTGCCTGCCAGAATGACGTCACAAACTTCAGGAGGCAAGTCGAAGGGAATTAACTGCCGCAGCTCAATCTCCACGCAAAGAGATGGAGGCTGGACAGGTTCGGGTGGAGGACCGTCCCCTGCTGCTGCGACAGAAGATCCTCCCGAAGAGGCAGTCGGATCGGGGGATCGATGCTCATACTGAGTAGCTCGGGATACCATACTCTTCGAGCCCAGTCCGGAGCCACAAGAAAGACTTGGGCCCAGTCGCGCCTGATCTTCTTCAGCACTCTGGGCAGAAGTGGTATAGGCGGAAAGGCGTACAACAGACCGCAACTCCACTCGCGACGAAAAGCGTCGCCGAGCGAGTGCCGCCTTGGAAATTCCAACGCGCAGAACTGATGACATTGCGCGTTCTCTTCGGTGGCGAATAGATCTAACCAAGGCTCTCCCCACTGCTGAAAGAGACCTTGCGCCACCTCCGAGTGAAGACGCCATTCGTGATCGAGCATGCACCTGCAGCTGAGTTCGTCCGCCCTGGCGTTCAGAGAACCTGCCAGGTGTTGAACCACCAGAGACATGCCCTGATGTTCCAGCCATGTCCAGAGACGCAGAGCCTCCTGACAGAGGGTCCACGACCCCACCCCGCCTTGTTTGTTGCAGTACCACATGGCGGTGGTGTTGTCTGTGAACACCTGCACTACTCTCCCCTTGACAGAGGGAAGGAATTCTTTCAGTGCAAGCCTGATCGCCCGCAGCTCCAAAAGGTTGATATGGAGCCGGGACTCCGACGGAGAACAGAGGCCTCTGATCTCCGCCTCTCCCATGTGGCCTCCCCATCCCAGGAGGGACGCATCCGTCACCACTGTGAACTCCGGTTGGGGAAGGGAGAGGGATCTGCCGTCGACCCAATGCCGGTTCGTGAGCCACCACTGCAATTGGTGTGCAGTGCCTTCCGAGATCTGGACGTGATCGGACAGGTTTCCCTGATGCTGCGCCCACTGGAACTTCAGGTCCCACTGCAGAGCCCGCATACGCCACCTGGCATGATTGACCAGCAGGATGCAGGAGGCCATGAGGCCCAGCAGCCTCAGAGTCACTCTGACCGAAACCCAGGACAAGGGCTGAAAGATGGGAATCAGAGCCCGAATGTCCCGGACTCGCTGTTCGGGAGGATAGACCCGAAACTGCGCCGTGTCCAGAACCGCTCCGATAAAGGAGCTTCTGGGAGGGAATCAGGTGCGACTTCGGCACATTGATGGAGAACCCCAGCAAGTGCAGGAGGTCGGCCGTAGTCTAGAGGTGGGAGACGACTGTCTGGGGCGAGCCCGCCTTCAACAACCAGTCGTCGAGATAGGGGAAGACTGGCACCCCTGATCTGCGCAGATGAGCTGCGAGCACCGCCATCACCTTGGTGAACACCCGAGGGGCGCTGGTAAGGCCAAAGGGGAGCACGGTAAACTGAAAGTGCTCGTGGCCTACCATGAACCGTAGGTAACGCCTGTGGGCTGGCAGGACGGGGATGTGGAAATAGGCGTCCTGCAAGTCCAACGCCACCAGCCAGTCTTGTGGGTCGAGAGCAGACAAGACCTGAGCTAGAGTGAGCATCTTGAACTTCTTTTTGCGGAGGAAGCGATTGACGTTCCGGAGGTCCAAGATAGGACACAGGCCTTTGTCCTTCTTGGGCACCACAAAGTAGTGGGAATAACAACCACGACCTACTTCGGGCGTCGGAACGCGCTCGATGGCCCCCTTGGCCAAGAGGGCCGCAACTTCCTGCTGAAGAAGCACCAAGTGATCCCCTGACATGCGGTGGTATTGAGGTGGCATGGCTGGGGGGGTAGTCTCGAAGGGGAGGGAGTAGCCCCTTCGGACTATCTCTAAAACCCACCTGTCTGAAGTGATGGTGAGCCAGTTAGGGAGGTGATGGCGGAGCCTGCCGCCCACTGGCGTGTGATGGACCTGAAAGTTCGGACTAGGAAGGTTTGGAGGCAGAGGTGGCGGGGGTGGTGGTAGTGGTCTGACCCGCCCGCTGGCCCCTGTGTCCGCCACGGCAGAAACCGCCTCCGCGGCCGCGCTGGGATGACTGTTGCGCCGGCCCGTGGCTCTGTTGCGAACGCTGCGGGGCGCCCCTTCCTGTGCCACGAAAGGAGCGGAAGGCGGAGGAGGGCGGACTGTGGAGAGTCCCAAGGACTTGGCCGTAGCCCGTGAGTCCTTAAACCGCTCCAACACGCTGTCCGCTTTGTCGCCGAAGAGGCGACGGCCATCAAAGGGCATGTCCATACGGGTGCTTTGGACATCCCCGGAAAATCCAGTTGTTCTCAACCAGGCGTGGTGACGAACCGCCACTGTCGTTGCCATGGATCTGCCCAGTGAGTCGGCGGTGTCTAGACCACAACGGATCATGAACTTGGCTGCGTCTCTCCCCTCTGCAACAGCCTGGGCGAGAGCAGGCCGGGCCTCCTCCGGACACTGAGACAGCACGTTCGCCACCGTATCCCACAGGCAGTGGGAATAACTGCCCAAGAGGCATGCGGTGTTCACGGACCGCAGCGCAGAGCTGGTGGAAGAGAAAATCTTCTTCCCAAACTGATCCACCTTCTTGGATTCCCTATCCGGTGGGGCGGAAGGGAAGGTGGTTGGGGAAGCAGAGGCTTGGACAACCAAGCTCTCGGGGGTGGGATGTTGGGAGAGGAAAGGAGGGTCACCCGGAGCCGGGCGATGGCGTCGGGCCACGTTCCTATCCACAGGACCCCCTGTGGTGGGCCTGGACCAAGTGCCCAAAAGAACGTCCAAAAGGCCATCATTAAAGGGCAGCAGCGGCTCCGCAGAAGTAGCTGCTGGTTGAAGCACCTCTGTCAGGAGGTTAGTCCTGACGGCCACAGTAGGGAGCTTGAGGTGTAGGGCCTCCGCCGCCCTACGCAACACCACTGCATAATTGGCTCCCTCCTCCGTAGCCACGGGAGGAGGAGACAGCATGCCACGGTCTGGTGAGGTATCCAGACCACTGGCTTCCCCCAGTTCCTCTGCCCAGTCCTGTTCAGACTCGTAGGCTGCAGCGAGAGGGTCGTCCGACCCCTCCCAGTCCTCCCCTTGCTCCTCAGGCTGTTCAACAGGCCGAAAATAAGGAGCAGGGACATGGGGATAGAAATCCCCAAACGGCGTCGAGAACGGCATCGACCGACGCCGCGTCCACTTCGGGGTTGAATCTGAGGTCGACGTCGTCCCGAGGAGCGGGCGGCGTCAGGATCGGTGCCGGTGGGGTCGACGTCGGTGGAGGCGTAACGAGGTCAACCGGCATCGACCGGGATCCAGGCCTGGATCCAAGGGTGTCCCGCGTCGCCGGAGCCGACAGCGCCGCCGATGAAACGCGAGGACACCCAGGCGGGACCGCGGGGCCCGAAGGCGCACCGGCGGGACCCGACGGCCCAAAGAGGCGAGCCATGGCCGACCGGAAGTCCTGTATCTGGGCCGGAGTCGCCGCCGACCCTGGGAAGGGGGGGTAGTCGGGCGGCGACTCCACGGACTGCGCCGGAGCCGCGGGGGTGGCACCACCCGTACCCTCAGCCGCGTCGCGCGACCGGCGAGGGGAAGTCGAAGAACGATGACGTTTCTTCAACTTCTTGTGCTTCGTCTTACCTGACCCAGAGTGCGAAGAGTTCGATCCCGACGATCTCCGATGGTGACTCCGCGCGCGGTCCCTCGACCTCTCTCTAGACCGGGACCTGTCACGGCGCGGAGCCTACTGCCGGGCTTCAAGCAGCTTTTGGGACCGCTCCCGCAAAGACTTCGGAGCCATGGACCGGCAGTCGGGGCACGACTTGGGGTCGTGGTCGCGCCCCAGGCAGAAGAGACACACGCGGTGCAAGTCCGTCACCGACGACATCCGATGACAGTCCTCGCAGGATTTAAAACCGGGCATCCCAACTGCACCAGGAGTCGATATCGACTCGAAAAAAGGTGAGAAAAAGATCTAAAAAAACTTAGTCAAGAAAGACTAGGGGTACCTCTCTCCGGATCTGCGCTTGCTGGCGCGGAAAAAGAAAGAACTGACGTCAGCGCGCGTAGGCGGCGTCCAAGTAGCGCCCGCGATGTCATCTCGGCGACCACGACGGACGCGGAGCCGCACGACGCCCCTACCGACGCGCAGGGGTACTGCTGACGAAAACTTTCCGGATCCAGTCTGACGCCTGGGGATATTCTAAGGTAAGGAATCTATCATTATGTGTTTCTTTCAGATAACCGACTACGTCGCTTGGAGAGACCCCCCCCCCACCAAGTTTTTTCATTCCACTTAAAGCCCTTGTTAGAATACTTGGAAAGTATGTGATAGCACATGTTTCAGTCCTGAAAAAGCACATGCTATTTTGAGTTTCAAGACAATCAACAAGTGCAACTGGGTGTGGTGACACCAGGGATCTTCCCATGGGCCTGAAATCCACTTCCTGTGGCAACAAATTAATAAAAAAGACAATGTTCCTCTGTAAGAAACTGGCTCTATATATACTGCACCAAAGTGAGGTACAGTGTGTATAGAGTCCAAGGGTCTCCAGAGGTTTGGCAGAGGTTAAAGTTAGATAGAACCTTACTCTCTAAAGTGGTAGCTTGGTCGAGCAGTAAGGCAGTATCAGAGGGCAGTGTTAAGCATTTGATGTACACACAGTCAGCAAATGAATTCACACACTCAAGAACTGAACTCTAGGCCAGTTTTTGTATAAAAAATATGTTATTTTATTTTAGAACCAAGCAAGCCTGATACAGGTAAACATTCAATTCTTTTCAGTAATAAGTTACTTGTTGTACACAGTTTTAAAAAGCAATGAAGATTGTACTTGATTTGATTTACAGGGGATGCAGTAGGTTGCAATACTTAGTAAATGCAGTACATTGAAATGAATGGCTTTTTAAGGTAAATGCAGGTAAAATTACTTTTGTAATCCAGTGCTGGACTCCTAGATTCAGCACTGGGACATTTATTTAAAACAGGTAAGTAATTACGTTTTTGTAGTTTGTACGATTTTTAAAGAATATTCTTGTATTTCAAAAGTTGACACTTAGAAACTTTTTCACCTAGAACCACCAATGTTATCCTATGGAAGGAAATTCAATTCACAGGTAAGTTACTTTAACGTTACTTTTCTTACTCAGTGCTGGATGCCTAGATTCAGCACTGGGACATTTCCTGAAAACAGTTGAGAAAATGCGTTTTGGTTATTTGTGTGATTTTTAAGGAATATTCTTAGTTTTCAAAAGTCGACAAACTTTTTGGGAGAAAAAGTGTCAATGTTACTCTATGAGGAAAAACAGGTTATCGGTTTCGAGGTAAGTAATCGGTCTTTTGAGTTAGGGTTCTGGGGTTAGACTCCGGGGTCTCCCAGGGTCAGTGATGCACTGTTGTTGCACCCTCAGCTGCACTAGGGCGGCCGGGTGCAGAGTGTTGAGGCCCAATGTTATCCTATGGAGGATAGGGGGACTCCGGTTGGTGGCTGCTGGCAAGCAGGCCACGGGGTTGTGGGAGCAAAGCTCCTAGGATTAAGCTCAGGGCAAGTTGGGGACCAAGTTAGCACAAAAGGAGCACCCTCAGCGGCACTAGGGCAGGTCGGGTGCAGGGTGCTGTTTGGAGGTCGGGTGCCCTGTTGATTTCAATGGAGATTCTCCGGGACAAAGAAACACTGCAGGCTCAGGGACGAGGATCTTCCAGGAGTGACCACCACTTCGAGGGGTAAGTTGGGATGTTGAGGGTTGGTTAGGCACCGCTGGGTTGGGCACACAAGGCCGTGGGGCGTCGGGTGCAGGGGTGCCTTGGGACGTCGGATTTTCTTACCCGCTCTGGTCGCGGTAGGGGGGGGTCCTCTGGATTGAGGCTGCAGGCGTCGTCAGGAGGCGTGAGGCAGGTCAGGGGTCGCCGGATCTCGGGTCAGGATCGCCGGGGGGACCTCCTCGGGGTATTTGCCCACTCGAGCTCGGGCCGGATTCGGCGGGTGCAGAGTGTGCGGGATTCGCGGTTCCTGGCTGGCACCAGAAGCTGCAGTTCAAACACGTCCGGTGTTCACGGGAGAAACAACTTGGAAAGTGAAGGCAGGCAGGTCCTCCGGGGTTTTTGAGGTTGCTGGCCGCTGGACACGCCGGGGTTTTGCAGGAGCAGGTTCGAGGGGAGACAGGCCTGTAAGGGCTGGGGCCAAGTCAGTGGGCGTCGTCCTCTTGTTAGCTCTGCACGGCTTCTCGTCCTTCTCTTCTTTTCTTGTAGTTGCTGGATCTGCCTTCCTGGTTCAGGGCTGCCCCCTAAATACTGTATTTAGGGGCGTTTTAGGGGTCTTGAGGTCAGTAGCCAATGGGCTACTGACCTTAGGGTGACTACACCCTTGGTGTGCTCACCCCACGTGGGGAGTGAGCACAATCCCTAGTCCTGATTGGGGAGTGCCTGCCATCTGCAAGATGGTGAGCACTGGAGAGTGGGCTTCACCTCGCCTCCCCCACCTGAGGGGTGGAGTTGGCAGAGGTGGGCACACCTCCTGGGCTGGCTAGTTTTTCCCGCCTGTCTTCCCGCCGAAAGGGTTTGGAGACAGGAAGGGGGCCTGCTCCTGATAGCAGGAGAGGCTGGGGGGGGGTCGCATTACAAAGGCTGCCAGGCCTTTGAAGCTCCCCTGCCACAGATGGCTCTTCCTGGCCTGGGGGAGGTGTGTACACCTCCGCCCAGGAAAGGCTTTGTTTCTGGGCTCAGGGAGCGTAGGCTCCCACCCTAGCGGTCCAGAAGCACAAGTTACTAACTTGTGTAACGATATATCTGTAGGAGACAGTAGTTAGTGACAGATTCCTTACCTTAGAATATCCCCAGGCGTCAGGCTGGATCCGGAAAGTTTTGCGTAGCAGTACCCCTGCGCGTCGGTAGGCGGCGTCGTGCGGCTCCGCGTCCGTCGTCGGGATTGCCGGATGACGTCACGGCTAGTACTTAGACGCCGCCCATGCGCGCTGGCGTCAGTTCTGTACACGACTTTCCACGCCAGGAACGCAGAGCCATGCAAGAAGCCGACATAGGTGTCTGAAAAATACTAGGGCCCTGAAAGGGATGTCCTTAACCCTAGAAATCAGTTCGCAGAACGGGGAGGATGGGTGGGGCGGTAAGGAATCTGTCACTAACTACTGTCTCTTACAGATATATCGTTACACAAGTTAGTAACTTGTGCATCTGAAAGAGACACGTTAGTGACAGATTCCTTACCTTAGAATAGATACCCCAGCAATACCAACCCCGGTGGTGGGTCTGCGAACAAAGATCAGACAAGGAAGTCCCGGAGAACAGAACAGCCAAAGAAGCCGTCTCTCCGGACTTGGCTGTCAAGGCAGTAATGCTTGGTAAACGTGTGCAGCGAGGCCCACGTAGCTGCCTGACAAATGTCCCTCAATGGGACACCACGTCCCAAAGCCGTGGTGGCGGCTGTCGCCCTGGTGGAATGGGCACGCAGCCCAACAGGGTGCTCCTTCTTAGCCAAAGAATAGCAGGCTTTGATACACAAGACGACCCAGCGGGAGATGGTCCGCTTGTGTACCGCCCGACCTTTTTTGGCGCCCACGTAGCCAACAAAGAGCTGGTCGTCCACCCGGAACTGCTGTGTGCGGCCGAGATAGAATGAAATCGCACGTTTTGGGTCCAGACGGTGGAGCCTCTCTTCCTCTCTAGAAGGATGCGGAAAGAAGGTGGGCAAAGTGATGGTCTGCCCAATGTGAAAAGCAGTAACCACCTTTGGCAAGAAGGACGGACGCGTCCTAAGAACAACCTTGTCTGGATGGACAGACAGAAAGGGAGGCTTGCAAGAAAGAGCCTGGAGCTCACTCACCCGCCGAGCGGAGGTGATGGCCACCAGAAAGGCTGTCTTCAGAGTGAGAAGACGAAGAGGACAGTTATGTAGAGGCTCAAAGGGAACGCACATTAAAAAGGTAAGAACCAAATTCAAGTCCCACTGAGGCATTACAAACGGAACAGGAGGGAAGAGGTGTGTAATGCCTTTAAGAAACCTGTTAACAACAGGGGACTTGAAAAGGGAGGGCTGATCAGGAAGCCTGAGGAAGGCCGAGATTGCACAAAGATAACCCTTGATGGTACCCAGGGCAGAACCCTGTTGGGCCAGAGAGAGAAGGAACAGAAGGACCTCAGAAAGAGGGGCAGAAAGGGATTCACAGCCTTTGCTGTGCACCATGCCACAAACTTGTTCCACCTGCAGGCGTATACCACCTTAGTGGAGGGACGCCTGGCTGCCAGAATCACATCACAAACTTCGGGAGGCAAGTCGAAAGGAATCAACTGCCGCCGCTCAATCTCCACGCAAGGAGGTGGAGACTGGACAGGTTCGGGTGGAGGACCGTCCCCTGCTGCTGCGACAGAAGATCCTCCCGAAGAGGCAGTCTGATCGGAGGATCGACGCTCATACTGAGTAGCTCGGGATACCAAACTCTTCGAGCCCAGTCCGGAGCCACAAGAATAACTTGGGCCCGGTCGCGCCGAATCTTCTCCAACACTCTGGGTAGAAGTGGTATAGGCGTACAACAGATCGCAACTCCACTCGCGACGAAAAGCGTCGCCGAGCGAGCGCCGCCTTGGAAATTCCGACGCGCAGAACTGACATTGCGCGTTTTCTTAGGTGGCGAATAGATCTAACCAAGGCTCTCCCCACTATAGAAAGAGTCCTTGCGCCACCTCCGAGTGAAGACGCCATTCGTGATCCATCATGCACCTGCGGCTGAGTTCGTCCGCCCTGGCGTTCAGGGAACCTGCCAGGTGTTGAACCATCAGGCGCATGCCCTGATGTTCCAGCCAAGTCCAGAGACGCAGAGCCTCCTGACATAGGGTCCACGACCCCACCCCGCCCTGTTTGTTGCAGTACCACATGGCGGTGGTGTTGTCTGTGAACACCTGCACTACCTGCCCCTTGACAGAGGGAAGGAATGCCTTGAGTGCAAGTCGGATCGCCCGGAGCTCCCAAAGGTTGATAAGGAGCGGGGACTCCGCCGGAGACCAGAGGCCTCTGATCTCCGCCTCTCCCATATGACCGCCCCATCTCAGAAGGGACGCGTCCGTCACAACTGTGTGCTCTGGCTGGGGAAGGGAGAGGGATCTGTCCATGACCCATTGCCGGTTCGAGAGCCACCACTGCAACTGTCTTGCAGTTCCCTCCGAGATCTGGACGTAATCGGACAGGTTCCCCTGATGCTGCGTCCACTGTAACTTCAGGTCCCACTGCAGAGCCCGCATATGCCATCTGGCATGATCGACCAGCAGGATGCAGGAGGCCATGAGGCCCAGCAGCCTCAGGGTCATCCTTACCGAAACCCAGGATAGAGGCTGAAAGATCGGAATCATAGCCTGAATATCCTGGACTCGCCGTTCGGGAGGATAAGCCCGAAACTGCGTCGTGTCCAGAACTGCTCCGATGAAAAGGAGCTGTGGAGAAGGAATCAGGTGCGACTTCAGCACGTTGATGGAGAACCCCAGCAAGTGCAGGAGTTCGGCCGTAGTCTGAAGGTGGGAGACGACTGCCTCAGACGAGCCCGCCTTCAACAACCAGTCGTCGAGGTAGGGGAAGACTGAAACCCCTGCCCATCGCAGATGAGCTGCAACCAACGCCATCACTTTCGTGAACACCCGAGGGGCGCTTGTAAGGCCAAAGGGGAGCACGGTGAACTGAAAATGCTCGAGGCCTACCGTGAACCGCAGGTAACGCCGGTGGGCCGGCAGGACGGGGATGTGAAAATATGCGTCCTGCAAGTCCAACGCTACCATCCAGTCTCCAGGGTCAAGGGCAGTCAAGACCTGAGCTAGGGTGAGCATCTTGAACTTCTCCTTCCGGAGGAAGCGATTTACGGTCCGGAGGCCCAAGATAGGACGCATGTCCTCCTTGTCCTTTTTGGGCACCAGAAAGTAGTGGGAGTAACAACCACGCCCTACTTCTGGGGTCGGAACGTGTTCGATGGCCCTCTTGGCCAAGAGGGCCGCAACTTCCTTCTGAAGAAGCACCAAGTGATCCCATGACATGCGGTGGCACTGAGGTGGCATGGCTGGGGGAGTGGTCACGAAGGGGCGGGAGTAGCCCCTTCGGACAATGTCCAAGACCCACCTGTCCGAGGTGATGGCACGCCAGAGGGGAAGGTGATGGTGGACCCTGCCCCCCCGTGGCGTGGACCGGAAAGGAAGGACTAGGAGGGCTTGGAGGCCGCGGACGGGGCGTGGTGGTGGCCTGACCTGCACGCTGGTTGCCTGACCCGCCTCGGCGGGAGCCACGTCCTCGGCCGCGCGAAGACGCCTGCTGCGCCTGGCCGGTGGCCGGGCAGTGGACGTGACTGGGCGCCCCTTCCGTGGCCACGAAAGGGGCGAAAAGCAGACTGTTGCTGAGGGCGCACAGCAGAAAGGCCCAGGGACTTGGCTGTAGCCCGTGAGTCCTTAAAGCGCTCCAGCGCATGGTCTGCTTTGTTGCCAAAAAGACCGACACCATCAAAGGGCATGTCCATAAGAGTGTTTTGGACATCACCCGAGAAACCAGTGGTCCTCAGCCAGGCGTAGCGGCGCAGCGCTACTGTCGACGCAAGCGATCTGCCCAGCGAGTCGGCGGTATCTAGGCCACATAGGATGGTATATTTTGCCGCATCCCTTCCTTCCGCAATGGCGCGGGAAAGCAGTATCCGGACCTCCTCAGGACACTGGGGCAGAACCTGCGCCACCGAATCCCACAAACAGTGGGAATATCGGCCCAAGAGGCAAGCGGTGTGGACAGACCGCAAGCCAGCACTGGAGGAAGTAAAAACCTTCTTCCCAAATTGGTCCAGTTTTTTGGATTCCCTATCCGGGGGAGCGGTAGGGAAGGCGCTCTGGGAAGCAGAGGCTTGGACAACCAAGCTCTCAGGGGTGGGGTGTTGGGAGAGAAACAGGGGGTCGCCCGGAGCCGGGCGATGGCGTCGGGCCATGTTCCTATCCACAGGAGCCCCTGTGGTGGGCTTGGACCAGGTGCCCAAAAGAACGTCAGAAAGTGCCTTGTTGAAAGGCAGCAGTGGCTCCGAGGAGGTAGCCGCCGGCTGAAGCACTTCCGTCAGGATGTTAGACCTGACAGCCACTGTAGGCAACTTGAGGTTCAAGGCCTCAGCTGCTCTACGCAACACCGTTGCAAAGTTTGCTCCCTCCTCCGTAGCCACGGAAGGAGGAGACAGCATGCCAATGTCTGGAGAGGTGTCCAGACCACTGGCATCCCCAAGTTCCTCAGCCCAGTCCTGTTCGTACTCACATTGGGCAGTGAGAGGGTCCTCAGACGCCTCCCAGTCCTCTTCGTCCTCCAAAGCAGGTTCAAAGTAAGGAGGAGGGACCTGCGGGACCCAAGGACGCATCGGCGCCGTGTCCGGGTCCGGAGAGAACCGGGGCACGAAGCCGCCCGGAGCCCCGGACGGCGTCGGGAATGGCACCGGTGAAATCGGCGCCGGTGGAGGTGTCGTCAGGTCAACCGGCGTCGATGGGGGTTGCGGCAACGCCGGAGCCGGGGCCGGCGTCGCCGGGACCGGAGTCGTCGTCGGCGCCGTAGCCACCTCAGAAGGGCCTGCGGGGCCCGAAGGCGCACCGGAGGGACCTTGAGGCCCGAAGAGGCGGGCCATGGCCGACAGGAACTCCTGTATTTCGTCCGGAGTCGCCGCCGAACCCGGGAAAGGCGGGTAATGAGACGGCGGCTCCACAGGCACTCCCGGAGCCGCGGGGACGGTGCCGACAGGACCCTCAGCCGAGTCGCGAGACCGGCGAGGGGAAGTCGTCGAGCGATGACGCTTCTTCGACTTCTTGTGCTTCGACTTACTGGATGAGTGCGAAGACTTGGATCCGGACGACCGATGAGGACTCCGCGACCGGCCCCTCGACCTCTCACGTGACCGGGGCTTGGGTTGGCGCAGAGCAGACTGCCAGACCTCGAGGAGCTTACGAGACCGCTCTCGCAAAGCCTTCGGATGCAAGGCCCGGCAGTCGGGGCACGACTTGGAGTCGTGGTCGCGTCCGAGGCAGTAGAGACAGTCTCGATGCGGGTCCGTAATCGACATCATCCGATTACAGGCGTCGCATGGCTTGAAGCCGGGCATCCCTACGATCACGGATGGTTTTCTTCGACCTGAAGGATGCACAGGCCGTGCTGTTTTTGTCTTCGTGCTCTGGGGAGAGGCAGAGATTACAAACCTCGTGCAAGTCCGTGTGTGGGAACTTAGCACCACACCCAGGGCATTTTTTGAAAGGAGTCCTTTCCATTGACTGCAGGCGTGGTCGGCGCGGATAGGCCCAACGGCCCGCGTCGAAGATCGAGGTGTTTGTTTTTAAAGATGTGCGTGGAAAGGGAAACGCGATTGAGACAATACCGTCGAGTGGAGAGGAATTGCGCGTCGAAGGGGGGTTCGAAACCGACACTGACCCGGAGTGCAGCAAATCACATCCGAACCCGATGGCGGAAAAAAACAATTTGAAGATGGAGTCGATGCCCATGCGCACTATCGTCCTAAGGAGGAGTTCACCTACCTCGTGACTACAAAAGACTTCTTCTAAGACAAAAAAAGTGCAAACATCCGAGCCCAACACCAGATGGCGATCTATGCACAAGTATACGATCTACAGCTCATATGCATTAAACACAAAGTTACTAAAAAACAATTGACTGAAACGTCTTGAAATATTTTCAAATAACTTCTGACACTGCATAGAATAGAGCGATCCAGGCAAATCACACAAACTGAGTACTTCGTTCAGTACAGAGGATTCAATACATAAAGGCGATATTCGGCACAAATGCTTCGCCGGACAGGCTGACAACTACACTTCAAAATGAGCGATTAAACAATAAACGATCTGGGACAGCCACAAATCTTTGATGACGAAACGATCGAGAGACGTTCCTGGAACTGCAAATATTTATGCGGTCACCTTTATCACGCCGGGGGGATATTTCTAAATGAGCCATGAAAAACAAGCAAATCACCGGACACTTGTCAGCAGGAAGGTCGGGTGTGAAGGTTGAACTTGGTGGGCAATGGGCGCACACACCCAATCAACAGGGGGGGCAGTGACGGCGTATTAGACATGCAACCTATCTTTGTTGCGTCACCAGGGGATGGGCTTAACAAGTACAATTAATTATGTGTGTAAGTGGTCAGCATTTAAAGTGCTACCTGCCAATTAATGCTATATGCATTATGTGTGTGTGGATAACGATTTAAAAGAGGTTTCCAATTGGGATAATGCTAGTTTAACAGCTGCGCTATGAAGAGATCCATTTCCGTTGTGTGTAAAAGTAATACAGCAGGCAAACAACTTTTGTTTACATTTGTATTAATGGGGGCACGCAGTGCGGTGTTCCGCCATTGTTACAAAAGTGAATAAATAGAAAGAAAAAAAAGTTGCTTGTCCGCCGTATTACTTTTACACACAACGGAAATGGCACGCGCAGTTCACGCACCTCCCCCTACTCATTGACAGGACTCCAAGCAGTGTTGGCAACAGTAAGGCGGCCCTCTCACATTTCACAAAGTACACCACATGGCGTTAGGTGACTTCCCGTGCCTGCTATCTAGGGTGCAGGCCCAATGAAAATAAAAAGGGCTGCGGCTGGTTTGTTAGTGGGAATGCTAGCAGTTGCGGGGACAGAGTATGGGCAGCGCGAGGGAGGAAAGCAACGTGCCTGAGTCGGCCTATGTACTTGCCCGCAGACCCCCTCAAGCCTCCAATGCCTGCTGTGTATGGCGTCAGACCAACTAAAAAAAATACTCCCAGCCAGACTGTGCGCGCCACGCTGTATGTATCTACAAAAGCATTTAAAACTATGAAATAAAGTGAAAGCGCCCGGCCATGCTGTGTGAAAAAGCGTGGCGGGGGCGGTGTATGAAATGAAGTGGGGAGAGAGTGTTAAAAAGTTAATGATCGGGCGCTGCGTGTGACCCCCATAGTAAAAGTGAAAGCGCGCATAGCGAGCTGCAAATAAAAAAAAAGCGGTCGCCATTACTAAAGCTGGCATCCCACCAGTGCTCTTTAGATAAATTGAGCAAAGAGTTCTCCCGAAGGGCTAACGGAAGCTAAACAGTAAGGAAACAGTAAAAGGTCCAGTCCTGATGGGACGTGACAAATGCAGAAAAGGCGGTACTAAGGAGGGACTAACGAACAAGTTACTTACCTTCGGTAACGATATATCTGTAAGAAACATAGGTTAGCTATAGATTCCTTACCTTAGAATCTCCCCCAGGCGTCGACTGGATCCGGAAAGATTTTGTCAGCAGTACCCCTGCGTGTCAGAAGGTGGCGTCGGTCGACTCAGTGTTAGTCGTCGTGGTCGCCGGGATGACGTCGGGGTAGCTACATAGACGCTGCCCTCGCGCGCGGACGTCAGTTCTGTACACGACTTTCCACGCCAGAAGCGCAGAGCCATGCAAGACACTGACCACTGGTGCACAAAACTAGGGCCCTGAAAGGATGGCCTTAACCCTAGAAGTCAGTTCGCAGAATGGGGAGGATGAGTGGGGCGGTAAGGGATCTATAACTAACCTATGTTTCTTACAGATATATCGTTACCGAAGGTAAGTAACTTGTTCATCTGAAAGAAACAGTTATAGATTCCTTACCTTAGAATAGATACCCCAGCAATACCAACCCCGGAGGTGGGTCTGCGAACCAAGTTCACACCAGAAAGTCCTGGAGAACAGAACGGCCAAAGAAGCCGACTCTACGGACTTGGCTGTCCAGGCAGTAGTGTTTCGTAAACGTGTGCATCGATGCCCACGTAGCTGCCTGACAGATGTCATTTAGGGGGACTCCTTGTCCCAAAGCAGTAGTAGCTGCCGTCGCCCTGGTGGAATGGGCGCGCAGCCCCACTGGAGGCTCCTTCTTAGCCAAAGTATTCTTTGATGCACAGAACGACCCACCTGGAGATGGTCCGTTTGTGCACGGCCCGACCTTTCTTAGCAGCCACATAACCAACAAAGAGCTGGTCGTTCACCCGGAATTGTTTGGTGTGATCCAAGTAGAAAGAAAGCGCACATTTTGGATCCAGACGGTGGAGCCTCTCTTCCTCTTTCGAAGGATGCGGAGGCGGAAAGAAGGTGGGCAAAGTGATGGTTTGGCCAATGTGGAAAGAAGTAACCACCTTGGGAAGAAAAGTAAGTCTAGTTCTAAGGACGACCTTGTCCGGATGGACAGCAGAAAGGGAGGCTTGGAAGACAGAGCTTGCAGCTCACTCACCCTGCATGCAGAGGTGATGGCCACCAGAAAAGAAGTTTTCAAAGTGAGAAGTCTGAGACGACAGTTATGCAGTGGCTCAAAGGGAGAGCACATAAGAAATGTCAGAACTAAGTTCAAGTCCCACTGGGGCATTACGAATGGAACAGGAGGAAAAAGATGAGAAATGCCCTTAAGAAATCTATTTACAACAGGGGAGTTGAAAAGAGAAGGCTGATCAGGGAGCCTGAGGAAGGCTGAAATGGCCGAGAGGTAGCCCCTAAGAGTGCCCAGAGCAGAGCCCTGCTGGGCCAAATAAACGAGGAACAAGAGAACCTCAGAAAGAGGATCCACAGCCTTTGCTGTGCACCATGCCACAAATTTATTCCATCTGCAGGCGTATACCGTTTTAGTAGAGGGACGCCTGGCTGCCAAGATTACATCACAGACTTCGGGAGGCAGGTCAAACAACGTCAACTGCCGCCGCTCAATCTCCACGCAAGGAGGTGGAGGCTGGACAGGTTCGGGTGGAGGACCGTCCCCGGCTGCTGCGATAGAAGATCCTCCCGAAGAGGCAGTCTGATCTGAGGATCGATGGCCATTTTGTGCAGCTCGGGATACCAGACTCTTTGTGACCAATCCGGAACCACAGAATGACTTAGGCCCGGTCGTGCTTGATCTTCTTCAGCACTCTGGGCAGAAGTGGTATAGGCGGAAAGGCGTATAGAAGACCGCAACGCCACTCGCAATGAAAATCGTCGCCTAGCGAGGGCCCCCTTCGAAATTTCAACGCGCAGAATTGCTACATTGCGCGTTCTCTTCGGTGGCGAATAGATCTAACCAAGGCTCTCCCCACTGCTGAAAGAGACCTTGCACCACCTCAGAGTGAAGACGCCATTCGTGATCCATCATGCACCTGCGGCTGAGTTCGTCTGCCCTGGCGTTCAGTGAACCTGCCAGGTGTTGAACCACCACGGATATGCCCTGATGTTACAGCCATGTCCAGAGGCAGAAGGCCTCCTGACATAGGGCCCACGACCCCACCACACCTTGCTTGTTGCAGTACCACATAGCGGTGGTGTTGTCCGTGAACACCTGCACTACTCTTCCCCAGACAGAGGGAAGGAATGCTTTGAGTGCAAGACGGATCGCCCAAAGCTCCAGAAGGTTGATGTGGAGCCCGGACTCCGCCGGAGACAAGAGGCCTCTGATCTCCGCCTCTCCCATGTGGCCGCCCCATCCCAGAAGGGATGCGTCTGTCACCACTGTGTGTTCTGGTTTGTGAAGGGAGAGGGATCTGCCGTTGACCCAATCCTGGTTCGTGAGCCACCACTGCAATTGTTGTGCAGTGCCCTCCGAGATCTGGACGCAATCGGACAGATTCCCCTGATGCTGCGCCCACTGGAACTTCAGGTCGCACTGCAGAGCCCGCATATGCCACCTGGCATGATCGACCAGCAGGATGCAGGAGGCCCAGCAGCCTCAGGGTCATCCTGACCGAAACCCGGGACAGAGGGAAAGATCGGAATCATAGCCCGAATATCCCGGACTTGCTGTTCGGGACGATAAACCCGAAACTGCGTCGTGTCCAGAACCGCTCCGATGAAGAGGAGCTTCTGAGAGGGGGTCAGGTGTGACTTCGGCACGTTGATGGAGAACCCCAGCGAATGCAGGAGGTCGGCCGTAGTCTGGAGGTGGGAGACGACAGCCTGGGGCGAGCCCGCCTTCAACAGCCAGTCATTGAGATAGGGGAAGACTGGAACCCCTGATCAGCACAGATGAGCTGCGACAACCTCCATCACTTTCGTGAACACCCGAGGGGCGCTGGTAAGGCCAAAGGGGAGCACGGTAAACTGAAAGTGCTCGTGGCCTACCGTGAACCGCAGGTAACGCCGGTGGGCCAGGGATGTGAACGTAAGCGTCCTGCAAGTCCAATGCTACCATCCAGTCTCCAGGGTCTAGAGAAGACTAGACCTGAGCGAGCGTCAACATCTTGAACTTCTCCTTCCGGAGGAAGCGGTTGACGTTCCTGAGATCCAAGATAGGACGCAGGCCTTTGTCCTTCTTGGGTACCAGAAAGTAGTGGGAATAGCAACCACGACCTACTTCTGGGGCAGGAACGCGCTCGATGGCACCCTTGGCCAAGAGTGCCGAAATTTCCTGTTGGAGAAGGGCCAGGTGATCCTCTGACATGCAATGGTACTGAGGTGGCATGGAAGGAGGGGTAGTCACGAAGGGGAGGGTGTAGCCCCTTCGGACTATTTGCAAAACCCACCTGTACGACGTGATGATGCGCCAGTGGGGGAGGTGATGGCGGATCCTGCCGCCCACTGGCGTTTGGTGGCCCTGAAAGGTCGGACTAGGAGGGTTTGGAGGCTGCTGCAGAGGGGGCTGTGGTGGACTGGCCTGCCCGCTGGCCCCCAGAACCATGCCGGTGGTTCCCACGCACCGGCCGCGCTGGGGCTGAACAGCTTGCGCCGGCCTGTGGCTCTAGGCGGGACGTAGTGGGGCACCCCTTCCGTAGCCACGAAAGGGGTGAAAGGCAGACTGCGCAGGGCGGGTGGTGAAGAGGCCCAAGGACCTGGCCGTAGCCCGAGAGACCATAAAGCGCTCTAGCGCGTGGTCTGCCTTGTCGCCGAAAAGGCGACGGCCATCAAAGGGCATGTCCATAAGGGTGGATTGGACATCCCCGGAAAAACCAGTCGAACGCAACCAGGCGTAGCGTCGAAGGGCTACGGACGTGGAAATTGTCCTGCCAAGTGCGTCAGCGGTATCGAGCCCACAGCGGATGGTAAACTTAGCTGCATCTCTCCCCTCGGCAACTGCACGGGAGAGTACAGCCCAGGCCTCCTCTGGACACTGAGGCAGCACCTGCGCCACCGTATCCCACACAGAGTGGGTGAACGGCCCAACAGACATACTGTGTTTACCAACCGCAGTCCCAAGATGGCGGAAGAAAACATTTTCTTCCCAAGGTGGTCCAGCTTTTTGGATTCCCTTTCCGGTGGTGCGGTATGGAAAGGCGCCTTTAGAAGTGGAGGCTTGAACCACCAAGCTCTCAGGAGTGGGGTGTTGGGAGAGGAAAGTGGGGTCGCCCGGGGCCGGGCGGTGGTGTCGGGCAATCATCCTGTCCACAAGAGCCCGTGTTGGGCCTGGACCACGTGCCCAAAAGGATGTCCGTGAGGGCTTTATTAGACGGCAGCAGGGGCTCCGAAGAGCTCGCTGCCGGTTGAAGGACCTCTGTCAGGAGGTTAGTCCTGACTGCCACCGTAGGTGCTCGAGGTGGAGAGCCTCGGCCGCCCTACGCAACACCACTGCGTATGACGCTCCCTCCTCCGTAGCCACGGTAGGAGGAGACAACATGCCAAGGTCTGGCGAGGTATCCAGACAACTGGCTTCCCCCAGTTCCTCTCGCCAGTCCGGTTCGTACACCAACTGGTCGGTTAAAGGGTCCCCAGGCCCCTCCTTGTCCTCCTCTCGCTGCCAATCTGGTTTCAAAGAGCCAGGGTAGAACAGGGGCACAAAAGTACCTGCCGGCGTCGGATCCGGCGTCGGTTGACACCGGTCCAACTCCGTGTCTACCTCGAGGTGGAGGCAAAGGGTCGATGTCGGCTGGGGACACAGCCGACGCCGGTGGTGGACGTGGTGCCAGTGGAATCGGCGACGGAGGCGTAACGAGGTCGACCGGTGCAGATCCGGATCCAGGCCTGGATCCAAGGGGACCCTGCGGCGCAGAGGCCAAAGCCGCAGACGCCGAAGGCCCAGGGCCCCCAGCTGAGTCCGCGGGGCCCGAAGGCATGACGGCGGAGTCGGACTGCCCAAAGATGGCGTGCATCGCTTCGTAGAACTGACGAAGCTGGGCAGGGGTCGCTGCCGGTCCCGGGAAGGGGGGGAAACCCGGAGCTGACCCTATGGGCTCCGCACGCGGAGCAGCGGGAGGGGCACCACCCGCATCCCTCGTCGCGTTGGCCGACGGACAGGGAGAAGTAGAAGAGTGACAATGTTTCTTCGACTTCTTTGTGCTTAGACTTACCTGACCGCGAGTGCAAAGACTTAGAGGATGAATGGTGGTGGCTCCGCAACCGGTCCCTCGACCTCCTCCGCGGAGCTGACTGCCGGGCCTCGAATAGCTTTCGGGACTGCTCCCGCAAAGACTTCGGGGCCATGGTCCGGCAGTCGGAGCACGACTTGGGGTCGTTGTCGCGCTCCAGGCAGTAGAGGCACACGCTGTGCGGATCCGTCACCGACATCAGTCGGGTACAGGAACCGCAAGCCTTAAAGCCGGGCATCCCTCGTGCACCAGGAGTCGTGAGGACTCAAAAAACAACGAAGTCGACAAAAGTCGAGAAAAAAGCTCAGTCAAAAAATGACTGGGGGTACCGCTCTCTCTGGATCTGCGCTTGCTGGCGCAGAAAAAGAAAGAACTGACGTCAGTGCGCGAGGGCAGCGTCTATGTAGCTACCGCGACGTCATCCCGGCAACCACGACGCCGATGACGAACGCGGAGCCAACCGACACCACCTTCCAACACGCAGGGGTACTACTGACGAAAAACTTTCCAGCTCCAGTCTTGACGCCTGGGGGAGATTCTAAGGTAAGGAATCTAGAACTAACTGTTTCTTTCAGATAAGCCTGTTAACGAATCAGAAGCAACCATTTAGAAAGGGCAGCAACAGGAGCCAATTGAAAAGATGGGCGGAGAGTGGGCGGAGCTTCAAGTCCATACCCCAGTACAGCATGCCTCGCAGCAGCGCATGCGCTGCCCAGGCTCGACCTAAAAAACTATGATGCACAAAAATAACAAAAGGTGCTACAACTTTGTGTACATAAAAGTCAAAAGCCATCATAGTGTTTATATGCAAGTCTGTAGTTGACATTGTGGTCTACCTTATGCTATGTGGATGTGTTTGGGTGCTTCCAGAAACCATTTACAAAGTCTCTAAACCAAAGAAGTTGCCATGAACAAGCTACGGTGCCAAACATGAGGGCAGAAATAAAATTAACCAGCAAGGAATCCAGCTATGGGTCAAAAACGTCTTCAGGCATGGCCATCAAGATAATTTCAGAGGTGGGGCAAATCAAGGAAGATGAATCGGATGCCTATTGCCCAACTTGACGTATATAATCTCAACATATTAAACAAGGAATTGGTGAAATTTACAGGCTTTGCAACCACCAAATTTTTTAACTTTTTGTCAAATTAATTTGTGAAAACATTTTCTCAGCAGAATGTTTTGGGAGCAAATTCTCCTGCAGAAAGTACATTTTTGCCAAGATTGTGTCCCTCAAAAGGCTATTTTTGTATATTTTTATTCATGCAATTTAAAATTTTACAACCTTTGAAAACACTGCAAAGCTGTGTTATTTGAAGAAAACTTCAAGGCTTGTCAAGGAAATATCTAACAACTTCACACACTCTTAAAAATCAAAATTAGCTGAGTGGGCCCCAGTTATATACAGATTCAACAGCAATGGTCTACAGAAGTAAAAAAAGAGCCTTGACAAAGCCAATAGGTCTGGCTATAATGTGCATGTGTGTATATATATATATATATATATATATATATATATATATTCACTGAAAAAACCATAGGTTTTAGGGACAGTTTTAGTTAGTTGGACATTTCACCCGTACAAAACCCGTGAAATTCCCCCGTTATAGTTAGTTCAGCTAACTATAACTCGCGCCCCCGCAATGCACTGCTGATGACGTCACATATTACATCACTCATGACATGGTCAGTGACATCACTGATGACATCACTGACATCTCAAATGGCATCACTGATGACATCATGCAGTGACTGGTTCTGTAAAGTTTAAATATTTTTAATATATATAGGAAAAGACGTATTGAAGAATGAGTGGGTGTATAAGTGTCTGTATGGATGATTTAGTAGGTGCGTGACTGACTATAAGTGAGTGATTTAACGTATCTTACTGAATGCATGGGTTAGTGACTAAACTGGGTGAATGTCTGTATCCGTCTGTCTGTTGCTGTGTAAGTGGCTGCATGTGTTTGTGAATAGCTACATGAGTGTCTATATGAGTTATTGATTGGTTGTCTGAGTATCTGTATGGGTGCCTGAGTGTTTGTGTGGGAGGGGTGTGTGCGACTGTGCATAGATGTGTGAGTGGGTGATTCACTGGGTGGATGGTTTCAAGAGTGCATCTGTGATAGACTGTATGGGTGGGTAAGTGTGTGTAAGAGTGTGTTAGTGAGTGAATGTATGTCCCAGTGGTACATGTGTGACTAACTACATATATGAAAGGCAGTATATATGTGTGTTGGAGTATATAAATAGCTATAAGCGAGAGTGAGTGATTGTGATAGTGGCTGTATGCATGAGTGTGTGCTTGTATCAGTGATTGTATAAGAGCGTAACAATGTGCTAGTATTTGTATGATTAAGTGAGCTGGTGTGTGTATAACTGTATAGGTGAGTAAATGGCAGTGTGTTTAATTATTTGCATGACTGACTAGGTGTGTGAGTACCTCTATGGATGAGTGGCGGTGTTTGAGTGTCTATGTAGGAGTAAGAGTGCATATGATAGTCCTGTACTGAGTGACCATAAGTATGAGTGACTGTACGGGTGAGTGAGTGGATGTGTGTGTGTAGACCTAAGAATCAGTGAGTGGGTATGTAGTTATTGGTGTTGGAGTGTCTATGGTTTTGCGAATGGCAGTCTGTAATTTAGAGTGGGTGTATCAAAGGTTATATTAGGGTGTGAGGAGGTGCATCAGATTATCACGTGGATGATGTCATCAGTGATGTCATTTGAGATGTGATCAGTGATGTCACTGACTATGTCATGAGTGATGTAATATGTGACGTCATCAGCAGTGCATTGCGGGGGCGCGAGTTATAGTTAGCTGAACTAACTATAACGGGGGAATTTCACGGGTTTTGTACGAGTGAAATGTCCAACTAACTATAACTGTCCCTAAAACCTATGGTTTTTTCAGTGAATTTCAAAGGTTTTTTAAATGCTAATTTCTAACTATAACGTGTCTGAAACCTATGGTTTTTTCAGTGAATTTCAAAGGTTTTTTAAATGCTAATTTCTAACTATAACGTGCCTGAAACCTATGGTTTTTTCAGTGAATTTCAAAGGTTTTTTAAATGCTAATTTCTAACTATAACGCCCTAAAACCTATGGTTTTATCAGTGAATTTCAAAGGTTTTGAAAATGACAATTTTTAAATGTATTAATTGTTATATTTATTTTTTGATACTGATTTACTACATTTTTTAAAACTATTTATTTTTAGATATTTTATTTATTAAATTACATTGTAATTACATTATACATTACATTACAAAATCTACTTTCTCAGAATGAATTACTTTAGTTTAAATAGTTTGCAAATAGGCAATAGAGTTTTAAGTACAGTAGTTACAGTTGTTGCAATGGGCAACACAATTTCAAACACAATGTAACATTCAGCTCAATGTGAATTTCTAGTTAAATGCAATTAGTTACTTTATGGATTACTTTTCTAACCACAGGACTGAATCCTAGATTTAGTCCTGGGACATCTCCTGTAAACAGTTGAGTAAAAGCTTGTTGGTTACAGTAGTGATTTTTAAGGAATATTATTGTATTTTAAAAGTTGACACTTAGAAACTTTTTCACATAGAATCACCAATGTTATCCTATGGTTGGAAATTCACTTAGCAGGTAAAAAGTGTTATCGTTACTTTTTCTTACTCAGTGTTGGATCCTGGATCCAGCACTGGTGCATCTCCTGTAAACAGTTGAAAGAATGCGTTTAAGTCATACAGGCGATTTTTAAGGAATATTTGTAGTTTGTGAAAATCGACACTTTGAAACTTTTCTGCTGAAAACCAGACAATGGATTCCTATGGAAGGAAATATAAGTTACTGGTAAGTACGGTTAGAATTACTTTTCAGGGTCAGTGCTGGGCTAAAAGATGCAGCACTGAGGTCTCTCCTGATAACAGGTGAGTAAATCGGAATTCCTATTTCGGCTGATTTTAGAGGAATATTTGTATGTTTCAAAAATCAACACAGAGAAACTTTTTCAGCAAAAAGCAGGCAATGATATCCTATGGAAGGAAATTCAAGTTACTGGTAAGTACGGTTAAAATTACTTTTCAGGATCAGTACTGGGCTGAAAGATGCAGGATTGAGGTCTCTCCAGATAACAGGTGAGTAAATCAGAATTCGTATTTCGGCTGATTTTAGAGGAATATTATAGAGTTCCAAAACTCCACACTGACTGGTTTCACTTGGAAATTCTTCTATGTTAGCCTATGGAAGGAAATTCAAGTTACTGGTAAGTACGGTTAAAATTACTTTTCAGGACCAGTACTGGGCTGAAAGATGCAGCACTGAGGTCTCTCCAGATAACAGGTGAGTAAATCGGAATTTGTATTTCGGCTGATTTTAGAGGAATATTTGCACAATGGTGAAGGGTGGGGGCGGGGCCTGAGGTGACATCTGTGCAAACGCGCCCCGTGGCGCGTTTTAAGTTGGGGGATTAAGTCCCCTTGAATCATGAGGGTCCCTGGGGGCCAACTATCCCACCAGGAACCACCAGTATGCGCCACGGGGCTGCGTTGCAGAGACGTGTACAGAGGCCACACCCCTTTTTACACCTCTCTGCAACGCAGCTCTGTGGCGCTTTCTGGACGTACCTGTTGGGCTAGTTGGCCCACCATGCTTTTTTCTGCCCAGGGGGTCCTTGTGGGACCCCCTGAGCAGACCTAGGGGGTCAGGGTGTTTCTACCCTGCCCCCTTTGTGCGTTTTGCGCACTTGTTTCTTCTGTTTTTTTTTCCTAAATCGGCAGGATCCGCGCACCCTGAGCGCATCCTGCCGATTTAAAAAAAAAAAAAAATGCTTTTTCTGCCCAGGGGGTCCTTGTGGGACCCCTGAGCAGATCTAGGGGGTCAGGGTGTTTCTACCCTGCCCCCTTTTGCGCTTTGCGCACTTGTTTCTGTCCCTCGGTTCTACCGAGGGACAAAATGGCTGCCAACACTTCCTGATTTGGAGTGTTGACAGCCACTTGACAGCCAATTAGCATGCAGCTCGTGGTCGGGAGGGTACGCGGACCCTACTCGGCCATAGATGCACAAGTTACTAACTTGTGTAACGATATATCTGTAAGAGACAGTAGTTAGTGACAGATTCCTTACCTTAGAATATCCCCAGGCGTCAGGCTGGATCCGGAAAGTTTTTTGCGTAGCAGTACCCTTGCGCGTCGGTAGGCGGCGTCGTGCGGCTCCGCGTCCGTCGTCGGCGTCGTGATCGCCGGGATGACGTCGCGGGCAGTACTTAGGCGCCGCCCCTGCGCGCTGACGTCAGTTCTGTACACGACTTTCCGCGCCAGGAACGCAGAGCCATGCAAGAAGCTGACATAGGTGTCTGAAAAATACTAGGGCCCTGAAAGGGATGTCCTTAACCCTAGAAATCAGTTCGCAGAACGGGGAGGATGGGTGGGGCGGTAAGGAATCTGTCACTAACTACCGTCTCTTACAGATATATCGTTACACAAGTTAGTAACTTGTGCATCTGAAAGAGACACGTTAGTGACAGATTCCTTACCTTAGAATAGATACCCCAGCAATACCAACCCCGGTGGTGGGTCTGCGAACAAAGATCAGACAAGGAAGTCCTGGAGAACAGAACGGCCAAAGAAGCCGTCCCTCCGGACCGGACTGTCAAGGCAGTAATGCTTTGTAAACGTGTGCAGCGAGGCCCACGTAGCTGCCTGACAGATAACCGGCAGCGGAACACCAGCCGTTGCCCTGGTGGAATGGGCACGCAGCCCAACAGGAGGCTCCTTCTTAGCCAAAGAATAGCAGGTCTTGATGCACAAGGTAACCCAGCGGGAGATGGTCCTCTTGTGCACCGCCCGACCTTTTTGGCGCCCACGTAGCCAACAAAGAGCTGGTCATCCACCCGGAAGTGTTTAGTGCGGTCAATATAGAAGGAGAGCGCACGTTTTGGGTCCAGACGGTGGAGCCTCTCTTCCTCTCTGGAAGGATGCGGAGGCGGAAAGAAGGTGGGCAAAGTGATGGTCTGCCCAATGTGGAAAGCAGTAACCACCTTTGGCAAGAAGGACGGACGCGTCCGAAGAACAACCTTGTCTGGATGAACAGACAGAAAGGGAGGTTTGCAAGATAGAGCCTGGAGCTCACTCACCCGCCGAGCGGAGGTGATGGCCACCAGAAAGGCTGTCTTCAGAGTCAGAAGACGAAGAGGACAGTTATGTAGAGGCTCAAAGGGAGCGCACATTAAAAAGGTAAGAACCAAGTTCAAGTCCCACTGAGGCATTACAAACGGAACAGGAGGGAAGAGGTGTGTAATGCCTTTTAAGAACCTGTGAACAACAGGGGACTTGAAAAGGGAGGGCTGATCAGGGAGCCTGAGGAAGGCCGAGATAGCACAAAGATAACCCTTGATGGTACCCAGGGCAGAACCCTGTTGGGCCAGAGAGAGAAGGAACAGAAGGACCTCAGAAAGAGGGGCAGAAAGGGGATTCACAGCCTTTGCTGTGCACCATGCCACAAATTTGTTCCACCTGCAGGCGTATACCACCTTAGTGGAGGGACGCCTGGCTGCCAGAATCACATCACAAACTTCGGGAGGCAAGTCGAAAGGAATCAACTGCCGCCGCTCAATCTCCACGCAAGCAGGTGTAGACTGGACAGGTTCGGGTGGAGGACCGTCCCCGCTGCTGCGACAGAAGATCCTCCCGAAGAGGCAGACGGATCGGGGGATCTACGCTCATGTTGAGTAGCTCGGGATACCAAACTCTTCGAGCCCAGTCCGGAGCCACAAGAATGACTTGGGCCCGGTCGTGCCGAATCTTCTTCAACACTCTGGGTAGAAGTGGTATAGGCGGAAAGGCGTACAATAGACCGCAACTCCACTCGTGACGAAAAGCGTCGCCGAGCGAGTGCCGCCTTGGAAATTCCAATGCGCAGAACTGATATTGCGCGTTCTCTTCGGTGGCGAATAGATCTAACCAAGGCTCTCCCCACTGTAGAAAGAGTCCTTGCGCCACTTCCGAGTGAAGACGCCATTCGTGATCCATCATGCACCTGCGGCTGAGTTCGTCCGCCCTGGCGTTCAGGGAACCTGCCAGGTGTTGAACCATCAGGAACATGCCCTGATGTTCCAGCCATGTCCAGAGGCGCAGAGCCTCCTGACAAAGGGTCCACGACCCCACCCCGCCCTGTTTGTTGCAGTACCACATGGCGGTGGTGTTGTCTGTGAACACCTGCACTACCTTCCCTTTGACAGAGGGAAGGAATGCCTTGAGTGCAAGTGGGATCGCCCGGAGCTCCAGAAGGTTGATATGGAGCCGGGACTCCGCCGGAGACCAGAGGCCTCTGATCTCCGCCTCTCCCTTGTGACCGCCCCATCCCAGAAGGGACGCGTCAGTCACAACTGTGTGCTCTGGCTGGGGAAGGGAGAGGGATCTGCCCATGACCCATTGCCGGTTCGAGAGCCACCACTGCAACTGTTTTGCAGTCCCCTCCGAGATCTGGACGTGATCGGACAGGTTGCCCTGGTGCTGCGCCCACTGGAACTTCAGGTCCCACTGCAGAGCCCGCATATGCCATCTGGCATGATTGACCAGCAGGATGCAGGAGGCCATGAGGCCCAGCAGCCTCAGGGTCATCCGTACCGAAACCAAGGATAAAGGCTGAAAGATCGGAATCATAGCCTGAATATCCCGGACTCCCCGTTCGGGAGGATAGGCCCGAAACTGCGTCGTGTCCAGAACTGCTCCGATGAAAAGGAGCTGTGGAGAAGGAATCAGATGCGACTTCGGCACATTGATGGAGAACCCCAGCGAGTGCAGGAGTTCGGCCGTAGTCTGGAGGTGGGAGACGACTGCCTGGGACGAGCCCGCCTTCAGCAGCCAGTCGTCGAGGTAGGGGACGACTGAAACCCCTGCCCGGCGCAGATGAGCTGCGACCACCGCCAACACTTTCGTGAACACCCGAGGGGCACTGGTAAGGCCAAAGGGGAGCACGGTGAACTGAAAATGCTCGGGGCCTACCGTGAACCGAAGGTAACGCCGGTGGGCCGGCAGGACGGGGATGTGGAAATATGCGTCCTGCAAGTCCAACGCTACCAACCAGTCTCCAGGGTCGAGGGCAGTCAAGACCTGAGCTAGGGTGAGCATCTTGAACTTCTCCTTCCGGAGGAAGCGATTGACGTTCCGGAGGTCCAAGATAGGACGCATGTCCTCCTTGTCCTTTTTGGGCACCAGGAAGTAGTGGGAGTAGCAACCACGCCCTACTTTTGGGGTCGGAACATGCTCGATGGCCCTCTTGGCCAAGAGGGCCTTGACTTCCTTCTGCAGAAGTACTAAGTGATCCCCTGACATGCGGTGGAATTGAGGCGGCATGGCTGGGGGGTTGGACTCGAAGGGGAGGGAGTAGCCCCTTCGGACAATGTCCAAGACCCACCTGTCCGAGGTGATGGTACGCCAGTGGGGAAGGTGATGGCGGACCCTGCCCCCTACCGGCGTGCTGTGCACCTGAAAGGAGGGACTAGGAGGGTTTGGAGGCCGCGGACGGGTTGGAGGTGGTGGCCTGACCCGCACGCTGGTTGCCCGATCCGCCACGGCGGAATCCACGTCCTCGGCCACGCGAAGACGCCTGCTGCGCGGGCTGGTGGCTGGGCTGCTGACGTGAAGGGGCGCCCCTACCGTGGCCACGATAGGGGCGAAAAGCAGAAGTCAGCGGAGGGCGTGTAGCAGAAAGGCCCAGGGACTTTGCAGTAGCCCGTGAGTCCTTAAAGCGCTCCAACGCATGATCTGCTTTGGACCCAAAAAGACCGACTCCATCAAAGGGCATGTCCATGAGAGTATTCTGGACATCCCCTGAAAAACCAGTGGTTCTCAGCCAGGCGTGGCGTCGTAGCGCCACCGTCGTTGCAATAGACCTGCCCAGCGAGTCGGCGGTATCAAGGCCACATCTTATTGTGTATTTGGCAGCATCCCTTCCTTCCGCAATGGCACGGGAAAGCAGTGTCTGGACCTCCTCAGAACACTGGGGCAAAACATTCGCCACCGAATCCCACAAGGAGTGGGTATATCGGCCCAAAAGGCAAGCAGTGTTGATGGACCGCAAGCCAGCACTGGAGGAAGAAAAACCCTTCT
This sequence comes from Calotriton arnoldi, assembly GCA_963921515.1. Lineage (NCBI taxonomy): Eukaryota > Metazoa > Chordata > Amphibia > Caudata > Salamandridae > Calotriton > Calotriton arnoldi. Next base: position 424,817 of record CAWUFW010000763.1, read on the forward strand.
TCCCAAATTGATCCAGGCGTTTGGATTCCCTATCCGGAGGCGGTTTGGGAAGCGGAGGCTTGGACAACCAAGCTCTCAGGGGTGGGGTGGACAGAGAGAAACAGGGGGTCGCCCGGAGCTGGGCGATGGCGTCGGGACACGTTCCTATCCACAGGAGCCCCTGTGTTGGGCTTGGACCAGGCGCCCAAAAGAACGTCAGTGAGGGCGTCGTTAAACGGCAGCACAGTCTCCGTAGAGGAGGCTGCCGGCTGAAGCACCTCTGTCAAGAGATTAGTCTTGACCGCCACAGTAGGGAGTTGGAGATGTAAGGCTCCAGCCGCCCTACGCAACACCGTTGCAAAATTGGCTCCCTCCTCCGTAGCCACGGGAGGAGACAGCATGCCAGTGTCAGGGGAAGTATCTAGACCACTGGCATCCCCTAGACCCTCTGTCCAGTCCTCATCGTACTGACACTGTTGTGCCAGAGGGTCATCAGACCCCTCCCAGTCCTCCTGGTCCTCCTCAGGTTCAAAATAAGGGGAGGAGGGACATTTGGGACCCAAGGTCTCATCGGCGCCGGAACCGGCGTCGAGCGACGTCGGTCCGGGTCCATGTCCGGAGCCGGAAGGAACTGGGGGACGACGCCGCCCGGAGCCCCAGGCGGCGTCGAGAACGGCACCGGAGACATCGGCGCCGGCGGAGGTGTCGTTAGGTCGACCGGCGTCGATGGGGGTTGTGGAGCCGGGATCGAGGCCGGAGCCGGGATCGAGGCTGGAGGCACGGGCGACGCCGGGGCCGGAGCCGTCGGCGACGCCGGAGCAACCCCATCAGGGCCCGCGGGGCCCGAAGGCGCACCGGAGGGACCTTGAGGCCTGAAGAGGCGGGCCATGGCCGACAGGAATTCCTGCACTTGGGCCGGATACGCCCCCGAACCCGGGAAGGACGGGTATTGCGGGGGCGACTCCACAGGCATGTCCGGGGCCGCGGGGACGGTGCCGGGAGGGGCCTCAGCCGAGTCGCGAGACCGGCGAGGCGAAGTCCTAGAGCGACGATGCTTTTTGGACTTTTTGCGTTTTGACTTACCGGACGAAGAAGACTTCGATGCCGACGACCGGTGTGGACTCCGCGATCGACCCCTGGACCTCTCACGCGACCGGGGCTTCCGCGGAGCCGAATGCCGGGCCTCGAGGAGCTTTCGAGACCGCTCTCGCAAAGCTTTCGGGTGGAGGGCCTGGCAGTCGGAACAAGACTCCGTGTCGTGGCCTCGGCCGAGGCAGAAGAGACACTCCCAATGCGGGTCTGTGACGGACATCATCCGAGCACAGGCGCCGCAACGTTTAAACCCGTGCATCCCTACGACACCTTGAAGTCGATGGAAGACAAACAGTGAAAAAATCACCAAAAAGTTTGGTCAGAAAATGACCAGGGCACTGCTCTTCCCGGATCTGCGCTTGCTGGCGCGGAAAAAGAAGAACTGACGTCAGCGCGCAGGGGCGGCGCCTAAGTACTGCCCGCGACGTCATCCCGGCGATCACGACGCCGACGACGGACGCGGAGCCGCACGACGCCGCCTACCGACGCGCAAGGGTACTGCTACGCAAAAAACTTTCCGGATCCAGCCTGACGCCTGGGGATATTCTAAGGTAAGGAATCTGTCACTAACGTGTCTCTTTCAGATATATATGTGACTTAACTTTTGTTTTTCACAGGAACTACTGAACGGATTTACACCATTTAATAAAAGGGTTCTTTCTGAACCAAGAACTACCTCTTTGCCAAATTTGGTGTAATTCCGTTCAGCAGTTCGGGCTGTAGCCGTGTCTAAAGTTTCCTATGGGAAAATGAATGGGGAAAACACGTTTTGGGACCCCCTTTTTCTCGGCCCCCGCTTGACGAATCACCCTGAGACTTTCAGGGTAGGAGCGGGCCATAAAGTTTGAAAATTTCGCGAAGATTCGTCAACCGACGCAATTGTTATTTCAAATAGAATGTCGCGGATTTCCTATGGAAAATAGGTCCTAACTATAACTATCTACTGGCGACTGCCAGTAGATGATTATATATATATATATATATATATATATATATATATATATATATATATTCACTGAAAAAACCATAGGTTTCAGGCACGTTATAGTTACAAATTAGCATTTAAAAAACCTTTGAAATTCACTGAAAAAACCATAGGTTTCAGACACGTTATAGTTAGAAATTAGCATTTAAAAAACCTTTGAAATTCACTGAAAAAACCATAGGTTTTAGGGACAGTTATAGTTAGTTGGACATTTCACTCGTACAAAACCATAGAAATTCCCCCGTTATAGTTAGTTCAGCTAACTATAACTCGCGCCCCCGCAATGCACTGCTGATGACGTCACATATTACATCACTCATGACATGGTCAGTGACATCACTGATGACATCATCTAGTGACTGTTTCTGTAAAGTTTAAATATTTTTAATATATAGGGAAAGGTGTATTGAAGAATGAGTGGGTGTATAAGTGTGTGGATGAAGGATTTAGTAGGTGCGTGACTGACTCTATAAGTGAGTGATTAAACGTATCTTACTGAATGCAAGGGTTAGTGACTAAACTGGGTGAATGTCTGTAACCGTCTGTCTGTTGCTGTGTAAGTGGCTGCATGGGTTTGTGAATAGCTACATGCGTGTCTATATGAGTTATTTATTGGTTGTCTGAGTATCTGTATGGGTGCCTGAGTGTTTGTGTGAGTGGGGTGTGTGCGACTGTGCATAGATGTGTGAGTGGGTGATTCACTGGGTGGATGGTTTCAAGAGTGCATCTGTGATAGGCTGTATGGGTGGGTAAGTGTGTGTAAGAGTGTGTTAGTGAGTGAATGTATGTCCCAGTGGTACATGTGTGAGTAACTACATATGTGAAAGGCAGTATATATGTGTGTTGGAGTACATAAATCGCTATAAGCGAGAGTGTGTGATTGTGAGAGTGACTGTATGGATGAGTGTGTGCTTGTATCGCACAAGTTACTAACTTGTGTAACGATATATCTGTAAGAGACAGTAGTTAGTGACAGATTCCTTACCTTAGAATATCCCCAGGAGTCAGGCTGGATCCGGAAAGTTTTTTTGCGTAGCAGTACCCTTGCGCGTCGGTAGGCGGCGTCGTGCGGCTCCGCGTTCGTCGGCGTCGTCATCGCCGGGATGACGTCGCGGGCAGTACTTAGGCGCCGCCCCTGCGCGCTGACGTCAGTTCTGTACACGACTTTCCGCGCCAGGAACGCAGAGCCATGCAAGAAGCTGACATAGGTGTCTGAAAAATACTAGGGCCCTGAAAGGGATGTCCTTAACCCTAGAAATCAGTTCGCAGAACGGGGAGGATGGGTGGGGCGGTAGGAATCTGTCACTAACTACTGTCTCTTACAGATATATCATTACACAAGTTAGTAACTTGTGCATCTGAAAGAGACACGTTAGTGACAGATTCCTTACCTTAGAATAGATACCCCAGCAATACCAACCCCGGTGGTGGGTCTGCGAACAAAGATCAGACAAGGAAGTCCTGGAGGACAGAACGGCCAAAGAAGCCGTCCCTCCGGACCTGACTGTCAAGGCAGTAATGCTTTGTAAACGTGTGCAGCGAGGCCCACGTAGCTGCCTGACAGATATCCTGCAGCGGAACACCGCGGCCCAAGGCCGTGGTAGCAGCCGTTGCCCTGGTGGAATGGGCACGCAGCCCAACAGGAGGCTCCTTCTTAGCCAAAGAATAGCAGGTCTTGATGCACAAGGTAACCCAGCGGGAGATGGTCCTCTTGTGCACCGCCCGACCTTTTGGCGCCCACGTAGCCAACAAAGAGCTGGTCATCCACCCGGAAGTGTTTTGTGCGGTCAATATAGAAAGAGAGCGCACGTTTTGGGTCCAGACGGTGGAGCCTCTCTTCCTCTCTGGAAGGATGCAGAGGCGGAAAGAAGGTGGGCAAAGTGATGGTCTGCCCAATGTGGAAAGCAGTAACCACCTTTGGCAAGAAGGACGGACGCGTCCGAAGAACAACCTTGTCTGGATGAACAGACAGAAAGGGAGGTTTGCAAGATAGAGCCTGGAGCTCACTCACCCGCCGAGCGGAGGTGATGGCCACCAGAAAGGCTGTCTTCAGAGTCAGAAGACGAAGAGGACAGTTATGTAGAGGCTCAAAGGAGCGCACATTAAAAAGGTAAGAACCAAGTTCAAGTCCCACTGAGGCATCACAAACGGAACAGGAGGGAAGAGGTGAGTAATGCCTTTTAAGAACCGGTTAACAACAGGGGACTTGAAAAGGGAGGGCTGATCAGGGAGCCTGAGGAAGGCCGAGATAGCACAAAGATAACCCTTGATGGTACCCAGGGCAGAACCCTGTTGGGCCAGAGAGAGAAGGAACAGAAGGACCTCAGAAAGAGGGGCAGAAAGGGGATTCACAGCCTTTGCTGTGCACCATGCCACAAATTTGTTCCACCTGCAGGCGTATACCACCTTAGTGGAGGGACGCCTGGCTGCCAGAATCACATCACAAACTTCGGGAGGCAAGTCGAAAGGAATCAACTGCCGCCGCTCAATCTCCACGCAAGCAGGTGTAGACTGGACAGGTTCGGGTGGAGGACCGTCCCCTGCTGCTGCGACAGAAGATCCTCCCGAAGAGGCAGACGGATCGGGGGATCTACGCTCATATTGAGTAGCTCGGGATACCAAACTCTTCGAGCCCAGTCCGGAGCCACAAGAATGACTTGGGCCCGGTCGTGCCGAATCTTCTTCAACACTCTGGGTAGAAGTGGTATAGGCGGAAAGGCGTACAATAGACCGCAACTCCACTCGTGACGAAAAGCGTCGCCGAGCGAGTGCTGCCTTGGAAATTCCAACGCGCAGAACTGATGACATTGCGCGTTCTCTTCGGTGGCGAATAGATCTAACCAAGGCTCTCCCCACTGTAGAAAGAGTCCTTGCGCCACTTCCGAGTGAAGACGCCATTCGTGATCCATCATGCACCTGCGGCTGAGTTCGTCCGCCCTGGCGTTCAGGGAACCTGCCAGGTGTTGAACCACCAGGAACATGCCCTGATGTTCCAGCCATGTCCAGAGGCGCAGAGCCTCCTGACATAGGGTCCACGACCCCACCCCGCCTTGTTTGTTGCAGTACCACATGGCGGTGGTGTTGTCTGTGAACACCTGCACTACCTTCCCTTTGACAGAGGGAAGGAATGCCTTGAGTGCAAGTCGGATCGCCCGGAGCTCCAGAAGGTTGATATGGAGCCGGGACTCCGCCGGAGACCAGAGGCCTCTGATCTCCGCCTCTCCCATGTGACCGCCCCATCCCAGAAGGGACGTGTCCGTCACAACTGTGTGCTCTGGCTGGGGAAGGGAGAGGGATCTGCCCATGACCCATTGCCGGTTCGAGAGCCACCACTGCAACTGTCTTGCAGTACCCTCCGAGATCTGGACGTGATCGGACAGGTCGCCCTGGTGCTGCGCCCACTGGAACTTCAGGTCCCACTGCAGAGCCCGCATATGCCATCTGGCATGAGTGACCAGCAGGATGCAGGAGGCCATGAGGCCCAGCAGCCTCAGGGTCATCCGTACCGAAACCCAGGATAAAGGCTGAAAGATCGGAATCATAGCCTGAATATCCCGGACTCGGCGTTCGGGAGGATAGGCCCGAAACTGCGTCGTGTCCAGAACTGCTCCGATGAAAAGGAGCTGTGGAGAAGGAATCAGATGCGACTTTGGCACATTGATGGAGAACCCCAGCGAGTGCAGGAGTTCGGCCGTAGTCTGGAGGTGGGAGACGACTGCCTGGGACGAGCCCGCCTTCAGCAGCCAGTCGTCGAGGTAGGGGAAGACTGAAACCCCTGCCCGGCGCAGATGAGCTGCGACCACCGCCATCACTTTCGTGAACACCCGAGGGGCACTGGTAAGGCCAAAGGAGAGCACGGTGAACTGAAAATGCTCGAGGCCTACCGTGAACCGAAGGTAACGCCGGTGGGCCGGCAGGACGGGGATGTGGAAATAGGCGTCCTGCAAGTCCAACGCTACCAACCAGTCTCCGGGGTCGAGGGCAGTCAAGACCTGAGCTAGGGTGAGCATCTTGAACTTCTCCTTCCGGAGGAAGCGATTGACGTTCCGGAGGTCCAAGATAGGACGCATGTCCTCCTTGTCCTTTTGGGCACCAGAAAGTAGTGGGAGTAGCAACCACGCCCTACTTCTGGGGTTGGAACATGCTCGATGGCCCTCTTGGCCAAGAGGGCCGTGACTTCCTTCTGTAGAAGCGCCAAGTGATCCCCTGACATGCGGTGGAATTGAGGTGGCATGGCTGGGGGGTGGTCTTGAAGGGGAGGGAGTAGCCCCTTCGGACAATGTCCAAGACCCACCTGTCCGAGGTGATGGGACGCCAGAGGTGAAGGTGATGGCGGACCCTGCCCTCGACTGGCGTACTGTGTACCTGAAAGGAGGGACTAGGAGGGCTTGGAGGCCGCGGACGGGTTGGAGGTGGTGGCCTGACCCGCACGCTGGTTGCCCGAACCGCCACGGCGGTATCCACGTCCTCGCGAAGGCGCTTGCTGCGCGGGCCGTTGGCCGGGTTGCGGACGTGACTGGGCGCCCCTTCCGTGGCCACGAAAGGGGCGAAAAGCAGACGTGAGCGGAGGGCGCACAACAGCAAGGCCCAGGGACTTAGCAGTAGCCCGAGAGTCCTTGAAACGCTCCAGCGCATGGTCTGCCTTCGAACCAAAAAGACCGACACCATCAAAGGGCATGTCCATGAGTGTATTCTGGACATCTCCCGAAAAACCAGTGGTTCTCAGCCAGGCGTGGCGACGCAGCGCCACCGTCGTTGCCAGTTGCCACCGAATCCCACAGGGAGTGGGTGTATCGGCCCAAGAGGCAAGCGGTATTAACAGACCGCAAGCCAGCACTGGAGGAAGAGAAAGCCTTCTTCCCAAAGTGATCCAGGCGCTTGGATTCCCTATCCGGAGGGGCGGTAGGGAAGGCGGTTTGGGAGGCAGAGGCTTGGACAACCAAGCTCTCAGGGGTGGGGTGTTGGGAGAGAAACAGGGGGTCGCCCGGAGCAGGGCGATGGCGTCGGGCCACGTTCCTATCCACAGGAGCCCCTGTGGTGGGTTTGGACCAGGCACCCAAAAGAACGTCAGTCAGTGCCTCGTTGAACGGCAGCACAGTCTCCGAAGAGGAGGCCGCCGGCTGAAGCACTTTAGTCAGGATGTTAGACCTGACGACCACTGTAGGCAACTGGAGATTCAAGGCTCCAGCAGCTCTACGCAACACCGTTGCAAAATTAGCCCCCTCCTCCGTTGCCACGGGAGGAGACAGCATGCCAGAGTCAGGGGAGGTATCCAGACCACTGGCATCCCCAAGTTCCTCAACCCAGTCCGGGTCAAACTCGCACTGTTGTGTGAGAGGGTCGTCAGACCCCTCCCAGCTCTCCTGGTCCTCCTCAGGTTGAAAATATGGAGGAGGAGGGACATCAGGGACCCAAGGTCTCATCGGCGCCGGATACGGCGTCGGGCGACGCCGTTCCGGCACCATGTCCGGACCCGGAGAGAACCGGGGAACGACGCCGCCCGGAGCCCCGGACGGCGTCGGAAACGGCACCGGGGACATCGGCGGAGGCGTGGTTAGGTCAACCGGCGTCGATGGGGGTTGCGGCCCCACCGGAGCCGGGGTCGAGGCTGGGACCGGAGCCGAGGCCGGGACGAAGGCTAGTGGGACAGGCGACGCCGGGACCGGAGTCGACGGCGACGCCGGAGCAACCCAATCAGGGCCCGCGGGGCCCGGAGGCGCACCGGAGGGACCGTGAGGCCCGAAGAGGCGGGCCATGGCCGACAGGAATTCCTGTATATCGGCCTGAGTCGCCCCCGAGCCCGGGTAGGGCGGGTACTGCGGGGGTAACTCGACAGGCACGTCCGGGGCCGCGGGGACGGTGCCGATAGGGACCTCAGCCGAGTCGCGAGACCGGCGAGGCGAAGTCTTAGAGCGATGACGCCGCTTAGACTTCTTGTGCTTCGACTTACCGGAGGAGCGCGAAGACTTTGAATCCGACGAACGGCGGGGACTCCGCGTCCGGCCCCTCGACCTCTCCCGGGACCGGGGCTTGGTGCGGCGCGGAGCCGAATGCCGGACTTCAAGGAGCTTTCGAGACCGCTCTCGCAAAGCCTTAGGATGAAGTTTCCGGCAGTCAGGACACGACTTCGTGTCGTGGTCTCGGCCGAGACAAAAGAGACACTCGAGGTGCGGGTCCGTGATCGACATCATGCGACCACATTCCTCGCAGGGCTTAAAGCCGGGCATCCCTACGACACCTTAGGAGTCGTGAAGACTCGTTGAAGAAACAGTGAAAAAATTCACCAAAAAAGATAGTCAAAAAGTGACTAGGGCACTGCTCTTCTCGGATCTGCGCTTACTGGCGCGGAAAAAGAAGAACTGACGTCAGCGCGCAGGGGCGGCGCCTAAGTACTGCCCGCGACGTCATCCCGGCGATCACGACGCCGACGACGGACGCGGAGCCGCACGACGCCGCCTACCGACGCGCAAGGGTACTGCTACGCAAAAAACTTTCCGGATCCAGCCTGACGCCTGGGGATATTCTAAGGTAAGGAATCTGTCACTAACGTGTCTCTTTCAGATAAGACTTTTAGTAGTTTCGAAAAATTCCAATTTAAAAAATCAGACTCTAAAGGCAATTTACGAGTTCTGTCGTGTGGTCAGGTGGTAACCAAGTAGTCCAACAAATGCAAAGTTTTGTATCCCACCGCTGCCACCAATGTAAGAAAGTGGCTCTGTATATACTGCACCCAGGTAAGGTACAGTGTGCACAGAGTCCAGCAGTCCCCAAAGGTAGGCAGAGGTTAAAGTTAGATAGAACCTTACTCTCTAATAGTGGTAGCTTGGTTGAGCAGTAAGGCAGTATCAGAGGACAGTGTTAATGCATTTATTGTACCCACTCAATCATCAAATGAATTCACACACTCAGACTGAACTCGAGACCAATTGTTTTTGTATAAAAAAATATACAATTAATTTATTTTTAGAGCCAAGTAAGCTTGGTGTAGTTGAGCATAAAATACTTTACAGGTTTAAGATGCTGTTGTTGAATACTTTCAATATGCAGTAGACTTGGTATGCAATTCGAGTTACAGGGGTTGCAAGGCAATGCAATGCTTAGTGCACAAGTTACTAACTTGTGTAACGATATATCTGTAAGAGACAGTAGTTAGTGACAGATTCCTTACCTTAGAATATCCCCAGGCGTCAGGCTGGATCCGGAAAGTTTTGCGTAGCAGTACCCTTGCGCGTCGGTAGGCGGCGTCGTGCGGCTCCGCGTCCGTCGTGATCGCCGGGATGACGTCGCGGGCAGTACTTGGGCGCCGCCCCTGCGCGCTGACGTCAGTTCTGTACACGACTTTCCGCGCCAGGAACGCAGAGCCATGCAAGAAGCTGACATAGGTGTCTGAAAAATACTAGGGCCCTGAAAGGGATGTCCTTAACCCTAGAAATCAGTTCGCAGAACGGGGAGGATGGGTGGGCGGTAAGGAATCTGTCACTAACTCCTGTCTCTTACAGATATATTGTTACACAAGTTAGTAACTTGTGCATCTGAAAGAGACACGTTAGTGACAGATTCCTTACCTTAGAATAGATACCCCAGCAATACCAACCCCGGTGGTGGGTCTGCGAACAAAGATCAGACAAGGAAGTCCTGGAGGACAGAACGGCCAAAGAAGCCGTCCCTCCGGACCGGACTGTCAAGGCAGTAATGTTTCGTAAACGTGTGCAGCGAGGCCCACGTAGCTGCCTGACAAATAACGGGCAGCGGAACACCGCGGCCCAAGGCCGTGGTAGCAGCTGTTGCCCTGGTGGAATGGGCACGCAGCCCAACAGGAGGCTCCTTCTTAGCCAAAGAATAGCAGGTCTTGATGCACAAGGTAACCCAGCGGGAGATGGTTCGTTTGTGCACCGCCCGACCTTTTTGGCGCCCACGTAGCCAACAAAGAGCTGGTCATCCACCCGGAAGTGTTTTGTGCGGTCGATATAGAAGGAGAGCGCACGTTTTGGGTCCAGACGGTGGAGCCTCTCTTCCTCTCTGGAAGGATGCGGAGGCGGAAAGAAGGTAGGCAAAGTGATGGTCTGCCCAATGTGAAAGGCAGTAACCACCTTTGGCAAGAAGGACGGACGCGTCCGAAGAACAACCTTGTCTGGATGAACAGACAGAAAGGGAGGTTTGCAAGATAAAGCCTGGAGCTCACTCACCCGCCGAGCGGAGGTGATGGCCACCAGCAAGGCTGTCTTTAGAGTCAAAAGACGAAGAGGACAGTTATGCAGAGGCTCAAAGGGAGCGCACATTAAAAGGTAAGAACCAAGTTCAAGTCCCACTGAGGCATCACGAACGGAACAGGAGGGAAAAGGTGTGTAATGCCTTTAAGAAACCTGTTAACAACAGGGGACTTGAAAAGGGAGGGCTGATCAGGGAGCATGAGGAAGGCCGAGATAGCACAGAGATAACCCTTGATGGTACCCAGGGCAGAACCCTGTTGGGCCAGAGAGAGAAGGAACAGAAGGACCTCAGAAAGAGGGGCAGAAAGGGGATTCACAGCCTTTGCTGTGCACCATGCCACAAATTTGTTCCACCTGCAGGCGTATACCACCTTAGTGGAGGGACGCCTGGCTGCCAGAATCACATCACAAACTTCGGGAGGCAAGTCGAAAGGAATCAACTGCCGCCGCTCAATCTCCACGCAAGCAGGTGTAGACTGGACAGGTTCGGGTGGAGGACCGTCCCCTGCTGCTGCGACAGAAGATCCTCCCGAAGAGGCAGACGGATCGGGGATCTATGCTCATATTGAGTAGCTCGGGATACCAAACTCTTCGAGCCCAGTCCGGAGCCACAAGAATGACTTGGGCCCGGTCGTGCCGAATCTTCTTCAACACTCTGGGTAGAAGTGGTATAGGCGGAAAGGCGTACAACAGACCGCAACTCCACTCGTGACGAAAAGCGTCGCCGAGCGAGTGCCGCCTTGGAAATTCCAACGCGCAGAACTGATGACATTGCGCGTTCTCTTCGGTGGCGAATAGATCTAACCAAGGCTCTCCCCATTGTAGAAAGAGTCCTTGCGCCACTTCCGAGTGAAGACGCCATTCGTGATCCATCATGCACCTGCGGCTGAGTTCGTCCGCCCTGGCGTTCAGGGAACCTGCCAGGTGTTGAACCATCAGGAACATGCCCTGATGTTCCAGCCATGTCCAGAGGCGCAGAGCCTCCTGACAAAGGGTCCAAGACCCCACCCCGCCCTGTTTGTTGCAGTACCACATGGCGGTGGTGTTGTCTGAACACCTGCACTACCTTCCCTTTGACAGAGGGAAGGAATGCCTTGAGTGCAAGCCGGATCGCCCGGAGCTCCAGAAAGTTGATATGGAGCCGGGACTCCGCCGGAGACCAGAGGCCTCTGATCTCCGCCTCTCCCATGTGACCGCCCCATCCCAGAAGGGACGCGTCCGTCACAACTGTGTGCTCTGGCTGGGGAAGGGAGAGGGATCTGCCCATGACCCATTGCCGGTTCGAGAGCCACCACTGCAACTGTCTTGCAGTCCCCTCCGAGATCTGGACCTGATCGGACAGGTTGCCCTGGTGCTGCGCCCACTGGAACTTCAGGTCCCACTGCAGAGCCCGCATATGCCATCTGGCATGATTGACCAGCAGGATGCAGGAGGCCATGAGGCCCAGCAGCCTCAGGGTCATCCGTACCGAAACCCAGGATAAAGGCTGAAAGATCGGAATCATAGCCTGAATATCCCAGACTCGCCGTTCGGGAGGATAGGCCCGAAACTGCGTCGTGTCCAGAACTGCTCCGATGAAAAGGAGCTGTGGAGAAGGAATCAGATGCGACTTCGGCACATTGATGGAGAACCCCAGCGAGTGCAGGAGTTCGGCCGTAGTCTGGAGGTGGGAGACGACTGCCTGGGACGAGCCCGCCTTCAGCAGCCAGTCGTCGAGGTAGGGGAAGACTGAAACCCCTGCCCGGCGCAGATGAGCTGCGACCACCGCCATCACTTTCGTGAACACCCGAGGGGCACTGGTAAGGCCAAAGGGGAGCACGGTGAACTGAAAATGCCCGGGGCCTACCGTGAACCGAAGGTAACGCCGGTGGGCCGGCAGGACGGGGATGTGGAAATATGCGTCCTGCAAGTCCAACGCTACCAACCAGTCTCCAGGGTCGAGGGCAGTCAAGACCTGAGCTAGGGTGAGCATCTTGAACTTCTCCTTCCGGAGGAAGCGATTGACGTTCCGGAGGTCCAAGATAGGACGCATGTCCTCCTTGTCCTTTTTCGCGTCAGAGGGTCATCAGACCCCTCCCAGTCCAACTGGTCCTCCTCTGGTTCAAAATAAGGAGGAGGAGGGACATTTGGGACCCAAGGTCCCATCGGCGCCGGAGCCGGCGTCGAGCGACGTCGCTCCGGGTCCATGTCCGGAGCCGGAAGGAACTGGGGGACGACGCCGCCCGGAGCCCAGGGCGGCGTCGAGAACGGCACCGGAGACATCAGCGCCGGCGGAGGTGTCGTTAGGTCGACCGGCGTCGATGGGCGTTGTGGAGCCGGGATCGGGGCCGGAGCCGGGATCGAGGCTGGAGGCACGGACGCCGCCGGAGCAACCCCATCAGGGCCCGCGGGGCCCGAAGGCGCACCGGAGGGGCCTGAAGGCCCGAAGAGGCGGGCCATGGCCGACAGGAATTCCTGTACTTTGGCCGGATCCGCCCCCGAACCCGGGAAGGGCGGGTATGGCGGGGGCGACTCCACAGGCATGTCCGGGGCCGCGGGGACGGTGCCGGGAGGGGCTTCAGCCGAGTCGCGAGACCGGCGAGGCGAAGTCCTAGAGCGATGATGCTTTTTGGACTTTTTGTGCTTCGACTTACCGGACGAAGAAGACTTCGACGCCGACGACCGGTGTGGACTCCGCGATCGACCCCTGGACCTCTCACGCGACCGGGGCTTCCGCGGAGCCGAATGCCGGGCCTCGAGGAGCTTTCGAGACCGCTCTCGCAAAGCTTTCGGGTGGAGGGCCTGGCAGTCGGTACAAGACGCCGTGTCGTGGCCTCGGCCGAGGCAGAAGAGACACTCCCAATGCGGGTCGGTGACGGACATCATCCGCGCACAGGCGCCGCATCGCTTGAAGCCGGGCATCCCTACGACACCTTGAAAGATGGAAAAAACAGTGAAAAAATCACCAAAAAGTATGGTCAAAAAATGACCAGGGCACTGCTCTTCCCGGATCTGCGCTTGCTGGCGCGGAAAAAGAAGAACTGACGTCAGCGCGCAGGGGCGGCGCCTAAGTACTGCCCGCGACGTCATCCCGGCGATCACGACGCCGACGACGGACGCGGAGCCGCACGACGCCGCCTACCGACGCGCAAGGGTACTGCTACGCAAAACTTTCCGGATCCAGCCTGACGCCTGGGGATATTCTAAGGTAAGGAATCTGTCACTAACGTGTCTCTTTCAGATACACTCAATACATATGAGTCAATAGGCTTTTTAAGAGGAAAGCAGATAATTACTTTTTGGATTAGTTTTTCTACCACAGTGCTGGATCCTAGATTCAGCACCGGGACACTTCCTGAAAACAGTTGAGAAAATGCGTTTTGGTTGGAGGTACGATTTTTAAAGAATATTCTTGTATTTCAAAAGTTGAGACAAACTTTTTCACAGAGAACCACCCATGTTATCCTATGGAAGGAAATTCAATTCACAGGTAAGTTACTTTTACGTTACTTTTCCTACTCAGTGTTGGGTACCTAGACTCAGCACTGGGACCTTTCCTGCAAACAGTTGAAAGAATACAATTTGGTTTTTGTGCGATTTTTAACGAATATTCTTAGTTTTCAAAAGTCGACACTTAGAAACTTTTTGGGAGAAAAAGTGTCAATGTTATCCTATGAGGAAAACAGGTCATCGGTTTCGAGGTAAGTACTCGGTCTTTGGAGTTAGGGTTCTGGGGTTAAGTCAAGGGTTCCCCCAGGGTCTGTGATGCACTGAGATTGCACCCTCAGCGGCACTAGGGCGGCCGGGTGCAGAGTGTTGAGGCCCAATGTTATCCTATGGAGGATAGGGGGCCTCCGGTTGGTGGCTGCTGGCAAGCAGGCCACACGACTGTGGGAGCAAAGCTCCTAGGGTTTAGGTCAGGGCAAATGGGGAAACAGTTGAGCACAAAAAGCGCACCCTCAGCGGCACTAGGGCGGCCGGGTGCAGGGTGCTGTTTCGACGTCGGGCATTTTCTATGGAGAGCCTCCGGTTTGCAAACGCGCTGCAGGCAGGGAGACGAAGGGCTTCTGGGTGCGACCACCACTTCGAGAGGTAAGTTGGGAAGTCGGGGGTTGGCTAGGCACCGTTGGTTGGGGCACACAAGGCTGTGGGGCGTCGGGTGCAGGGGTGCCTTTTGGGGTCGGATCTTCTTACCAGCTCCGGTCGCGGTTAGGGGGGCCTTCTGGATTTCGACTGCAGGCGTCGGCTGGAGGCTTGAGGCAGGTCAGGAGTCACCAGGTCTTGGGTCAGGATTGCCGGGGGGACCTCCTCTTGGTGTTTTTCCACTCTAGCTCGGGCCGGGTTCGGCGGGTGCAGAGTGGGCTGGAGTCGCGGTCTCGGGCTGCCACCAGAGGTTGCAAAGGTGAACAGTTCTGCTGTTCTCAGGAGACACAGTCTTTAGAAGTGAAGGCAGGCAGGTCCTCCGGGTTTGTTGAGGTTGCTGGCTGCAGGACACGCCGGGATTTCGCAGTAGGCAGGTTCGAGGGGAGACAGGCCGGTAGGGCTGGGGCCAAGTCAGTGGGCGTCGTCCTCTTGTTAGCTCTGCACGGCTCTTCGTCCTTATCTTCTTTCTTGTTTTCGTTTCTGGATCTGAGGAATCCAGGTTCAGGGTGCCCCTAAATACATTTAGGGGCGTTACAGGTAGGGCAAAGGCAGGGAACAATGGGTCCCTTCCTTGGGGTGAGTACACCCCCTACTCTGCCACTCTCCAGTGGGAGGGGGGCAGGATCCTGTCCCTGGTTGGCTAGGGCTCCCCATCTTCAAGTTGGCGAGAGCCCGGAGTTGTGCTTCACCTCGCCTCCCCACCTGAGGGGTGGGGTTGGCAAAGGCTGGCACACCTCCTTTCCTCACTTGTTTTCCCGCCGATTCTCCCGCCCAAAGTGGGGGTCAGAACCGGTGGGAACCAGTTGCTGAGTACAGCAAGTGGTCTGGAGAAGCTCACAAAGGCGGCAGGCCTTTGAAGCTTCCCCTGCCCATCCTGGGGGAGGGGCCTAGCACCTCGTCCCAGGATGTGCATTGTTGCAGGCCCTCGAGAGCGGAAGCTCTCGACCCAGGAGTCCAGCAACATGTCTGGTGGGTGGCAGCCTAAGCAGCCACTCAGTCGGGACACTGGTTGTGGGTCGAGTTCAGGGGGCATTTCTAAAATGCCCTCTGTCGTGCGTTTTACATTGAAACCCACACTGGCATCAGTGTGGGTACAATGTGCTGAGAAGTTTGACACCAAACTTCCCAGACTTCAGTGCAGCCATTATGGTACAGTGGAGTTCGTAATGACAAACTCCCAGCACCATATATTCTTTAATGGCACACTGCACTTACAATGTCTGAGAATGGACTCAGACACTGTAGGGGCACAGGGCTCATGCCTCTGTGCCTTCACCACTGGCATAGTGCACCCAGCTAGAGGGGTGGCTGACCTAGGGCAGTGGTTTGTAGGCATGGCACACAGGGATGCGTGTCATGTCGACTCTTCACTTTGTCTGCACCAAGACACGCAGCCTGCAAGGGAGTGTGTTTGTGAAAAGGTGCAGGGCCCCTAAGGGTGGCACAATTCGTGCTGCAGCCCTTAGGAGCCTTCCCTGGTCACGGTGCCCTGGGTACATGGGGTACCATTTACCAGGGACCTACCTGTGGCAAGAGTTGCCAATTGGGTTTAGGCATCAATGCAGTTTTAGGGAAGGAACATAGTCCCTGGGCTCCTGATTAGCAGGAACTCAGGGCACACTCAGTCAAAGAACATCAGCAATTCAGCAAAAAGTGGGGGCATCCCATGTGGAAAGATGGCACTCTCTCACAAATTTCCATTGCATTTTCAAACTGTTCGACATTCAGTAACTTAATACTACAAAGTATTTTATGCTTACCTGTGCCAGGCTTGCTTGGTTCTAAAATAAACAACAGTATATTTTTTATACAAAAACAATTGGACCAGAGTTCAGTTCTTGAGTGTGTGAATTCATTTGCTGACTGAGTGTGTACATCAAATGCTTAACACTATACTCTGATACTGCCTTACTGCTCGACCAAGCTACCACTATTAGAGAGTAAGGTTCTATCTAACTTTAACCTCTGCCTACCTCTGGAGTCACCTGGACCCTATACACACTATACCTCATTTTGGTGTAGTATATATAGAGCCAGTTTCTTACACGTGTTTATTGACATTTTGGCTGTTTTAGAATTGCTAAATATGTAGAGCATTTTCTTAAGTTAAGCTTGTCTGCCCTGTGCCATAGATACCAGGGGCTGAGCCCAGATTTAAATTGGTGGATCTGTGCATTTGACCCAACATGATTTTGGGAATTACTTGGTAGGACTCGCATCCTCTCCAACTAATTACCGGTTTTCTTAATTAAAGAACGGGTGCCAATACATCAGCAGACATCTATACTGTCAAGCCAAACCTACACAGGGCCATCTATGGCATCTCCTGCAGCTAGACTTCTTCCAAATCAAACTAATCCTTGAGAGATTAATTTAATGATGGGTAATCTTCTCAGTGACTTAGATAAAAAGTGCAGATATCAACAAGGAGATTTTATTTTGGGAGGGATAGGGCTTGGACTAGCTGAGACGTAGGCAATGTGTTTCAAGAGGAAGAATTAGAATTGATGAGGATACAAATATTAATAACTTAGCCATTTAATGTCTTATCACTATCTGAAGAAAGGTTCATAGTTTATTAATATAGAAGTTTTAGAGAAGTGATGGAGTCTTGAGAGTTCAGAAATAACACTGCTTTGTATGCCGGAATATGCAGTTGCATGCTTCATTTGTTTACTGTGAATGGAGCAGCGCCACCAAAACTCCACTCCCTTGCAAATCATGCAGAGCAGTCAGATAGCAAATCACATTTTTATATCCACCCTAAGTTTTATTAGTAGGGAGTCACAATGTGGTGACCCTTATGATTTGCCAGAGAGATACTAATCATATAAGCAAACCACAATACATACTGCTACACATCGCCCTTTATATCCTGGAGCTAAATAGGATGTCCAGTAACAACAAGCAATGCACTGAGCAGATGTGTGAATAGCGCACACAACCTCCTGCTGAATGACTCAAGGCTTTGTACGTGCTGCAACGACTTAACACTTACAGTCTCGTACTCCTCCACAGTAGCAAACCTCTCCTTCTGGATGCGGGTCATGTACAGGACATCAGTGTCAAGAAGAGCCTCTTCGATACTCTCAAACTCTTCCTGTAAAAGAGGACAGCTGGCATGTTCATGTGTCTTTCTTCTTTGTGCAAAGAACTGCAGCAATACCCTTTTGATCCACCACCCTCTAAAGTTGCCCAGACAAGTACATCAGCATGCTGCTATGGGTCACAAAAGGTCTAAATTAATACATCAAACCTTGTGTGCTGTTTGAAGAACAAAATACGCTGTTACATGTACATGAGATAGTATTGGCTATCCAAACTCTTAAGGCTATTAATAACATATGCGCATAAAAAGAGACCTATTATGGTTTAAACTTGAAACTTTAGAATAGCATAGACGCACAAGTTACTACTTGTGTAACGATATATCTGTAGGAGACATTAGTTAGTGATAGATTCCTTACCTTAGAATATCCCCAGGCGTCAGACTGGATCCGGAAAGCTTTTCATCAGCAGTACCCCTGCGCGTCGGTAGGTGGCGTCGTGCGGCTCCGCGTTCGTCGCTGGCGTCGTAGGCGCCGAGATGACGTCACGGAGACTACTTAGGCCCACCCATGTGCGCTGACGTCAGTTCTGTACACGACTTTCCGCGCCAGGAACACAGAGCCATGCAAGAAACCGACCACTGGTGCCATGAAACTAGGGCCCTGAAAGGGATGACCTTAACCCTAGAATTAGTTCGCAGAACGGGGAGGATGAGTGGGCGGTAGGAATCTATCACTAACTAATGTCTCTTACAGATATATCGTTACACAAGTAGTAACTTGTGCATCTGAAAGAGACAGGTTAGTGATAGATTCCTTACCTTAGAATGGATACCCCAGCAATACCAACCCCGGTGGTGGGTCTGCGAATAGATGACACCAGAAAGTCACGGAGAACAGAACGGCCAAAGAAGCCATCTCTCCGGACTTGACTGTCAAGGCAGTAATGCTTGGTAAATGTGTGCAGCGAGGCCCACGTGGCTGCCTGACAAATATCCTGCAAGGGAACGCCGCGTCCCAAGGCAGTAGTGGCTGCTGTTGCCCTGGTAGAATGGGCACGCAGCCCCACAGAAGGCTCCTTCTTAGCCAAGGAGTGACATGCTTTGATGCATAAAACGACCCACCGAGAGATGGTGCGTTTGTGCACGGCCCGACCTTTTTGGCGCCCACGTAGCCAACAAAGAGCTGGTTATCCACCCGGAACTGTTGTGTGCGCTTTAGATAGAACGAGAGCCACGTTTTGGGTCCAGACGATGGAGCCTCTCTTCCTCTTTTGAAGGATTCGGAGGCGGAAAGAAAGTGGGCAAAGTGATGGTCTGCCCGATGTGGAAGGGCGTGACAACCTTTGGCAAGAAAGAAGGACGGGTCCTTAAAACCACCTTGTCCAGATGAACAGAAAGGAAAGGAGGTTTAGAAGAAAGAGCCTGGAGCTCACTCACTCTTCTGGCAGAGGTGATAGCTACCAGGAAAGCCGTCTTTAGAGTAAGAAGACGTAAAGGACAGTTATGAAGGGGCTCGAAGGGAGCCCACATGAGATAGGTCAAGACAAAATTTAAGTCCCATTGAGGCATTATGAAAGGGACGGGAGGAAACGTATGTGTAATGCCTTTGAGGAAACGGTTAACAACCGGGGACTTAAAGAGAGAAGGCTGATCTGGAAGCCTGAGAAAGGCGGAGATGGCCGAAAGATAACCTTTGACAGTGCCCAGAGCAGAGCCCTGCTGGGCCAAGGATAGTAGGAACAGAAGGACCTCAGAAAGAGGGGCAGAAAGGGGATCCACAGACTTTGCTGTGCACCATGCCACAAACTTGTTCCACCTGCAGGCGTATACCGTTTTAGTGGAGGGACGCCTGGCTGCCAGAATGACATCACAAACTTCGGGAGGAAGATCGAAAGCTGTCAACTGTCGCCGCTCAATCTCCACGCATGGAGGTGGAGGCTGGACAGGTTCGGGTGGAGGACCGTCCCCTGCTGCTGAGACAGAAGATCCTCCCGGAGAGGCAGTCGGATCGGGGGATCGATCGCCATGTTGAGTAGCTCGGGATACCAGTATCTTCGTGCCCAATCCGGAGCCACAGGATGACTTGGGCCCGGTCGCGCCGAATCTTCTTCAGCACTCTGGACAGAAGTGGTATAGGCGGAAAGGCGTACAAAAGACCGCAGCTCCACTCGCGACGAAATGCGTCGCCGAGCGAGTGCCGCCTTGGAAATTCCAACGCGCAGAACTGATGACATTGCGCGTTCTCTTCGGTGGCGAATAGATCTAACCAAGGCTCTCCCCACTGCAGAAAGAGACCTTGCGCCACGTCCAA
Organism: Calotriton arnoldi; assembly: GCA_963921515.1. NCBI lineage: Eukaryota > Metazoa > Chordata > Amphibia > Caudata > Salamandridae > Calotriton > Calotriton arnoldi. The sequence goes on from CAWUFW010000763.1 coordinate 444,565, forward strand.
GTTCAGACGCCATTCGTGATCCATCAAGCACCGGCGGCTGAGTTAGTCGGCCCTGGCGTTCAGAGAACCTGCCAGGTGTTGAACCACCAAGGTAATGCCTTGATGTTCCAGCCATGTCCAGAGGCGCAGAGCCTCCTGACATAGGGTCCACGACCCCACCCCGCCCTGTTTGTTGCAATACCACATGGCGGTGGTGTTGTCCGTGAACACCTGCACTACACTTCCCCGGACAGAGGGAAGGAATGCCTTCAGTGCAAGTCGGATCGCCCAAAGCTCCAAAAGATTGATATGGAGCCGGGACTCCGCTGGAGACCAGAGGCCTCTGATCTCCGCCTCTCCCAAATTGCCGCCCCATCCCAGGAGGGATGCATCCGTCACCACTGTGTGCTCCGGTTGGGGAAGGGAGAGGGATCTGCCATTGACCCAATCGCGATTCGTGAGCCACCACTGCAATTGTTGTGCAGTGCCCTCCGAGATCTGGACAAGATCGGACAGGTTGCCCTGATGCTGTGCCCACTGGAACTTCAGGTCCCACTGCAGAGCCCGCATATACCACCTGGCATGTTGCACTAGCAGAATGCAGGAGGCCATGAGGCCCAGGAGCCGGAGGGTCATCCTGACTGAAACCCGGGATAGAGGCTGAAAGATGGGAATCATAGCCTGAATATCCCGGACTCGCTGCTCGGGAGGATAAACCCGAAACTGCGTCGAATCCAGAACCGCTCCGATGAAGGGGAGCTTCTGAGAAGGACTCAGGTGCGACTTCGGCACGTTGATGGAGAACCCCAGCAAGTGCAGGAGGTCGGCTGTAGTCTGAAGGTGGGTGACTACTGCCTGGGGCGAGTCCGCCTTCAACAACCAGTCGTCGAGGTAGGGGAAGACTGACACCCCTGACCTGCGCAGGTGAGCTGCGACCACCGCCATCACTTTCGTGAACACCCGAGGGGCGCTTGTAAGGCCGAAGGGGAGCACGGTAAACTGAAAATGCTCCTGGCCTACCGTGAACCGCAGGTAACGCCGGTGGGCCGGCAGGACGGGAATGTGAAAATATGCGTCCTGCAAGTCCAGCGCTAACATTCAGTCTCCAGGGTCGAGGGCAGCCAAGACCTGAGCTAGAGTCAACATCTTGAACTTCTCCTTCCGGAGGAAGCGATTGACGTTCCGGAGGTCCAAGATAGGGCGCAAGCCCCCCTTGTCCTTCTTGGGGACCAGAAAGTAGTGGGAATAACATCCATGACCTACTTTTGGCCCAGGAACGCGCTCGATGGCCCCCTTGGCCAAGAGGGCCGTGACTTCCTGTTGGAGAAGTGCTAAGTGATCCCCCGACATGCGGTGGAACTGAGGTGGCATGGACGCGGGGGGCAGACTCGAAGGGGAGGGAATAGCCCCTTCGGATGATTTGTAGCACCCAGCTGTCCGAAGTGACAGAGCGCCAGTGGGGGAGGTGATGTCGAATCCTGCCGCCCACCGGCGTGGGGTGCACCCCAAAGCACGGACTAGGAAGGCTTTGAGGTGGATGCTGCGGGAGCGGAGGTGGGCTGACCCGCACGCTGGCCCCCTGTGCCGCCACGGCGGCCACCACGCCCGCGGCCACGCTGAGGCTGGTTCTGCACAGGCCTTTGGAAAGGACGGGTAGAGGCGCCCCTGCCGCGGCCACGAAAGGAACGAAAAGTAGACGTGGCTGGGCGGGAGGTTGAGAGACCCAAGGACTTGGCTGTAGCCCGAGAGTCCTTAAAACGCTCCAGCGCACGGTCTGCCTTATCGCAAAAAGGCGAGTACCATCAAAAGGCATGTCCATGAGGGAACTCTGGACATCCCCCGAAAACCCCGTGGACCGCAGCCAGGCATGTCGCCGCAAGGCCACTGTCGTGGAGATGGCTCTTCCCAAAGAGTCCGCGGTGTCCAACCCACACCGAATGGCGAACTTCGCGGCATCCTTCCCCTCTGCAACAGCTTGGGAAAGCACAGCCCGAACCTCTTCGGGGCACTGGGGCAGAGTTTGCGCCACCGTGTCCCACACAGCGTGAGAATAGCGGCCCAAGAGGCATGTGGTGTTGACCGACCGCAGCCCCAGGCTGGCAGAGGAAAACAACCTTTTGCCAAACTGCTCCAGCTTTTTGGATTCCTTATCCGGCGGAGCGGTAGGGAATGCTGTTTGGGAAGTTGAAGCCTGAATGACCAGGCTCTCCGGTGTCGGATGAGTTGTCAGAAAGACAGGGTCACCCGGTGCCGGACGGTGACGTCTGGCCACATTTTTATCTACAGGGACCCCTGTGGCTGGCCTAGACCAGGTATCCATCAAAACATCCGTCAAGGCGTCATTGAACGGAAGCAGAGGTTCCACAGAACTTGCTGTAGGCTGAAGCACCTCAGTAAGGAGGTTAGTGTGGAGGGCAACAGTAGGCAATTCAAGGCCAAGAGCCTCAGCTGCTCTACGGAGCACCACAGTGTAGGTTGCGCCTTCCTCCATGAGAGTGGGAGGAGACACAAACCCAGGCTCAGAGGAGAGGTCAAGGACACTGGCATCCTCTGAGTCTTCTGCCCACTCCTGTTCGGACTCACACTGCCGTGCAAGAGGGTCCTCCGACCCCTCCCAGTCCTCCTCGTCCCCAACAGCCCGAGGCACAGGCTGCAATGGCGAGGGAGGCACAGGGGAAAAGAAATGCTCCACCGGCGCCGCTCCGGCTCCAAGGCCCAATCCGGGTTCCAAGCTGGAAACGCTGGCAAGGGCGGAGGTGGGCCGAACGGCATCCAGGGCGGCGCCGGGAAGGGAGCCGCAGGGGGCGCCGGTGCCAGAGCCGCCGGCGAAGGACCTTGCAGCGGCGGGGTCGGAGCCGCCGGCGGAGGACCTTGCGGCGCCGGAGCCGCCGGCGGCGAAGGACCTCGGGGCGCTGGGGCCGGAGCCGCAGGCGGCGCCAACCAAGGGCCCCCAAAATGGACTGCGGGGCCCGAAGGCGCACCGGCGGGAGCCCTAGGCCCAAAAAGGCGGTCCATGGCAGCAAGAAACTCTTGCAACTGGGCCGGAGTCGCCGACGGACCCGGGTATGGCGGGTAGGCCGCGGGACTGACAGGCTCCAACGGAGCCGCGGGGGAAAGACCCCGGGCCCCATCGTCCGCGTCCGAAGACCGACAGGGGGAGGTCGGAGAGCGTACGCGCTTCTTCGACTTTTTATGACGTCGCTTACCCGAATCCGAGGGTGAAGACTTGGACCCCGAGGAGCGATGATGGCGACTCCGCGGTCGGTCCCTCGAGCGACCCCTGGACCTGGAACGGCGCGGAGACAACTGTCGGGCCTCCAGCAGCTTTCGGGACCGCTCCCGCAAAGCCTTCGGAGCCATGGCCAGACAGTCGGAACATGACCGGGAGTCATGGTCGCGCTCTAGACAGTAGAGACAGACGCCATGGGGGTCGGCCACCGACATCGTACGGCGGCAGGCCCCGCAGGTTTTAAACCCAGGCATCCCTACGTGGCACCAGGAGTCAAAATATAGAAATTAGAGACAAAAAGTCTCAAAAACAACTAGTCAAAAAGTGACTAAGGTACGTGCTCCAACTGGATCTGCGCTTGCTGGCGCGGAAAAAGAAAGAACGGACGTCAGCGCGCATGGGTGGCGCCTAAGTAGTCTCCGTGACGTCATCTCGGCGCCTACGACGCCAGCGACGAACGCGGAGCCGCACGACGCCACCTACCGACGCGCAGGGGTACTGCTGACGAAAAACTTTCCGGATCCAGTCTGACGCCTGGGGATATTCTAAGGTAAGGAATCTATCACTAACGTGTCTCTTTCAGATAACAGTCACAGGTTATGAAGAACAAGTTACTTACCTTCGGTAACGATATATCTGTAAGAAACATAGGTTAGTTATAGATTCCTTACCTTAGAATTACCACCAGGCGTCCTACTGGATCCGGAAAGTTTTTTATCAGGAGTACCCCTGCGCGTCGAAAAGTGGCGTCGGTCGGCTCCGCGTTCGTTGTTGGCGTCGTGGTCGCCGGGATGACGTCGCGGTAGCTACTTAGACGCCACCCTCGTGCGCTGACGTCAGTTCTGTACACGACTTTCCGCGCCAGGAATGCAGAGCCATGCAAGACACTGACCACTGGTGCACAAAACTAGGGCCCTGAAAGGAAATCCTTAACCCTAGAAGTCAGTTCGCAGAACGGGGAGGATGGGTGGGGCGGTAAGGAATCTATAACTAACCTATGTTTCTTACAGATATATCGTTACCGAAGGTAAGTAACTTGTTCATCTGAAAGAAAGTTAGTAATAGATTCCTTACCTTAGAATAGATACCCCAGCAATACCAACCCCGGAGGTGGGTCTGCGAACCGAGTTCACACTAGAAAGTCCTGGACTTGGCTGTCCAGGCAGTGTTTTGTGAACGTGTACAGCGATGCCCACGTAGCTGCCCGACAGATGTCATTGAGGGGGGACTCCACGTCCCAAAGCAGTGGTAGCTGCCGTCGCCCTGGTGGAATGGGCGCGTAGCTCCACTGGAGGCTCCTTCTTTGCCAAGGAATAGCAAGCTTTGATGCACAAAACGACCCACCTAGAGATGGTTCGTTTGTGCACTGCCTGACCTTTTTTAGCACCCACGTAGCCAACAAAGAGCTGGTCATCCACCTGGAATTGCTTTGTGCGATCCAAATAAAATGAAAGCGCACGTTTTGGACCCAGACGGTGGAGCCACTCTTCCTCTATTGAAGGATGCGGAAAGAAGGTGGACAAAGTGATGGTCTGTCCAATGTGGAAAGAAGTAACCACTTTGGGAAGGAAGGATGGACGAGTTAGGACAACCTTGTCCGAATGAACAGCCAGAAAAGGAGGCTTCGAAGAAAGGGCTTGGAGCTCACTCACTCTGCGCGCAGAGGTGATGGCCACCAGAAAGGCAGTTTTTAAAGTCAGAAGCCTGAGAGGACAGTTATGTAGCGGCTCAAAGGGAGCGCACATAAGGTATGTAATAACCAAGTTCAAGTCCCACTGGGGCATTACGAAGGGGACAGGAGGAAAAAGATGAGTAATGCCCTTAAGGAAGCGATTTACAACAGGGGACTTGAAAAGAGAAGGCTGATCAGAAAGCCTAAGAAAGGCTGAAATGGCCGAGAGCTAGTCCTTTAGAGTGCCCAGAGCACAGCCCTGCTGGGCCAAAGAAAGGAGGAACAAGAGAACCTCTGAAAGAGGGGCAGAAAGGGGATCCACAGCCTTTGCTGCGCACCATGCCACAAATTTGTTCCATCTACAGGCGTATACCGTCTTAGTGGAGGGACACCTGGCTGCCAAGATAACATCACAGACTTCGAGAGGCAGGTCAAACGACGTCAACTGCCGCCGCTAAATCTCCACGCAAGGAGGTGGAGGCTGGACAGATTTGGGCGGAGGACCGTCCCCTGCTGCTGCAACAAAAGATCCTCCCAAAGAGGCAGTCTGATCGGAGGATCGATGGCCATGTGTAACAGCTCGGGTTACCAGACTCTTCGTGCCCAATCCGGAGCCACAAGAATGACTTGGGCCCGGTCGCGCCTGATCTTCTTCAGCACTCTGGGCAGAAGTGGTATAGGCGGAAAGGCGTAAAGAGGACCGCAACTCCACTCGCGACGAAAAGTGTAGCCTAGCGAGTGCCGCATTGGAAATTCCAACGCGCTGAATTGCTGACATTGCGCGTTCTCTTCGGTGGCGAATAGATCTAACCAAGGCTCTCCCCACTGTTGAAAGAGTCCTTGCACCACCTCCGAGTGAAGACGCCATTCGTGATCCATCATGCACCTGCGGCTGAGTTAGTCTGCCCTGGCATTCAGGGAACCGGCCAGGTGTAGAACAACCAGGGATATGCCCTGATGTTCCAGCCATGTCCAGAGGGCCTCCTGACATAGGGTCCACGACCCCACCCCGCCTTGCTTGTTGCAGTACCACATAGCGGCGGTGTTGTCCGTGAACACCTGCACTACTCTTCCCCGGACAGAGGGAAGGAATGCTTTGAGTGCAAGACGAATCGCCCGAAGCTCCAGAAGGTTGATGTGGAGCTCGGACTCCGCCGGAGACCAGAGGCCCCTGATCTCCGCCTCCCCCATGTGGCCGCCCCATCCCAGAAGTGATGCATCGGTCACCACTGAGAACTCTGGTTGGGGAAGGGAGAGTGATCTGCCGTCGACCCAATCCTGGTTCGTTAGACACCACTGCAATTGATGTGCAGTGCCCTAAGAGATCTGGACGCAATCGGACAGGTCCCCCTGATGTTGTGCCCACTGGAACTTCAGATCCCACTGCAGAGCCCGCATATGCCACCTGGCATGATCCACCAACAGGATGCACGAGGCCATCAGGCCCAGTAGCCGGAGGGTCATCCTGACCGAAACCCGGGATAGAGGCTGAAAGATCGGAATTGTAGCCCGAATATCCCGGACTCGCTGCTCGGGCGGATAGACCCGAAACTGCGTTGTGTCCAGAACCGCTCCGATGAAGGGGAGCTTCTGAGAGGGAGTCAGGTGTGACTTCGGCACGTTGATGGAGAACCCCAGCGAATGGAGGAGGACGGCAGTAGTCTGGAGGTGGGAGACGACGGCCTGGGGCGAGCCCGCCTTCAACAACAAGTCGTCAAGATAGGGGGAAGACTGGAACCCCTGATCTGCGCAGATGAGCTGCGACCACCGCCATCACTTTCGTGAACACCCGAGGGGCGCTGGTAAGGCCAAAGGGGAGCACGGTAAACTGAAAGTGCTCGTGGCCTACCGTGAACCCTAGGTAATGCCGGTGGGCCAGCAGGACGGGGATGTGAAAGTAAGCGTCCTGCAAGTCCAACGCTACCATCCAGTCTCCAGGGTCGAGGGCAGACAGGACCTGAGCTAGCGTCAACATTTTGAACTTCTCCTTCCGGAGGAAGCTGTTGAAGTTCCTAAGATCCAAGATAGGACGCAGGCCTTTGTCCATCTTGGGCACCAGAAAGTAGTGGGAATAGCAACCAAGACCTACTTCTGGGACAGGAACTCGCTCGATGGCACCCTTGGCCAAGAGTGCCGAAACTTCCTGCTGGAGAAGGGCCAGATGATCCTCCGACATGCGATGGTACTGAGGTGGCATGGATGGAGGGGTAGTCTCGAAGGGGAGGGAGTAGCCCCTTCGGACTATTTGCAAAACCCACCTGTCCGACGTGATGGTGCGCTAGTGGGGGAGGTGATGGTGCGCTAGTGGGGGAGGTGATGGTGCGCTAGTGGGGGAGGTGATGGCGAATCCTGCCACCCACTGGCGATTGGTGGCCCTGACAGGTCGGACTAGGAGGGTTTGGAGGCTGCGGCAGAGGGGGCTGTGGTGGACTGGCCTGCCCGCTGGCCCCCAGAACCACGGCGGTGGTTCCCACGTCCCCGGCCGCGCAGGGGCTGATCAGCTTGTGCTGGCCTGTGGCTCTGGGCGGGACGTGGTGGGGCACCCCTTCCGTAGCTACGAAAGGGGCGAAAGGCAGACTGCGCAGGGCGGGTGGTGGAGAGGCCCAAGTACATGGCCGTAGCCCGAGAGTCCTTAAAGGGCTCCAGTGCGTTGTCTGCCTTGTCGCCGAATAGGCGATGGCCATCAAAGGGCATGTCCATAAGAGTGGATTGGACATCCCCTGAAAAACCAGTCGACTTCAACCAGGAGTAGCGTCGAAGGGCTACCGACGTGGAAATCGTCCTGCCTTGTGAGTCGGCGGTATCCAGCCCACAGCAGATGGTAAACTTCGCTGCGTCTCTCCCTTCGGCAACTGCACGGGAGAGTACGACCCAGGCCTCCTCCGGGCACTGGGGCAGCACTTGCGCCACCGTATCCCACACGGAGTTGGTGTAACGGCCCAACAGACATGCAGTGTTTACCGACCGCAGTCCCAAGCTGGAGGAAGAAAACATCTTCCCAAGATGGTCCAGCTTCTTGGATTCCCTATCAGGTGGTGCGTTAGGGAATGCGCCTTTGGAGGTGGAGGCTTGGACCACCAAGCTCTCAGGGGTGGGGTGTTGGGTGAGGAAAGTGGGGTCGCCCGGGGCCGGGCGGTGGCGTCTGGCAATCATCCTATCCACAGGAGCCCCCGGTTTGGGCCTGGACCAGGTGCCCAAAAGGATGTCAGTGAGGGCTTCATCAAACGGTAGCAGGGGCTCCAAAGAGCTCGCTGCCGGTTGAAGCACCTCTGTCAGGAGGTTAGTACTGACTGCCACTGTAGGTAGCTCGAGGTGGAGAGCCTCGGCCGCTGTACGCAACACCACGGCGTAAGACGCTCCCTCCTCCGTAGCCACGGTAGGAGACAACATGCCAATATCTGGTGAGGTATCCAGACCACTGGCTTCCCCCAGTTCCCCTCTCCAATCCGGTTCGTAGCCCAACTGGTCAGTTAGAGGGTCTCCAGACCCCTCCCAGTCCTCCTCACCCTCTTCTGGTTGCCAATCTGGTCTAAAACAGCCAGGGTAGAACAAGGGCACAAAAGTACTCGTCGGCACCGGATCCGACGTCGATGGATGGCCGTGTCTACATCGAGGTGGAGGCCGGGGTAGACGTCGGCTGGGGACACAGCTGACGCCGGCTGCGGACGTGGTGCCGGTAGAATCGGCGCCGGGGGAGGTGTAACAAGGTCGACTGGCGCCGATCCGGATCCAGGCCTGGATCAAAGGGGACCCTGCGGTGCAGAGCCGGAGCTGCCGAAGGCCCAGGGCCCCCAGCTGAGTCCGCGGGGCCCGAAGGCACGCCGGTGGAGTCAGGCTGCCCAAAGATGGTGTGCATAGCTTCGTAAAATTGACGAAGCTGGGCAGCGGTCGCTCCAGGAAAGGGAGGGAAACCCGGACTTGACCCTTCGGGCTCCGCACGCGGAGACGCACCACCCGCATCCCTCGTTGCGTCGGCCGACGGACGGGGAGAAGTAGAAAAGCGACTCTGCTTCTTCGACTTCTTCTTGTGCTTCGACTTACCTGACCCAGAGTGCGAAGACTTGGAAGAAGAATGATGGTGGCTCCGCGACCGGTCCCTCGACCTCCTACGCGACCAGGACCTCGAGCGGCGCCGAGCCGACTGCCGGGCCTCGAGAAGCTTTCGGGACCGCCCCGCAAAGACTTCGGATTCATGGTCCGGCAGTCGGAGCACAACTTGGTGTCGTGGTCGCGCTCCAGGCAGAATAGGCACATGCGGTGCGGCTCATTCACCGACATCAGTTGACTACAGGAACCGCAAGCCTTGAAACGGGCATCCCTGACGTGCACCAGGAGTCAAAGACTCAAAAACGGTGTCGACAAAAGTCGCCAAAAAGTCAGTCAAAAAATGACTGGAGGTACGGATCTGCGCTGGCTGGCGCTGAAAAAGAAAGAACTGACGTCAGCGCGCGAGGGCGGCGTCTAAGGAGCTACCGCGACGTCATTCCGGCGACCACGACTCCAAAGACGAACGTGGAGCCGACCCCAGCCACCTTTTGACGCGCAGGGGTACTGCTGATGAAAAACTTTACGGATCCAGACTGACCCCTGGGGGTAATTCTAAGGTAAGGAATCTATAAGGAAAATGCTACTTACCAATATGCATCTGTTCTTGGCATGTAGAGCTGTAGATTCATATACTGTACATAGATCGCCATCTGGTGTTGGGCTCGGATGTTTGCAGTTTGTTTTTGTTCGAAGAAGTCTTTGTAGTCACGAGATAGGTGATTCCTCCTTACGATGATAGTGCGCATGGGCATCGACTCCATACCCAGATTGTTTTCGCCATAAAGGGTGATGATGGAGTTAGTAAGAAATAGAAAGATGGTGATGTGTGATGTATCTAAGTAAGATAACACTGCAACAGATAAAGGTACCCGGGGAGGCGGGTGGGCGCATATGAATCTACAGCTCTACATGCCAAGAACAGATGCATACTGTTAAGTAGCATTTTCCGTTCGAGGCATATGAGCTGTAGATCATATACTGTGCATAGACTATATAGCAGTTTTGTTTGTGGCAGTGGCTAACCTGTATCTGTTGCAGTGGTTTGAAAAAGTGTTCTCAAGACAGCCTGGCCCACACTAGCTTGTTGTTTTGCTTGCACATCTACACAATAGTGTTTTGTAAATGTGTGCGGTGTAGACCAAGTTGCAGCTTTGCAGATGTCATCTAAGGGAATGTTCCCTAAGAAAGCCATAGAAGCCCCTAGTTTGCGCGTAGAATGAGCCCTAGGGGGAATGGTTAATGTACGCTTGGCTTTAAGATAGCATATTTGGATGCACTTAATCCACTGTGCAATACCTGCTTTTGAAATGGGATTGCCTTTATGAGGTGGGGAGAAAGCAACAAAGAGTTGTTTAGTCTTTCGAAAGGATTTAGTTCTTTCAAAGCAATAGAGTAGTGCTTTTTTAACGTCTAGCGTGTGAAGAGCCATTTCTGCCACTGAGTCTGGTTGAGGGAAAAATACTGGTAGTTCAACAGACTGGTTAAGGTGAAAGGCAGACACAACTTTAGGTAAAAAATTTGGATTAGTCCTGAGAACCACTTTGTTGTGATGAATTTGCAAAAATGGTTCTTGTATGGTTAGTGCCTGAAGCTCACTCACTCTTCTAAGAGATGTGATGGCTATAAGGAAGGCTACTTTCCAAGTGAGGAATTGTAGTTCACATTTGTGCAGAGGTTCAAATGGTGGGCCCATGAGCCTTGTAAGGACGATATTAAGATTCCACACTGGAGAGGCGGAACTCTAGGGGAATTATTCTTTTAAGTCCTTCCATAAAAGCTTTAATAGCGTGTACTCGAAACAAAGACAAGTGTTGTCTGTTTTGTAGATAAGCTGCTATTGCAGCTAGATGTAGTCTTATAGATGTATATGCTAGGTTACAGCATTGTAGGTGTAATAGATAACAAATAATGTTTTGAGTGGAAGCCTCTAGTGGATTGATTTGATTGTTTGTACAGTAAAATACAAATCGTTTCCACTTTGCTGCGTAGCATGCTCTGGTAGTAGGACGTCTAGCCTCTTTAATGACGTTCATGTAGTCTGGCGGGAGATTAAGGTAGCCAAACTAAGACTTCAGGTGCCAGATCGCAAGGTTGAGTTGACTGGGATCTGGATGCCTCATCTGTCCATGGTTCTGAGTGAGAAGTTTGGGAGAAAGGTGTAGTTTTTGATGAGGAACTACTGACATTTCTAATAGGGTTGTGAACCAGGGTTGTCGAGCCCATGTGGGAGCAACCAGGATTAGTGTGAGGGAATGCTGTTTGAGCTTCCGAACCACTAATGGAATGAGTGGGAGAGGCGGAAAAGCGTAAGCAAATTTCCCTGACCAGTTCATCCATATCGCATTGCCTGTGGACAATGGGTGTGGATACCTGGACGCAAAGGTTGGGCATTTTGCGTTTTGGTGTGTGGCGAACAGATCTATTTCTGGGTAGCCCCACATTTGAAAGAATGGAAGACGAACTTGAGGATGAAGTTCCCATTCGTGGATCTGTTGTTGTTGACGACTGAGCAGATCTGCGATTTGATTGTGTGTTCCTGGGAGGTGTTCTGCAAGGAGATATATTTTGTGGAATGGCCCATTTCCATATGCGTTGAGCTAAGTGTGAAAGCTGTAGAGAGTGTGTTCCTCCCTGCTTTTGTTTGTAGTACATTGCTGTCATGTTGTCTGTACGGACTAAGACAGCTTTGCCTACTAGATGGAGTTGAAAGGATTTTAATGCCAGAAAAATTGCCAGTAATTCCAGGTGGTTTATGTGGAATTGTTTTTGTTGTATAGTCCATATGCCTTGAATGGTAAGGTTTTGGAGATGAGCTCCCCAGCTGGCGAGCGATGCGTCTGTTAGCACTATCTGTGGAACCGGGTCAAGGAACGGCCGCCCTTTGGAAAGGTTTTGTGTGTTCCACCAGTGCAGAGAGCGATATGTGCGGCTGTCCACCAACACCAGATCTGTTAGTTGACCTTGAGCCTGGTTCCATTGATGTGCTAAGCATTCCTGTAGAGGACGCATGTGGAGTCTTGCATAAGGGACGATTAGAATGCAAGAGGCCATCATCCCGATTAATTGCATGAACACTCGAGCTGGTAATGAGTGTTGAGGCTGAAATTGTGATATTAGAGCCTGTATGTTGCGTATTCGGACTGGGTTGGGGCATGATAGAGCTTTGGAAGTGTCTATTTTAGATCCTAGATACATGTGTGTGTTGGATGGTTGGAGGTGTGACTTGGTGAAATTCACGGTGAATCCCAAGTCGTAAAGCAACTGAATTGTTTTGCGGGTGTGGTGAACGCAGCTGCTGTGTGACTTGGCTTTTATGAGCCAGCCGTCCAGATATGGGAACACGTGAATGTGTTGTCTTCTTAAGTGAGCTGCAACTACTGCAAGGCACTTGGTGAAGACTCTGGGTGCTGTGGTCACCCCGAACGAGAGGACTTTGAACTGCTCCACCAGGAACCTGAGATATTTTCTGTGAGCTGGATGAATGGGAATATGGAAGTAGGCGTCCTTTAAGTCCAGAGTGGAAAGAAAAATTGCCTTGTTGAAGCAATGGGAGCACCTGTTGGAGGGTGACCACGTGGAAGTGATCTGACTGAATATAGAGGTTTAGTGGTCTGAGGTCCAGTATTGGCCTGAGAGAGCTGCCCTTTTTTGGAATTAGGAAATATAGGGAGTAAACCCCTGTGCCCTGACGAGGCAAGGGGACTGGTTCTATTGCATGTTTTTGTAACAGGGAGAGAACCTCTTGTTTTAGGAGGGTCAGATGTTCTGATGACATTGGACATTGCCTGGGAGGGATATTTGGGGGAGTGGAGGTGAGTTCTAGGCAATAACCATACTGGATAATTTGTCTTACCCACTTGTCTGTTGTGATGGAGTTCCAGACAGGTAGGAACTGTGAGAGACGGCCCCCGACAGGAGTGGAATGGTCGGGAGGTAGTGTAGGGAAGTCACTGCTTGGTGGTAGGGGAATTGCGTGTGTTGTTACCTCTGGCTCTTCCCCTATTATTGTTCCCTCTGTATCCTCCCCGAAAATATCCTCTGGAGGAGGTAGATTGATTGGGGCTTTTGTAAGATGAGGAGGGATTTTCTGATGACATTGTTTTGGAGCCACCCCTGTAAAAGGAGCGGCGAAAGGAAACCCTGTTGGAAGGTAGTTGCAAGGCCCCCATGGACTTAGCAGTCTCGGTATCTTTCTTCATTTTCTCCAATGAATTATCAACTGTAGGTCCAAAAAGATGCTCTTGATCGAAGGGCTGATGGTTTGAACTTCTTGCTTGAATCCGGAGGTTCGAAGCCAAGCATGCCTACGCAGTCATATGCTGGTGTTAATGGCACGAGATGCTGTATCAGCCGCATCTAGGGCGCATTTTATGGAGGTGTTAGTTATAAGTTTGCCCTCTTGAATGAGTTCATTGGCCTTGTTTTTGTGTTCCTCTGGTTGGTGCTGCATTAGTTTTTCCAGCTCGCCATAGTGCGCTCTGTCGTAGCGCGCTAAGAGAGCTTGGGCATTGGCAATGCGCCAATGTTTAGCAGCCTGTGACGCAATTCTTTTTCCTGAAGCGTCTATAAGCTTTGACTCCTTGTCAGGAGGAGGGGCGTCGCCTGTAGCTTGGGAATTAGCCCTCTTGCGTGCGTTAGACACAACCAGAGAGTCTAAAGGTACCTGGCCTTTGATATACAGTGGGTCTGTGGGAGCTGCTTTATATTTTTTGTCCACCCTTGGTGTAAGTATTCGGGCTCCAACAGGGTCTTTGAATACTTCGGTAGCGTGTTTTAACATGCCTTTTAGCATGGGCAGGGTGTGGGTGGATTTTTGTGAGGGTGCGAATGTTTTCACTAAGAAGTCCTCTTCTAGGGGATCAGTGTGTAGTTCCACCCCATGATAGTGAGCAGCTTTATTAATAAGTTGTGCAAAGAACAAGTTACTTACCTTCGGTAACGATATATCTGTAAGAAACATTAGTAGTGATAGATTCCTTACCTTAGAATATCCCCAGGCGTCAGTCTGGATCCGGAAAGTTTTCATCAGCAGTACCCCTGCGCGTCGGAAGGTGGCGTCGTGCAGCTCCGCGTTCGTCGTAGGCGTCGTGATCGTCGGGATGACGTCGCAGCAGCTACTTAGACGGCGCCCTTGCGCGCTGACGTCAGTTCTGTACACGACTTTCCGCGCCAGGAACGCAGAGCCATGCAAGATACTGACCACTGGTGCATTGAAACAAGGGCCCTGACAGGGATGACCTTAACCCTAGAAATCAGTTCGCAGAACGGGGAGGATGGGCTAGGCGGTAAGGAATCTATCACTACTAATGTTTCTTACAGATATATCGTTACCGAAGGTAAGTAACTTGTGCATCTGAAAGAAACACGTAGTGATAGATTCCTTACCTTGGAATAGATACCCCAGCAATACCAACCCCGGTGGTGGGTCTGCGAACCAAGATCACACCAGAAAGTCACGGGGAACAGAACGGCCAAAGAAGCCGTCTCTCCGGACTTGGCTGTCAAGGCAATAATGCTTAGTAAAAGTGTGCAGCGCGGCCCACGTGGCTGCCTGACAGATGTCTTGCAGGGGGACACCACGTTCCAATGCAGTAGTAGCTGCAGTTGCCCTGGTAGAATGGGCGCGCAGCCCCACCGGAGGCTCCTTTTTAGCTAGAGAATAGCAGGCTTTTATACACAAGACAATCCAGCGGGAGATAGTCCTCTTGTGTACAACCCGGCCTTTCTTGGCGCCTACGTAGCCAACAAAGAGCTGGTCATCCACCCGGAACTGTTGTGTGCGGTTGAGGTAAAATGAGATCGCACGTTTTGGGTCCAGAAGGTGGAGCCTCTCTTCATCTCTGGAAGGGTGCGGAGGCGGAAAGAAAGTGGGCAAGGTGATAGTTTGCCCGATATGGAAGGCAGTAACAACCTTTGGCAAAAAGGATGGACGTGTGCGTAGCACAACCTTGTCCGGATGAACAGACAGAAAAGGAGGTTTACATGAAAGAGCCTGGAGCTCACTCACGCGCCTAGCGGAGGTGATGGCAACCAGGAAAGCAGTCTTCAAGGTTAATAAACGAAGGACAGTTGTGAAGCGGCTCAAAGGGAGCGCACATTAAATAAGTAAGAACTAGATTCAAGTTCCACTGTGGCATCACAAACGAAACGGGAGGGAAAAGGTGAGTAATGCCTTTGAGAAATCTATTTACAACAGGGGACTTGAAAAGAGAGGGCTGATCAGGTAGCCTGAGAAAGGCTGAAATTGCAGAAAGGTAGCCCTTGATAGTGCCCAGAGCAGAGCCCTGCTGGGCTAAAGAGAGAAGGAACAGTAGGACCTCAGAAAGAGGGGCAGAAAGGGGATCCAAAGCCTTTGCTGTGCACCATGCCACAAATTTGTTCCACCTGCAGGTGTATACCGATTTAGTGGAGGGACGCCTGACTGCCAGAATGACATCACAGACTTCGGGAGGCAAGTGAAAAGGAATCAACTGTCGCCGCTCAATCTCCACGCAAGGAGGTGGAGGCTGGACAGGTTCGGGTGGAGGACCGTCCCCTGCTGCTGCGACAGAAGATCCTCCCGAAGAGGCAGTCGGATCGGGGGATCCACGCTCATACTGAGTAGCTCGGGATACCAAACTCTTCGAGCCCACTCCGGAGCCACAAGAATGACTTGGGCCCGGTCGCGTCTGATCTTCTTCAGCACTCTGGGTAGAAGTGGTATAGGCGGAAAGGCATACAATAGACCGCAACTCCACTCGCGACGAAAAGCATCGCCAAGCGAGTGCCGCCTTGGAAATTCCAACGCGCCGAACTGCTGACATTGCGAGTTCTCTTCGGTGGCGAATAGATCTAACCAAGGCTCTCCCCACTGTTGAAAGAGACCTTGCGCCACGTCCGAGTGAAGACGCCATTCGTGATCCATCATGCACCTGCGGCTGAGTTCGTCCGCCCTGGCGTTCAGTGAACCTACCAGGTGTTGAACCACCAGGGAAATGCCCTGATGTTCCAGCCATGTCCAGAGGCGCAGAGCCTCCTGACATAGGGTCCACGACCACACCCCGCCCTGTTTGTTGCAGTACCACATGGCGGTGGTGTCTGTCTGTCTACTCTCCCCTTGACAGAGGGAAGGAATGCTTTGAGTGCAAGTAGGATCGCCCGGAGCTCCAGAATGTTGATATGGAGCTTGGACTCCGCCGGAGACCAGAGGCCTCTGATCTCCGCCTCTCCCATGTGGCCGCCCAATCCCAGGAGGGACGCGTCCGTCACCACTGGGTGCTCCGGTTGTGGAAGGGAGAGGGATCTGCCGCTGACCCAATGCTGGTTCGTGAGCCACCACTGCAACTGTCTTGCAGTGCCCTCCGAGATCTGGACGTAATCGGACAGACTCCCCCGATGCTGCGCCCACTGGAACTTCAGGTCCCGCTGCAGAGCCCGCATATGCCATCTGGCATGATCGATCAGCAGGATGCAGGAGGCCATGAGGCCCAGCAGCCTCAAGGTCATCCTGACCGAAACCCAGGACAAGGGCTGAAAGATTGGAATCATAGCCCGAATATCCTGGACTCGCTGTTCGGGAGGATAGACCCGAAACTGCGCTGTGTCCAGAACTGCTCTGATGAAGAGGAGCTTCTGAGAGGGAATCAGGTGCGACTTCGGCACGTTGATGGAGAACCCCAGCAAATGCAGGTCGTCGGCCGTAGTCTGGAGGTGGGAGACGACTGCAAGGGGCGAGCCCGCCTTCAACAACCAGTCGTCGAGATAGGGGAAGACTGAAAACCCTGATCTGCGCAGATGAGCTGCGACCACCGCCATCACTTTCGTGAACACCCGAGGGGCGCTGGTAAGGCCGAAAGGAAGCACGGTGAACTGAAAATGCTCTTGGCCTACCGTGAACCGCAGGTAACGCCTGTGGGCCGGCAGGAAGGGGATATGAAAGTAAGCGTCCTGCAAGTCCAACGCTACCATCCAGTCTTGTGGGTCTAGGGCAGACAAGACCTGAGCAAGTGTGAGCATCTTGAACTTCTCCTTTCGGAGGAAGAGATTGACGTTCCGAAGATCCAAGATAGGACGCAGGCCCTTGTCCTTCTTTGGAATCAGAAAGTAGTGGGAATAATAACCACGACCTACTTCTGACGTTGGAACGCGCTCTATGGCCCCTTGGCCAAGAGGGCCACAACTTCCTGCTGGAGAAGTGCCAAGTGATCCCCCGACATGCGGTGGTATTGAGGTGGCATGGCTGGAGGGGTAGTCTCGAAGGGGAGGGAGTAGCCCCTTCGGACTATCTGTAAAACCCACCTGTCCGACTTGATGGTGCGCCAGTGGGGGAGGTGATGGCGAAGCCTTCCACCCACTGGTGTTTGTTGGGCCTGAAAGGTCGGACTAGGAAGGATTGGAGGCAGTGGTGGCTGGGGTGGTGGTGGACTGACCCGCCCGCTGGCCCCCTGAACCGCCGCGGCGGTTTCCACGTCCGCGCGTGGACTGTTGCGCCGGCCTGTGGCTCTGTTGCGAACGTGGTGGGTTGCCCCTTCCGCGAGCACGAAAGGAGCGAAAGGCAGAAGGCTGAGGAGGCCGTGTGGCCGAAAGGCCCAAGGACTTGGCCGTAGCCCGTGAGTCCTTAAATCTCTCCAAAGCACTGTCTGTCTTGTTGCCAAAGAGGCGAATGCCATCAAAGGGCATGTCCATCAAAGTGTTTTGGACATCCCCCGAGAAGCCAGTTGTTCTCAGCCAGGCGTGGCGGCGGAGCGCCACTGTCGTGGAAATCGCCCTGCCCAGCGAGTCGGCGGTGTCAAGGCCACAACGGATCGTGAACTTGGCTGCATCTCTCCCCTCAGCAATAGCCTGGGAGAGTAGTGTCCGAGCCTCCTCCGGACACTGAGGCAGCACCTGCGCCACCGAATCCCACAGAGTGAGAATAACGGCCCAAGAGGCATGCAGTGTTCACTGACCGCAGCCCTAGACTGGCGGAAGAAAAAACCTTCTTCCCAAATTGTTCCAGCCTCTTGGATTCCCTGTCCGGGGGTGCGGTAGGGAATGTGCTTGGGGAAGCGGAGGCTTGGACAACCAAGCTCTCAGGGGTGGGATGTTGGGAGAGGAAGATGGGGTCGCCCGGGGCCGGGCGATGGCGTCGGGCCACGTTCCTTTCCACAGGAGCCCCTGTGTTGGGCCTGGACCAAGAGCCCAAACGAACGTCCGAAAGTGCGTCATTAAAGGGCAGCAGTGGTTCCGCAGAGGTAACTGCTGGCTGAAGCACTTCCGTCAGGAGGTTAGTACTGACAGCCACAGTAGGTAGCTCGAGGTGGAGAGCCCCGGCTGCCCTACGCAACACCACAGAAAAAGAAGCACCCTCCTCCGCAGCCACAGTAGGAGGAGACAGCATGCAAAGGTCTGGAGAGGTGTCCAGACCACTGGCATCCCCCCCCAACTCCTCTGCCCAGTCCGGGTCATACTCGCATTGAGCAGCGAGAGGGTCCTCAGACCCCTCCCAGTCCTCCCCTTCCTCCTCATGCTGTTGTACAGGCCTAAAAGGAGGAGGATGAAGATAGGGAAACAGATTCCCAAACGGCGTCGGAATCGGCGCCGGTCGACACCATTACGGCACTGTCCCCACTTCGGGGCTGAAACCGGGGACGTCGTCGTCCGGCGTGCCGGGCGACGCGAAACGTGGTGCCGGTGAGGTCGACGTCGGTGGAGGTGTCACGAGGTCAACCGGGATCCACGACGGGATCCACGGGAGTCCTGCGGTGCCGAGGCCAGAGCCGACGGCGATGCCGGGGCTGGAGCCGCCAACGTCAAAGGGCGAGGACTCCCAGTAGGGCCCGCAGGCGCACCGGAGGGGCCCGACGGCCCAAATAGGCGAGCCATAGCGGACAGGAATTCCTGAACCTGGGCCGGAGTCGCCGATGAACCCGGGAAGGGCGGGTAGGTCACCGGCGACTGCGTAGGCTCCGCTGGAGCCGCGGGGGTGGCACCACCCGCACCCGCAGCCAAGTCGTGCGACTGGCGAGGGGAAGTCTGAGAACGATGACGTTTCTTCAACTTCTTTTGGAACTTCGCCTTACCTGACCCCGAGTGCGAAGACTTCGATTCGGACGATTTCCGATGGTGGTGGCTCCGCGACCTCCCTCTGGTCAGGGACCTTTCACGGGGCGGAGCCAACTGCCGGGCTTCAAGCAGCTTTCGGGACCGCTCCCGCAAAGACTTCGGTGCCATGGACCGGCAGTCGGGGCACGACTTGGGGTCGTGGTCGCGCCCCAGGCAGAAGAGACACACGTGGTGCGGGTCCATCACCGACATCATCCGATGACAGTCCTCGCAAGACAAACCCGGGCATCCCTAACTGCACCAGGAGTCGTATCAACTCAAAAAGGTGAGAAAAAATCTCAAAAAACTCAGTCAAAAAAGACTGGGGGTACCGCTCTCTCCGGATCTGCGCTTGCTGGCGCGGAAAAGAAAGAACTGACGTCAGCGCGCGAGCGGCGTCTAAGTAGCTGCCGCGACGTCATCCCGGCGATCACGACGCCTCACGACGGACGCGGAGCCGCACAACGCCACCTTCCGACGCGCAGGGGTACTGCTGACGAAAACTTTCCAGATCCAGACTGACGCCTGGGGATATTCTAAGGTAAGGAATCCATCACTACGCGTTTCTTTCAGATACCAATGTTATCATCAGGTGGTGATGGCCTGGAGGGATACAGATCAGGGTCATTGTGTGGATCTGGATCATAGTAATCCCATGAGTCTGTGTCCTGTGGTATGTTATGGTTGTCATCATCTCCTAGTGTATCCCCACCGTCGTCATCATCCTGTGGTGCAGGTGAGAGTGTAGGTGATGGTGAGTTTGCTGGTGATATAAATAAGTTAGGAGGAGGAGAAGAGGGAGGTATATAAGGGGGAGAAGGGTTAGTACCCATGTCCTTGCATTTGAGATGTATGTGAGAGTCCTCTGGGAGGTCTAGTTTTCGTTTCTTAGGAGGTTTGGTGAGAAGTTGGCCAGTTTCAGGGTCAATATGCAGTGTTTTCTGCTTTGGATCTGAAAAATCTTGACAAGAAAGGTCTTTGAGTGGTATATCTTGTTTCTGCGCCGGAAGCTTGGGCGTAGAGTGTTCCTTAACGGGCTTAAGCTGTGAAGGTTTTGTAGGGGTTTTCGACTCCGAAACCTTTGGTGAGGGAGTTTTCAGCTCCGAGGCTTTTGGTTTGTCGTGTTTCGGCTCCGAAGCTTTCAGTTTGTCCTATTTCGGCTCCGAAGCTTTGTCTTTTGATGGTATCGGTGTCGAGGTTTTCGACGTCGAAGGTGTCTTTGGTGCCGGCAATGAAGGGTGGGGCACCGGCTTGGTTTTAGGCTTCGGTGCCGAAGGTGTATGTTCGGTGCCGGAATGGGGCCGACTCGAGCCCGAGTCGGAATGCTTTTGTTTTGGTTTCATAGCCGGGCCCGAGCATCTGAAGTATGTTCACGGTGTCGACCTGAGCCCGAGGGCGAAGGTGTTACCGGAGCCTTAGGTTTTGGGGCGGCCTGGGTGTTAGTACTCACTGTCCGTTGAGCCGGGATGACCTTCTGCTCGTCTTCCTCGGAGTCGTCGGCCTCGGAGACGGAGATATCCTCTTCTGCAGGTTGGAGTTGTGGATGGACATTAGAACCTGCTCCGAAGAGGTCTGGAATCGAGCTGCTGCCGCGGGACATTTCGTGACGTCAAGCCCGACGATCACAGATGGTTTTCTTCGACCGTAACGATGTACAGGCCTCTCAGTGCTTTTCCTCGTGCTTGGGGGAGAGGCAGAGGTTACACACTTCGTGTAAGTCCGTATGTGGGAATTTAGCACCACATCTGGGGCATTTTTTAAACGGAGTCTGTTCCATCGACGGCCGGCGTGGTAGGCGCGGGTAGGCCCAACGGCCCGTGTTGAAGCTGTTGGTCGAAGATTTTTTGAGGTTGGAGGATGCGCGTCGAAAGTGGAACGCGATCGAGAACAATACCGTCGAGTGGTGAAGGATTGCGCGTCGAAGGGGGTTCGAAGACGATACCGACCCGGAGCGCAGCAAATCACATCCAAACCCGATGGTGGAAAAAAACAATCTGGAGATGGAGTCGATGCCCATGCGCACTATCAGCGTAAGGAGGAGTCACCTATCTCATGACTACAAAGACTTCTTCGAACAAAAACAAACTGCAAACATCCAAGCCCAACACCAGATGGCGATCTATGCACAGTATATGATCTATACAGCTCATTTGCCTCGAACCCGTTTCTTTCAGATGCACATTATTAAGCAAAAGGCAAGTCTTCCTGCAACAATGTATAAACATGACGGTGGACCATGTATTTAGAGGCGAACCCTGTGGTTGAGAAAGGGGATGGCCCTTCACAGTCTCACAAAGCTTTGTAAATGGTGCAGCAGAGATTTTTGTAGAAGACAGAGGAGGGGAATATGGGGGTCAACAACAACTTAAATACTTTGACTCCAAGTCAATCTGCTTTACTAAGGAACAGAAGCTAGGGAAGCTCATTACAACAGATAATATGTGGAGATACAAGAAGAACAAGTTACTTACCTTCGGTAACGATATATCTGTAAGAAACATTAGTAGTGATAGATTCCTTACCTTAGAATATCCCCAGGCGTCAGACTGGATCCAGAAAAGTTTTCGTCAGCAGTACCCCTGCGCGTCGGTAGGTGGCGTTGTGCGGCTCCGCGTCCGTCGTTGGCGCCGTGGTCGCCGAGATGACGTCGCGGGCGCTACTTAGACGCCGCCCACGCACTCTGACGTCAGTTCTGTACACGATTTTCCGCGCCAGGAACGCAGAGCCATGCAAGATACTGACCACTGGTGCATTGAAACAAGGGCCCTGAAAGGGATGACCTTAACCCTAGAAATCAGTTCGCAGAACGGGGAGGATGGATGGGGCGGTAAGGAATCTATCACTACTACTGTTTCTTACAGATATATCGTTACCGAAGGTAAGTAACTTGTTCATCTGAAAGAAACACAGTGATAGATTCCTTACCTTAGAATAGATACCCCAGCAATACCAACCCCGGTGGTGGGTCTACTGTAAGAAAGTGGCTCTGTATATACTGCACCCAAGTAAGGTTCAGTGTGCACAGAGTCCACAGTCCCCAGAGGTTTGGCAGAGGCTAAAGTTAGATATAACCTTACTCTCTAAAGTGGTAGCTTGGTCGAGCAGTAAGGCAGTATCAGAGGACAGTGTAAAGCATTTGTTGTACACACTCAGTCAGCAAATGAAGCCACACACTCAAGAACTGAACTCTAGGCCAATGGTTTGTATATAAAAATATAGTTGTTTTATTTTAGAACCAACAATGGGTGTCAAAATATACTTTCTCAGAATGAGATGCTTTAGTTAACTACTGTTCAATTGGCAATAGACTTTTGAATGCAATAGTTACAGTTGTTGCAATATGCAACACAATTTTAAACACAATTATACATTGAGCTCAATGGAAATTTCTGGTTAAATGCAATAGATTACTTTTTGGATTACTTTTCTAACCACGGGACTGGATCTTGGATTCAGTCCCGGGACACTCCTGTAAACAGGTGAGAAAAAGCGTTTTGGTTATGGTAGTGATTTTTGAGGAATATTACTGTATTTCAAAAGTTGACACTTAGAAACTTTTCTGGGTAAAATTACCAATGTTATCCTAGGGAAGGAAATACAGTTTGCAAGCAAAGTATGTTTACGTTACTTTTGTAATCCAGTGCTGGACTCCTAGGTTCAGCACTGGGACATTACTTAAAACAGGTAAGTAATTACGTTTTTGTAGTTTGTACGATTTTTAAAGAATATTTGTATGATTCAGAAATCGACACTTAGAAACTTTTCAACAAAAAGCAGGCAATGATATCCTATGAGAGGAATTTCCAGTTACTGGTAAGTACGGTAAAAATTACTTTTCATGGTCGGTACTGGACTAAAAGATGCAGTACTGAGGTCTCTCCTGATAGTAGGTGAGTAATTCGGAATTCGTTACTGTTGTGATTTTTAAGCAATATTTTGGTATTTCAAAAGTGGACACTTAGAAGAAATTTCACAGAAAACCAGTCAATGGATCCCTATGTAAGAAAATTCAATTCGCCGGTAAGTTACTTTTAACGTTACTTTTGTAATCCAGGGCTGGACTCCTAGGTTCAGCCCTGGGACATTTACTTAAAACAGGTAAGTAATTACGTTTTGGTAGTCTGTACGATTTTTAAAGAATATTCTTGTTTTCAAAAGTCGACACTTAGAAACTTTTGGAAGAAAAAGTGTCCATGTTATCCTATGAGGAAAAATGAGTTATCGGTCTCGAGGTAAGTAATCGGTCTTTTGAGTTAGGGTTCTGGGGTTAGACTCAGGGGTCTCCCAGGGTCAGTGATGCACTGTTGTTGCACCCTCAGCGGCACTAGGGCGGCCGGGTGCAGAGTGTTGAGGCCCAATGTTATCCTATGGAGGATAGGGGGACTCCGGTTGGTGGCGGCTGGCAAGCAGGCCACGGGGTTGTGGGAGCAAAGCTCCTAGGGTTAAGCTCAGGGCACGTTGGGGACCAAGTTAGCACCAAGAGGCACCCTCAGCGGCACTAGGGCGGCCGGGTGCAGAGTGCTGTTTTGAGGTCGGGTGCCCTGTTGATTTCAATGGAAATTTTCGGTTTTGGTTTTCAGCTGCAGGCTCGGTCCAGGAAGACTTCCAGGAGGAACCAACAGCTGGGCAGGTAAGTTGGAGGGCTCGGGGACGTAGGTGCACCTCGGGTTCCTTTCTCCAGGGCGCAGGGCGTCTGGATGCAGGGGTGTCTTTTGAGGTCGGATTTCACCTTACCGGGCCACTCGCGGTTGGGGGTTCTCCGTGCAGAGGCTGCAGGCGACGTCGGGGAGTCCTGGAGGGGTCAGCCCACGGTGGACTCGGACTCTGGAGAGCTGGGGGACCTCGCTGGGACCGGTGGGCCACTTGAACTCGGGCTGTGGCGGCGGGTGCAGTGGTGGTTCCAGGCGTCGGGTTTCTTTCTCCTCAGCAGGCTCGGAGTCTTTGTTTGGTGTTTCTTTTGAACAGAGCTGCTGTTCACAGGAGATCCGGTCTTTGTTGAAGGCAGTCAGTCCTCCCTGGGGTTCTGGAGGTCGCTGGCTGCAGGACAAGACTATTTTGGCGCAGGATCTCTGGAAACTGCAGACGGGCCGGTAGGGCTGGGGCCAAGTCAGTTGTTCTCTGCAGTCTCCTCTGCTGGGCGTCTTCTTTCGTCCTTTTTCTTCTTAGGTTGCGGGAATCTAAGGAAGGAAGGTTCAGGGTGCCCCTAAATACTAGATTTAGGGGCGTTACAGGTAGGTAAAGGGCAGGGACCAATGGGTCCCTGCCCTGGGAGTGAGTACACCCCTATCCTGCCACTCTCCTGTGGGAGGGGGCAGGAGCCTAGTCCTGATTGGGCAGGGCTCCCCATCTTCAAGATGGCGAGAGCCCGGAGATGTGCTTCACCTCGCCTCCCCCACCTGAGGGGTGGGGTTGGCAGAGGGTGGCACACCCCTTTCCTCCCTTGGTGTTTCCCTCCAGTCTTCCCACCAGGATGGGGGGAGGAACCGGTGGGGACCAGTTGCTGAGTACAGCAAGTGGTCTGGGGAAGCTCACAAGGCGGAATGCCTTTGAAGCTTCCCCCTGCCCATCCTGGGGGAGGGGGCCTAGCACCTCACCCAGGACGTGCATTGTTGCAGGCCCGGGAGAGCGGATGGCTCTCTGCCCAGGGGTCCAGCAACATGTCTGCTGTGTGGCAGCCTAGGCAGCCCCTCAGACAAGACGTGGATTGTAGGTTAGGTTCAGGGGGTAACTCTAAGTTGCCCTCTGACGTGCATTTTACAGTAAATCCCACACTGGCATCAGTGTGGGTTTACTGTGCTGAGGAGTTTGATACCAAACTTCTCAGTCTTCAGTGCAGCCATCATGGTGCTGTGGAGTACGTGCTGACGACCTCCCAGCACCATATACTCGGAATGGCAGCCCTGCACTTACAGTGCCCAGGAATGGGCCTGGGTACTGTAGGGGCACAGGGCTCATGCACCTGTGCCCTCACCACTGGCATAGGGCACCCAGCTAGAGGGGTGACTGAGGTATGCCAGGGCAGTGTGTTTGTGGGCATGGCACACAGGGATGTGTGCCATGTCGACTCTCTGTTTTGTTCTGCACCAAGACACTCAGCCTGCAAGGGCAGTGTGTGTGTGTCAGGAGTACAGGGCCTCTAAGGGTGGCACAATAAGTGCTGCAGCCCTTAGGGGTCTTCTCTGGTCACAGTGCCCTGGGTACCTAGGGTACCATTTACCAGGGGCTTACCTGTGGCCAGAGATGCCAATTGGGTTTAGGCTGAGTACAGTTTTAGGGAAGGAACACAGGCCCTGGGTACCTGATTGGCATTGATCCAGGGCACACCAAGGAAAAGTGCATCAGTTATCAGGCAAAAAGTGGGGGGTTACTGCAACAGAAACCCACTTTCCTACATCTACGAACTAAGATCACACCAGAAAGTCGCGGAGAACAGAACGGCCGAAGAAGCCGTCTCTCCAGACTTGGCTGTCCAGGCAATAATGCTTGGTAAACGTGTGCAGCGAGGCCCACTTGGCTGCCTGACAGATGTCTTGCAGGGGGACACCGCGTCCCAATGCAGTAGTGGCTGCAGTAGCTCTGGTGGAGTGAGCACGCAGCCCCACCGGAGGTTCTTTTTTAGCCAAAGAGTAACAGACTTTGATACACAAGACAACCCCGCGGGAGATAGTGCTCTTGTGTACCGCCCGACCTTTCTTGGTGCCAACGTAGCCAACAAAGAGCTGGTCATCCACCCGGAACTGCTGTGTGCGGTTGAGATAAAATGAGAGCGCACGTTTTGGGTCCAGACGGTGGAGCCTCTCTTCCTCTCTGGAAGGATGCGGAGGCGGAAAGAAGGTGGGCAAGGTAATAGTCTTCCCAATGTGAAAGGCCGTAACCACTTTTGGCAAAAAGGAAGGACGGGGCCTGAGCACCACTTTGTCTGGATGGACTGAAAGGAAAGGAGGCTTACAAGAAAGAGCCTGGAGCTCACTCACCCGCCTAGCGGAGGTGATGGCCACCAGGAAGGCAGTCTTCAATGTCAAGAGACGAAGAGGACAGTTGTGAAGAGGCTCAAAGGGAGCGCAAATCAAGTATGTAAGAACCAGATTCAAGTCCCACTGAGGCTTCACGAAAGGAATAGGATGAAAAAGGTGTGTAATGCCTTTGAGAAATCTATTTACAACAGGGGACTTGAAAAGAGAGGGCTGATCAGGTAGCCTGAGAAAGGCTGAAATTGCAGAAAGGTAGCCCTTGATAGTGCCCAGAGCAGAGCCCTGCCGGGCCAGAGAGAGAAGGAACAGTAGAACCTCAGAAAGGGGATCCACAGCCTTTGCTGTGCACCATGCCACAAACTTGTTCCACCTGCAGGCGTATACCACTTTAGTAGGGGGACGCCTGGCTGCCAGAATGACATCACAAACTTCAGGAGGCAAGTCGAAAGGAATCAACTGCCGCCGCTCAATCTCCACGCAAAGAGGTGGAGGCTGGACAGGTTCGGGTGGAGGACCGTTCCCTGCTGCTGCGACAGAAGATCCTCCCGAAGAGGCAGTCTGATCGGAGGATCGATGCTCATACTGAGTAGCTCGGGATACCATACTCTTCGAGCCCAGTCCGGGGCCACAAGGATGACTTGTGCCCGGTCGCGCCTGATCTTCAGCACTCTGGGCAGAAGTGGTATAGGCGGAAAGGCGTACAACAGACCGCAACTCCACTCGCGACGAAAAGCGTCGCCGAGCGAGTGCCGCCTTGGAAATTCCAACGCGCAGAACTGATGACATTGCGCGTTCTCTTCGGTGGCGAATAGATCTAACCAAGGCTCTCCCCACTGCTGAAAGAGACCTTTCGCCACCTCCGAGTGAAGACTGCATTCGTGATCCATCATGCACCTGCGGCTGAGTTCGTCCGCCCTGGCGTTCAGAGAACCTGCCAGGTGTTGAACCACCAGGGACATGCCCTGATGTTCCAACCATGTCCAGAGACGCAGTGCCTCCTGACAGAGGGTCCACGACCCCACCCCGCCTTGTTTGTTGCAGTACCACATGGCGGTGGTGTTGTCTGTGAACACCTGCACTACTCTCCCCTTGACAGAGGGAAGGAATGCCTTCAGTGCAAGCCGGATCGCCCGAAGCTCCAGAAGGTTGATATGGAGCCGGGACTCCGCCGGAGACCAGAGGCCTCTGATCTCCGCCTCTCCCATGTGGCCGCCCCAACCCAGGAGGGACGCATCCGTCACTACTGTAAACTCCGGTTGGGGAAGGGAGAGGGATCTGCCGTCGACCCAATGCCGGTTCGTGAGCCACCACTGCAACTGACGTGCAGTGCCCTCCGAGATCTGGACGTGATCGGACAGGTTCCCCATATGCTGCGCCCACTGGAACTTCAGGCCCCTCTGCAGAGCCCGCATATGCCATCTGGCATGATCGATCAGCAGGATGCAGGAGGCCATGAGGCCCAGCAGCCTCAGAGTCATTCTGACCGAAACCCGGGACAAGGGCTGAAAGATGGGAATCGGAGCCCGATTATCCCGGACAAGCTGTTCGGGAGGATAGACCCGAAAGTGCGCCGTGTCCAGAACTGCTCCAATAAAGAGGAGCTTCTGAGAGGGAATCAGGTGCGACTTCGGCACGTTGATGGAGAACCCCAGCAAGTGCAGGAGGTCGGCCGTAGTCTGGAGGTGGGAGACGACTGCATGGGGCGAGCCCGCCTTCAACAACCAGTCGTCCAGATAGGGGAAGACTGAAACCCCTGATCTGCGACCACCGCCATCACCTTGGTGAACACCCGAGGGGTGCTGGTAAGGCCAAAAGGGAGCACGATGAACTGAAAGTGCTCGTGGCCTACCGTGAACCATAGGTAACGCCGGTGGGCGTGCAGGACGGGGATGTGGAAATAGGCATCCTGCAAGTCCAGCGCTACCATCCAGTCTTGTGGATCGAGAGCAGACAAGACCTGAGCCAGAGTGAGCATCTTGAACTTCTCTTTGCGGAGGAAGCGATTGACGTTCCGGAGGTCTAAGATAGGACGCAGGCCTGTGACCTTCTTGGGCACCAGAAAGTAGTGGGAATAGCAACCACGACCTACTTCTGGCGTCGGAACGCGCTCGATAGCCCCCTTGACCAAGAGGGCCGCAACTTGTGGCTGAAGAAGCGCCAAGTGATCCCCCGACATGCGGTGGTACTGAGGTGGCATAGCTGGAGGGGTAGTCTCGAAGGGGAGGGAGTAGCCCCTCCGGACTATCTCTAAAACCCACCTGTCCGAAGCGATGGTGCGCCAGTGGGGGAGGTGATGGCGAAGCCTGCCGCCCACTGGCGTTTGATGGGCCTGAAAGTTCGGACTAGGAAGGTTTGGAGGCAGTGGTGGCCGGGATGGTGGTGGACTGACCCACCCGCTGGCCCCTTGGTCCGCCACGGCGGAACCCGCGTCCGCGCTGGGATTGATGCTGCGCAGGCATGTGGCTCTGTTGCGAACGCTGCGGGGCGCCCCTTCCTGTGCCACGAAAGGAGCGAAAAGCGGAAGGCGGAGGAGGGCTGTGAGAAAATGCCATCTTTCTTGCATGGTATGTGTAAGAAAGTGGCTCTGTATATACTGCACCAAAGTAAGGTTCAGTGTGCACAGAGTCCACAGTCCCCAGAGGTTTGGCAGAGGCTAAAGTTAGATATAACCTTACTCTCTAAAGTGGTAGCTTGGTCGAGCAGTAAGGCAGTATCAGAGGACAGTGTAAAGCATTTGTTGTACACACTCAGTCAGCAAATGAAGCCACACACTCAAGAACTGAACTCTAGGCCAATGGTTTGTATATAAAAATATAGTTGTTTTATTTTAGAACCAACAATGGGTGTCAAAATATACTTTCTCAGAATGAGATGCTTTAGTTAACTACTGTTCAATTGGCAATAGACTTTTGAATGCAATAGTTACAGTTGTTGCAATATGCAACACAATTTTAAACACAATTATACATTGAGCTCAATGGAAATTTCTGGTTAAATGCAATAGATTACTTTTTGGATTACTTTTCTAACCACGGGACTGGATCTTGGATTCAGTCCCGGGACACTCCTGTAAACAGGTGAGAAAAAGCGTTTTGGTTATGGTAGTGATTTTTGAGGAATATTACTGTATTTCAAAAGTTGACACTTAGAAACTTTTCTGGGTAAAATTACCAATGTTATCCTAGGGAAGGAAATACAGTTTGCAAGCAAAGTATGTTTACATTACTTTTGTAATCCAGTGCTGGACTCCTAGGTTCAGCACTGGGACATTTACTTAAAACAGGTAAGTAATTACGTTTTTGTAGTTTGTACGATTTTTAAAGAATATTTGTATGATTCAGAAATCGACACTTAGAAACTTTTTCAACAAAAAGCAGGCAATGATATCCTATGAGAGGAATTTCCAGTTACTGGTAAGTACGGTAAAAATTACTTTTCATGGTCGGTACTGGACTAAAAGATGCAGTACTGAGGTCTCTCCTGATAGTAGGTGAGTAATTCGGAATTCGTTACTGTTGTGATTTTTAAGCAATATTTTGGTATTTCAAAAGTGGACACTTAGAAGAAATTTCACAGAAAACCAGTCAATGGATCCCTATGTAAGAAAATTCAATTCGCCGGTAAGTTACTTTTAACGTTACTTTTGTAATCCAGTGCTGGACTCCTAGGTTCAGCCCTGGGACATTTACTTAAAACAGGTAAGTAATTACGTTTTGGTAGTCTGTACGATTTTTAAAGAATATTCTTGTTTTCAAAAGTCGACACTTAGAAACTTTTTGGAAGAAAAAGTGCCCATGTTATCCTATGAGGAAAAATGAGTTATCGGTCTCGAGGTAAGTAATCGGTCTTTTGAGTTAGGGTTCTGGGGTTAGACTCAGGGGTCTCCCAGGGTCAGTGATGCACTGTTGTTGCACCCTCAGCGGCACTAGGGCGGCCGGGTGCAGAGTGTTGAGGCCCAATGTTATCCTATGGAGGATAGGGGGACTCCGGTTGGTGGCGGCTGGCAAGCAGGCCACGGGGTTGTGGGAGCAAAGCTCCTAGGGTTAAGCTCAGGGCACGTTGGGGACCAAGTTAGCACCAAAGAGGCACCCTCAGCGGCACTAGGGCGGCCGGGTGCAGAGTGCTGTTTTGAGGTCGGGTGCCCTGTTGATTTCAATGGAAATTTTCGGTTTTGGTTTTCAGCTGCAGGCTCGGTCCAGGAAGACTTCCAGGAGGAACCAACAGCTGGGCAGGTAAGTTGGAGGGCTCGGGGACGTAGGTGCACCTCGGGTTCCTTTCTCCAGGGCGCAGGGCGTCTGGATGCAGGGGTGTCTTTTGAGGTCGGATTTCACCTTACCGGGCCACTCGCGGTTGGGGGTTCTCCGTGCAGAGGCTGCAGGCGACGTCGGGGAGTCCTGGAGGGGTCAACCCACGGTGGACTCGGACTCTGGAGAGCTGGGGGACCTCGCTGGGACCGGTGGGCCACTTGAACTCGGGCTGTAGGCGACGGGTGCAGTGGTGGTTCCAGGCGTCGGGTTTCTTTCTCCTCAGCAGGCTCGGAGTCTTTGTTTGGTGTTTCTTTTGAACAGAGCTGCTGTTCACAGGAGATCCGGTCTTTGTTGAAGGCAGTCAGTCCTCCCTGGGGTTCTGGAGGTCGCTGGCTGCAGGACAAGACTATTTTTGGCGCAGGATCTCTGGAAACTGCAGACGGGCCGGTAGGGCTGGGGCCAAGTCAGTTGTTCTCTGCAGTCTCCTCTGCTGGGCGTCTTCTTTCGTCCTTTTTCTTCTTAGGTTGCGGGAATCTAAGGAAGGAAGGTTCAGGGTGCCCCTAAATACTAGATTTAGGGGCGTTACAGGTAGGTAAAGGGCAGGGACCAATGGGTCCCTGCCCTGGGGTAGGTACACCCCCTATCCTGCCACTCTCCTGTGGGAGGGGGCAGGAGCCTAGTCCTGATTGGGCAGGGCTCCCCATCTTCAAGATGGCGAGAGCCCGGAGATGTGCTTCACCTCGCCTCCCCCACCTGAGGGGTGGGGTTGGCAGAGGGTGGCACACCCCCTTTCCTCCCTTGGTGTTTCCCGCCAGTCTTCCCGCCAGGATGGGGGAGGAACCGGTGGGGACCAGTTGCTGGGTACAGCAAGTGGTCTGGGGAAGCTCACAAGGCGGAATGCCTTTGAAGCTTCCCCTGCCCATCCTGGGGGAGGGGGCCTAGCACCTCACCCAGGACGTGCATTGTTGCAGGCCCGGGAGAGCGGATGGCTCTCTACCCAGGGGTCCAGCAACATGTCTGCTGTGTGGCAGCCTAGGCAGCCCCTCAGACAAGACGTGGATTGTAGGTTAGGTTCAGGGGGCAACTCTAAGTTGCCCTCTGACGTGCATTTACAGTAAATCCCACACTGGCATCAGTGTGGGTTTACTGTGCTGAGAAGTTTGATACCAAACTTCTCAGTCTTCAGTGCAGCCATCATGGTGCTGTGGAGTTCGTGCTGACGACCTCCCAGCACCATATACTCGGAATGGCAGCCCTGCACTTACAGTGCCCAGGAATGGGCCTGGGTACTGTAGGGGCACAGGGCTCATGCACCTGTACCCTCACCACTGGCATAGGGCACCCAGCTAGAGGGGTGACTGAGGTATGCCAGGGCAGTGTGTTTGTGGGCATGGCACACAGGGATGTGTGCCATGTCGACTCTCTGTTTTGTTCTGCACCAAGACACTCAGCCTGCAAGGGCAGTGTATGTGTGTCAGGGTACAGGGCCTCTAAGGGTGGCACAATAAGTGCTGCAGCCCTTAGGGGTCTTCTCTGGTCACAGTGCCCTGGGTACCTAGGGTACCATTTACCAGGAGCTTACCTGTGGCCAGAGATGCCAATTGGGTTTAGGCTGAGTACAGTTTTTAGGGAAGGAACACAGGCCCTGGGTACCTGATTGGCAGGGATCCAGGGCACACCAAGGAAAAGTGCATCAGTTATCAGGCAAAAAGTGGGGGTTACTGCAACAGAAACCCACTTTCCTACACAAGCCCCCCAGCCCAAAGGCCAGGAGACTCAGCCAACGCTGGGAGAGTCTGTCTAGTCTTTCAGGCGAGGAAGAGTTGGGGAAGTGGTTTGAAAGTTGCAGGGCCTACTCCGCCTTATATCCTTCTGTCCAGGTCAGTCCCTTTGGGGAGCTGGCCTACCTTATCAGTTTCAGGACCTAATTCCCAAAGCTCCTCTCCTTGCTCTTTAGTGTCTTCACCCCATCTTTTAAGTTTGGGTTCAGAGGTGCCCACCTCTGCAAAGTCTAACTTAGCCAGGGCAAAGCCCAGCTTACCCACAGAGGTCACCCACAGTTTGAGCAACCCCACCATGACCAATAGGGTCAGGGGCCTAGCTTGTTATTTGGCAGGGGGTTAGGCCACCATGCCAAGGATAGGGCTGCCATGAAGGCTAACACCCAGCAGAGGCTGCTGACAGCTGTCAGTGCCCAGAACCACACCTTTAGCTCCTGTCTGGCAAGTGAAGGGGCTATCTTACAGGTCTCTTTGGGTCCTGGCTGTCTGCCTGTTGCTTTAGGGTGGGGGGTCACTAAACTTTGTAGTGAGCACCCTTCCTCCACCCTTTGTTCTGCCAGCTGAGGAGCCACCAAGTCAGGCTGGACAGTTGCCTGACTAGTCAGGTCTTCTTGTTGGCTAGGGGGCTTTACCAGGGCCACTTCTGGAGTTTTCCCTCACTGGGATAGAATCTCCCTGGCCCTCTGGGACTGTGGCTAACAGTTGCCCACCTTTCCTACCCTGTTCCTTTTTACTCTTTTGGGGCTCAGCTGCACTGACTGCAGGTTGAGCCCCCAGGTTTCTTGGGTGAGGCCTGGCATTGGGCCAGTGCCTCTCTTTGGCTCAGGTCCACCTCTAAGTGGTCATTCCCCAGGAGACAATCAAGGGGAGGTCTTTACTGACTACCACCTTTCTCCATCTAAGGGACCCAGCTATGACTAGGGGCACTACAGCCACAGGCCTAACAGTGACTCCCCTGGGACAGCCCTTACTCTCCTTGATTCCCCTGGGACATACTGGTGTGGGAGTACCAACCTGTCATGCACCACAGTGTGACTGGCACAGGTATCTCTCAGGGCAGTGGCTGGGATTCCATTCACCAGTAGGCGGTGGAAGTGTCTACTCCCCTCTGGGATCTCCAGCTTACCTCTTGGGCCCATTTTCCAGTTGAAAGCTAGGAGGACTTCCTCATCTGAGGACCCTTCCTCCAGAGCTACACTGGCAACTCCTGGGGCTACACTAGTCACCCCTGGGGCTGTACTAGGGATCTTGTTTTTAGGACAGCTAGGGTCCTTGGTGTGGTGTCCTGACTTCTGACAGTTGTGACACCATATTCTGTTGGGATCCCAATTCTTACCTTGGTACCCTGGTTTAGTTTGTGAGGTGTCTTTGGGCCCACCCTCCTGGACAGGTTTTGGGGGGCTGCCTGGGACTCCTTACTTTTATCCTTAAGGGGTTCACTATCTTTCTTCTGGGGAGGCTTTGTGACCCCTTTCTTTTGGTCACCCCCAGTGGATGTCCTAGTTACCCTTGTTCTGACCCAGTGGTCTGCCTTCTTTCCCAATTCTTGGGGAGAAATTAGACCTAGGTCTACCAAATGCTGATGCAACTTTTCGTTTGTGCAATTACTTAGTATGTGTTCCTTCATAAACAAATTGTAAAGTCCAGGAAAATCCTGCACATTATGTCCAGCTAACCAACCATCCAGTGTCTTTACTGAGTAGTCTACGAAGTCAATCCAGGACTGGGTCTGGGTTTTGTGAGCCCCCTGAATCTAATTCTATACTCCTCAGTAGTGAGCCCAAATCCCTCAATCAGAGTATTCTTCATGAGGTCATAGGACCCTGCATCTGGCCCAGAGAGGGTCAGAAGCCTGTCTCTGCAGTTACCAGAGAACAGTTCCCACAGGAGTGCCCCCAGAGAGGTTTCTTTACTTTTCTTATTTCACAAGCCCTCTCAAAGGCTGTGAACCATTTGGTGATGTCATCACCTTCCTCAAATTTAGGGACAATCCCTTTGGGGATTTTAGGATCAGAAGTTTCCTCCCTATCCTTAGTTTTAGTATTGCTGCCACCATTGATGGGTGCTAAACCCATCTCCTGTCTTTCCTTCTCTAGAGCCAGGAGTCTGGTCTCTAGGTCCAGTCTTTGGCCAACCTTGCTAAAAGGTGGTCCTCCTCACTAAGGCTATCCTCAGTGTCCTCTCTGGGACCTGAACCACCTAGGTGGCCCCTAGGTCCCCAGAGGTTTACTCTTGGAAATAAGGGTGCAGTGACCCTGTCTTCCCTAGGAAGTGGTGGAGGTGGGTTACCATCCCCATCCTCCTCACTCCTTTCCTCCTCTGCGTGGTCATCACCATGCTCAGAGGGGTGGGCCTTAGCATACTCAGCCAGGAGCTCCTGGAGCCCTTGTTTGGTTGGATGCTGGCCCATTGGTATATTTTTAAGTTTACATAAGGACCTTATCTCTTTGAAAGACAAATGAAGATAAGGGGTGAGGTCGAGCTCCTCAACCATGTCCTGTATGTCATTATTATTTTCACTAATAGCTGGGTTGTTTTCTTGAGACATTCTAACAAAAGTTCTAACCCCTCTACCCTTGACTATAGTGACTTTTTATTTTCTACAATTTTAAAGGGACTTAAGCAAGGCCCTAACAAGACTTTTAGTAATTTGGTAAAAAATGCCAATTTGAAAAAATCAGAATTCTAAAGGCAATTTAAGAGTTCTGTCGTGTGATCAGATGGTAACCAAGTAGTCCAACAATGCAAGTTTGTATCCCACCGCTGATCCACCAATGTAAGAAAGTGGCTCTGTATATACTGCACCAAAGTAAGGTTCAGTGTGCACAGAGTCCACAGTCCCCAGAGGTTTGGCAGAGGCTAAAGTTAGATATAACCTTACTCTCTAAAGTGGTAGCTTGGTCGAGCAGTAAGGCAGTATCAGAGGACAGTGTAAAGCATTTGTTGTACACACTCAGTCAGCAAATGAAGCCACACACTCAAGAACTGAACTCTAGGCCAATGGTTTGTATATAAAAATATAGTTGTTTTATTTTAGAACCAACAATGGGTGTCAAAATATACTTTCTCAGAATGAGATGCTTTAGTTAACTACTGTTCAATTGGCAATAGACTTTTGAATGCAATAGTTACAGTTGTTGCAATATGCAACACAATTTTAAACACAATTATACATTGAGCTCAATGGAAATTTCTGGTTAAATGCAATAGATTACTTTTTGGATTACTTTTCTAACCACGGGACTGGATCTTGGATTCAGTCCCGGGACACTCCTGTAAACAGGTGAGAAAAAGCGTTTTGGTTATGGTAGTGATTTTTGAGGAATATTACTGTATTTCAAAAGTTGACACTTAGAAACTTTTCTGGGTAAAATTACCAATGTTATCCTAGGGAAGGAAATACAGTTTGCAAGCAAAGTATGTTTACATTACTTTTGTAATCCAGTGCTGGACTCCTAGGTTCAGCACTGGGACATTACTTAAAACAGGTAAGTAATTACGTTTTTGTAGTTTGTACGATTTTTAAAGAATATTTGTATGATTCAGAAATCGACACTTAGAAACTTTTTCAACAAAAAGCAGGCAATGATATCCTATGAGAGGAATTTCCAGTTACTGGTAAGTACGGTAAAAATTACTTTTCATGGTCGGTACTGGACTAAAAGATGCAGTACTGAGGTCTCTCCTGATAGTAGGTGAGTAATTCGGAATTCGTTACTGTTGTGATTTTTAAGCAATATTTTGGTATTTCAAAAGTGGACACTTAGAAGAAATTTCACAGAAAACCAGTCAATGGATCCCTATGTAAGAAAATTCAATTCGCCGGTAAGTTACTTTTAACGTTACTTTTGTAATCCAGTGCTGGACTCCTAGGTTCAGCCCTGGGACATTTACTTAAAACAGGTAAGTAATTACGTTTTGGTAGTCTGTACGATTTTTAAAGAATATTCTTGTTTTCAAAAGTCGACACTTAGAAACTTTTGGAAGAAAAAGTGCCCATGTTATCCTATGAGGAAAAATGAGTTATCGGTCTCGAGGTAAGTAATCGGTCTTTTGAGTTAGGGTTCTGGGGTTAGACTCAGGGGTCTCCCAGGGTCAGTGATGCACTGTTGTTGCACCCTCAGCGGCACTAGGGCGGCCGGGTGCAGAGTGTTGAGGCCCAATGTTATCCTATGGAGGATAGGGGGACTCCGGTTGGTGGCGGCTGGCAAGCAGGCCACGGGGTTGTGGGAGCAAAGCTCCTAGGGTTAAGCTCAGGGCACGTTGGGGACCAAGTTAGCACCAAAGAGGCACCCTCAGCGGCACTAGGGCGGCCGGGTGCAGAGTGCTGTTTTGAGGTCGGGTGCCCTGTTGATTTCAATGGAAATTTTCGGTTTTGGTTTTCAGCTGCAGGCTCGGTCCAGGAAGACTTCCAGGAGGAACCAACAGCTGGGCAGGTAAGTTGGAGGGCTCGGGGACGTAGGTGCACCTCGGGTTCCTTTCTCCAGGGCGCAGGGCGTCTGGATGCAGGGGTGTCTTTTGAGGTCGGATTTCACCTTACCGGGCCACTCGCGGTTGGGGGTTCTCCGTGCAGAGGCTGCAGGCGGCGTCGGGGAGTCCTGGAGGGGTCAACCCACGGTGGACTCGGACTCTGGAGAGCTGGGGGACCTCGCTGGGACCGGTGGGCCACTTGAACTCGGGCTGTAGGCGACGGGTGCAGTGGTGGTTCCAGGCGTCGGGTTTCTTTCTCCTCAGCAGGCTCGGAGTCTTTGTTTGGTGTTTCTTTTGAACAGAGCTGCTGTTCACAGGAGATCCGGTCTTTGTTGAAGGCAGTCAGTCCTCCCTGGGGTTCTGGAGGTCGCTGGCTGCAGGACAAGACTATTTTTGGCGCAGGATCTCTGGAAACTGCAGACGGGCCGGTAGGGCTGGGGCCAAGTCAGTTGTTCTCTGCAGTCTCCTCTGCTGGGCGTCTTCTTTCGTCCTTTTTCTTCTTAGGTTGCGGGAATCTAAGGAAGGAAGGTTCAGGGTGCCCCTAAATACTAGATTTAGGGGCGTTACAGGTAGGTAAAGGGCAGGGACCAATGGGTCCCTGCCCTGGGGTGAGTACACCCCTATCCTGCCACTCTCCTGTGGGAGGGGGCAGGAGCCTAGTCCTGATTGGGCAGGGCTCCCCATCTTCAAGATGGCGAGAGCCCGGAGATGTGCTTCACCTCGCCTCCCCCACCTGAGGGGTGGGGTTGGCAGAGGGTGGCACACCCCTTTCCTCCCTTGGTGTTTCCCGCCAGTCTTCCCGCCAGGATGGGGAGGAACCGGTGGGGACCAGTTGCTGGGTACAGCAAGTGGTCTGGGGAAGCTCACAAAGGCGGAATGCCTTTGAAGCTTCCCCCTGCCCATCCTGGGGGAGGGGCCTAGCACCTCACCCAGGACGTGCATTGTTGCAGGCCCGGGAGAGCGGATGGCTCTCTACCCAGGGGTCCAGCAACATGTCTGCTGTGTGGCAGCCTAGGCAGCCCCTCAGACAAGACGTGGATTGTAGGTTAGGTTCAGGGGGCAACTCTAAGTTGCCCTCTGACGTGCATTTACAGTAAATCCCACACTGGCATCAGTGTGGGTTTACTGTGCTGAGAGTTTGATACCAAACTTCTCAGTCTTCAGTGCAGCCATCATGGTGCTGTGGAGTTCGTGCTGACGACCTCCCAGCACCATATACTCAGAATGGCAGCCCTGCACTTACAGTGCCCAGGAATGGGCCTGGGTACTGTAGGGGCACAGGGCTCATGCACCTGTACCCTCACCACTGGCATAGGGCAC
Source organism: Calotriton arnoldi (assembly GCA_963921515.1). Lineage (NCBI taxonomy): Eukaryota > Metazoa > Chordata > Amphibia > Caudata > Salamandridae > Calotriton > Calotriton arnoldi. The sequence goes on from CAWUFW010000763.1 coordinate 482,343, forward strand.
CCAGCTAGAGGGGTGACTGAGGTATGCCAGGGCAGTGTGTTTGTGGGCATGGCACACAGGGATGTGTGCCATGTCGACTCTCTGTTTTGTTCTGCACCAAGACACTCAGCCTGCAAGGGCAGTGTATGTGTGTCAGGGTACAGGGCCTCTAAGGGTGGCACAATAAGTGCTGCAGCCCTTAGGGGTCTTCTCTGGTCACAGTGCCCTGGGTACCTAGGGTACCATTTACCAGGAGCTTACCTGTGGCCAGAGATGCCAATTGGGTTTAGGCTGAGTACAGTTTTTAGGGAAGGAACACAGGCCCTGGGTACCTGATTGGCAGGGATCCAGGGCACACCAAGGAAAAGTGCATCAGTTATCAGGCAAAAAGTGGGGGGGTTACTGCAACAGAAACCCACTTTCCTACAGTATGCCCCCACTTTTTGCTGAATTGCTGACGTGCTTTGACTGAGTGTGCCCTGGGCTCCTGACAACCAGGTACCCAGGGCCTGTGTTCCTTCCCTAAAACTGCATTGATGCCTACACCCAATTGGCATCCTGGCCACAGGTCAGCCCCTGGTAAATGGTACCATGGGTACCCAGGGCACTGTGACCAGGGAAGGCCCCTAAGAGCTGCAGCACTTGTTGTGCCACCCTTAGAGACCCTGTACCTTTCACACACACACACACACACTGCCTTTGCAGGCTGCGTGTCTTGGTGCAGAACAAAAGTGAAGAGTCGACATGGCACACATCCCTGTGTGCCATGCCTACAAACCACTGCCCTGGCCTAGGTCAGCCACCCCTCTGGCTGGAGTGCACTATGCTAGTGGTGAGGGCACAGAGGCATGAGCCCTGTGCCCTACAGTGCCCAAGTCCATTCTTGGGCATTGTAAGTGCAGTGCTGCCATTAAGATATATGGTGCTGGGAGTCTGTCATTACGAGACTCCACAGCACCATAATGGCCCCACTGAAAACTGAGAAGTTTGGTATCAAACTTCTCAGCACATTAAACTCCCACTGATGCCAGTGTGGGATTTAATGTAAAACACACTCAGAGGGCATCTTAGAGATGCCCCTGAAACCAACCCGACCTCCAGTGTCCGGACTGAGTGGCTGCGCAGGCTGCCACCACCAGGCATGTTTCTGGACCCCTGGGTCGAGAGCCTCTGCTCTCAGGGGCCTGAAACAATGCGCATCCTGAGGCGAGGTGCCAAAGCCTCCTCCCCAGGATGGGCAGGAGAAGCTTCAAGGCCTGCCGCCTTTTGAGCTTCCCCAGACCATTTGCTGCTCCCAGCAAACTGAGTCCCCACTGGTTCTACCCCACTTCTGGCGGGAGAACCAGCGGGAAAATCAGAGGCAGGAAATGGGTTGTGCCCACCTCTGCCAACTCCACCCCTAAGGTGGGGAGGCGAGGTGACACAAACTTCAGTCCCCGCCATCTTGAGGATGGGGGACCCATCCAACCAGGGACAGGCTCCTGCCCCCTCCCACTGGAGAGTGGCAGAATAGAGGTGTACCCACCCAGGAAGGGACCCATTGGTCCCTGCCCGTACCTACCTGTAACCACCCCTAAATTCAGTATTTAGGGGCTCCCTGAACCTTCCTTCGGCAGATTCCAGTTCACGAAACAGCAAGAAGATCAAGAAGAAAGAAGACCTGCCGCGCAGCTGCTAAAGAAGAGGAAGACACTAACTGCTTTGGCCCCAGCCCTACCGGCCTGTCGACGATCGACCCTGCTCCTGCTGAATCTCGGCACCTCCTGTGGCCAGCAACCTCACCAACTCCGGACGACCTGGCTACCTTGTGACTGAGCATCTGGGACTCCCACGAGCAGTGGCTCTGCTCAAAGCAAGTAACTGACCCCTGGCAGCAGCCAGGAACCGCGAACCTTGCACACTCTGCATCCGCCAAGCCTGGCCTGTGTGGGAGTGGACAAAGACCCTGAGGACGTCCCCCCAGCGACTGTGATCCCGAATCCGGCCCCCAAGGACCCACCTCGACGCTCCTGACGACGCCTGCAGCCTCGGAACCAGGGACCCCCCCCAACCGCGATCAACAGAGGGTAAGATTTCCCGACACCAAAGGCACCCCAGCACCCGGCGCCCTGCAGCCCCCTGTGCCCAATTCCGGGGTACCTACCTATCCTCCAAATACCCAACTTACCTCTCGAAGTGGTGGGGGCACCTGAAGAATCTTCGTCCCCGAGCTTGCAGCCTGTGTTTGTTTTTGAGCTTCTCCATTGCAATCCATTGAGCGCCCGAAGGCTCCAACGCACCCTGCACCCAGCCGCCCGAGTGCCCCTGGCAGTGCAACCTTTGTCCTAATCTACTTCCCCATTTACCCTGAGCAAGTGACCCGGAGGCCAGCTCCCACAGCCGCGTGGCCTGCTAGCCAGCAGCCACCAACCAAGGGCCCCCCTGACTGCCATAGGATAACATTGGGCCTAACTCGCTCTGCACCCAGCCGCCCCTGTGCCGCTGGGGGTGAAACAACTGTACTTACCTGACCTTGAGACCCCTGAGTCTATGCCCAAAATCTTAACTTTGCCAGTCAAGTACTTACCCAAAAGCCGATAACTCACTTTTCTTCCATAGGGTAACATTGGCTGACACCACCGGAAAATTCTTCTAAGTGTGGAGTTTCTCAACTTTAAAATATTCACCTAAAATCAACCGAGTAACACAAACGGAAATACTCACCTGCTATTAGGAGAGATCCCAGTGCTGGATCTTGGTGCCCAGCACTGACCCTGAAAAGTAATCACAACGTTACTTACCGCTAACTCAATTTTCTCCCATAGGGATCCATTGACTGGTTTTCTGTGAAATTTCTTCTAAGTGTCCACTTTTGAAATACCAAAATATTGCTTAAAAATCACAACAGTAACAAATTCCGATTTACTCACCTGTTATCAGGAGAGACCTCAGTGCTACATCTTTTAGTCCAGTATTGACCCTGAAAAGTAATATCTGAAAGAGACACGTTAGTGACAGATTCCTTACCTTAGAATATCCCCAGGCGTCAGGCTGGATCCGGAAAGTTTTTGCGTAGCAGTACCCTTGCGCGTCGGTAGGTGGCGTCGTGCGGCTCCGCGTCAGTCGTCGTGATCGCCGGGATGACGTCGCGGGCAGTACTTAGACGCCGCCCCTGCGCGCTGACGTCAGTTCTTTTTCCGCGCCAGTAAGCGCAGATCCGGGAAGAGCAGTGCCCTAGTCAATTTTTGACTAACTTTTGTGTGAATTTTTTCACTGTTTCTTTTCGAGTCATATCGACTCCTAGGTGTCGTAGGGATGCCCGGCTTCAAGCCATGCGACGCCTGTGGTCGAATGATGTCGATCACAGACCCGCATCTAGAGTGTCTCTTCTGTCTCGGCCGAGACCACGACACGAAGTCGTGCCCTGACTGCCGGAAACTTCACCCGAAGGCTTTGCGAGAGCGGTCTCGAAAGCTACTCGAGGTCCGGCAGTCGGCTCCGCGCCAAGCCCGGTCCCGGGAGAGGTCGAGGGCCGGTCGAGGAGTCCCCGCCGGTCGTCGGAGTCCAAGTCTTCGCGCTCCTCGGGTAAGTCGAAGCACAAAAAGTCTAAGAAGCGTCATCGCTCTAAGACTTCGCCTCGCCGGTCTCGCGACTCGGTTGAGGCCCCAGTCGGCACCGTCCCCGCCCACGGCCCCGAACATGCCTATAGAGCCGCCCCCGCATTACCCGTCCTTTCCGGGGGCGACTCCGGCCGAGCTCTGAGAATTCCTGTCGGCCATGGCCCGCCTCTTCGGGCCTCAAGGTCCCTCCGGTGCGCCTTCGGGCCCCGCGGGCCCTGATGGGGTTGCACCGGCGTCGCCGTCTACTCCGGTCCCGGCGCCGCCTGTCCCACCAGCCTTCAACCCGGCCTCGGCTCCGGCCTCTATCCCGGCTCCGGTGGTACCACAACCCCCATCGACACCGGTTGACCTAACCACGCCTCCGCCGACGTCCCCGGTGCCGTTCCTGATGCCGTCCGGGGCTCCGGACGGCGTCGGTCCCCGGCTCCGGACATGGAGCCGGACCGACGTCGCTCGACGCCGGCGCCGATGAGACCTTGGATCCTAAATGTCCCTCCTCCTCCATATTTTGAACCGGAGGAGACCAAGAGAGCTGGGAGGGGTCTGAGGACCCTCTCACACAACAGTGTGAGTATGATCCGGACTGGGCTGAGGAACTTGGGGATGCCAGTGGTCTAGACACCTCCCCTGACACTGGCATGCTGTCTCCTCCTTCCGTGGCTACGGAGGAGGGAGCTAATTTTGCAACGGTGTTGCGTAGAGCAGCTGGAGCCTTACATCTCTAATTGCCTACTGTGGCTGTCAGGACTAATCTCCTGACGGAAGTGCTTCAGCCGGCAGCTTCCTCTTCGGAGACTGTGCTGCCGTTTAATGATGCACTCACTGACGTTCTTTTGGGTGCCTGGTCCAAGCCCACCACAGGGGCTCCTGTGGATAGGAACGTGGCCCGACGCCATCGCCCTGCTCCGGGCGACCCCTTGTTTCTCTCCCAACATCCCACCCCGAGAGCTTGGTTGTCCAAGCCTCTGCCTCCCAAACCGCCTTCCCTACCGCCCATCCGGATAGGGAATCCAAACGCCTGGACCAATTTGGGAAGAAGTCTTTTTCTTCCTCCAGTGCTGGCTTGCGGTCCGTCAACACCGCTTGCCTTTTGGACCGATATACCCACTCCCTGTGGGATTCGGTGGCGGCTGTTTTGCCGCAGTGTTCTGAGGAGGTCCAGACACTGCTTACCCGCGCCATTGCGGAAGGGCGAGATGCGGCTAAATACACCATACGTTGTGGCCTTGATACCGCCGACTCGCTGGGCAGATCGCTTGCAACGACGGTGGCGCTACGTCGTCACGCCTGGCTGAGAACAACTGGTTTCTCAGGTGATGTCCAGAATACACTCATGGACATGCCCTTTGATGGAGTCGATCTTTTTGGTTCAAAGGCAGACCATGCGTTGGAGCGTTTTAAGGACTCACGGGCTACTGCCAAGTCCCTGGGCCTTTCTGTTGTACGCCCTCCGCTAACCTCTGCTTTTCGCCCCTTTCGTGGCCACGGAAGGGGCGCCCAATCACGTCAGCTGCCCAGCCACCGGCCCGCGCAGCAAGCGTCTTCGCGTGGCCGAGGGCGTGGATACCGCCGTGGCGGTTCGGGCAACCAGCGTGCGGGTCAGGCCACTACCTCCAACCCGTCCGCGGCCTCCAAGCCCTCCTAGTCCTTCCTTTCAGGTGCACAGCACGCCAGTAGGGGCAGGGTACGCCATCACCTTCACCACTGGCGTCCCATCACCTCGGACAGGTGGGTCTTGGACATTGTCCGAAGGGGCTACTCCCTCCCCTTCGAGACCACCCCCCCGCCATGCCACCTCAATTCCACCGCATGTCAGGGGATCACTTGGTGCTTCTGCAGAAGGAAGTTACGGCCCTCTTGGCCAAGAGGGCCATCGAGCATGTTCCGACCCCAGAAGTAGGACGTGGTTGCTACTCCCACTACTTTCTGGTGCCCAAAAAGGACAAGGAGGACATGCGTCCTATCTTTGGACCTCCGGAACGTCAATCGCTTCCTCCGGAAGGAGAACTTCAAGATGCTCACCCTAGCTCAGGTCTTGACTGCCCTCGACCCTGGAGACTGGTTGGTAGCGTTGGACTTGCAGGACGCTTATTTTCACATCCCCGTCCTGCCGGCCCACCGGCGTTACCTGCGGTTCACGGTAGGCCTCGAGCATTTTCAGTTCACCGTGCTCCCCTTTGGCCTTACCAGCGCCCCTCGGGTGTTCACGAAAGTGATGGCGGTGGTCGCAGCTTATCTGCGCCGGGCAGGGGTTCCAGTCTTCCCCTATCTCGACGACTGGCTGCTGAAGGCGGGCTCGTCCCAGGCAGTCGTCTCCCACCTCCAGACTACGGTCGAACTCCTGCACTCGCTGGGGTTCTCCATCAATGTGCCGAAGTCGCATCTGATTCCTTCTCCACAGCTCCTTTTCATCGGAGCAGTTCTGGACACGACGCAGTTTCGGATCTCTCCTCCCGAACGGCGAGTCCGGGATATTCAGGCTATGATTCCGATCTTTCAGCCTTTATCCTGGGTTTCGGTACGGATGACCCTGAGGCTGCTGGGCCTTATGGCCTCCTGCATCCTGCTGGTCAATCATGCCAGATGGCATATGCGGGCTCTGCAGTGGGACCTGAAGTTCCAGTGGGCGCAGCACCAGGGCAACCTGTCCGATCACGTCCAGATCTCGGAGGGGACTGCAAAACAGTTGCAGTGGTGGCTCTCAAACCGGCAATGGGTCATGGGCAGATCCCTCTCCCTTCCCCAGCTAGAGCAAACAGTTGTGACGGACGCGTCCCTTCTGGGATGGGGCGGTCACATGGGAGAGGCGGAGATCAGAGGCCTCTGGTCTCCGGCGGAGTCCCGGCTCCATATCAACCTTCTGGAGCTCCGGGCGCTCCGACTTGCACTCAAGGCATTCCTTCCCTCTGTCAAAGGGAAGGTAGTGCAGGTGTTCACAGACAACACCACCGCCATGTGGTACTGCAACAAACAGGGCGGGGTGGGGTCGTGGACCCTTTGTCAGGAGGCTCTGCGCCTCTGGACATGGCTGGAACATCAGGGCATGTTCCTGATGGTTCAACACCTGGCAGGTTCCCTGAACGCCAGGGCGGACGAACTCAGCCGCAGGTGCATGATGGATCACGAATGGCGTCTTCACTCGGAAGTGGCGCAAGGACTCTTTCTACAGTGGGGAGAGCCTTGGTTAGATCTATTCGCCACCGAAGAGGACGCGCAATGTCATCAGTTCTGCGCGTTGGAATTTCCAAGGCGGCACTCGCTCGGCGACGCTTTTCGTCGCGAGTGGAGTTGCGGTCTGTTGTACGCCTTTCCGCCTATACCACTTCTACCCAGAGTGTTGAAGAAGATTCGGCACGACCGGGCCCAAGTCATCCTTGTGGCTCCGGACTGGGCTCGAAGAGTTTGGTATCCCGAGCTACTCAGTATGAGCGTAGATCCCCGATCCGTCTGCCTCTTCGGGAGGATCTTCTGTCGCAGCAGCAGGGGACGGTCCTCCACCCGAACCTGTCCAGCCTCCACCTGCTTGCGTGGAGATTGAGCGGCGGCAGTTGATTCCTTTCGACTTGCCTCCCGAAGTTTATGATGTTATTCTGGCAGCCAGACGTCCCTCCACTAAGGTGGTATACGCCTGCAGGTGGAACAAGTTTGTGGCATGGTGCACAGCAAAGGCTGTGAATCCTCTTTCTGAGGTTCTTCTGTTCCTTCTTTCCCTGGCCCAACAGGGTTCTGCCCTGGGTACCATCAAGGGCTATCTTTGTGCCATCTCGGCCTTCCTCAGGCTTCCTGATCAGCCCTCCTTTTCAAGTCCCCTGTTGTTAACAGGTTTCTAAAGGCATTACACACCTCTTCCCTCCTGTTCCGTTTGTGATGCCTCAGTGGGACTTGAACTTGGTTCTTACCTTTCTTATGTGCGCTCCCTTTGAGCCTCTACATAACTGTCCTCTTCGTCTTCTGACTCTGAAGACAGCCTTTCTGGTGGCCATCACCTCCGCTCGGCGGGTGAGTGAGCTCCAGGCTCTATCATGTAAACCTCCCTTTCTGTCTGTCCATCCAGACAAGGTTGTTCTTAGGACGCGTCCGTCCTTCTTGCCAAAGGTGGTTACTGCCTTCCACATTGGGCAGACCATCACTTTGCCCACCTTCTTTCCGCCCCCGCATCCTTCCAGAGAGGAAGAGAGGCTCCACCATCTGGACCCAAAACGTGCGCTTTCCTTTTATATCGACCGCACACAACACTTCCGGGTGGATGACCAGCTCTTTGTTGGCTACGTGGGCGCCAAAAAAGGTCGGGCGGAGCACAAGCGAACCATTTCCCGCTGGGTAACCTTGTGTATCAAAGCCTGCTATTCTTTGGCTAAGAAGGAGCCTCGTGATGGGCTGCGTGCCCATTCCACCAGGGCAACGGCTGCTACCACGGCCTTAGGCCGCGGTGTTCCGCTGCAGGATATTTGTCAGGCAGCTACGTGGGCCTCGCTGCACACGTTTACCAAGCATTACTGCCTTGACAGTCAGGTCCGGAGGGACGGCTTCTTTGGCCGTTCTGTCCTCCGGGACTTCCTTGTCTGATCTTTGTTCGCAGACCCACCACCGGGGTTGGTATTGCTGGGGTATCTATTCTAAGGTAAGAGAATCTGTCACTAACGTGTCTCTTTCAGATGCACAAGTTACTAACTTGTGTAACGATATATCTGTAAGAGACAGTAGTTAGTTACAGATTCCTTACCGCCCACCATCCTCCCCGTTCTGCGAACTGATTTCTAGGGTTAAGGACATCCCTTTCAGGGCCCTAGTATTTTTCAGACACCTATGTCAGCTTCTTGCATGGCTCTGCGTTCCTGGCGCGGAAAGTCGTGTACAGAACTGACGTCAGCGCGCAGGGGCGGCGTCTAAGTACTGCCCGCGACGTCATCCCGGCGATCACGACTCCGGACGCAGAGCCGCCTACCGACGCGCAAGGGTACTGCTACGCAAAAACTTTCCGGATCCAGCCTGACGCCTGGGGATATTCTAAGGTAAGGAATCTGTCACTAACTACTGTCTCTTACAGATATATCGTTACACAAGTTAGTAACTTGTGCTTTAACCGTACTTGCTAGTAACTTGAAATTCCTTCAACAGGATAACATTGCCTGCTTTTTACGGAAAAAGTTTCTAAGTGTCGATTTCTGAATCTTACAAATATTCTTTAAAAATCGTGCCAACGATACAAACGTAATTACTTGCCTGTTTTAGATAGATATCCCAGTGCTGAACCTGAGAGCCCAGCACTGGATTACAAAAATAATGTAAACATACTTTACCTGCAAACTGAATTTCCTTCCATAGGATAACATTGGTAATTTTACCTAGAAAAGTTTCTAAGTGTCAACTTTTAAAATACAATAATATTCCTTAAAAATCACTACTGTACCCAAAGCGCTTTTACTTAACTGTTTACAGGAAGTGTCCCGGGACTGAATCCAAGAGCCAGTCCTGTGGTTAGAAAAGTAATCCACAAAGTAATTAATTGCATTTAACTAAAACTTTCCATTGAGCTCAATGTTGCATTGTGTTTGACATTGTGTTGCCTTGTGCAACAACTGTGACTACTGTAATCAAAAAGTCTATTGCCTATTTGAAAAGTGTTTAACTAAGGTAACCCATTCTGAGAAAGTATATTTTGATACATTGTGGTTCTAAAATAAAGCGACTATATTTTTATACAAACAATTGGCCTAGAGTTCAGTTTTTGAGTGTGTGAGACCATTTGCTGACTGAGTGTGTACAACAAATGCTTTACACTGTCCTCTGATACTGCCTTACTGCTCGACCAAGCTACCACTTTAGAGAGTAAGGTTATATCTAACTTTAGCCTCTGCCTTACCATTGGGGAACTTTGGACCCTATACACACTGTACCTTACTTTGGTGCAGTATATATAGGGCCACTTTCCTACAAGGGCGGACTGCCGAGAGTCACAAGGACTTGGCCGTAGCCCGTGAGTCCTTAAACCTCTCCAACGCGCTGTCCGCTTTGTCGCCGAAGAGGCGACGGCCATCAAAGGGCATGTCCATAAGGGTGTTTTGGACATCCCCCAAAAATCCAGTGGTCCTCAACCAGGCGTGACGGCGAACCGCCACCGTCTTTGCAATCGACCTGCCCAGTGAGTCGGCAGTGTCTAGGCCACAACGAATCATGAACTTTGCTGCGTCTCTCCCCTCTGCAACAGCCTGGGAGAGAGCTGGCCGGGCGTCCTCCGGACACTGGGGCAGCACTTGCGCCACCGTATCCCACAGAGAGTGGGAATAACGGCCCAAGAGGCATGCGGTGTTCACGGACCGCAGCGCAGAGCTGGTGGAAGAAAAAAATCTTCTTCCCAAACTGATACAGCTTCTTGGATTCCCTATCCGGTGGAGTGGGAGGGAAGGCGGTTGGGGAAGCAGAGGCTTGGACAACCAAGCTCTCGGGGTGGGATGTTGGGAGAGGAAAATGGGGTTACCCGGAGCCGGGCGATGGCGTCGGGCCACATTCCTATCCACAGGAGCCCATGTGGTGGGCCTGGACCAAGTGCCCAAAAGAACGTCAGAAAGGGCTTCATTGAAGGGAAGCAGGGCTCTGCAGAAGTAGCTGCTGGCTGAAGCACCTCTGTCAGGAGGTTAGTCCTGACGGCCACAGTAGGGAGCTCGAGGTGTAGGGCCTCGGCCGCCCTACGCAACACCACAGCATAACTAGCACCCTCCTCCATAGCCACGGTAGGAGGAGACAGCATGCCAAGGTCTGGTGAGGTATCCAGACCACTGGCGTCCCCCAATTCCTCAGCCCAGTCCTGTTCCGACTCGCAAGCAGCTGCAAGAGGGTCCTCAGACCCCTCCCAGTCCTCCCCTTGCTCCTCAGGCTGTTCAACAGGTCTAAAATAAGGAGCAGAGACAGGGGGATAAAAATCCCCGAGCAACGTCGAGAACGGCATCGATCGACGCCGCGTCCACATCGGGGCTGAAACTGAGGTCGACGTCGTCCCGAGGAGCGGGCGGCGACTGGTGCCAGTGGAGTCGACATCGGTGGAGGTCAACCGGCGTCGACCGGGATCCAGGCCTGGATCCAAGGGTGTCCTGCGGCGTCGGGGCCGGAGCCGACAGCGACGCCGGGGCTGAGGAAAGGCGAGGACACCCAGTCGGGACCGCGGGGCCCGAAGGCGCATTAGCGGGACCAGACGGCCCAAAGAGGCGAGCCGTGGCCGACAGGAATTCCTGTATTTGGGCCGGAGTCGCCGACGACCCCGGGAAGGGCGGGTAGTCGGGCGGCGACTGCGTAGGCTCTGCCGGAGCCGCGGGGGAGGTACCACCCGCACCCTCAGACGCGTCGCGCGACCGGAAGTCTGAGAACGATGGCGTTTCTTCGACTTCTTGTGCTTAGTCTTACCTGACCCCGAGTGCGAAGACTTGGATCCCGAAGATCGATGGTGATGACTCCGCGCACGGTCCCTCGACCTCCCACGGGACCGGGACCTCGAGCGGAGCCGACTGCCGGGCTTTCAGCAACTTTCAGGACCGCTCCCACAAAGTCTTCGGCGCCATGGCCCGGCAGTCGGGGCACGACTTGGGGTCGTGGTCGCGCCCCAGGCACGGTGCGGGTCCGTCACCGACATCATGCGGTGACAATCCCCGCAGGACTTAAAACCGGGCATCCTAACTGCACCAGGAGTCGAAGACTCGATGAAAAAATAGAGACAAAAAGCCTCAAAATGTCAGTCAAAAATTGACTGGGGGTTCCTGCTCTTCCCGGATCTGCGCTTGCTGGCGCGGAAAAAGAAAGAACTGACGTCAGCGCGCGTGGGCGGCATCTAAGTAGCGCCCGCGACGTCATCTCGGCGACCACAACGCCAATGACGGACGCGGAGCCGCACAACGCCAACTACCGACGCGCAGGGGTACTGCTGACGAAAACTTTCCGGATCCAGTCTGACGCCTGGGGATATTCTAAGGTAAGGAATCTATCACTAGGTGTTTCTTTCAGATATAAACATTAAAACAAGAGCACTTTCTTCATGGAAAGACCAGCCGGAAATGGAGGAGGAAATTAAAGGTTGACTTAAACAGCTTTTGGGATTTGCAATAAGTCTACTTTTGGGATTCTTTTGAGTCTACTAAGCCCAACATGGACCTTGTTACTATTGTCTAGAGAAAGCTAGTGAACCTGCTTCTGTGCATTAGTATTCTGATAATATAAACAGCAATACTACATCTTCTCAAGGGTACTTTGCACCTTCTTACCTGTTTAATTCCCCTAGAAGCTACAAAATGTATGATCTCTGATGGCATGCGCAGGTTCTTGGGGGTGACATAACGCAGATTCACACGGTACTGCGTCAGCAGATATGCCAGGGAGTGCACTGTACGGCCATGCTTCAGGTCCCCGACCATAGTGATCTTTATGAAATAAAGAATAAAAAAAACATGCTTAAATACAACACACGTGTGCTTTTTACACAGTTCCATGAGAATACAAAAGAAAACTCACAAAGGGAATTTTGAACTACCTGTCCACAGCTCCTGGAAATGAGTGTGGACATTGTGTCCTTTTGCGGGGCAGAACATACTTAAGGATTTTCAAAATATCTTTGATTCTTTCGCTTTAAAACAAACCAAGAGGTCCACCTGGGCATCCTTAATCTACTAAGACTGCCTGAGTGCCAGGTGTGCTTTGTGGCTTCAACAGCATCCCCTGTAGCAACAGAACAAAATGTTCATGCTGAGCAGTCTACCTCACTCCACAAATGTTTCTCAGTACAAGAACAGATCGAAAGCATTCCCGGACACAGATTAAATAGTTATTCTGTCAAATTCTTCAGAACTGCTCAATGAGAAAAGTAAATTCTTGCAAAGGATATACACATCTATCAAATTCTTAAAATGTTCCCTAACTACTGAATCAATACTGAATTTGGGGATTTGCAAAAAAAAAAACAACAACATTTGATAGAGAAATGATTCAGCATAAGTGCACTGTCCCACCTAGGCTCAACACTAGCACATATGCTCAGACAGTGTCCTGTATTTGGATGAGCAGAAGCCCAAGTGTGAGAAAGTGCCCTCTTTCTGCATGGTTGCCCACACTTTTTGCTGAATTGTTGATGTTCTTTGACTGAGTGTGCCCTGAGCTCCTGCTAATCAGGTACCCAGGGCCTATGTTCTTTCCCTAAAACTGCATTGAAGCCTAAACCCAATTGGCATCTCTGGCCACAGGTCAGTCCCTGGAAAATGGTACCACAGGTACCCAGGGCACTGTGACCAGAGAAGGCCTCTAAGGGCTGCAGCACTTATTGTGCCACCCTTAGAGGTCCTGTACCACTACACACACACACTGCCGTTGCAGGCTGCGTGTTTTGGTGTAGAACAAAGTGAAGAGTGTGTAAGAAACTGGCTCTATATATACTACACCAAAATGAGGTATAGTGTGTATAGGGTCCAGGTGACTCCAGAGGTAGCAGAGGTTAAAGTTAGATAGAACCTTACTCTCTAATAGTGGTAGCTTGGTCGAGCAGTAAGGCAGTATCAGAGGACAGTGTTAAGCATTTGATGTACACAGTCAGCAAATGAATTCACACACTCAAGAACTGAACTCTAGGTCAATTGTTTTTGTATAAAAATATATTGTTGTTTTATTTTAGAACCAAGCAAGCCTGGCACAGGTAAGCATAAAATACTTGGTAGTAAAAAGTTACTGAATGTCGAACAGTTTGAAAATGCAATGGAAATTGTACTTTGTTTGATTTACAGGGAAGCAGTAGTATGCAACACTTAGCAAATGCAGTACATTGGAATGAATAGGCTTTTTCAGTAAATTGCAGGTAAGTTACTTTTACGTTACTTTTTCTAACTCAGTGCTGGATGCCTGGATTCAGCAGTGGGACACTTCCTGGAAACAGGTGAGTAAATGCGTTTTTGTTATTCGTGCGATTTTTAAAGAATAGTTTCACATTTCAAAACTCCACACTTAGAAACTTTTTGGAGCAGTACATTGAAATGAATGGGCCGTTTCAACAAATTGCAGGTAAGTTACTTTCACGTTACTTTTTCTAACTCAGTGCTGGATGCCTAGATTCAGCACTGGGACATGTCCTGCAAACAGGTAAGAAAACACGTTTTGGTTATTTGTACGATTTTTAAAGAATATCTTTTGTTTTCAAAACTCCACACTTAGTCGTTTTTTTGAAGAAAAATTGTCAATGTTATCCTATGGAGGAAAAACAGGTAATCGGTTTGCAGGTAAGTAAACAACTGTGGGAGTTAAGGTTCTGGGGTTAGAACAAGGGTTCCCCAAGGGTCAGTGATGAACTGTTGTTGCACCCTCAGCGGCACTAGGGCGGCCGGGTGCAGAGTGTTGAGGCCCAATGTTATCCTATGGAGGATAGGGGGTCTCCGGTTGGTGGCTGCTGGCAAGCAGGCCACTGGGTTGTGGGAGCAAAGCTCCTAGGGTTTAGGTCAGGGCAAATGGGGAAACAACTTGGCACAAAAAGTGCACCCTCAGCGGCACTGGGGCGGCCGGGTGCAGAGTGCTGTTTCGACGTCGGAAGCCCTGTTTTCTATGGAGAACCTCCGGTTTGAAGAAGCACTGCAGGCTCGGGGAGAAGGACCTTCTGGGTGCGACCACCACTTTGAGGGGTAAGTTGGGATGTCTTGGGTTGGTTAGGCACCGTTGGTTTGGGCACACAAGGCCGTGGGGCGTCTGGTGCAGGGGTGCCTTTTAGGGTTGGATTTTCTTACCCGCTCTGGTCGTGGTAAAGGGGAGCCTCTGGATTGAGGCTGCAGGCGTCGTCTGGAGGCTTGAGGCAGGTCAGGAGTCGCCGGATCTCGGGTCAGGATCGCCGGGGTGACCTCCTCGTGGTGTTTTTCCACTCGAGCTCGGGCCGGGTTCGGCGGGTGCAGAGTGGGCTGGATTCGCGGCGTCCAGCCGGAGCCAGAAGCTGCAGTTTAAACACGTCCGGTGTTCACGGGAGAAACAGTCTTGGAAGTGAAGGCAGGCAGGTCCTCCGGGGTTTGTGAGGTTGCTGGCTGCTGGACACGCCGGGATTTCGCAGAAGCAGGTTCGAGGGGAGACAGGCCTGTAGGGCTGGGGCCAAGTCAGTGGGCGTCGTCCTCTTGTTAGCTCTGCACGGCTCTTCGTCCTTCTTTTCTTCTTGTTGGTAGGCTGGATCTGAGGAAGCAAGGTTCACGGTGCCCCCCAAATACTAGATTTAGGGGCGTTACAGGTAGGTAAAGGGCAGGGACCAATGGGTCCCTTCCCTGGGGTGGGTACACCCCCTATTCTGTCACTCTCCAGTGGGAGGGGGGCAGGAGCCTGTCCCTGGTTGGCTGGGTCCACCCATCCTCAAGATGGCGGGGACTCGAGGTTGTGCTTCACCTCGCCTCCCCCACCTGAGGGGTGGAGTTGGCAGAGGTGGGCACACCTCCCTTCCTCACTTGTTTTTCCCGCTGGTTCTCCCGCCCAAAGTGGGGGGTAGAACCAGTGGGGACCAGTTGCTGAAAGCAAATGGTCTGGAGAGTCTCACAAAGGCTGCATGCCTTTGAAGCTCCTCCTTCGTGAACCCTGCCCTTCCTGGGGGAGGAGGCTTGGCACCTCGTCCCAGGATGTGCATTGTTTCAGGCCCCGAGAGCAGCAGGCTCTCGACCCAGGAGTCCAGAAACATGTCTGGTGGTGGCAGCTGAAGCAGCCACTCAGCCTGGACACTAGAGGTGGGTTAGGTTTCAGGGGCATCTTCTAAGATGCCCTCTGTGTGCATTTTCATTAAATCCCACACAGGCATCAGTGTGGGTTTAATGTGCTGAGAAGTTTGATACCAAACTTCCCAGTTTTTAGTGCAGCCATTATGGTGCTGTGGAGTTCGTAATGACAAACTACCAGCACCATATCCGTGAACACCTGCACTACTCTTCCCCAGATAGAGGGAAGGAATGCCTTCAGTGCAAGACGAATCGCCGCCCGGAGCTCCAGAAGGTTGATGTGAAGCCCGGACTCCGCCGGAGACCAGAGGCCTCTGATCTCCGCCTCCCTCATGTGGCCGCCCCATCCCAGAAGGGATGCGTCCGTCACCACAGTGTGGTCTGGTTGGAAAAGGGAGAGGGATCTACCATTGACCCAATCCTGGTTCGTGAGCCACCACTGCAGTTGCTGTGCAGTGCCCTCCGAGATCTGGACGCAATCGGACAGATTCCCCTGATGCTGCGCCCACTGGAACTTCAGGCCCCACTGCAGAGCCCGCATATGCCACCGGGCATGATCTACCAGCAGGATGCAGGAGGCCATGAGGCCCAGCAGCCTCAAGGTCATTCTGACCGAAACCCGGGATAGAGGCTGAAAGATCGGAATCATAGCCCGAATATCCTGGACTCGCTGTTCGGGAGGATAGACCCGAAACCACGTCGTGTCCAGAACCGCTCCGATGAAGAGGAGCTTCTGAGAGGGAATCAGGTGCGACTTCGGCAGAATGCAGGAGGTCGGCCGTAGTCTGGAGTTGGGAGATGACTGCCTGGGGCGAGCCCGCCTTCAACAGCCAGTCATCGAGATAGGGGAAGACAAACCCCTGATCTGCGCAGATGAGCTGCGACCACCGCCATCACTTTCGTGAACACCCGAGGGGCGCTGGTAAGGCCAAAGGGGAGCACGGTAAACAAAGTGCTTGTGGCCTACCGTGAACCGTAGGTAACGCCGGTGGGCCGGCAGGACGGGAATGTAAAAATAAGCGTCCTGCAAGTCCAACGCTACCATCCAGTCTTCCGGGTCGAGAGCAGACAAGACCTGAGCAAGCGTCAACATCTTGAACTTCTCCTTCCGGAGGAAGCGATTGACGTCCCTGAGGTCCAAGATAGGACGCAGGCCCTTGTCCTTCTTGGGGACCAGAAAGTAGTGGGAGTAACAACCATGACCTACTTCTGGGACAGAAACGCGCTCGATGGCTCCCTGGGCTAAGAGAGCCGTAACTTCCTGCTGGAGAAGGGCCAGGTGATCCTCCGACATGCGGTGGTATCTCGGTGGCATGGCTGGAGGGGTAGTCTCGAAGGGGAGGGAGTAGCCCCTTCGGACTATCTGCGAAACCCACCTGTCTGACGTGATGGTGCGCCAGTGGGGGAGGTGACGGCGAATCCATCCGCCCACTGGCGTTTGATGGGCCTGAAAGGTCAGACTAGGAGGGTTTGGAGGCTGCTGCAGAGGGGGGGTTGGTGGACTGGCCCGCCCGCTGGCCCCCTGAACCACGGCGTTGGTTCCCACGTCCCCGGCCGCGCGAAGGTTTGGTAACTTGCTGCTGCCTGTGGCTCTGGGTGGGACGTAGTGGGGCACCCCTTCCGTAGCCATGAAAGGGGCGAAAAGCAGACTGTGCCGGACGGGTGGAGAGGCCCAAGGACTTGGCCGTAGCCCGTGAGTCCTTGAAGCGCTCTAGGGCGTAGTCTGCTTTGTCGCCAAAAAGGCGACGGCCATCAAAGGGCATGTCCATCAAGGTGTTCTGGACATCCCCTAAAAAGCCAGTGGACCTCATCCAGGCGTAGCGACGAAGCACTACCGACGTTGAAATGGTCCTGCCCAGAGAGTCGGAGGTGTCCAGCCCACAACGTATCGTAAACTTTGATGCATCCCTCCCGGCTGCAACAGCCTGGGAGAGCACTGCCCGGGCCTCCTCCGGACACTGAGGCAGCACTTGCGCCACTGTATCCTACACTGAGTGGGAATAACGGCCCAAGAGACATGCAGTGTTTACGGACCGCAGTCCTAAGCTGGCGGAAGAGAAAATTTTCTTGCCAAGGTGGTCCAGCTTCTTGGATTCCCTCTCCGGTGGAGCGGTAGGGAAGGCGGTTTTGGAAGTGGAGGTTTGGACGACCAAGTTCTCCGGGGTGGGGTGTTGGGAGAGTAAAGTGGGGTCGCCTGGAGCCGGGCGGTGGTGTCGGGCAATCATCCTGTCCACGGGAGCCCCCGTGTTGGGCCTGGACCACGCGCCCAAAAGGACGTCTGTGAGGGCCTCAAATGGCGGCAGGGGTTCCGAAGAGCTCACAGCCGGTTGAAGCACCTCAGTCAGGAGGTTAGTCCTGACCGCCACAGTAGGAAGCTCGAGGTTGAGAGCTTCGGCCGCCCTACGCAACACCACTGCGTATGACGCTCCCTCCTCCGTAGCCACGGTAGGAGGAGACAACATGCCAAGGTCAGGGGAGGTGTCCAAACCACTGGCATCCGCCAGTTCCTCTCTCCAGTCCTGTTCACTGTCCAACTGTTCAGTTAAAGGGTCACCTGACCCCTCCCAGTCCTCCTCATCATCATCCTCTGGGTGCCATTGTGGTTGAAAAGGGAACCCAGGAGTGAACAGGGGCATAAAAACCCCACCCGGCACTGGATCCGGCGTCAGACGACGCCGGTCTGGCTAAATGTCCACGTCGGGATGGAGGCTGGGGTCGACGCCGGCCGAGGGGCTGCCCGGCGTCGAGCGCGGTAGTGGTGCCGTCGGAAGCGGCGCAGGTGGAGGCGTAACGAGGTCTACCAGCGCCGATACGGATCCAGGCCTGGATCCAAGGGGGGCCTGCGGCGCCGGCAGCGAAGACCTAGGCCCCCCAACCGAGTCCGCGGGGCCCGAAGGCGCGCCGGCGGGGTCGGTCCGCCCAAAGATGGCATGCATCGCCTCGTAGAACGTACGAAGCTGGGCGGGAGTTGCTCCGGGTCCCGGAAAGGGAGGAAAACTCTGAGTCGACCCTTCGGGCTCCGCGTGCGGATCCGCGGGAGGGGCACCACCCGCGTGCCTCGTCAGATCAGCCGACCGACGAGGAGAAGTCGATGAGCGACGATGCTTCTTCGAATGCTTCGACTTACCCGACCCAGAGTGCGAAGACTTCGATTTCGAACCGGAATGGTGGTGGCTCCGCGACCGGTCCCTCGACCGGGACCTCGAACGGCACGGAGCAGACTGCCGGTGTTCAAGCAGCTTTCGGGACCGCTCCCGCAAAGCCTTCGGCGCCATCAACCGGCAGTCTGAGCACGACTTTGGGTCGTGGTCGCGCTCCAGGCAAAAAAGACACACGCGGTGCGGATCCGTCACCGACATCATGCGATGACAGGAACCGCAGGCCTTGAAACCGGGCATCCCTCGTGCACCTTTTCGGAGTCGAAGACTCAAAAAAAGAAGTCGACAAAAGTCGAGAAAAAGTTAATCAAAAAATGACTGAGGTACCGCTCTCCCCGGATCTGCGCTGGCTGGCGCGGAAAAATAAAGAACTGACGTCAGCGGGCGAAGGCAGCGTCTAAGTAGCTGCCGCGCCGTCATCCCGGCGACCATGACGACGGACGCGGAGCCGACCGACGCCCCCTTCCGACGCGCAGAAGTACTGCTGACGAAAAAACTTTCCGGTTCCAGTCTGACGCCTGGGGGTAATTCTAAGGTAAGGAATCTATAACTAACGTGTTTCTTTCAGATACTGCCTTTACTGCTCGACCACACTACCACAAATAGAGAGTAAGGTTCTATCTAACTTTACCTCTGCCTACCTTTGGGGTGCCACTGGACTCTGTGCACACTATACCTCACGTTGGTATAGTATATACAGAGCCAGCTTCCTACACCAAGTTACCGCCTTGTACCTCTGGCTGAGTGAGCCGCAAGTCGCCTCAGTAAATGATCTGAGCTACCTTGAAGAAAATCCACCCAAATGGACAGGCTGAGTGGACAGCTTCCAATGTGTTCTGCAAGGAGGCAGCCCAACTGAATCTCTCCTGCCTGAAAAATGTTGTAGCTCAGTGTCATCACAGGGTAAAACATACATGCCTTGCTTCCTCCACGGAATATTTAGCGGAATAAAGTAAGTAGCAAGTTGAAGTGATCCATTACTGCAAATCCATGATTTTACTTTAAATAGGAGCTCATGTTCAACTCAACAGGGCAATCCTTTCCTTCAGAGAAAGTCTTAAGTCATCCGCCACCAAAGCATGAAGCTCATTAACTGAAGGTGATGGGTGATTTCAAAGACTACTTCATGTAACTTGAATTTAGCGAGTTCGGCCAGTTTAATAAATGAGTCAAAACGAGGATCAGGTCCAACTGCCTTCAAATAGGAGGATGGAAGAAATGCATTGATCAATCCCATTAAAAAAACAAGCATTTGCAATTTAATAGGTCTCGCCTTACTGAAAGTTTCAGCTATTCGCGTTGGAAATGATAATGTTTTGTTAAAAAATATCCCAGCAGTAGCATAAGTAATAAAAGAAAATACACGAAGCAAGAAAAGGGTGCAGTACCACAGGCTGTTACTAGGTGTCTTTGTGGAGTTATAAAGGGACCTCTGTTAGCCATATAAGGTACTGCACCCTTACTTATGCTACTGCTGGGATCTTTTTTAACAAATAAAGCAATCTGTCTCGCATTAGTTTGGGTTAGAGCTATTGGCAATGTCTTTTACCTATGTGTTACGGAGTGTATGTATGTGGTTTGTACTGGAATTATGTGGGTTGTATTGGATTAGTTAGTTGTGGAATTGTGTGGTGTAGATAGGATTTGTGTAGTGTAATTATGTGGCATGGTGTACTGTGGAATTATGTGGATAGTAATTATGTGGTATTTAGTGTACTGGAATCACGTGGAGTGGGATTCTGTGTTATGGAGTGTAATTATGTGAAATGGTATTTTGTGTTGTGGAGTGGTATTTAGGGGAGTTTAATTATGTGGTGCGCTATTGAATTTTGTGGCATGATGTGGAATTGTGTGGTGTGGATTGGATTTGTGTGGTGTGGACTGTATATGTGTGGTGTGTTGTTGAGTTGTAGTGGAATGGTGTTTGGGAGTGGAATAATGTGGTTTGGTGTTTAATTATGTGGTGTGCATTGAAAATGTGTGGAGTTGAATTGTGTGGCGTGGAACTATGTGGATAGCGCTGCGTTTTTGTGATGAAAAAGAACAAATAGTTAATAGCTAAGCTCCAGATCTGTATGTTTGGGTGTTAAAAAAAGAAAGTTAGAGGTATTGGTGTTGTAAATATCTCATTTGTGTGTTATGGACTGGAGTGGATGTATGTGGTGTGTAGTGGAATTATGTGAGTTGGATTGGAATTGTTAGTTGTGGCGTGGATTTGTGTAGTGGAATTATGTGGTATGGTGTGCAGTTGTATTATGTGAATAGTAATTTGGTGTTTTTGACTATTGGAATGGCATTTTGTGTAGTGGATTGTTATGTAGTGGAGTTTAATTATGTGGTGTGCTGTTGAATTTTGTGGTGTGCTGTTGAATTTTGTGGTATGATGTTGAATTCTGTGTTCTAAATTTAATATATGTGGTGTGTAGTGGAATTGTGGTGTGTAGTGGAATTGTGCATTGAAGTGGAATAATGTGGTTTGGTGTTGTAGTATGGAATGGATTTATGTTGAGTTGAATAGTGTGGCATGGAACAGTGTGGTGTTGAGGGAAAATATGTTGAATGGAATTATGTGGCATGTTGTGGAGTGTATTTATGTGGATTGTATTTATGTGGTATGGAGTAGCATGCAATTAGGTGGAGTTGAATTATGTGGTGTTGAGTGGTATTATGTGGATTGTAATTATGTTGTGTGGTGTGGAATTGTGTGGCTCTGAATTGTGTGTTGTGGAATTGTGTGGCATTGTTTTGATCTATGTGGCGCTGAATGCTTGTTGTCCATCTACAGCAGTGCTGACTGAGTACATATAAAAAAAAAACTTCCCTTTAAAAATGGTGAAAACATCACACAAAAGCTTCAGAAAAAGTATGTTAACATTCGTACAATTTCTAGAAAGAAAGCTGCGCTGTTTAGAGTTCCTGAGTGGGCAGATTTTTTTTTTACTCCAGTAAAGGAGGAATCCTTTTGTAGGAACCTGTGGATTATGGTGGTTTGCTTATAACAAATAGCCCAGATGTATTGGTTACATCTAATGCACAAGTTACTAACTTGTGTAACGATATATCTGTAAGAGACAGTAGTTAGTGATAGATTCCTTACCTTAGAATATCCCCAGGCGTCAGGCTGGATCCGGAAAGTTTTGCGTAGCAGTACCCTTGCGCGTCGGTAGGCGGCGTCGTGCGGCTCCGCGTCCGTCGTCGGCGTCGTGATCGCCGGGATGACGTCGCGGGCAGTACTTAGGCGCCGCCCCTGCGCGCTGACGTCAGTTCTGTACACGACTTTCCGCGCCAGGAACGCAGAGCCATGCAAGAAGCTGACACAGGTGTCTGAAAAATACTAGGGCCCTGAAAGGGATGTCCTTAACCCTAGAAATCAGTTCGCAGAACGGGGAGGATGGGTGGGGCGGTAAGGAATCTATCACTAACTACTGTCTCTTACAGATATATCGTTACACAAGTTAGTAACTTGTGCATCTGAAAGAGACACGTTAGTGATAGATTCCTTACCTTAGAATAGATACCCCAGCAATACCAACCCCGGTGGTGGGTCTGCGAACAAAGATCAGACAAGGAAGTCCTGGAGGACAGAACGGCCAAAGAAGCCGTCCCTCCGGACCTGACTGTCAAGGCAGTAATGCTTAGTAAACGTGTGCAGCGAGGCCCACGTAGCTGCCTGACAGATAACCGGCAGCGGAACACCGCGGCCCAAGGCCGTGGTAGCAGCCGTTGCCCTGGTGGAATGGGCACGCAGCCCAACAGGAGGCTCCTTCTTAGCCAAAGAATAGCAGGTCTTGATGCACAAGGTAACCCAGCGGGAGATGGTCCTCTTGTGCACCGCCCGACCTTTTTGGCGCCCACGTAGCCAACAAAGAGCTGGTCATCCACCCGGAAGTGTTTCGTGCGGTCGATATAGAAGGAGAGCGCACGTTTTGGGTCCAGACGGTGGAGCCTCTGTTCCTCTCTGGAAGGATGCGGAGGCGGAAAGAAGGTGGGCAAAGTGATGGTCTGCCCAATGTGGAAAGCAGTAACCACCTTTGGCAAGAAGGACGGACGCGTCCGAAGAACAACCTTGTCTGGATGAACAGACAGAAAGGGAGGTTTGCAAGAAAGAGCCTGGAGCTCACTCACCCGCCGAGCGGAGGTGATGGCCACCAGAAAGGCTGCCTTTAGAGTCAGAAGACGAAGAGGACAGTTATGCAGAGGCTCAAAGGGAGCGCACATTAAAAAGGTAAGAACCAAGTTCAAGTCCCACTGAGGCATTACAAACGGAACAGGAGGGAAGAGGTGAGTAATGCCTTTTAAGAACCTGTTAACAACAGGGGACTTGAAAAGGAGGGCTGATCAGGGAGCCTGAGGAAGGCCGAGATAGCACAAAGATAACCCTTGATGGTACCCAGGGCAGAACCCTGTTGGGCCAGAGAAAGAAGGAACAGAAGGACCTCAGAAAGAGGGGCAGAAAGGGGATTCACAGCCTTTGCTGTGCACCATGCCACAAATTTGTTCCACCTGCAGGCGTATACCACCTTAGTGGAGGGACGCCTGGCTGCCAGAATCACATCACAAACTTCGGGAGGCAAGTCGAAAGGAATCAACTGCCGCCGCTCAATCTCCACG
Organism: Calotriton arnoldi; assembly: GCA_963921515.1. Taxonomy (NCBI): domain Eukaryota; kingdom Metazoa; phylum Chordata; class Amphibia; order Caudata; family Salamandridae; genus Calotriton; species Calotriton arnoldi. Next base: position 505,389 of record CAWUFW010000763.1, read on the forward strand.
CAAGCAGGTGTAGACTGGACAGGTTCGGGTGGAGGACCGTCCCCTGCTGCTGCGACAGAAGATCCTCCCGAAGAGGCAGACGGATCGGGGGATCTATGCTCATATTGAGTAGCTCGGGATACCAAACTCTTCGAGCCCAGTCCGGAGCCACAAGAATGACTTGGGCCCGGTCGTGCCGAATCTTCTTCAACACTCTGGGTAGAAGTGGTATAGGCGGAAAGGCGTATAACAGACCGCAACTCCACTCGCGACGAAAAGCGTCGCCGAGCGAGTGCCGCCTTGGAAATTCCAACGCGCAGAACTGATGACATTGCGCGTTCTCTTCGGAGGCGAATAGATCTAACCAAGGCTCTCCCCACTGTAGAAAGAGTCCTTGCGCCACTTCCGAGTGAAGACGCCATTCGTGATCCATCATGCACCTGCGGCTGGGTTCGTCCGCCCTGGCGTTCAGAGAACCTGCCAGGTGTTGAACCATCAGGAACATGCCCTGATGTTCCAGCCATGTCCAGAGGCGCAGAGCCTCCTGACAAAGGGTCCAAGACCCCACCCCGCCCTGTTTGTTGCAGTACCACATGGCGGTGGTGTTGTCTGTGAACACCTGCACTACCTTCCCTTTGACAGAGGGAAGGAATGCCTTGAGTGCAAGCCGGATCGCCCGGAGCTCCAGAAGGTTGATATGGAGCCGGGACTCCGCCGGAGACCAGAGGCCTCTGATCTCCGCCTCTCCCATGTGACCGCCCCATCCCAGAAGGGACGCGTCCGTCACAACTGTATGCTCTGGCTGGGGAAGGGAGAGGGATCTGCCCATGACCCATTGCCGGTTCGAGAGCCACCACTGCAACTGTTTTGCAGTCCCCTCCGAGATCTGGACGTGATCGGACAGGTTGCCCTGGTGCTGCGCCCACTGGAACTTCAGGTCCCACTGCAGAGCCCGCATATGCCATCTGGCATGATTGACCAGCAGGATGCAGGAGGCCATGAGGCCCAGCAGCCTCAGGGTCATCCTTACTGAAACCCAGGATAAAGGCCGAAAGATCGGAATCATAGCCTGAATATCCCGGACTCGCCGTTCGGGAGGATAGGCCCGAAACCGCGTCGTGTCCAGAACTGCTCCGATGAAAAGGAGCTGTGGAGAAGGAATCAGATGCGACTTCGGCACATTGATGGAGAACCCCAGCGAGTGCAGGAGTTCGGCCGTAGTGTGGAGGTGGGAGACGACTGCCTGGGACGAGCCCGCCTTCAGCAGCCAGTCGTCGAGGTAGGGGAAGACTGAAACCCCTGCCCGGCGCAGATGAGCTGCGACCACCGCCATCACTTTCGTGAACACCCGAGGGGCACTGGTAAGGCCAAAGGGGAGCACGGTGAACTGAAAATGCTCGGGGCCTACCGTGAACCGAAGGTAACGCCGGTGGGCCGGCAGGACGGGGATGTGGAAATACGCGTCCTGCAAGTCCAACGCTACCAACCAGTCTCCAGGGTCGAGGGCAGTCAAGACCTGAGCTAGGGTGAGCATCTTGAACTTCTCCTTCCGGAGGAAGCGATTGACGTTCCGGAGGTCCAAGATAGGACGCATGTCCTCCTTGTCCTTTTTGGGCACCAGAAAGTAGTGGGAGTAGCAACCACGCCCTACTTCTGGGGTCGGAACATGCTCGATGGCCCTCTTGGTCAAGAGGGCCGTGACTTCCTTCTGTAGAAGCACCAAGTGATCCCCTGACATGCGGTGGAATTGAGGTGGCATGGCTGGGGGGTGGTCTCGAAGGGGAGGGAGTAGCCCCTTCGGACAATGTCCAAGACCCACCTGTCCGAGGTGATGGTGCGCCAGTGGGGAAGGTGATGGCGGACCCTGCCCCCTACTGGCGTGCCGTGCACCTGAAAGGAGGGACTAGGAGGGCTTGGAGGCCGCGGACGGGTTGGAGGTGGTGGCCTGACCCGCACGCTGGTTGCCCGATCCGCCACGGCGGAATCCACGTCCTCGGCCACGCGAAGACGCCTGCTGCGCGGGCCGGTGGCTGGGCTGCTGACGTGAAGGGGCGCCCCTACCGTGGCCACGATAGGGGCGAAAAGCAGAAGGCAGCGGAGGGCGTGTAGCAGAAAGGCCCAGGGACTTGGCAGTAGCCCGTGAGTCCTTAAAGCGCTCCAACGCATGGTCTGCTTTGGACCCAAAAAGACCGACTCCATCAAAGGGCATGTCCATGAGAGTATTCTGGACATCCCCTGAAAAACCAGTGGTTCTCAGCCAGGCGTGGCGTCGGAGCGCCACCGTCGTTGCAATCGACCTGCCCAGCGAGTCGGCGGTGTCAAGGCCACAACGGATAGTGTATTTGGCCGCATCCCTTCCTTCCGCAATGGCGCGGGAAAGCAGTGCCTGGACCTCCTCAGGGCACTGGGGCAAAACATCCGCCACCGAATCCCACAGAGAGTGGGTATATCGGCCCAAAAGACAAGCGGTGTTAACGGACCGCAAGCCAGCACTGGAGGAAGAAAAACCTTTCTTCCCAAACTGATCCAGGCGTTTGGATTCCCTATCCGGAGGAGCGGTAGGGAAGGCGGTTTGGGAAGCGGAGGCTTGGACAACCAAGCTCTCAGGAGTGGGGTGGACAGAAAGAAACAGGGGTCGCCCGGAGCGGGGCGATGGCGTCGTGACACGTTCCGATCCACAGGAGCCCCTGTGTTGGGCTTGGACCAGGCGCCCAAAGAACGTCCGTGAGGCGTCGTTAAACGGCAGCACAGTCTCCGCAGAGGAGGCTGCCGGCTGAAAGCACCTCTGTCAAGATGTTAGGCTTGACCGTCAAAGTAGGGAGCTGGAGACGTAAGGCCCCAGCAGCCCTACGCAACACCGTACCAAAATTGGCCCCCTCCTCCGTAGCCACGGGAGGAGACAGCATGCCAGTGTCAGGAGAAGTATCCAGACCACTGGCCTCCCCTAGACTCTCTGTCCAGTCCTCATCATACTGACAGTTGCGTGTCAGAGGGTCATCAGACCCCTCCCAGTCCTCCTGGTCCTCCTCTGGTTCAAAATAAGGAGGAGGAGGGACAGTTGGGACCCAAGGTCCCATCGGCGCCGGAGCCGGCGTCGAGCGACGTCGCTCCGGGTCCAAGTCCGGAGCCGGAAGGAACTGGGGGACGACGCCGCCCGGAGCCCAGGGCGGCGTCGAGGCGGCACCGGAGACATCGGCGCCGGCGGAGGTGTAGTGAGGTCGACCGGCGTCGATGGGGGTTGTGGAGCCGGGATCGAGGCCGGGGCCGGAGCCGGAGCCGGGATCGAGGCTGGAGGCTCGGGCGGCGCCGGGGCCGGAGCCGCCGGCGGCGCCGGATCAACCCCATCAGGGCCCGCGGGGCCCGAAGGCGCACCGGAGGGGCCTGAAGGCCCGAAGAGGCGGGCCATGGCCGACAGGAACTCCTGTACCTTGGCCGGATCCGCCCCCGAACCCGGGAAGGGCGGGTATGACGGGGGCGACTCCACAGGCAAGTCCGGGGCCGCGGGGGCGGGGACGGTGCCGGGAGGGGCCTCAGCCGAGTCGCGAGACCGGCGGCGAAGTCCGAGAGCGACGATGCTTCTTGGACTTCTTGTGTCGAGACTTACCGGACGAAGAAGACTTCGACGCCGGCGACCGGTGTGCACTCCGCGAGCGACCCCTGGACCTCTCACGCGACCGGGGCTTCCGCGGAGCCGAATGCCGGGCCTCGAGGAGCTTTCGAGACCGCTCTCGCAAAGCCTTCGGGTTGAGGGCCTGGCATTCGGGACAAGACTCGGTGTCGTGGCCTCGGCCGAGGCAGAAGAGACACTCCCAATGCGGGTCGGTGACGGACATCATCCGCGCACAGGCGCCGCATCGCTTGAAGCCGGGCATCCCTACGACACCTGAAGGCTGGAAAAAAAAAAAAAAAAAACAGTGAAAAATCACCAAAAAGTATGGTCAAAAATTGACCAGGGCACTGCTCTTCCCGGATCTGCGCTTACTGGCGCGGAAAAAGAAGAACTGACGTCAGCGCGCAGGGGCGGCGCCTAAGTACTGCCCGCGACGTCATCCCGGCGATCACGACGCCGACGACGGACGCGGAGCCGCACGACGCCGCCTACCGACGCGCAAGGGTACTGCTACGCAAAACTTTCCGGATCCAGCCTGACGCCTGGGGATATTCTAAGGTAAGGAATCTATCACTAACGTGTCTCTTTCAGATAAGCACTGTTTACAGGTCTTGAGTTCCCTTGGATTTTGAATTATATTGTAGACACTTTAGAAAATAAAGATTAAAAAAGGAACATTTTTACAAAAGCAGCACACTATCCCATATTAAAGAAAAAACGCCTTGGTAGATATCAAAAATATTTTTTATGTTAGGCTAGTAGTGTTGGGATTATCCGGTAAATGTTTGTTAAAAAATAAATATAAAAAGAAATGGATGATTTCGACAAACATTCCACACTGTATTATATTATAGTAACAGGAAAGCAGCACATGTTTCTTGAAAACAGACCTAGCCTTGGTTGCTGGTCCTTATCTTATCAGGGCTGTCTCCTTCCTGGAGCCCCCATAAAAAAGCTTGCGAGAAGCGTGAACACTTAGCAATAAACTCTACTTAAGAATAACAAAAGGCTGACTTTCACAGAGCAGTGACATTGGCATTTTCTAAAGCTTTGTGTTCTAGCAACTGAAATGTGTGCTAAAGAAAAACACTTCCTTTGCATTAAAGCCAGAAAACTGCATTAAGTGACAGTAAATGAAAGATGCAAGGGGCTGTTACTGCACATATAATAAGCATAACAAGATTTATAAAGTGCCCTCCCTCCTCCAATGTCCGCAGAGACAGCGCGTTTTGGACACAATGCGTCTTTAATGTTATGTTAATATATTTATTAAGCGCGCGAATACCCGGAGGTGTCTTGGCGCTGAAAGGTAGAGTAAGCAAGTTCCTGTAAGACGTGGGTCTCTATTTCTCAAACAGCCAGGTTTTCAAGGCCTTCCTAAAGGCAAATAGAGTTGGAAGTGTTCTGATGGAGAAAGGGAGTGCATTCCAGAGTTTGGGGGCAGTTGCCCTGAAACTACTGCCACCCCAACTGGATTTGAAGACTCTCGGAATGGTTAGCAGTTTAGCTCCCTCAGAGCGCAGATGCCTTTTTGGGACATACCAGTAAAGTAGGCGTCTCAGGAACATGGGGCCAGTATCCTGAAGTGCTCTATATGTGATGCAGAGGGCCTTAGAGATGATGCGGTTCCTGACTGTAAGCCAGTGCAGCTTATGCAGCTGGTTTCGAACTGATAAGTGCCTAGGGATTCCCAGCAGAAGCCTCGCGGTCGCATTTTGGATCATTTGCAACTTATTGTGTTGTTTTTCAGGCATGCCAAGATAGAGACCATTACAGTAATCCAGCTTTGCAAGAATCAGAGAAGAAATCACTGTTTTCCTACTATCCGTGGGGATAAAAGGTAGTATTTTTTTGATTGTTTTTAGCAACAAAAAAACGAGATGAGGAGACGGCATTAACCTGTGCTTTGAAATTCAGTTTATCAATAATCACACCAGGGTTCTTTGCCTTGTTAGCTGGGATGGGTGGTGTTCCAAGTTCGTCCGGCTACCAGTTCTGTGACCAGTTTGGCAGAAAGTTGCCGAAAGTGATTACTTCTGTTTTGTCTGAGTTCAATCTCAGACAATGAGAGTTCATCCAGGAGCTGACCGCCACCATGCAATCCTTAAAGTTTTGCATTGGTGGTGTAGTATTTTTTGATACAGACAGTACAATTTGTGTATCATCTGCATAAGTTGTCTGCGCCAGTCCGAAAGATCTTATAAGTTTTGCCAGTTCTGATACATAAATGCTAAAGAGTGTGGGGCTCAAGGATGAGCCCTGAGGGACTCCGCACGGGAGGGCGAAAGGAGGAGACTCGTAGCTGCCCAGGGATACTGATTGTATTCTGCCTGACGCACAAGTTACTAACTTGTGTAACGATATATCTGTAAGAGACAGTAGTTAGTGACAGATTCCTTACCTTAGAATATCCCCAGGCGACAGGCTGGATCCGGAAAGTTTTTGCGTAGCAGTACCCTTGTGCGTCGGCAGGCGGCGTCGTGCGGCTCCGCATCCGTCGTCGGCATCGCCGGGATGACGTCGCGGGCAGTACTTAGACGCCGCCCCCTGCGCGCTGACGTCAGTTCTGTACACGACTTTCCGCGCCAGGAACGCAGAGCCATGCAAGAAGCTGACATAGGTGTCTGAAAAATACTAGGGCCCTGAAAGGGATGTCCTTAACCCTAGAAATCAGTTCGCAGAACGGGGAGGATGGGTGGGGCGGTAAGGAATCTATCACTAACTAATGTTTCTTACAGATATATCGTTATTGAAGGTAAGTAACTTGAGCATCTGAAAGAAACACGTTCGTGATAGATTCCTTACCTTAGAATAGATACCCCAGCAATACCAACCCCGGTGGTGGGTCTGCGAACCAAGATCACACGGGGAAGTCCCAGAGAACAGAACGGCCAAAGAAGCCATCTCTCCGGACTTGGCTGTCCCGGCAATAGTGCTTAGTAAAAGTGTGCAGCGAGGCCCACGTAGCTGCCTGACAGATGTCTTGTAAGGGGACACCACGTCCCAACGCCGTAGTGGCAGCCATCGCCCTGGTAGAATGGGCGCGCAGCCCCAACAGAGGCTCCTTCTTTGCCAGAGAATAACAGGCTTTAATACACAAGACGACCCATCTGGAGCTAGTCCGCTTGTGTACGGCCCGACCTTTCTTGGCGCCAACGTAGCCAACAAAGAGCTGGTCATCCACCCGGAACTGTTGTGTGCGACTCAGGTAAAATGAGAGTGCACGTTTTGGGTCCAGACGGTGGAGCCTCTCTTCCTCTCTGGAAGGATGCGGAGGCGGAAAGAAGGTGGGCAAAGTGATGGTCTGCCCGATGTGAAAGGCAGTAACAACCTTCGGCAGAAAGGATGGACGTGTCCTGAGGACAACCTTGTCCGGATGGACAGACAGAAAAGGAGGTTTGCAAGAAAGAGCTTGGAGCTCACTCACTCTCCTAGCAGAGGTGATGGCAACCAGGAAAGCAGTCTTCAGAGTTAACAGACGAAGAGGACAGTTGTGCAGAGGCTCAAAGGGAGCGCACATTAAGTATGTGAGAACCAGGTTCAAGTCCCACTGTGGCATTACGAAGGGAATAGGAGGAAAAAGGTGCGTGATGCCTTTGAGAAATCTATTTACAACAGGCGACTTGAAAAGAGAGGGCTGATCAGGGAGCCTAAGAAAGGCCGAAATAGCAGAAAGGTAGCCCTTGATAGTGCCCAGAGCAGAGCCCTGCTGGGCCAAAGAAAAGAAGGAACAGCAGGACCTCAGTAAGAGGGGCAGAAAGGGGATCTACAGCATTTGCTGTGCACTATGCCACAAACTTGTTCCACCTGCAGGCGTATACCAACTTAGTGGAGGGACGCCTGTCTGCCAGAATGACATCACAGACTTCGGGAGGCAAGTCGAAAGGAATCAACTGCCGCCGCTCAATCTCCACGCAAAGAGGTGGAGACTGGACAGGTTCGGGTGGAGGACCGTCCCCTGCTGCTGCGACAGAAGATCCTCCCGAAGAGGCAGTCGGATCGGCGGATCGATGGGCATACTGAGTAGCTCGGGATACCAAACTCTTCGAGCCCAGTCCGGAGCCACAAGAATGACTTGGGCCCGGTCGCGCCTGATCTCCTTCAGCACTCTGGGCAGAAGTGGTATAGGCGGAAAGGCGTACAACAGACCGCAACTCCACTCGCGACGAAAAGCGTCGCCGAGCGAGTGCCGCCTTGGAAATTCCAACGCGCAGAACTGCTGACATTGCGCGTTCTCTTCGGTGGTGAATAGATCTAACCAAGGCTCTCCCCGCTGTTGAAAGAGACCTTGCGCCACATCAGAGTGAAGACGCCATTTGGGATCCATCATGCACCTGCGTTCGTCCGCCCTGGCGTTCAGTGAACCTGCCAGGTGTTGAAACACCAGGGAAATGCCCTGATGTTCCAGCCATGTCCAGAGGCGCAGAGCCTCCTGACATAGGGTCCAAGACCCCACCCCGTTTGTTGCAGTACCACATGGCGGTGGTGTTGTCTGTGAACACCTGCACTACTCTCCCCTTGACAGAGGGAAGGAATGTCTTCAGTGCAAGTCGGATCGCCCGAAGCTCCAGAAGGTTGATATGGAGTCTGGACTCCGCCGGGGACCAGAGGCCTCTGATCTCCGCCTCTCCCATGTGGCCGCCCCATCCCAGGAGGGACGCATCCGTCACCACTGTGTGCTCCAGTTGGGGAAGGGAGAGGGATCTGCCATTGACCCAATGCCGGTTCGTGAGCCACCACTGCAGCTGTTGTGCAGTGCCCTCTGAGATCTGGACGTAATAGGACAGGTTCCCCTGATGCTGCGCCCACTGGAAATTCAGGTCCCACTGCAGAGCCCGCATATGCCATCTGGCATGAGTGACCAGCAGGATGCAGGAGGCCATGAGGCCCAGCAAACTCAGGGTCATCCTGACCGAAACCCAGGATAGAGGCTGAAAGATCGGAATCAGAGCCTGAATATCCTGGACTCGCCTTTCGGGAGGATAGACCCGAAAGTGCGTCGTATCCAGAACCGCTCCGATGAAGAGGAGCTTATGAGAGGGAATCAGGTGCGACTTCAGCACATTGATGGAGAACCCCAGCAAATGCAGGAGGTCGGCCGTTGTCTGGAGGTGGGAAACGACTGTCCGGGGCGAGCCCGCCTTCAACAGCCAGTCGTCGAGATAGGGAAAGACTGGAACCCCTGATCTGCGCAGATGAGCTGCGACCACCGCCATCACTTTCGTGAACACGCGAGGGGCGCTGGTAAGGCCAAAGGGGAGCACGGTAAACTGAAAGTGCTCGTGGCCTACCGTAAACCGCAGGTAACGCCGGTAGGACGGGAATGTGGAAATATGCGTCCTGCAGGTCCAACGCTACCATCCAGTCTCCAGGGTCGAGGGCAGGCAAGACCTGAGCCAGAGTTAACATCCTGAACTTCTCCTTCCGGAGGAAGCGATTGACGTCCCTGAGGTCCAAGATAGGTCGCAGGCCCTTGTCCTTCTTGGGCACCAGAAAGTAGTGGGAATAACAACCACGTCCTACTTCTGGTGCAGGAACGCGCTCGATGGCCCCCTTGGCCAAGAGGGGCGCGACTTCCTGTTGAAGTGTCAAGTGATCCCCCGACATGCGGTGGTACTGGGGTGGCATGGCTGGAGGGGTAGTCTCGAAGGGGAGGGAGTAGCCCCTTCGGACTATCTCTAAAACCCACCTGTCCGAAGTGATGGTGCGCCAGTGGGGGAGGTGATGGCGAATCCTGCCGCCCACTGGCGTTTGATGGGCCTGAAAACCGGACTAGGAAGGTTTGGAGGCAGTGGTGGCCGGGGTGGAGGTAGACTGACCCGCCCGCTGGCCCCCTGACCCGCCACGGTGGGTCCCACGTCGGCGGCCGCGCTGAGACTGTGCTGCGCAGGCCTGTGGCTCTGAAGCGAACGTGTCGGGGCGCCCCTTCCGTGGCCACGAAAGGAGCAAAAAGCAGAAGGCGGAGGAGGGCGCGTGGCGGAAAGGCCCAGGGACTTGGCCGTAGCCCGCGAGTCCTTAAAGCGCTCCAACGCACTATCTGCTTTGTTGCCAAAAAGGCGAATGCCATCAAAGGGCATGTCCCATCAGGGTGTTCTGGACATCCCCAGAGAAACCAGTAGTCCTCAGCCAGGCGTGGCGACGGAGCGCCACTGTCGTGGAAATCGCCCTGCCCAGCGAGTCGGCGGTGTCAAGGCCACATCGAATCGTGAACTTTGCTGCATCTCTCCCTTCAGCAATAGCCTGAGAGAGCACTGTCCGGGCCTCCTCCGGACACTGAGGCAGCACTTGCGCCACCGTATCCCACACAGAGTGGGAATAACGGCCCAAGAGGCATGCAGTGTTCACAGACCGCAGCCCTGAACTGGCGGAAGAAAGAATCTTACCAAATTGCTCCAGTTTCTTGGATTCCCTGTCCGGAGGTGCGGTAGGGAATGCGCTCGGGGACGCAGAGGCTTGGACAACCAAGCTCTCAGGGGTGGGGTGTTGGGAGAGGAAAAGGGGGTCGCCCGGGGCCGGGCGATGGTGTCGGGCCACGTTCCTATCCACAGGAGCCCCTGTGGTGGGCCTGGACCAGGTGCCCAAAAGAACGTCTGAAAGTGCATCATTAAAAGGCAGCAGTGGCTCCGCAGAGGTAGCCGCCGGCTGAAGCACTTCTGTCAGGAGGTTAGTCCTGACGGCCACTGTAGGGAGCTCGAGGTGGAGGGGCTCGGCCGCCCTACGCAACACCACTGCGTAACTTGCACCCTCCTCCGTAGCCACGGTAGGAGGAGTGAGCATGCCAAGGTCAGGAGAGGTATCAAGACCACTGGCATCCCCCAGCTCCTCTGCCCAGTCCGGGTCAAACTCACATTGTGCTGTGAGAGGGTCCTCAGACCCCTCCCAGTCCTCCCCTTCCTCCGAAGGCTGATGAACAGGCCGAAAATAAGGAGGATGGACATAGGGATAGAAAGGTCCCATCGGCGTCGGAATCGGCGTCGAGCGACGCCATTCCGGCGCCGTGTCCACTTCGGGGCTGAAACCGGGGGCGACGTCGTCCGGTGGGACGGGCGACGTCGGAAGTAGTGCCGGAGGAGTCGACGTCGGTGGAGGTGTCACAAGGTCAACCGGCGTCGACCGGGATCCAGGCCTGGATTCATGGGGGCCCTGCGGCGACGGAGCCGACAGCGATGCCGGAGCCGCCGGCAGTAAAGGGCAAGGACCCCCAGTCGGCCCCGCGGGGCCCGACGGCCCAAAAAGGCGAGCCATGGCTGACAGAAATTCCTGCAGCTGGGCTAGAGTCACCGACGGACCCGGGAAGGGCGGGTAGGCCGGCGGCGACTGCGTAGGCTCTGCCGGAGCGGCGGGCGAGGCACCACCCGCACCCTCAGCCGCGTCGCGCGAGGGGAAGTCGGAGAGCGATGGCGCTTCTTCGACTTCTTGGAACGCTACGTCTTACCTGACCCCGAGTGCGAAGACTTCGATCCCGATGAACGATGGTGGTGGCTCCGCGACCGGTCCCTCGACCTCCCACGGCACCGGGACCTTGAGCGGCGCTGAGCCAACTGCCGAACTTCAAGCAACTTTCGGGACCGCTCCCGCAAAGTCTTCGGCGCCATGGCCCGACAGTCGGGGCATGACTTGGGGTCGTGGTCGCGCCCCAGGCAGTACAGACACACGCGGAGCGGGTATGTCACCGACATCATGCGATGACAGTCCTCGCAGGAGTTGAAGCCGGGCATCCCTACTGCACCAGGAGTCGATGGACTCGAAAAATAGAGACAAAAAGGCCTCGAAAAACTCAGTCAAAAAATGACTGACGTCAGCGCGCGAGGGCGGCGTCTAAGTAGCTGCCGCGACGTCATCTCGGCGACCACGACGGACGCGGAGCCGCACGACGCCACCTTTCGACGCACAGGGGTACTGCGGACGAAAACTTTCCGGATCCAGTCTGACGCCTGGGGGTAATTCTAAGGTAAGGCATCTATCACTAACGTGTTTCTTTCAGATTCCCAATGCTCCTTTCCTAGCTCTTTAGTGTCTTCACCCCATCTTTTTAGTTTGGGTTCAGAGGTGCCCACCTCTGCAAATTCCAACTTAGCCAGGGCAAAGCCCAGCTTACCCACAGCTTGAGCAACCCCACCATGACCAATAGGGTCAGGGGGCCTAACTTGCTATTTGGCAGGGGGCTAGGCCACCATGCCAAGGACAGTGCTGCCATGAAGGCTAACACCCAGCAGAGGCTGACAGCGCCCAGAACCACACCTTTAGCTCCTGACTAGTAAGTGGAGGGGCTATCTTACAGGCTTCTTTGGGTTCTGGCTGCCTGTCTGCTGTTTTAGGGTGAGGGATCACTTCACTTGGTTCTGCCAGCTGAGTCACCAACTCAGGCTGGACAGTTGCCTGACTAGTCAGGTCTTTTTTGTTGGCTAGGGGGGACTTTACCAGTGCCACTTTTGGAGTTCTCCCTTACTGGGATAGAATCTCCCTGGCCCACTGGAACTGTGGCTAATAGTTGCCCACCTTTCCTACACTTTCTTCTTTTTCTTTTGGGGCTTAGCTGCACTAACTGCAGGTTGAGCCCCCCCCCCCCCCACCCCCCCCAGGTTTCTTGGGTGAGGTCTGGCATTGGACCAGTACCTCTCTTTGGCTCAGACCAACCTCTGAGTGGTCATTCCCCAGGAGACAATCAAGGGGGAGGTCTTTACTGACTACCACCTTTCTCCATCTAAGGGACCCAGCTATTGCTAAGGGCACTACAGCCACAGGCCTAACAGTGACACCCCCTGGGACAGCCCTTACTCTTTTTGTTTCCCCTGGGACATAATGGTGTGGGAGTACCAACCTGTCATGCACCACAGTGTGACTGGCACAGGTATCTCTCAGGGCAGTGGCTGGGATTCCATTCACCAGTAGGTGGTGGAAGTGTCTACTCCCCTCTGGAATTTCCAGCTCACCTTTTGGGCCCATTTTCCAGTTGAAGGCTAGGAGGACTTCCTCATCTGAGGAACCATCCTCCAAAGCTACACTGGCAACCCCTGGAGCTGCACTAGGGGCTTTGATTTTAGGACAGCTAGGGTCCTTGGTGTGGTATCCTGCCTTTTGACAGTTGTGACACCATACTCTGTTGGGATCCCAATTCTTACCTTGGTACCCTGTTTTAGTTTGTGAGGTGTCTTTGGGCCCACCCTCCTGGACAGGGTTTTGGGGGGCTACCTGGGACTCCTTACTTTTATCTTTAAGGGGTTCACTGTCTTTCTTCTGGGGAGGCTTTGTAACCCCTTTCTTTTGGTCACCCCCAGTGGACGTCCTAGTGACCCTTGTTCTGACCCAGTGGTTTGCCTTCTTTCCCAATTCTTTGGGAGAAAGTGGACCTAGGTCTACCAGGTACTGATGCAACTTTTCATCAATGCAATTACTTAATATGTGTTCCTTCATAAACAGGTTGTAAATTCCATTAAAGTCATGCACATTGTTTCCAGTTAACCAACCACCTAGTGTCTTTACTGAGTAGTCTACAAAATCAATCCAGGACTGTTTTTGTGAGCCCCCCTGAATCTAATTCTGTACTCCTCAGTTGTGAGTCCAAATCCCTCAATCAGAGTTCTCTTCATGAGGTCATAGGACCCAGCATCTGCCCCAGAATCGGTCAGGAGTCTGTCTCTGCAGTTACCAGAGAACAGTTCCCAAAGGAGTGCCCCCCAGAAAGTCTTCTTCACCCTTCTGGCTTCACAAGCCCTCTCAAAGGCTGTGAACCACTTGGTGATATCATCACCCTCCTCATATTTAGGGACAATCCCTTTGGGGATTTTAGGATCATAAGATTGCTCTTCATCATTATTTTGATTGCTGCCACCATTGATGGGTGCTAATCCCATCTCCTTTCTTTCTTTAGAGCCAGGAGTCTGGTCTCTAGGTCCAGTCTTTTGGTCAGCCTTGCTAAAAGGCTGACCTCCTCATTGAGGCTGTCCTCAAATGTCCTCACCAGAACCTGAGCCACCTGTGTGGCCTCTAGGTCCCCAGAGGTTGAGTCCTGGAAGTAAGGGAACAGGGTTCCTTTCTTCCCTAGGAAGTGGTGGAGGTGGGCACCTTTCTCCATCCTCTTCACCTCCTTCTCCCTCTGACTGGTCATCACCATTTTCAGAGGGGTGGGCCTTTGAATACTCAGCCAATAGCTCCTGGAGCTTTTGTTTGGTTGGATGAGGGCCCATTGGTATATTTTTAGTTTTACATAAGGACCTTACTTCCTTGAAAGACAAGTGAAGGTAAGGGGTGAGGCCAAGCTCCTCAACCATGTCCTGTATGTTATTATGGTGATCTTCACTAATAGCTGGGTTCTGTTTTTGAGACATTCTAACAAAAAAGTTCTAACCCTCTACCCTTGACTAAAGTGACTTTTTATTTTCTGAAATTCTAAAGGGACTTAAGCAAGGCCCTAACAAGACTTTTAGTAGTTTGGTAAAAATGCCAATTTGAAAAATCAGAATTCTAAAGGCAATTTAAGAGTTCTGTCGTGTGATCAGGTGGTAACCAAGTGGTCCACCAAATGCAAGTTGTATATCCCACCGCTGATCCACCAATGTAGGAAACTGGCTCTATATATACTACACCAAAATGAGGTATAGTGTGTAAAGAGTCCAGGTGACCCCAGAGGTAGGCAGAGGTTAAAGTTAGATAGAACCTTACTCTCTATTTGTGGTAGAGTGGTCGAGCAGTAAGGCAGTATCAGAGGACAGTGTTAAGCATTTGATGTACACACTCAGTCAGCAAATGAATTCACACACTCAAGAACTGAACTCTAGGCCAATTGTTTTTGTATAAAAAATATACAGTTTTATTTTTGAACCAAGCAAGCCTGGCACAGGTAAGCATAAAATACTTTGCAATAATAAGCTGCTGAATATAGAACAGTTTGAAAATGCAATAGAACTTGTACTTTGTTTGATTTACAGGGGATGCAGCAGGTTGCAACACTTAGCACACACAGTACATTGAAATGAAGTCTTTTTCAGTAAATTACAGATAAGTTACTTTGTACGTTACTTTTCTAACTCAGTGCTGGATACCTAGATTCAGCACTGGGACATTTCCCGTAAACAGGTAAGTAATTACGTTTTGGTTATTCGCATGATTTTTAAAGAATATTTTTAGATTTCAAAACTCCACACTTAGTCGTTTTTTTGAAGAAAAACAGTGCATTGAAATGAATAGGCTTTTTCAGTAAATTGCAGGTAAGTTACTTTGTACGTTACTTTTCTAACTCGGTGCTGGATACCAAGATTCAGCACTGGGACATTTCCTGTAAACAGGTGAGTAGCACAAGTTACTAACTTGTGTAACGATATATCTGTAAGAGACAGTAGTTAGTGACAGATTCCTTACCTTAGAATATCCCCAGGCGTCAGGCTGGATCCGGAAAGTTTTTTTGCGTAGCAGTACCCTTGCGCGTCGGTAGGCGGCGTCGTGCGGCTCCGCGTCCGTCGGCGTCGTGATCGCCGGGATGACGTCGCGGGCAGTACTTAGGCGCCGCCCCTGCGCGCTGTCAGTTCTGTACACGACTTTCCGCGCCAGGAGCAGCAGAGCCATGCAAGAAGCTGAAATAGGTGTGTGAAAAATACTAGGGCCCTGAAAGGGATGTCCTTAACCCTAGAAATCAGTTCGCAGAATGGGGAGGATGGGTGGGGCGGTAAGGAATCTGTCACTAACTACTGTCTCTTACAGATATATCGTTACACAAGTTAGTAACTTGTGCATCTGAAAGAGACACGTTAGTGACAGATTCCTTACCTTAGAATAGATACCCCAGCAATACCAACCCCGGTGGTGGGTCTGCGAACAAAGATCAGACAAGGAAGTCCTGGAGGACAGAACGGCCAAAGAAGCCGTCCCTCCGGACCTGACTGTCAAGGCAGTAATGCTTTGTAAACGTGTGCAGCGAGGCCCACGTAGCTGCCTGACAGATAACCGGCAGCGGAACACCACGGCCCAAGGCCGTGGTAGCAGCCGTTGCCCTGGTGGAATGGGCACGCAGCCCAACAGGAGGCTCCTTCTTAGCCAAAGAATAGCAGGTCTTGATGCACAAGGTAACCCAGCGGGAGATGGGCCTCTTGTGCACCGCCCGACCTTTTTGGCGCCCACGTAGCCAACAAAGAGCTGGTCATCCACCCGGAAGTGTTTTGTGCGGTCAATATAGAAGGAGAGCGCACGTTTTGGGTCCAGACGGTGGAGCCTCTCTTCCTCTCTGGAAGGATGTGGAGGCGGAAAGAAGGTGGGCAAAGTGATGGTCTGCCCAATGTGGAAAGCAGTAACCACCTTTGGCAAGAAGGACGGACGCGTCCGAAGAACAACCTTGGCCGGATGAACAGACAGAAAGGGAGGTTTGCAAGATAGAGCCTGGAGCTCACTCACCCGCCGAGCGGAGGTGATGGCCACCAGAAAGGCTGTCTTCAGAGTCAGAAGACGAAGAGGACAGTTATGTAGAGGCTCAAAGGGAGCGCACATTAAAAAGGTAAGAACCAAGTTCAAGTCCCACTGAGGCATTACAAACGGAACAGGAGGGAAGAGGTGTGTAATGCCTTTTAAGAACCTGTTAACAACAGGGGACTTGAAAAGGGAGGGCTGATCAGGGAGCCTGAGGAAGGCCGAGATAGCACAAAGATAACCCTTGATGGTACCCAGGGCAGAACCCTGTTGGGCCAGAGAGAGAAGGAACAGAAGGACCTCAGAAAGAGGGGCAGAAAGGGATTCACAGCCTTTGCTGTGCACCATGCCACAAATTTGTTCCACCTGCAGGCGTATACCACCTTAGTGGAGGGACGCCTGGCTGCCAGAATCACATCACAAACTTCGGGAGGCAAATCGAAAGGAATCAACTGCCGCCGCTCAGATCTCCACGCAAGCAGGTGTAGACTGGACAGGTTCGGGTGGAGGACCGTCCCCTGCTGCTGCGACAGAAGATCCTCCCGAAGAGGCAGACGGATCGGGGGATCTACGCTCATATTGAGTAGCTCGGGATACCAAAGTCTTCGAGCCCAGTCCGGAGCCACAAGAATGACTTGAGCCCGGTCGTGCCGAATCTTCTTCAACACTCTGGGTAGAAGTGGTATAGGCGGAAAGGCGTACAATAGACCGCAACTCCACTCGTGACAAAAAGCGTCGCCGAGCGAGTGCCGCCTTGGAAATTCCAACGCGCAGAACTGATGACATTGCGCGTTCTCTTCGGTGGCGAATAGATCTAACCAAGGCTCTCCCCACCGTAGAAAGAGTCCTTGCGCCACTTCCGAGTGAAGACGCCATTCGTGATCCATCATGCACCTGCGGCTGAGTTCGTCCGCCCTGGCGTTCAGGGAATTTGCCAGGTGTTGAACCATCAGGAACATGCCCTGATGTTCCAGCCATGTCCAGAGGCGCAGAGCCTCCTGACAAAGGGTCCACGACCCCACCCCGCCCTGTTTGTTGCAGTACCACATGGCGGTGGTGTTGTCTGTGAACACCTGCACTACCTTCCCTTTGACAGAGGGAAGGAATGCCTTGAGTGCAAGTCGGATCGCCCGGAGCTCCAGAAGGTTGATATGGAGCCGGGACTCCGCCGGAGACCAGAGGCCTCTGATCTCCGCCTCTCCCATGTGACCGCCCCATCCCAGAAGGGACGCGTCCGTCACAACTGTGTGCTCTGGCTGGGGAAGGGAGAGGGATCTGCCCATGACCCATTGCCGGTTCGAGAGCCACCACTGCAACTGTTTTGCAGTCCCCTCCGAGATCTGGACGTGATCGGACAGGTTGCCCTGGTGCTGCGCCCACTGGAACTTCAGGTCCCACTGCAGAGCCCGCATATGCCATCTGGCATGATTGACCAGCAGGATGCAGGAGGCCATGAGGCCCAGCAGCCTCAGGGCCATACGTACCGAAACCCAGGATAAAGGCTGAAAGATCGGAATCATAGCCTGAATATCCCGGACTCGCCGTTCGGGAGGATAGGCCCGAAACTGCGTCGTGTCCAGAACTGCTCTGATGAAAAGGAGCTGTGGAGAAGGAATCAGATGCGACTTCGGCACATTGATGGAGAACCCCAGCGAGTGCAGGAGGTAGTCTGGAGGTGGGAGACTACTGCCTGGGACGAGCCCCCCTTCAGCAGCCAGTCGTCGAGGTAGGGGAAGACTGAAACCCCTGCCCGGCGCAGATGAGCTGCGACCACCGCCAACACTTTCGTGAACACCCGAGGGGCACTGGTAAGGCCAAAGGGGAGCACGGTGAACTGAAAATGCTCGGGCCTACCGTGAACCGAAGGTAACGCCGGTGGGCCGGCAGGACTGAGGATGTGGAAATATGCGTCCTGCAAGTCCAACGCTACCAACCAGTCTCCAGGGTCGAGGGCAGTCAAGACCTGAGCTAGGGTG
The DNA here is from genome assembly GCA_963921515.1 of Calotriton arnoldi. Taxonomy (NCBI): domain Eukaryota; kingdom Metazoa; phylum Chordata; class Amphibia; order Caudata; family Salamandridae; genus Calotriton; species Calotriton arnoldi. The sequence continues at coordinate 523,350 of CAWUFW010000763.1, forward strand.
AGCATCTTGAACTTCTCCTTCCGGAGGAAGCGATTGACGTTCCGGAGGTCCAAGATAGGACGCATGTCCTCCTTGTCCCTTTTGGGCACCAGGAAGTAGTGGGAGTAGCAACCACGCCCTACTTCTGGGGTCGGAACATGCTCGATGGCCCTCTTGGCCAAGAGGGCCGTGACTTCCTTCTGCAGAAGTACCAAGTGATCCCCTGACATGCGGTGGAATTGAGGCGGCATGGCTGGGGGGTTGGACTCGAAGGGGAGGGAGTAGCCCCTTCGGACAATGTCCAAGACCCACCTGTCCGAGGTGATGGCACGCCAGTGGGGAAGGTGATGGCGGACCCTGCCACCTACCGGCGTGCTGTGCACCTGAAAGGAGGGACTAGGAGGGTTTGGAGGCCGCGGACGGGTTGGAGGTGGTGGCCTGACCCGCACGCTGGTTGCCCGATCCGCCACGGCGGAATCCACGACCTCGGCCACGCGAAGACGCCTGCTGCGCGGGCCGGTGGCTGGGCTGCTGACGTGAAGGGGCGCCCCTACCGTGGCCACGATAGGGGCGAAAAGCAGAAGTCAGCGGAGGGCGTGTAGCAGAAAGGCCCAGGGACTTTGCAGTAGCCCCTGAGTCCTTAAAGCGCTCCAACGCATGATCTGCTTTGGACCCAAAAAGACCGACTCCATCAAAGGTTATGTCCATGAGAGTATTCTGGACATCCCCTGAAAAACCAGTGGTTCTCAGCCAGGCGTGGCGTCGTAGCGCCACCGTCGTTGCAATAGACCTGCCCAGCGAGTCGGCGGTATCAAGGCCACATCTTATTGTGTATTTGGCCGCATCCCTTCCTTCCGCAATGGCGCGGGAAAGCAGTGTCTGGACCTCCTCAGAACACTGGGGCAAAACATTCGCCACCGAATCCCACAAGGAGTGGGTATATCGGCCCAAAAGGCAAGCGGTGTTGATGGACCGCAAGCCAGCACTGGAGGAAGAAAAACCCTTCTTCCCAAATTGATCCAGGCGTTTGGATTCTCTATCCGGAGGGGCGGTAGGGAAGGCGGTTTGGGAAGCGGAGGCTTGGACAACCAAGCTCTCAGGGGTGGGGTGGACAGAGAGAAACAGGGGGTCGCCCAGAGCTGGGCGATGGCGTTGGGACACGTTCCTATCCACAGGAGCCCCTGTGTTGGGCTTGGACCAGGCGCCCAAAAGAACGTCAGTGAGGGCGTCGTTAAACGGTAGCACAGTCTCCGTAGAGGAGGCTGCCGGCTGAAGCACCTCTGTCAAGAGATTAGTCTTGACCGCTACAGTAGGGAGTTGGAGATGTAAGGCTCCAGCCGCCCTACGCAACACCGTTGCAAAATTGGCTCCCTCCTCCGTAGCCACGGGAGGAGACAGCATGCCAGTGTCAGGGGAAGTATCTAGACCACTGGCATCCCCTAGACCCTCTGTCCAGTCCTCATCGTACTGACACTGTTGTGCCAGAGGGTCATCAGACCCCTCCCAGTCCTCCTCAGGTTCAAAATAAGGGGAGGAGGGACATTTGGGACCCAAGGTCTCATCGGCGCCGGAACCGGCGTCGAGCGGCGTCGGTCCGGGTCCATGTCCGGAGCCGGAAGGAACTGGGGGACGACGCCGCCCGGAGCCCCAGGCGGCGTCGAGAACGGCACCGGAGACATCGGCGCCGGCGGAGGTGTCGTTAGGTCGACCGGCGTCGATGGGTGTTGCGGAGCCGGGATCGAGGCCGGAGCCGGGATCGAGGCTGGAGGCACGGGCGATGCCGGGGCCGGAGCCGTCGGCGACGCCGGAGCAACCCCATCAGGGCCCGCGGGGCCCGAAGGCGCACCGGAGGGACCTTGAGGCCCGAAGAGGCGGGCCATGGCCAGCAGGAATTCCTGCACTTGGGCCGGATCCGCCCCCGAACCCGGGAAGGACGGGTATTGCGGGGGCGACTCCACAGGCATGTCCGGGGCCGCGGGGACGGTGCCGGGAGGGGCCTCAGCCGAGTCGCGAGACCGGCGAGGCGAAGTCCTAGAGCGACAATGCTTTTTGGACTTTTTGTGTTTTGACTTACCGGACGAAGAAGACTTCGATGCCGACGACCGGTGTGGACTCCGCGATCGACCCCTGGACCTCTCACGCGACCGGGGCTTCCGCGGAGCCGAATGCCAGGCCTCGAGGAGCTTTCGAGACCGCTCTCGCAAAGCTTTCGGGTGGAGGGCCTGGCAGTCGGAACAAGACTCCGTGTCGTGGCCTCGGCCGAGGCAGAAGAGACACTCCCAATGCGGGTCCGTGACGGACATCATCCGAGCACAGGCGCCGCAACGTTTAAACCCGGGCATCCCTACGACACCTTGAAGAAAAACAGTGAAAAAATCACCCAAAAGTTTGGTCAAAAATTGACCAGGGCACTGCTCTTCCCGGATCTGCGCTTGCTGGCGCGGAAAAAGAAGAACTGACGTCAGCGCGCAGGGGCGGCGCCTAAGTACTGCCCGCGACGTCATCCCGGCGATCACGACGCCGACAACGGACGCGGAGCCGCACGACGCCGCCTACCGACGCGCAAGGGTACTGCTACGCAAAAAAACTTTCCGGATCCAGCCTGACGCCTGGGGATATTCTAAGGTAAGGAATCTGTCACTAACGTGTCTCTTTCAGATAATACGTTTTTGCTATTTGTGCGATTTTTAAAGAATATTTTTAGATTTCAAAACTCCACACTTAGAAACTTTTTGGAAGAAAATTGTCAATGTTATCCTATGGAGGAAAAACAGGTTATCGGTTCACAGGTAAGTAATCATCTGTGGGAGTTAAGGTTCTGGGGTTAGACTCAGGGGTCCCCCAGGGTCAATGATGCACTTTTGTTTCACCCTCAGCTGCACTAGGGCGGCCGGGTGCAGAGTGTTGAGGCCCAATGTTATCCTATGGAGGATAGGGGGCCTCCGGTTGGTGGCTGCTGGCAAGCAGGCCACACGGCTGTGGGAGCAAAGCTCCTAGGATTTAGGTCAGGGCAAATAGGGAACCAAATTAGCACCAAAGGTGCACCCTCAGCGGCACTAGGGCGGCCGGGTGCCGGGTGCTGTTTTGAGGTCGGGTGCCCTGTTGTTTTCAATGGAGAACCTCCGGTTTGCAAAAGCACTGCAGGCAGGGAGACAAAGGACTTCTGGGTGCGACCACCACTTTGAGAGGTAAGTTGGGAAGTTAAGGGTTGGTTAGGCACCGTTGGTTTGGGCACACAAGGCTGTGGGGCGTCGAGTGCAGTGGTGCCTTTTGGGGTCGGATCTTCTTACCAGCTCCGGGTCACGGTCAGGGGGTCTTCTGGATTTAGGCTGCAGGCAGGTCAGGGGTTGCCGGATCTCGGGTCAGGATCGCCGGGGGGACCTCCTCGTTGTGTTTTTCCACTCGAGCTCGGGCCGGGTTCGGCGGGTGCAGAGTGGGCTGGATTCGCGGTATCCGGCCGGAGCCAGAAGCTGCAGTTTGAACAAATCCGGTGTTCACGGGAGAAGCAGTCTTGGGTCCTCCAGGGTTTTCGAGGTTGCTGGCTGCAGGACACACCGAGATTTCGCAGGAGCAGGTTCGAGGGGAGACAGGCCGGTAGGGCTGGGGCCAAATCAGTGGGTGTCGTCCTCTTGTTAGCTGGCTGCACGGCTGTTCGGTCCTTCTTTTCTTCTTGTTGTCAGGCTGGATCTCAGGAAGCAAGGTTCAGGGTGCCCCCTAAATAGTAGATTTAGGGGCGTTACAGGTAGGTAAAGGGCAGGGACCAATGGGTCCCTTCCCTGGGGTGGGTACACCCCCTATCGTGCCACCCTCCAGTGGGAGGGGGGCAGGAGCCTGTCCCTGGGTGGTTGGGTCCCCCCATCCTCAAGATGGTGGGGACTCAAGAGTTGTGCTTCACCTCGCCTCCCCCACCGGAGGGGTGGAGTTGGCAGAGGTGGGCACACCTCTTTCCCTCACATTTTTCCCGCCGGCTCTCCCGCCCAAAGTGGGGGGGTAGAACCTGTGGGGACCAGTTGCTGAAAGCAGCAAATGGTCTGGGGAGGCTCACAAAGGCGGCATACCTTTGAAGCTTCCCCTTCGTGAACCCTGCCTATCCTGGGGGAGGAGACCTGGCACCTCGTCCCAGGATGTGCATTGTTTCAGGCCCCAGAGAGCAGCAGGCTCTCGACCCTGGGGTCCAGAAACATGTCCGGTGGTGGCAGCTGAAAGCAGCCACTCAGCCTGGACACTAGTGGTGGCTTAGTTTTCAGAGGGCATCTCTGAGATGCCCTCTGTGTGCATTTTTCATTAAATCCCACACTGGCATCAGTGTGGGTTTAATGTGCTGAGAAGTTGGATACCAAACTTCTCAGTTTTCAGTGTAGCCATTATGGTGCTGTGGAGTTTGTAATGACAAGCTCCCAGCATCATATTCTCTTAATGGCAGCACTGCACTTACAATGTCTAAGAATGGACTTGGACACTGTAGGGGTACAGGGCTCATGCACCTGTACCCTCACCACTGGCATAAGGCACCCAGCTAGAGGGGTGACTGATCTTATGCCAGGGCAGTGGGTTGTAGGCATGGCACACAGGGATGTGTGACATGTCGACTCTACTTTGTTCTGCACCAAATCACGCAGCCTGCAAAGGCAGTGTGCGTGTGTAAAGGTACAGGGCCTCTAAGGGTGGCACAATAAGTGCTGCAGCCCTTAGAGGTCTTCCCTGCTAACAGTGCCCTGGGTACCTGTGGTACCATTTACCAGGGGCTGACCTGTGGCCAGAGATGCCAATTGGGTTAGTTTTGGGGAAAGAACACAGGCCCTGGGAACCTGATTGGCAGGGACCCAGGGCACACCAAGAAAAAGTGCATCAGTAGTCTGGCAAAAAGTGGGGGGTTACTGCAACAGAAACCCACTTTCCTACAGTTCCTTATCGTAATTTTCCCATGGATCAGTATCTTGAGGTCTACCCTGATCTGGTGGTATGTCCTGCTCCTCATCAGTATCCCCACCCCCATAATCCTCATCCTGAATGTTAGGTGAAAGTGGAGGTAGTGGTGAATTTGATGGTGAAATAATCAAATTCGGATTAATAGGAGGAGAGGGAGGTGGAATGTAAGGTGGAGAAGGGTTAGTACCAGAGTCCTTTTTCATAAGAGATATAGAAGGGTCCTCTGTGAGGTCCAGCTTCCGTTTCTTATGAAGAGTGGCCTGAATATGCCCTGTTTTAGGGTTAATAACAAGTCATTTTTGTTTCGGGTCCAAAGATGGCTCCACGGACCGAGGCTCTTTGGGTGGAGTGTCTTTTTCTTTGTTTGTTGTTTTCGGTGCCGAGAGTTTCGGCTCCGGCGCCTTTAGTGTTGGAGTTTTCGGCTGCGAGTCTTTGTGTTTGGTGGGTTTTGGTTCCGAGCCTTTTGGTGCGGAGGAATTCGGCTCCGAGTCTTTTGATGCAGAGGATTTCGGCTCCGGGTGTTTTGATGCTGAGGATTTCTGCTCCGAGCCTTTCGGTACGAAAGATTTCTGCTCCGAACCTTCCGAACTTTTAGGTTTGGAGGCCTTATGTTCCAAAGCCTTCGGTGTGGAAGGTATAGTCTTCGGTCCCGGTGGTGTGGTGACCAGTAGAGACTTGGACTATGTTTCGGTGCTGAGGGTGTTGGTTCGGCACCGGTATGGGTGCAGCTTGAGCCCGAGCCGGAAGGCTTTTCTTTATGTTTCTTAGCCGGGCTGGAAGGCAGGGCATCGGAAACTTTGTTGGTGCCGACCTGAGCCCGGAGGCGAAGGTGGTACCGGAGCCTTTGTTTTATGTTGAGTGGTCACAGGGGGATCAGTACTCACGGTACACTGACCCGGAGTGATGTGCTCTTCCTCCATGTCGGAGTCTGCTTCGGACACGGAGACCTGTTCTTCCTCGGCTCCTTCAATTGGATGTTGGATATCTGGATCTTCTCCAAAGATGTCCGGTACGGAGCCGCTGTGGTGTTGCATCTCGTGACGTCGAGCCCGACGATCACAAATTGTTTTCTTCGATCAGAACGATCGACACGCTTCACAGTCTTTTCGTTGTGTTCCGGGGATAAGCAGAGGTTGCAGACCTCGTGCAAATCAGTGCGTGGAAACTTAGCACGACACCCGGGACATAGTTTAAATGGAGTCCGTTCCACCAACTGCTAGCGCAGTCGGCACGGGTAGGCCCAACGGCCCGCCTCGAGTTATCCGATCGAAGGTTTTCTCAGTTGGAACGATGCGCGTCTGTGAGAAAGTGCCATCTTTCTTACATGGTATGCCCCCACTTTTTGCTGAATGGCTGATGTACTTTGACTGAGTGTGCCCTGGGCTCCTGCCAACCAGGTACCCAGGGCCTGTGTTCCTTCCCTAAAATTGCATTGATACCTACACCCAATTGACATCCCTGGCCACAGGTCAGCCCCTGGTAAATGGTACCATGGGTACCCAGGGCACTGTGACCAGGGAAGGCCCCTAAGGGCTGCAGCACTTGTTGTGCCACCCTTAGGGACCCTGCACCTTACACACACACACTGCCTTTGCAGGCTGCGTGTCTTGGTGCAGAACAAAAGTGAAGAGTCGACATGGCTCACATCCCTGTGTGCCATGCCTACCAGCCACTGCCCTGGCCTAGGTCAGCCACCCCTCTAGCTGGGTGCACTATGCCAGTGGTGAGGGCATAGAGGCATGAGCCCTGTGCCCCTACAGTGCCCAAGTCCATTCTTGGGCATTGTAAGTGCAGTGCTGCCATTAAGAGTATATGGTGCTGGGAGTCTGTCATTACGAACTCCACAGCACCATAACGGCCCCACTGAAGACTAAGAAGTTTGGTATCAAACTTCTCAGCACATTAAACCCCACTGATGCCAGTGTGGGATTTAATGTAAACGCACTCCAGAGGGCATCTTAGAGATGCCCCCTGAAACCAACCCGACCTCCAGTGTCCGGACTGAGTGGCTGCCCAGGCTGCCACCACCAGACATGTTTCTGGACCCCTGGGTCGAGAGCCTCTGCTCTCAGGGGCCTGAAACAATGCACATCCCGGGACGAGGTGCCAAAGCCTCCTCCCCCAGGATGGGCAGGGGGAGCTTCAAAGGCCTGCCGCCTTTGGAGTTTCCCCAGACCATTTGCTGCTTCCAGCAAACTGGTCCCCACTGGTTCTACCCCCACTCCTGGCGGGAGAACCGGCGGGAAAACCAGAAGCAGGAAATGGGTTGTGCCCACCTCTGCCAACTCCACCCCTAAGGTGGGGGAGGCGAGGTGAAGCACAAACTCGAGTCCCCGCCATCTTGAGGATGGGGGACCTGACCAACCAGGGACAGGCTCCTGCCCCCTCCCACTGGAGAGGAACAGAATAGGGGGTGTACCCACCCCAGGGAAGGGACCCATTGGTCCCTGCCCTTACCTACCTGTAACCACCCCTAAATTTAGTATTTAGGGCTCCCTGAACCTTCCTTCCGGAGTTCCCAAATCCGAAAACAAGAAGAGAAGACGAAGCAAGAAGACCAGCCGTGCAGCTGCTAAAAGGAGGCGACAACAACTGACTTGGCCCCAGCCCTACCGGCCTGTCGACCTCTGAACCTGCTCCTGCGGAATCCCGGCCTCAGCAACCTCACAAACCCCGGAGGACCTGACTTCTGTGCTACAGCCTTCGACCCAGGGACTCCCACGAGCAGTGGTACTGCTCAAAAGAAAACCTACCAAAGACCCGGCCCTGGCACGGAGCCGCGAAACCTGCACACTCTGCACCCGCCGAGTCCAGCCTGTGCCTGAGTGACCAAAGACCTCGAGGACGTCCCCCGGCGATTCTGACCTGGAATCCAGTGGCCAAGGACCCTCCTCGACGACCCAGACGACGCCTGCAGCCTCAGGACAAGGGACCCCTCCAACCGCGACCAGCAGGGGGTAAGATTTCCCGACCTCAAAGACACCCCTGCACCCGGCGCCCCACGGCCCCTGTGCCCAACTCCTGGGTGTCAACCTATCCTCCAAGACCCCAACTTACCTCCTGAAGTGTTGGTCGTCCCTGAAGAATCACCGTCCCCGAGCCTGCAGCCTTTCTTCACCTTTCACGACCTCTATTGTTTAACATTGAGCGCCCGACGGCTCAAAAGCACCCTGCACCCAGCCGCCCGAGTGCCCCTGGAAGTGCAACCTCTATCCTAACCTACTTCCCTACTTGCCCTGAGCAAGTGACCAGGAGCCCAGCTCCCACAGTCGCGTGGCCTGCTTGCCAGCAGCCACCAACCCGGGGCCCCCGCCTGCCATAGGATAACATTGGGCCTTCTCACTCTGCACCCGGCCGCCCCTGTGCCGCTGAGGGTGTAAAAACTGTACTTACCTGATCCTGGGGGACCCCTGAGTCTTACCCAGAACCTTAACCCTGCCAGTCAAGTACTTACCCGAAATCCGATAACTCACTTTTCTTCCATAGGGTTCCATTGACTGGTTTGCTGCGAAATTTCTTCTAAGTGTGGAGTTCTGAAACTTTAGAATATTCACCAAAAATCAACCGAGTCACGAAAACGAAAATACTCACCTAGTATTAGGAGGGGCCTCAGTGCTGGACCCGAGTGCCCAACACTGGCCCTAAAAGTAATCGCAACGTTACTTACCGTTAACTCACTTTTCTTTCATAGGGATCCATTGACTGGTTTTCTGTGAAATTTCTTCTAAGTGTCGATTTCTGTATTTTACAAATATTCTTTAAAAATCGAACAAACTACAAAAACGTAATTACTTACCTGTTTTAAGTAAATGTCCCAGTGCTGAACCTAGGAGTCCAGCACTGGATTACAAAAGTAACGTAAACATACTTTGCTTGCAGACTGTATTTCCTTTCATAGGATAACATTGGTAATTTTACCCAGAAAAGTTTCTAAGTGTCAGCTTTTGAAATATAGTAATATTCTTCAAAAATCACTACAATAACCAAAACGCTTTTTCTTACCTGTTTACAGGAAGTGTCCCAGGACTGAATCCAGGATCCAGTCCTGTGGTTAGAAAAGTGCTCTGCAAAGTAATCAATTGTAATTAAGTATAATTTTCCATTGAGCTCAATGTTGCATTGAATTTGACCCTGTGTTGCCTCTTGCACCAACTGTGATAACCACTATCAACAAAGTCTATTGCCTATCTGTAAGGTGAATAACCAAAGCATCTCATACTGAGAAAGTATATTTTGATCCTATTGTTGGTTCTAAAATAAAACAAGCATATATTTTTTATATACAAACCATTGGCCTAGAGTTCAGTTCTTGAGTGTGTGGCTTCATTTGCTGACTGAGTGTGTACAACAAATGCTTTACACTGTCCTCTGATACTGCCTTACTGCTCGACCAAGCTACCACTTTGGAGAGTAAGGTTATATCTAACTTTAGCCTCTGTCAACCCTCTGGGGACTGTGGACTCTGTACACCCTGAACCTTACTTAGGTACAGTATATACAGAGCCACTTTCCTACATTGGTGGATCAGCGGTGGGATACAAACTTGCATTTGTTGGACTACTTGGTTACCATCTGATCACACGACAGAACTCTTAAATTGCCTTTAGAATTCTGATTTTTTTAATTGGCATTTTTTTACCAAATTACTAAAAGTCTTGTTAGGGCCTTGCTTAAGTCCCTGTAGCATCTTAGAAAATAAAAAGTCACTATAGCCAAGGTTAGAGGGGTTAGAATTTTTTTAAAAAAATGTCTCGAGACAAGAACCCAGCTACTAGTGAAGATAATAATGACATACAGGAACTGGTTGAGGAGCTCGACCTCACCCCTTATCTTCATTTGTCTTTCAAAGAGATAAGGTCCTTATGCAAACTTAAAGATATACCAATGGGCCAGCATCCAACCAAACAAGGGCTCCAGGAGCTCCTGGCTGAGTATGCTAAAGCCCACCCCTCTGAGCATGGTGATGACCCAACAGAGGAGGAAAGGAATGAGGAGGATGGGGATGGTAACCCACCTCCATCACTTCCTAGGGAAGATAGGGTCCCTGCACCCTTAACTCCAAGAATAGACCTCTGGGGACCTAGGGGCCACCTAGGTGGTCCTGGTCCCAGAGAGGACACTGAGGATAGCCTCAGTGAGGAGGACAACTTGTTAGCCAGGTTGGCCAAGCGACTGGACCTAGAGACCAGACTCCTGGCTCTAGAGAAGGAAAGACAGGAGATGGGTTTAGCACCCATCAATGGTGGCAGCAATACTAAAAATAAGGATAGGGAGGAAACTTCTGAACCTAAAATCCCCAAAGGGATTGTCCCTAAGTTTGAGGAAGGTGATGACATCACCAAATGGTTCACAGCCTTTGAGAGGGCTTGTGAAATAAGAAGAGTAAAGAAACCTCTGTGGGGGGCACTCCTGTGGGAACTGTTCTCTGGTAACTGCAGAGACAGGCTTCTGACCCTCTCTGGGCCAGATGCAGGGTCCTATGACCTCATGAAGAGTACTCTGATTGAGGGATTTGGGCTCACTACTGAGGAGTATAGAATTAGATTCAGGGGGCTCACAAAACCCAGACCCAGTCCTGGATTGACTTCGTGGACTACTCAGTAAAGACACTGGATGGCTGGTTAGCTGGACATAATGTGCATGATTTTTCTGGACTTTACAATTTGTTTATGAAGGAACACATACTAAGTAATTGCACAAATGAAAAGTTGCATCAGCATTTGGTAGACCTAGGTCTAATTTCTCCCCAAGAATTGGGAAAGAAGGCAGACCACTGGGTCAAGACTAGGGTGACAAGGACAACCACTGGGGGTGACCAAAAGAAGGTGGTCACCAAACCCCCCAGGGGAAAGGTGGTGAGAATCCCCAAGATAAAAAGTCTGAGTCTTCCAAAGGGCCCCAAAAACCTGTTCAGGGGGTGGGTCCCAAACTACTCCCTATGTGCCTCAACCCTATAGGGGGAAGAACTTTGATCCCTTGAAGGCCTGGTGTAATAACTGTAAGAAGTCAGGACACCTCACTGTAGACAAAACTTGCCCCCACAACAAAGCCCCTAAGGCACCCAGTACAGCTACTCCTGGGGCAGCAAGTTTACAGATGGGATCAGAAGTGTACCCTGAGCAAATCTGGGAACCCACTGAGGCAAGTCTGGTCTCCCTAGGGGAAGTGGAATTTGCCACTGTAGCTGTGTGGCCACCCAACTTAAAGAAGTATTTGCAATACCCCTGGGTGAATGGAACTAGAGTAGAGGCTCTGAGGGATACAGGTGCCAGTGTCACTATGGTGAGGGACACACTGGTTTCCCCTGAGCAATACTTGATTGGGAAAACTTACCCAGTCACCAATGCTGACAGTGTCACCACTAGTCATCCCATGGCCCTGGTGACATTAGGCTGGGGGGGTTACTGGCCTGAAGCAGGTAGTGGTCTCTCCGAAGTTACCAGCTGCATGTCTGCTAGGAAATGATCTGGAAACCTCAGCCTGGGCAGAGGTAGAGCTAAAGGCCCATGCAGCCATGCTGGGCATCCCTGAATTGGTGTGTGTAAAAACAAGAGCACAGAGCAAAAGGCAGGGTGAAGAAATAGTGTTGGAGCCTGGAATGATGGCCCAGCCTACCAAGAGAAAAGGAAAGAAGACTGGCGGACCAGCTTCTACACAGTCACAAGAGCAGGACCCCTCTCCTCAGGGAGAGAACCTGGAAGCCCCAGAGGGAACTGAGCCCCTAGAGCTTGACCCTTACCAGGTTGAACTCTTGGGCCCAGGGGGACCCTCTAGGGAAGAGCTGTGCCAGGGACAGCAAGACTGTCCCACTCTTGAAAGCCTGAGGCAGCAAGCTGTTTCAGAAGCCAAGGGAGATGTCAGTGGTACCCACAGAGTCTATTGGGAAGAGGGATTACTGTACACTGAGGCAAAGACCCCAACCCTGGAACCACCAGGAGAGTGGTAGTGCCCCAGAAGTACAGGGAGTTCCTCCTAACTTTGGCTCATGACATCCCCCTAGCTGGACATCTGGGCCAAACCAAAACTTGGGAAAGGCTAGTTAGCCACTTTTACTGGCCCCAGATGCACCAAAAGGTGAAGGAGTTTGTCAGCTCCTGTGTTACCTGTCAAGCCAGTGGCAAGACAGGTGGCCATCCAAAGGCCCCCTGATACCACTACCTGTGGTGGGGTTCCCTTTGAAAGGGTAGGTGTGGACATAGTGGGTCCACTGGAACCTCCCACAGCCTCAGGGAACAAATTCATACTGGTGGTAGTGGATCATGCCACTAGGTATCCTGAGGCTATTCCCCTTAGGACTACTACAGCTCCTGCAGTAGCCAAAGCCCTCATTGGTGTCTTCACCAGGGTAGGGTTTCCTAAGGAGGTGGTTTCAGACAGAGGTTCCAACTTCATGTCTGCTTACCTGACCCACATGTGGAAGGAGTGTGGGGTGCAGTACAAGTTTACTACACCCTACCATCCACAAACCAATGGCCTTGTTGAGAGGTTCAACAAGACATTGAAAGGCATGATCATGGGGCTCCCTGAAAAACTCAAAAGGAGATGGGATGTCCTACTACCATGCCTGCTTTTCGCTTACAGAGAAGTGCCACAGAAGGGGGTAGGTTTCTCACCCTTTGAACTTCTGTTTGGCCATCCTGTGAGGGGACCACTCTGTCTTGTAAAGGAGGGCTGGGAGAGACCTCTCCAAGAACCCAAACAAGATATAGTGGACTATGTGCTTGGCCTAAGGTCCAGAATGGCTGAGTACATGGAAAAGGCATCCAAGAACCTTGAGGCCAGCCAGGAGCTTCAGAAGCACTGGTATGACCAAAAAGCTGCACTGGTTGAATTCCAACCTGGGCAACAGGTATGGGTTTTGGAGCCAGTGGCACCAAGGGCCCTCCAGGACAGATGGAGTGGCCCTTACCCTATCCTAGAGAAAAGAGTGAGGTCACCTACCTGGTTGACCTGGGCACCAGCAGGACACCCAAAAGGGTTATCCATGTGAACCGCCTAAAACTCTACAATGACAGGGCTGACATCACCATGCTGATGGTGACAGATGAGGAACAGGAAGCTGAGAGTGAACCTCTCCCTGATCTCCTCTCCCACAGCCCAAAAGATGGGTCAGTAGATGGAGTTGTCTTTTCAGACACCCTCACTGCCCAACAGCAGACTGACTGCCAGCAAGTCTTGCAGCAGTATGCTGGGCTCTTTTCCTTGACCCCTGGTCTGACAAACTGGTGTACCCATGATGTGGACACTGGTGACAGTGCACCTGTCAAAAACAAGATCTATCGTCAGTCAGACCAAGTTAAGGAAAGCATCAGAGCTGAAGTCAGCAAGATGCTGGAGCTAGGGGTTATTGAGCCCTCTGAGAGCCCCTGGGCTAGCCCAGTGGTTCTGGTCCCCAAACCTCATCAAAGGGTGAAAGAGAGAGATGAGGTTTTGTGTGGACTATAGGGGTCTCAACTCTGTCACCAAGACAGATGCACACCCTATCCCAAGAGCTGATGAACTGATAGACAGATTGGGTGCAGCCAAATACCTGAGTACCTTTGACTTAACTGCAGGGTACTGGCAGATTGGCATGGCCCCAGGAGCCAAACAGAAAACAGCATTCTCCACACCTGATGGGCATTTTCAGTTCACTGTTATGCCCTTTGGTTTAAAGAATGCCCCTGCCACCTTCCAGAGGTTGGTGAATCAAGTCCTTGCTGGGTTGGAGTCCTTTAGTGCAGCTTATCTTGATGATATTGCTGTCTTCAGTTCCACCTGGCAGGATCACCTGGTCCACCTTGGGAAGGTTTTAAAGGCCCTGCAAACTGCAGGCCTAACTATCAAGGCATCCAAGTGCCAGATAGGGCAGGGCACTGTGGTGTACTTGGGCCACCTGGTTGGTGGAGGCCAGGTACAACCCTTACAGCCCAAGATCCAGGCTATCCTGGACTGGGTAGCTCCAACAACTCAGACCCAAGTCAGGGCATTCCTTGGCTTGACTGGGTACTACAGGAGGTTTGTGAAGGGATATGGGTCCATTGTGACTCCCCTCACAGAACTCACCTCCAAGAAGATGCCAAAGAAAGTAAACTGGACAGTCTGTTGCCAAAAGGCTTTTGACACTCTGAAAGAAGCAATGTGCTCAGCACCGATTCTAAAAGCACCAGATTATGCCAAGCAGTTCATTGTGCAGACTGATGCCTCTGAGCTAGGGATAGGAGCGGTCCTATCCCAGACCAATGATGAAGGCCAAGACCAACCTGTTGCTTTTATAAGCAGAAGGCTTCTCCCCAGGGAGCAGCGTTGGAGTGCCATTGAGAGGGAGGCCTTTGCTGTGGTCTGGTCCCTGAAGAAGCTGAGGCCCTACCTGTTTGGAACTCACTTCCTAGTTCAAACTGACCACAGACCTCTCAGGTGGCTAATGCAAATGAAAGGAGAAAACCCAAAACTGTTGAGGTGGTCCATCTCCCTACAGGGAATGGACTTTGAAGTGGAACACAGACCTGGCACTGCCCATGCCAATGCAGATGGCCTTTCCAGGTTCTTCCACTTAGACAATGAAGACTCCATAGGGCAAGGTTAGTCTCATCATCTTTCGTTTGGGGGAGTTGTGTGAGAAAGTGCCATCTTTCTTACATGGTATGCCCCCACTTTTTGCTGAATGGCTGATGTACTTTGACTGAGTGTGCCCTGGGCTCCTGCCAACCAGGTACCCAGGGCCTGTGTTCCTTCCCTAAAATTGCATTGATACCTACACCCAATTGACATCCCTGGCCACAGGTCAGCCCCTGGTAAATGGTACCATGGGTACCCAGGGCACTGTGACCAGGGAAGGCCCTAAGGGCTGCAGCACTTGTTGTGCCACCCTTAGGGACCCTGCACCTTACACACACACACTGCCTTTGCAGGCTGCGTGTCTTGGTGCAGAACAAAAGTGAAGAGTCGACATGGCTCACATCCCTGTGTGCCATGCCTACCAGCCACTGCCCTGGCCTAGGTCAGCCACCCCTCTAGCTGGGTGCACTATGCCAGTGGTGAGGGCATAGAGGCATGAGCCCTGTGCCCCTACAGTGCCCAAGTCCATTCTTGGGCATTGTAAGTGCAGTGCTGCCATTAAGAGTATATGGTGCTGGGAGTCTGTCATTACGAACTCCACAGCACCATAACGGCCCCACTGAAGACTAAGAAGTTTGGTATCAAACTTCTCAGCACATTAAACCCCCACTGATGCCAGTGTGGGATTTAATGTAAACGCACTCAGAGGGCATCTTAGAGATGCCCCTGAAACCAACCCGACCTCCAGTGTCCGGACTGAGTGGCTGCCCAGGCTGCCACCACCAGACATGTTTCTGGACCCCTGGGTCGAGAGCCTCTGCTCTCAGGGGCCTGAAACAATGCACATCCCGGGACGAGGTGCCAAAGCCTCCTCCCCAGGATGGGCAGGGGGAGCTTCAAGGCCTGCCGCCTTTGGAGTTTCCCCAGACCATTTGCTGCTGCCAGCAAACTGGTCCCCACTGGTTCTACCCCCACTCCTGGCGGGAGAACCGGCGGGAAAACCAGAAGCAGGAAATGGGTTGTGCCCACCTCTGCCAACTCCACCCCTAAGGTGGGGGAGGCGAGGTGAAGCACAAACTCGAGTCCCCGCCATCTTGAGGATGGGGGACCTGACCAACCAGGGACAGGCTCCTGCCCCCTCCCACTGGAGAGGAACAGAATAGGGGTGTACCCACCCCAGGGAAGGGACCCATTGGTCCGTGCCCTTACCTACCTGTAACCACCCCTAAATTTAGTATTTAGGGGCTCCCTGAACCTTCCTTCCGGAGTTCCCAAATCCGAAAACAAGAAGAGAAGACGAAGCAAGAAGACCAGCCGTGCAGCTGCTAAAAGGAGGCGACAACAACTGACTTGGCCCCAGCCCTACCGGCCTGTCGACCTCTGAACCTGCTCCTGCGGAATCCCGGCCTCAGCAACCTCACAAACCCCGGAGGACCTGACTTCTGTGCTACAGCCTTCGACCCAGGGACTCCCACGAGCAGTGGTACTGCTCAAAAGAAAACCTACCAAAGACCCGGCCCTGGCACGGAGCCGCGAAACCTGCACACTCTGCACCCGCCGAGTCCAGCCTGTGCCTGAGTGACCAAAGACCTCGAGGACGTCCCCCGGCGATTCTGACCTGGAATCCAGTGGCCAAGGACCCTCCTCGACGACCCAGACGACGCCTGCAGCCTCAGGACAAGGGACCCCTCCAACCGCGACCAGCAGGGGGTAAGATTTCCCGACCTCAAAGACACCCCTGCACCCGGCGCCCCACGGCCCCCTGTGCCCAACTCCTGGGTGTCAACCTATCCTCCAAGACCCCAACTTACCTCCTGAAGTGTTGGTCGTCCCTGAAGAATCACCGTCCCCGAGCCTGCAGCCTTTCTTCACCTTTCACGACCTCTATTGTTTAACATTGAGCGCCCGACGGCTCAAAGCACCCTGCACCCAGCCGCCCGAGTGCCCCTGGAAGTGCAACCTCTATCCTAACCTACTTCCCTACTTGCCCTGAGCAAGTGACCAGGAGCCCAGCTCCCACAGTCGCGTGGCCTGCTTGCCAGCAGCCACCAACCCGGGGCCCCCCGCCTGCCATAGGATAACATTGGGCCTTCTCACTCTGCACCCGGCCGCCCCTGTGCCGCTGAGGGTGTAAAAACTGTACTTACCTGATCCTGGGGGACCCCTGAGTCTTACCCAGAACCTTAACCCTGCCAGTCAAGTACTTACCCGAAATCCGATAACTCACTTTTCTTCCATAGGGTTCCATTGACTGGTTTGCTGCGAAATTTCTTCTAAGTGTGGAGTTCTGAAACTTTAGAATATTCACCAAAAATCAACCGAGTCACGAAAACACTCACCTAGTATTAGGAGGGGCCTCAGTGCTGGACCCGAGTGCCCAACACTGGCCCTAAAAAGTAATCGCAACGTTACTTACCGTTAACTCACTTTTCTTTCATAGGGATCCATTGACTGGTTTTCTGTGAAATTTCTTCTAAGTGTCGATTTCTGTATTTTACAAATATTCTTTAAAAATCGAACAAACTACAAAAACGTAATTACTTACCTGTTTTAAGTAAATGTCCCAGTGCTGAACCTAGGAGTCCAGCACTGGATTACAAAAGTAACGTAAACATACTTTGCTTGCACACTGTATTTCCTTTCATAGGATAACATTGGTAATTTTACCCAGAAAAGTTTCTAAGTGTCAGCTTTTGAAATATAGTAATATTCTTCAAAAATCACTACAATAACCAAAACGCTTTTTCTTACCTGTTTACAGGAAGTGTCCCAGGACTGAATCCAGGATCCAGTCCTGTGGTTAGAAAAGTGCTCTGCAAAGTAATCAATTGTAATTAAGTATAATTTTCCATTGAGCTCAATGTTGCATTGAATTTGACCCTGTGTTGCCTCTTGCACCAACTGTGATAACCACTATCAACAAAGTCTATTGCCTATCTGTAAGGTGAATAACCAAAGCATCTCATACTGAGAAAGTATATTTTGATCCTATTGTTGGTTCTAAAATAAAACAAGCATATATTTTTTTATATACAAACCATTGGCCTAGAGTTCAGTTCTTGAGTGTGTGGCTTCATTTGCTGACTGAGAGTGTACAACAAATGCTTTACACTGTCCTCTGATACTGCCTTACTGCTCGACCAAGCTACCACTTTGGAGAGTAAGGTTATATCTAACTTTAGCCTCTGTCAACCCTCTGGGGACTGTGGACTCTGTACACCCTGAACCTTACTTAGGTACAGTATATACAGAGCCACTTTCCTACAGCGTCTAATGGGGAACCGCGATCGAAGACAATACCGTAGAGGGTAGAGTATTGCGCGTCGAAGAAGTTCAAGAACGATACCGAACTGGAGCATCGCAATACACATCCGAACCCGATGGCGGAAAAAAACAATCTGGGGATGGAGTCGATGCCCATGCGCACTAACACCGAAAGGAAGAGTCACCTACCTCGTGACTGGAAAGACTTCTTTGAAGAAAAACAAAGTGCAAACATCCGGACCCAACACCAGATGGCAATCTATGCTAAAGCATATGATCTACAGCTCATATGCCTCGAACGATAAGTTTCCTGATCCATCACATGTGTAGTGACTTTCTGTTCATAATACGTACGATTCATAACAAGTGCTCCACCCTTGTCAGCCAGCTGAAAGATTACATTAGGTAATCCACCTGAAATGCATTGGGACCGATTCAATTAACAGCTGCCATTACAACAACGTTTATTGAATTATTATTGCTCATAAAGTGATTCAATATTAAATGATTCTTGTTGCTTTTGCATAAGCTTAGTTTTGAGGTTATTCAGTACCTTTGAAATGCATTAATTTGTCTATACACTGCCTACGGGCTCTTGCGGCTGGAGCACTGTTTCTAGGTAACCTTTGGTTACCTGGGTTCTTGCATTCATCACACAGAGGTGGGCAGGCTCCATCACAGAGCTGCACACCTATTCTGATTAGTCTGGAGTAATTCTGTAAAAATCGTAGTGCACAGTATTAATCTGATTCCGTACATAGGGATGTGCCCCATGTCTACTTCACTTTTCTTTGCACCAAGACACGCAGGCTGCAGTGGCAGTGTGCATGTGCTTGGTGAGGGGTCCCTTAGGGTGGCACAATTCGTGCTGCACCCCTTTAGTCACAAGGCCCTTGGTACCAGGCATACCTTTTACTAGGAAATTGTGTGAACTAAAGTGGTGCCAATTATGGAAGAAATGGTACAGTTTAAGGAAAGAACACCGATACTGGGGAACTAGTTAGCAGAACCAAGTAAACTTTCAGTCAAGTTGCATCAGATATCTGGCAAAAATCTGGGGGGTAACCATGTCAAAGTACACTTTCCTACAAAAGGCACAAAAGAGGTAGGTTTTCTTGCTCGGCTACCTCACAACCACTTGGGGGTAACACCTCTGGGAAAGAATGGAGCAAGAAGTCGGTAAGGACCATCCATATACTTCAAAGGGGCCCTCTGCCTACTACTCTATACACCACAGAGTTTGATCCATTTCAATGGTGATCAGGAATGCTTTGGAGGAACCTTGCAAATTACTGGCATGCTTCCTACAACTTCTGTCTTGCATACTACCCAAATACAGGCGATCCCAAATGGGTTCCTGACCTGCAACAGACAAGCACAGCACATATACCAACGCTCATCCAAGTACACACAGACAGAATAAACATACATGTGAAACCAGAGTCCCTCAAGGACGGAGCGAACACCCCAGATGTAGGACATGTAGTAAGCCAGGGACAAAGCCAAGCCAGAGATTACTCTTCAGTCATTGCTAAGCCATAAAGAAAGGTGCAAAGGGCAGGCTTCGGGGCAACCTGTACCTCTAGAACATGGACACAACCGGATACTGGGCTGAGGAATTTCAACACGCCAAGGGCACAACTGACAGGTGCAGAATACACAAGGCCAGAAATCAATGAGGACAATAGCACTGGAAGCAACGTTCAGTATAACGATAATGAAAAAAAAAAAAAGATCTAGATGCAGGTCTCAGAACAGCAGTTATCCAAAACATACTAGAAATGGAACACTGTGGGAAACAACCTTAAGACAAAGGAACCCTCTATAATTTCACCCTACTTCATTATTAAGCTTACTTCATTATTAAACTACTCACAGTCATCCCATTGACAGTTCCCAGTTCTTCCCGGATGGTAAAGACATCCAACAAAGCTTGTGTGGGGTGTTCTCCCACCCCATCTCCAGCATTAATGACAGGTTTGCGACAGAGCTTTGAAGCAAGCTGAAAAATAGGAAACACGTAGTAAGACTGAGATAAGCTGTTATCAATTTAACACAAAGTGCAATGATGCTACATTCACAAGTCCAGGTCGCGCCGCAAGACATCAGCAGGCTAACATTTACTATAGACAAGGACGTTTCTGTAAAGTTACTTTGAATGAGGGCTCAAAGTATTACTCGCCATTGTTAGGTCTCGTCTAAGACAGTGCATGCATGATTTGTGGCAAGACATTTTTGTTAGCATACAGTGGCCTTGGATCGTGCCCATTGTTAGCATTTGTTAGCCTCACTGTCACTCATTTACACGATTCTTATTTGAGGGATTGTGTGGGCTTTTTGTTCCTGTCCCGATTGTCCTTTCCTTGGAGCATGGATGCATTCTGTCTCCTTACACTTCTCTTTTTTTGGTATTACTCTATTTTTTAGTTAAGCACTCTACAAGAGTGTATGAGTTTTTCAGCAGTCTCCCTCATGTGCTTCTCCCCCCCCCCCCCCGGAGCCCCCTCTTACCCCGCAAGTGTTGCACTGCTTCGTGTCCTTCCCCACCCCCACCTTTCGGTGTTGCTCTGTCTCAACTTGTGCCTCTCCAACTTGGATTGATAACAAAAAAACAAAAAACACGCCTGTGCCATTTTGTAGGCGCACACGCATGCTACATCCAGAAAGGTTTTTTTCGAAAGACCACCGATGTTGAAGGCTAGACAGAGGAAGTTTGTGGTGACAAAGCTCAAGCCCTGCCCCCACTCTGGAAATGACATTCACAACAAGAGCCAGTACCTCCACTGCCCCTGGCTGAGGATGGCGCAGCACCATCACATCGGCATAACAACTCATGGTCTGCACAGAGTCCACCAAAGTCTCTCCTTTCTGTGCAGAGGATGAAGATTCGGAGAAGCTGATCACTGATCCTCCAAGGCGATACATGGCCGAACAGAATGAGCTGCATGTTCTGGTGCTAGCCTCATAAAACATGGAGGCCATCACCTTACCCTATAAGAAAAGAGGACAGACCACGAAAACTAGTGTGAGAAGGTTCCACAGTATTAGCCAACAATCAATGTGGAAAGAGTAATATGCATCCTTACAATGTCACTGTAATATGAAAAAGTACAGAAAAGTACCTACTGAATGTATATTCTCTGTGCATATACATATTCCTGCAGTCTTATATTTGCTTCGCTGTTACGTGAAAGGTGTATTTTGTAATCATTCCACTTGGAATTTAAAGGCATATATACCTCCTCTCCCCTGCTAGTTAATTCAGCCTTTACAGATTTCCTGTCCGCTGCCAACGGCTGGCTGAACAATATTGTTGCCCTGTTTCAGTGTGAGGCATTTTTAGGTTTCGGCATAATGAACCTATCTACTGGGCTTCAAGAACAAGAAAAAAAAGCAGGAGGCACATCACTCTGTCCTTCAGTCTCCACTTCATGACCTTCTGCAGAACACTCCTGCCTTTGTGTGATTTGCATTACAATACTGATTGGTTGCATTCATGCAAATCGATGATTCGCACAAATAGAATCATGCATCAAAATCTGTCTCAGTCTTTGGAAGTGGCCAGGTTCGGACAGGTAAGCATGCATTGTGTCTGGATATGTGTATGCTGCTAAGAAAACAGGACCCCAGGAGTTCACGGCACTCACCTTCAGAATGTCCAGACTCCTCTCCTTCTGCACCATCATTCGCAAGGTGTGCGCCACATTGAAGAGATGAGACATCTGAGGAGGCACAAAATTACAGACCGTCAACACATAAGCACTTGAAACTCCAAAGCGGTCTCCTAATTTGCTGCAAGCGACCTTGAACTCAGCAGGCCTCCCCAAAAAAAGAAACATCTGACAACCTAATTTCTTAAACTCTAAATGTCATGGGCCAGGAACATGCGTTATGAATTGCAATACTCTCACAATACTGTCTATTACGTCTGAACTCACAGCATAACCGTGCGACACACAACAGCCCCGCCACAGCACCATCTCCCATAAGGGAATGGCAGGGGTCACCTCTAAGCATGACCACCATGCTGTGACGTTGCAATGCAGCAGACTAATCCTTTGAGGTATATAACATGCGTACCACTGAGTTGAATAATAACCATTATTTAAGGGCATAGTTTGTTAGGGCTGTGTATCCAGCTGCTTCTCTGACAATTTCAGCAACTCTAAACTGGCACGGGGATTGAATCAATGGTTGATTTATGGATGGGACTTAGGCAGCTTCATGGCTGGACACTCTTGTATGTATGTTTTCTTGACAGCCCAGTCCATTCTCTCCATATTGAGCTGGGAATTCTTATGAGCCCTCTGGAGATCTGTGCTAGCAGAGTTGTACTTAGATGCACTTCTCACTTCGAAGGAAACTATCGGCTCTACCCAGGTTCTATTAATCAAACAATGACTCTCCCTCCTGGTAAGGTTTGTGTACTCTTTCAATCCTTGGGTCTTTAACATTCATGATGTTTGGGACATGAATAGGGGTTGAATGTGTGAAGGTTTCATATGTGTGCCTGAACAGTTAAAGCCTGCATGTATTCTTTTCCTTTCTACCTCCCCGAAAATAGATGAATCTGTGGGTGGAAGCACACCAGAGTACTGGTCTCCCCAGCCAGTACTTCATTCTGGAAGCTGTGGAAAAAGCAAGTACTTACCTGCCTGCATCAACCCTTGTCAGGAAGAAGTAACCTGCCTCACAGACCATTCAAGTCATGCTGCCTGAAGGACTCGCTTGGGACAGCACTGAAGGACAAACTGCCCCAGAGGCACGAAGACACTTCTGCTAGCTGCCTAGGAGCACAACTACATTTGGACCCACTAGAGGATCAATTGCCTTCAGTAACCGAGTGTTAGCCTGAACCATCCCTTGCCCTGGGAGTGCCTGTACCTACCTCTCCTGCCAATATTGTAACTCCTAAAAAACTTAAAATATATATATTTTTTTTAACTTTGGCCCATGGTTGGGAGCCTGGTTTGTCAGCTGAGGACGGCTACCCAGATTCCAGAACTGTTGGAGTCCCAGTGCCCTTATGGTTCTGGAGATTTGTGGCAGGCATGTTCCTGACCACATTCTAAGACCTGAAACTGAAATTCAGTCCGTTCATACCACACCCAACAGAAATATTAGCTTTGGAATGTGATCAGATTCATAGAAACCCCAAATATAACTCAATTTACATGGGTGCACGCAGTCTGCCACATGATAGTAATGGATAGAGCTCAACCTTAAACTAAAGTTTAAACCTAGTGCTAAGGAGCCACAAAGCAGTTTGTGGGTGGTCTATCTGCACCAAATGGTTGTGAGCAATACTGGTTTTGGAGGTTTATTAAAAATTTGTGTATAATCTTTACTTGCAATAAAGTCCTTTTCTTTTAAAAAGGAAAGAACTTACTTGACAATCAAAATATTAACTGTTATCTGCATGTAAGCACTGTTTGAATGTCTAACCCTATCCCACAGCTGACTGTTCAACCCAACTACCTGGTGAGTCTGGCACTAAACAGGATCATATGGTCTTTCAGTCACAGTGCGACAATATCATAGGTCTAGGACAAAGTTAAATTACATGGTTTGTCACTATTTAGTCATCAGTAACCCTCTGACTGCCCTGGGACTCAAAAGACAGGCTCCGCGCAAAGTGTGAAGCGAAGGGGTGGTATTAGAAAGTGGAGGACCCGACAAGATAATTCACTTTTTAGTGTAGGGTGTGTACATTGCTTTCTTTTTGCCTAAACTTTGCTTGTGTACTATTAGAAATTGGATTATCGGGGGTGGGTGACTACCCACCTCAAGGAATAATCACAACACTTGTCAGGGTGAACCCATAAATTCACTAAATTAACCTCAGCTAAACCCAGTTAGCTATGGTGCAGAGTTAACGAGCTTCATTTAGGGCAATGTGTTAAGTTTTCATGCAGTAAAAAATCAACAATAAAGTCAAAACAATAAAAATCTCAAACCAAATTAGAAAAATAGAGTAAAATGTAATAAACAAAACACCAAAGTGACAAAATTCCCTAAGCGGACCCAGAGAGATGAGTTTTTAAAGGTTTAAGTAAGATAGAGCCAAGAAGCATAAAGTGCCATTGGCTGCTGGAGGGTGGGACCGTATCGGAATTTGACACTAACCGCGATGGCGCGTGGTTTGGATACACTAACCAGGTGCGTCCTAGTCAAAGATTTTACCCTCTAATTTAATCCTTTAAGGCACAAACTACCACTGGAGTACATTTCTAAAGCCCCCCTCCACCCCCTAGGATCTAAGGGGTTGGCACTTGGAGACAACAGGGCACAGTACAGGTCCGTTAGCCAGTGTTGGCTGGACAGTTGCAGGAAAGGCCTCGTGTAGCTTGTTTCCCTGTAGCTTGAACAGGAGGTTAGCGTTATGACCCTTGGAATCCACTTTTGTCCAGCTTACAAGAGGGAGCAGGTCCAGCCCTTCAGGGCTCCTCAAGTTACAGAACTCAAGTACAGGCCTCTTTTGAATCTTTCTCAGGTGCAGGAGTGTTCTAAAGTTGGTGCCCGGAGATGCCACATTTATGCATGGCACGAGTAAGTGGATGGGAATGAACCCAGTGCATGCCATAACCAATGAGCTAAAAGTTCTGGGACTAACTCTGCCTACTTTTGGCATTTCAAAGATGGCAAAAGTCTTTGGCCACACTAAAGTTGGGCTCTGAGGGATGGGGTGCTTGTGGGTGGGGAGTGTACTATGGTAATCATAGTATCCTCCCACACCTAACACTAAAATCCAGTTTGGGGCAGCCACTGAACCCACAATTAACCGAGAGACAGAAATTTGGTAGAAATAAAGTAGGGTTTTCCAGCAAGCAGACAGTGGATACAGAAGAATTGTTTTGGCATCCTGTTCCCTTCCAACAGACATGTCAAGCAGGAGTTGACACTGTAAAGAAAAAAGGATGCCCACAGCCCCCACCCTGCATACTCAGGGAGGTTCAGAAGGGTCATCTCTGTCCATTCAAGTCAGTCTATTGTTTGTTCCTAGGAGGTATCACACCTTTTTCAAATGTATTCAAATGCTAAATGGCTGGCAGACATTTGACAGCAAATGCAAATTAGCCTCTTGGAACTTCAAGCAAGGAAAGGATTATGTTACTTACCCTGTAAGCATCTGTTCTTGGCATGTAGAGCTGTAGATTCACATGCTTTGCATACTCCTGCCATCTAGTGTTGGGTCCAGATTTTTGCAAGTTGTTTTTCTTCGAAGTCTTTTCCAGTCACAAGGTAAGGTGACTCCTCCTTTCGGTGATAGTGCGCATTGGCATCAACTCCATTGTTAGATTGTTTTCCCGCAAGAGGGCGACAATGGATTAAGTGTAGGACAGAGATGACCATGCGTATGTAATGTAAATAAGTGCAACAACCACAGGTGTTCGGGGAGGTGGGAGGGCGCATGCAAATTTACAGCTCTACATGGCAAGAACAGATGCTTACAGGGAAAGTCACAATCCATTTGAGGCATGTGTGCTGTAGATACACATGCTTTGCAGACTATATAGCAGTAGTCTCCCAAAGCGGTGGCTAACCAGTGGGTGTTGCAGTTGTTTGGAATAGTTTTTAGCACTGCTTGTCCTACATTAGCTTGTTGACGTGCTAATGCACAAGTTACTAACTTGTGTAACGATATATCTGTAAGAGACAGTAGTTAGTGACAGATTCCTTACCTTAGAATATCCCCAGGCGTCAGGCTGGATCCGGAAAGTTTTTGCGTAGCAGTACCCTTGCGCGTCGGTAGGCGGCGTCGTGCGGCTCCGCGTCCGTCGTCGGCGTCGTGATCGCCGGGATGACGTCGCGGGCAGTACTTAGGCGCCGCCCCTGCGCGCTGGACGTCAGTTCTGTACACGACTTTCCGCGCCAGGAACGCAGAGCCATGCAAGAAGCTGACATAGGTGTCTGAAAAATACTAGGGCCCTGAAAGGGATGTCCTTAACCCTAGAAATCAGTTCGCAGAACGGGGAGGATGGGTGGGCGGTAAGGAATCTGTCACTAACTACTGTCTCTTACAGATATATCGTTACACAAGTTAGTAACTTGTGCATCTGAAAGAGACACGTTAGTGACAGATTCCTTACCTTAGAATAGATACCCCAGCAATACCAACCCCGGTGGTGGGTCTGCGAACAAAGATCAGACAAGGAAGTCCTGGAGGACAGAACGGCCAAAGAAGCCGTCCCTCCGGACCTGACTGTCAAGGCAGTAATGCTTTGTAAACGTGTGCAGCGAGGCCCACGTAGCTGCCTGACAGATAACCGGCAGCGGAACACCGCGGCCCAAGGCCGTGGTAGCAGCCGTTGCCCTGGTGGAATGGGCACGCAGCCCAACAGGAGGCTCCTTCTTAGCCAAAGAATAGCAGGACTTGATGCACAAGGTAACCCAGCGGGAGATGGTCCTCTTGTGCACCGCCCGACCTTTTTGGCGCCCACGTAGCCAACAAAGAGCTGGTCATCCACCCGGAAGTGTTTTGTGCGGTCAATATAGAAAGAGAGCGCACGTTTTGGGTCCAGACGGTGGAGCCTCTCTTCCTCTCTGGAAGGATGCGGAGGCGGAAAGAAGGTGGGCAAAGTGATGGTCTGCCCAATGTGGAAAGCAGTAACCACCTTTGGCAAGAAGGACGGACGCGTCCGAAGAACAACCTTGTCTGGATGAACAGACAGAAAGGGAGGTTTGCAAGATAGAGCCTGGAGCTCACTCACCCGCCGAGCGGAGGTGATGGCCACCAGAAAGGCTGTCTTCAGAGTCAGAAGACGAAGAGGACAGTTATGTAGAGGCTCAAAGGGACCGCACATTAAAAAGGTAAGAACCAAGTTCAAGTCCCACTGAGGCATCACAAACGGAACAGGAGGGAAGAGGTGAGTAATGCTCTTTAAGAACCTGTTAACAACAGGGGACTTGAAAAGGGAGGGCTGATCAGGGAGCCTGAGGAAGGCCGAGATAGCACAAAGATAACCCTTGATGGTACCCAGGGCAGAACCCTGTTGGGCCAAAGAGAGAAGGAACAGAAGGACCTCAGAAAGAGGGGCAGAAAGGGGGTTCACAGCCTTTGCTGTGCACCATGCCACAAATTTGTTCCACCTGCAGGCGTATACCACCTTAGTGGAGGGACGCCTGGCTGCCAGAATCACATCACAAACTTCGGGAGGCAAGTCGAAAGGAATCAACTGCCGCCGCTCAATCTCCACGCAAGCAGGTGTAGACTGGACAGGTTCGGGTGGAGGACCGTCCCCTGCTGCTGCGACAGAAGATCCTCCCGAAGAGGCAGACGGATCGGGGGATCTACGCTCATATTGAGTAGCTCGGGATACCAAACTCTTCGAGCCCAGTCCGGAGCCACAAGAATGACTTGGGCCCGGTCGTGCCGAATCTTCTTCAACACTCTGGGTAGAAGTGGTATAGGCGGAAAGGCGTACAATAGACCGCAACTCCACTCGTGACGAAAGCGTCGCCGAGCGAGTGCCGCCTTGGAAATTCCAACGCGCAGAACTGATGACATTGCGCGTTCTCTTCGGTGGCGAATAGATCTAACCAAGGCTCTCCCCACTGTAGAAAGAGTCCTTGCGCCACTTCCGAGTGAAGACGCCATTCGTGATCCATCATGCACCTGCGGCTGAGTTCGTCCGCCCTGGCGTTCAGGGAACCTGCCAGGTGTTGAACCACCAGGAACATGCCCTGATGTTCCAGCCATGTCCAGAGGCGCAGAGCCTCCTGACAAAGGGTCCACGACCCCACCCCGCCTTGTTTGTTGCAGTACCACATGGCGGTGGTGTTGTCTGTGAACACCTGCACTACCTTCCCTTTGACAGAGGGAAGGAATGCCTTGAGTGCAAGTCGGATCGCCCGGAGCTCCAGAAGGTTGATATGGAGCCGGGACTCCGCCGGAGACCAGAGGCCTCTGATCTCCGCCTCTCCCATGTGACCGCCCCATCCCAGAAGGGACGCGTCCGTCACAACTGTGTGCTCTGGCTGGGGAAGGGAGAGGGATCTGCCCATGACCCATTGCCGGTTCGAGAGCCACCACTGCAACTGTTTTGCAGTCCCCTCCGAGATCTGGACGTGATCGGACAGGTCGCCCTGGTGCTGCGCCCACTGGAACTTCAGGTCCCACTCCAGAGCCCGCATATGCCATCTGGCATGAGTGACCAGCAGGATGCAGGAGGCCATGAGGCCCAGCAGCCTCAGGGTCATCCGTACCGAAACCCAGGATAAGGGCTGAAAGATCGGAATCATAGCCTGAATATCCCGGACTCGCCGTTCGGGAGGATAGGCCCGAAACTGCGTCGTGTCCAGAACTGCTCCGATGAAAAGGAGCTGTGGAGAAGGAATCAGATGCGACTTTGGCACATTGATGGAGAACCCCAGCGAGTGCAGGAGTTCGGCCGTAGTCTGGAGGTGGGAGACAACTGCCTGGGACGAGCCCGCCTTCAGCAGCCAGTCGTCGAGGTAGGGGAAGACTGAAACCCCTGCCCGGCGCAGATGAGCTGCGACCACCGCCATCACTTTCGTGAACACCCGAGGGGCACTGGTAAGGCCAAAGGGGAGCACGGTGAACTGAAAATGCTCGAGGCCTACCGTGAACCGAAGGTAACGCCGGTGGGCCGGCAGGACGGGGATGTGGAAATAGGCGTCCTGCAAGTCCAACGCTACCAACCAGTCTCCGGGGTCGAGGGCAGTCAAGACCTGAGCTAGGGTGAGCATCTTGAACTTCTCCTTCCGGAGGAAGCGATTGACGTTCCGGAGGTCCAAGATAGGACGCATGTCCTCCTTGTCCTTTTTGGGCACCAGAAAGTAGTGGGAGTAGCAACCACGCCCTACTTCTGGGGTCGGAACATGCTCGATGGCCCTCTTGGCCAAGAGGGCCGTGACTTCCTTCTGTAGAAGCACCAAGTGATCCCCTGACATGCGGTGGAATTGAGGTGGCATGGCTGGGGGGTGGTCTCGAAGGGGAGGGAGTAGCCCCTTCGGACAATGTCCAAGACCCACTTGTCCGAGGTGATGGGACGCCAGTGGTGAAGGTGATGGCGGACCCTGCCCCCGACTGGCGTGCTGTGCACCTGAAAGGAGGGACTAGGAGGGCTTGGAGGCCGTGGACGGGTTGGAGGTGGTGGCCTGACCCGCACGCTGGTTGCCCGAACCGCCACGGCGGTATCCACGTCCTCGGCCATGCGAAGGCGCTTGCTGCGCGGGCCGTTGGCCGGGCTGCGGACGTGACTGGGCGCCCCTTCCGTGGCCACGAAAGGGGCGAAAAGCAGACGCTTGCGGAGGGCGCACAACAGCAAGGCCCAGGGACTTAGCAGTAGCCCGTGAGTCCTTGAAGCGCTCCAGCGCATGGTCTGCCTTCGAACCAAAAAGACCGACTCCATCAAAGGGCATGTCCATGAGAGTATTCTGGACATCCCCTGAAAACCAGTGGTTCTCAGCCAGGCGTGGCGACGCAGCGCCACCGTCGTTGCAAGCGATCTGCCCAGCGAGTCGGCGGTATCAAGGCCACAGCGGATGGTATATTTAGCCGCATCACGCCCTTCCGCAATAGCGCGGGTAAGCAGTGTCTGGACCTCCTCAGAACACTGCGGCAAAACATCAGCCACCGAATCCCACAGGGAGTGGGTGTATCGGCCCAAGAGGCAAGCGGTATTAACAGACCGCAAGCCAGCACTGGAGGAAGAGAAAGCCTTCTTCCCAAAGTGATCCAGGCGCTTGGATTCCCTATCCGGAGGGGCGGTAGGGAAGGCTGTTTGGGAGGCAGAGGCTTGGACAACCAAGCTCTCAGGGGTGGGGTGTTGGGAGAGAAACAGGGGGTCGCCCGGAGCCGGGCGATGGCGTCGGGCCACGTTCCTATCCACAGGAGCCCCTGTGGTGGGTTTGGACCAGGCACCCAAAAGAACGTCAGTGAGTGCATCGTTGAACGGCAGCACAGGCTCCGAAGAGGAGGCCGCCGGCTGAAGCACTTCAGTCAGGAGGTTAGTCCTGACGGCCACTGTAGGCAACTGGAGATTTAAGGCTCCAGCAGCTCTACGCAACACCGTTGCAAAATTAGCCCCCTCCTCCGTTGCCACGGGAGGAGACAGCATGCCAGAGTCGGGGGAGGTATCCAGCCCACTGGCATCCCCAAGTTCCTCAACCCAGTCCGGGTCAAACTCGCACTGTTGTGTGAGAGGGTCGTCAGACCCCTCCCAGCTCTCCTGGTCCTCCTCAGGTTGAAAAGATGGAGGAGGAGGGACATAAGGGACCCAAGGCCTCATCGGCGCCGGAACCGGCGTCGGGCGACGCCGGTCCGGCTCCATGTCCGGACCCGGGGAGAACCGGGAACGACGCCGCCCGGAGCCCCGGACGGCGTCGGAAACGGCACCGGGGACATCGGCGTCGGCGGAGGCGTGGTTAGGTCAACCGGCGTCGATGGGGGTTGCGGCACCACCGGAACCGGGGTAGAGGCCGGGGCCGGAGCCGAGGCCGGGACGAAGGCTGGTGGGACAGGCGACGCCGGGACCGGAGTCGACGGCGACGCCGGAGCAACCCCATCAGGGCCCGCGGGGCCCGAAGGCGCACCGGAGGGACCTTGAGGCCCGAAGAGGCAGGCCATGGCCGACAGGAATTTCTGTACTTCGGCCGGAGTCGCCCCCGAACCCGGGAAGGACGGGTAATGCGGGGGCAACTCGACAGGCACGTCCGGGGCCGCGGGGACGGTGCCGACAGGGACCTCAGCCGAGTCGCGTGATCGGCGAGGCGAAGTCTTAGAGCGATGACGCCGCTTAGACTTCTTGTGCTTCGACTTACCGGAGGAGCGCGAAGACTTGGATTCCGACGAACGGCGGGGACTCCGCGTCCGGCCCCTCGACCTCTCCCGGGACCGGGGCTTGCTGCGGCGCGGAGCCGACTGCCGGACTTCAAGGAGCTTTCGAGACCGCTCTCGCAAAGCCTTCGGATGAAGTTTCCGGCAGTCAGGGCACGACTTCGTGTCGTGGCCTCGGCCGAGACAGAAGAGACACTCGAGGTGGGGGTCCGTGATGGACATCATACGACCACATTCCTCGCAGGGCTTAAAGCCGGGCATCCCTACGACACCTTAGGAGTCGTGAAGACTCGTTGAAGAGAACAGTGAAAAATTTCACAAAAAAGATAGTCAAAAAGTGACTAGGGCACTGCTCTTCCCGGATCTGCGCTTACTGGCGCGGAAAAAGAAGAACTGACGTCAGCGCGCAGGGGCGGCGCCTAAGTACTGCCCGCGACGTCATCCCGGCGATCACGACGCCGACGACGGACGCGGAGCCGCACGACGCCGCCTACCGACGCGCAAGGGTACTGCTACGCAAAAAACTTTCCGGATCCAGCCTGACGCCTGGGGATATTCTAAGGTAAGGAATCTGTCACTAACGTGTCTCTTTCAGATACATCCACACAATAATGTTTGGTAAATGTGTGTGGTATAGACCATGTAGCTGCTTTACATGTCAGCTATGGAAATGTTACCTAAAATGGCCATGAATGCTCCTATTTTGCGAGTAGAATGTGCTCTAGGAGGTATAGTTAAAGTTCTTTTAGCTTTAAGATAACAAGTTTGAATACATTTAACAATCCATCTAGAAATACCTGATTTAGAGACAGGATTTCCTTTATGAGGTGGAGCAAATGCAACAAAAAGTTTTGTTTTGTGAAAATCTTTTGTTTTATCAATATAGTATAATAGTGCTCTTTTGACATCAAGTGCGAGTAGAGCCCTTTCTGCTACCGAATCAGGTTGAGGGAAGAACACAGGTAACTCAACTAATCTGTTAATATGAAAAGCAGAAACCTCTTTTGGAAAGAACTGTGGATTTGTACGAAGAACCACTATCTTTATGAAGTTGAAAGAAGGGTTCTTCTAAGGTTTATGCCTGTAGCTCACGAACACGCCTTAATGAAGTGATAACAATGAGAAAGGCAACCTTCCATGAAAAATTGTAATTCACAATTGCGCAATAGCTCAAAAGGTGGACCCATAAGCCTTGTGAGAACAATGTTAAGGTTCCATACCGGTGCAGGTGTTAGCCTAGGTGCACAAGTTACTACTTGTGTAACGATATATCTGTAAGAGACATTAGTTAGTGATAGATTCCTTACCTTAGAATATCCCCAGGCGTCAGACTGGATCCGGAAAGTTTTTCGTCAGCAGTACCCCTGCACGTAGGTAGGTGGCGTAGTGCGGCTCCGCGTCCGTCGCTGGCGTCGTAAGCGCCGAGATGACGTCACGGAGACTACTTAGGCGCCACCCATGCGCGCTGACGTCAGTTCTGTACACGACTTTCCGCGCCAGGAATGCAGAGCCATGCAAGAAACTGACCACTGGTGCCATGAAACTAGGGCCCGAAAGGGATGACCTTAACCCTAGAAATCAGTTCGCAGAACGGGGAGGATGGGTGGGGCGGTAAGGAATCTATCACTAACGAATGTCTCTTACAGATATATTGTTACACAAGTAGTAACTTGTGCATCTGAAAGAGACACGTTAGGGATAGATTCCTTACCTTAGAATAGATAGCCCAGCGATACCAACCCAGGTGGTGGGTCTGCGAACAAGATTACACCAGAAAGTCACGGAGAACAGAACGGCCAAAGAAGCAGTCTCTCCGGACTTGACTGTCAAGGCAGTAATGCTTGGTAAACGTGCGCAGCGAGGCCCACATAGCTGCCCGACAAATGTCCTGCAAGGGAACGCCACGTCCCAAGGCAGTAGTGGCTGCCGTTGCCCTGGTCGAATGGGCACGCAGCCCCACAGGAGGCTCCTTCTTGGCCAACGAGTAACATGCTTTTATGCACAGAACAACCCACCGAGAGATGGTTCGTTTGTGCACGGCCCGACCTTTTTTGGCGCCCACGTAGCCAACAAAGAGCTGGTCATCCACCCGAAACTGTTGTGTGCGCTTCAGATAGAACGAGAGCAGACGGTGAAGCCTCTCTTCCTCTTTTGAAGGATGCGGAGGCGGATAGAAGGTGGGCAAAGTGATGGTCTGCCCGATGTGGAAGGGCGTGACAACCTTTGGCAAGAAAGAAGGACGGGTCCTTAAAACCACCTTGTCCGGATGAACAGAAAGGAAAGGAGGTTTGGAAGAAAGAGCCTGGAGCTCACTCACTCTTCTGGCAGAAGTGATAGCTACCAGGAAAGCCGTCTTGAGAGTGAGAAGACGCAAAGGACAGTGATGAAGGGGCTCGAAGGGAGCGCACATCAGGTATGTCAAGACAAGGTTTAAGTCCCATTGAGGCATTATGAACGGCACAGGAGGAAATGTGTGCTTAATGCCCTTGAGGAAACGGGTAACAACCGGGGACTTAAAAAGAGAAGGCTGATCTGGAAGCCGTAGAAAGGCGGAGATGGCCGAAAGATAACCTTTGATAGTGCCCAGAGCAGAGCCCTGCTGGGCCAAGGATAGAAGGAACAGAAGAACCTCAGAAAGAGGGGCAGAGAGGGGCTCCACAGCCTTTGCTGTGCACCATGCCACAAATTTGTTCCACCTGCAGGCGTATACCGTCTTAGTGGAGGGCCGCCTGGCCGCCAGAATGACATCACAGACTTCGGGAGGAAGATCGAAAGCTGTCAACTGTCGCCGCTCAATCTCCACGCATGGAGGTGGAGGCTGGACAGGTTCGGGTGGAGGACCGTCCCCTGCTGCTGCGACAGAAGATCCTCCCGAAGAGGCAGTCGGATCGGGGGATCGATCGCCATGCTGAGTAGCTCGGGATACCATTATCTTCGTGCCCAATCCGGAGCCACAAGGATGACTTGGGCCCGGTCGCGCCGAATCTTCTTCAGCACTCTGGGCAGAAGTGGTATAGGCGGAAAGGCGTACAATAGACTGCAACTCCACTCGCGACGAAAAGCGTCACCGAGCGAGTGCCGCCTTGGAAATTCCAACGCGCAGAACTGATGACATTGCGCGTTTTCTTCTGTGGCGAATAGATCTAACCAAGGCTCTCCCCACTGCTGAAAGAGACCTTGCGCCACGTCCGAGTGCAGACGCCATTCGTGATCCATTAAGCACCGGCGGCTGAGTTCGTCCGCCCTGGCGTTCAGAGAACCTGCCAGGTGTTGAACCACCAAGGTAATGCCTTGATGTTCCAGCCATGTCCAGAGGCGCAGAGCCTCCTGACATAGGGTCCAGGACCCCACCCCGCCCTGTTTGTTGCAATACCACATGG
This sequence comes from Calotriton arnoldi, assembly GCA_963921515.1. Lineage (NCBI taxonomy): Eukaryota > Metazoa > Chordata > Amphibia > Caudata > Salamandridae > Calotriton > Calotriton arnoldi. The sequence goes on from CAWUFW010000763.1 coordinate 557,241, forward strand.
CGGTGGTGTTGTCCGTGAACACCTGCACTACACTTCCCCGGACAGAGGGAAGGAATGCCTTCAGTGCAAGTCGGATCGCCCGAAGCTCCAAAAGGTTGATATGGAGCCGGGACTCCGCCGGAGACCAGAGGCCCCTGATCTCCGCCTCTCCCAAGTGGCCTCCCCATCCCAGTAGGGACGCATCCGTCACCACTTTGTGCTCCGGTTGGGGAAGGGAGAGGGATCTGCCATTGACCCAATCGCGATTGGTGAGCCACCACTGCAATTGTCGTGCAGTGCCCTCCGAGATCTGGACATGATCGGACAGGTTGCCCTGATGCTGTGCCTACTGGAACTTCAGGTCCCACTGCAGAGCCCGCAAATGCAATCTGGCATGTTGCACAGGCAGGATGCAGGAGGCCATCAGGCCCAGGAGCCGGAGGGTCATCCGGACCGAAACCCGGGATAGAGGCTGAAAGATCGGAATCCTAGCCTGAATATCCCGGACTCGCTGCTCGGGAGGATAAACCCGAAACCGCGTCGAATCCAGAACCGCTCCGATGAAGAGGAGCTTCTGAGAGGGACTCAGGTGCGACTTCGGCACGATGATGGAGAACCCCAGCAAATGCAGGAGGTCGGCCATAGTCTGAAGGTGGGTGACAACTGCCTGGGGCGAGCCCGCCTTCAACAACCAGTCGTCGAGGTAGGGGAAGACTGACACCCCTGACCTGCGCAGGTGAGCAGCGACCACCGCCATCACTTTCGTGAACACCCGAGGGGCGCTGGTAATGCCGAAGGGAAGTACAGCAAACTGAAAATGCTCCTGGCCTACCGTGAACCGCAAGTAACGCCGGTGGGCCGGCAGGACGGGGATGTGAAAATATGCGTCCTGCAAGTCCAACGCTACCATCCAGTCTCCAGGGTCGAGGGCAGCCAAGACCTGAGCCAGAGTCAACATCTTGAACTTCTCCTTCCGGAGGAAGCGATTGACGTTCCTGAGGTCCAAGATGGGGCGCAATCCCCCCTTGTCCTTCTTGGGGACCAGAAAGTAGTGGGAATAACAACCACTCCCTACTTGTGGCCCAGGAACACACTCGATGGCCCCCTTGGCCAAGAGGGCCGTGACTTTCTGCTGGAGAAGTGCCAAGTGTTCCCCCGACATGCGGTGGTACTGAGGTGGCATGGCTGGAGGGGTGGACTGAAAGGGAAGGGAGTAACCCTTGCGGATGATCTGCAACACCCACTTGTCCGATGTGATAGCGTGCCAGTGGGGGAGATAGCGGATCCTGCCACCCACTGGCGTGGGGTGCCCCACAAAGCTCGGATTAGGAAGGTTTGGAGGTAGAAGCAGTGGGGGCGGAGGTGGACTGACCCCCACGCTGATTCCCAGACCCGCCCCTGCGGAAACCGCGTCCGCGCTGATGCTGGTTCTGCACAGGCTTGCTGAAGGAACGTGCCTGGGCGCCCCTGCCGTGGCCACGAAAGGAACGAAAACCAGGAGTGGCTGGGCTTTTCGTGGAAAGACCCAAGGACTTGGCCGTGGCCCGCGAGTCCTTAAAACGCTCCAGCGCACTGTCGGCTTTATCGCCAAACAGGCGAGTGCCATCAAAGGGCATGTCCATGAGTGAGCTTGGGACATCTGGCGAGAACCCGGTAGATCTCAACCAGGCGTGGCGACGAAGCGCCACAGTCGTAGAAATTGCTCTACCGAGTGAGTCTGCGGTGTCCAAACCACACCGAATGGCGAACTTAGCCGCATCTTTACCCTCGGCAACAGCTTGGGACAGCACAGCTTGGGTCTCCTCAGGACACGGAGGCAACACCTGTGCAACTGTATTCCACACCGCGTGGGAATAGCGGCCCAATAGGCATGCAGTGTTCACCGACCGCAGCCCTAAGCTGGCCGAAGAGAACAACCGCTTGCCGAACTGCTCCAGCTTCTTAGAGTCCTTATCCGGCGGAGCCGTGGGAAAGGCACTCCGGGACGTCGAAGCTTGGATGACCAGGCTCTCGGGCGTAGGATGAGTGGTCAGAAAGGCAGGGTCACCCGGCGCCGGGCGATGACGCCTGGCGACGTTCTTATCCACAGGGGCCCCTGTGGCTGGCCGCGACCAAGTGCCCAGTAAGACGTCAGTGAGGGCGTCATTAAATGGCAGCAGGGGCTCCGAAGTGGACGCCGTCTGGAGCACCTCAGTGAGGAGATTAGTCTTTAGGGCCACCGTAGGGAGATCACGGTTGAAGACCTCAGCGGCCCGACAGAGCACCATCGTGTAAGAAGCGCCCTCCTCCATGGTAGGCGGAGGAGAGGCGAACCCCGGGTCAGAGGAGACATCAAGGCCGCCGGCCTCCTCTAACTCGTCCGCCCAGTCCTGCTCAGAGTCACACTGACTAGCAAGAGGGTCCTCGGACCCCTCCCAGTCGTCCTCCACCTCCGCCATATGTGGAACAGACCGCGGCGGCAGGGCAGGGACCGGGGAAGGAACAAACGGCGCCGGGAACGGCGCCGGACGGGGCCGAACCGGCGCCGTGTCCCAATGCGGATCCCAGGTAGGGACAAAATTGTCCTGGAACCTGGGCAGGGGCGGAACAAATGGCATCCACTGCGGCGCAGGAGGCGGAGGCGGAGCCGAGGTTGGCGCTGGGGCCAGAGCCAGCAGCGTGGGACTTTTTGGCACCGTGGCCGGAGCCAGCGGCGCAGGATCCTGCGGCGCCGGAGCCGCCGACAGGATCCTGACACGGGACCGCAGGGCCCAAGGGCGCGCCCGAGGCCAAAACAGGCGGTCCATGGTAGCAATAAATTCTTGCACCTGTGCGGGAGTCGCCGACGGACCCGGGTAAGGTGGGTAGGCCGCGGGACTGCCGGGCTCCGAAGGAGCAGAACCCCTGTCCCCCTCGTCCGCATCCGGGGACCGACGGGGGGGACGTCGGAGAGCGACAACACTTCTTCGACTTCTTTTTGTGTCGTCTCTTACCCGAATCCGAGGGTTAAGACTTGGAGCCCGAGGAGCGATGATGGTGGCCCCGCGAGCGTTCTCTGGAGCAGGCCCTAGACCGAGAACGGCGCTGGGACGAGTGCCGGACCTCAAGCAGCTTCCGGCGCCGCTCCCTCAAGGCCTTCGGGGCCATGGCCAGACAGTCCATGCAGGACCGGGAGTCGTGGTCGCTCTCCAGGCAGTAGAGACAGACGGCGTGGGGGTCCGCCACCGGCATATTGCGACGGCAGGCCCCACAAGACTTAAAACCAGGCATCCCTACGTGCACCAGAGGAGACTCAAACTTACAGGAGACAAAAGTCTCAAAAAGATAGTCAAAAAGTGACTAAGGTACGTGCTCTAACCGGATCTGCGCTTACTGGCGCAGAAAAAGAAAGAACTGACATCAGCGCGCATGGGTGGCGCCTAAGTAGGCTCCGTGACTTCATCTCGGCGCTTAGGACGCCAGCGACGGACGCAGAGCCGCACAACGCCACCTACCGACGCGCAGGGGTACTGCTGACGAAAAACTTTCCGGATCCAGTCTGACGCCTGGGGATAATCTAAGGTAAGGAATCGATCACTAACGTGTCTCTTTCAGATGGTATTATTCTCTTAAGGCCTTCCATAAATGCTTTAATTGCTGGAACCTTAAACAAGAAAGATGTCTGTTTTGTAGATATGCAGCCACTGCGGCAAGGTGTAGTCTAATAGATGTGTAGGCTAAGCCAACTTGTTGTAGATGCAAAAGGCAACAAATAATATTTTGCATAGATGCATCTAATGGATCAATTGTGTTATTACAATATATAACAAACCTTTTCCCCTTTGCTGCATAACATGCTCTAGTGGTAGGTTTTCTTGCCTCTAAGAACTGTCATACAATCTGGTGGTAGGTTTAGGTATCCAAACTCTATGACTTCAGGAGCCAGAGCGCTAGATTGAGCTCCTTGGGGGTTGGATGTCTGATTTCTCCATGGTTCTGTGTGAGAAGGCTGGAATGGAGGTGCAGCTTTTGGTGTGGAACCACTGACAGGTCTAGAAGTGTGGTGAAGCATGGGTGAAGCGCGCCCATGTGGGAGCCACTAGAATCCGTGTGCGAGATGTCTGCCTCAGTTTCCGAACCAGAAACGGAGGGAGAGGCGGAAAAGCGTAAGCAAATATCCCTGACCAGTTGATCCATAGGGCATTGCCTTTGAATAGAAGGTGTGGAAATCTGGAGAAGAAGTCTGGGCATTTTGAATTCTCTGCTGTGGCAAAGAGATCCATCTGTAAAAACCCCCATTTTTGGAAGTATGGAAGGAGAACCTGGGGATGAAGTTCCCATTCATGTACTTGTTGCCGCATCCTGAGGAGGTCGGCAAATTGGTTGTGCATCCCTGGAAGGTGTTCTGCAAGAAGATGAATTTTGTGATTTATTACCCAACGCCAAATGATCTGAGAGAGGCATGACAACTGTAGAGAGTGTCCCCCCCCCGTTTTTGTACATAGTACATAGCTGTCATATTGTCCATCCGGACTAAGACAACTTTCCCTGCAAGGTAAGGCTGAAAAGCTTTTAGTGCTAGATAAACCGCTAGAAGCTCCAAGTATCTGATGTGAAGTTTTTGTGCTTGTTGTTCCATAAACCCTGAATTGTTAAATGTTGAAGATGGGCACCTCAAACTGTGAGAGATGCATCTGCTGTTAGCATGGTTTGTGGAATTGGGTCGATGAAGGGCCGCCCTCGTGTGTTCCACCACTGCAGAGAGCGATGAGTGTGGCTGTCTACCAATACTAGATCTGTTAATTGACCCTGTGATTGATTCCACTGACGTGCTAAGCATTCCTGTGGAGGACGCATGTGCAATCTTGCATGAGGCACTATTACAATGCATGATGCCATCATCCTTAACAGTTACATGAAAGTTTTGACTGTTAGGTATTGATTGGTTTGAAACTGCAGTCCTAAAGTTTGAAAGTTTTGAATTCTGGCTGTACTGGGAGAGGCTAGAGCTGTGCGAGTGTTCATCATTGCTCCCATATATGTTTGCAGTTGTGATGGTTGAAGACGGGATATTGTGCATTGACTGTAAATCCCACTTGATGGAGGTTTATGGTAGCTTGAGTGTTCTGTAGACACCTTTGCTGTGCGTTGGCTTTAATGAGCCAATCGAACAAGTTACTTATCTTCAGTAACAATGTATCTGTAAAAGACATATGTAGTTATAGATTCCTTACCTTAGAATTACCCCCAGGCGTCACACTAGATCCGGAGAAATTATTTCGTAGCAGTACCCCTGCGCGTCGGTAGGTGGCGTCGGTCGACTCTGTGTCCGTCATCTGCTTCGTGGTCGCCGGGATGACGTTGCAGTGTCTACTTAGACGCCGCCCCTGTGCGCTGTCAGTTCTGACACGTCTTTCCACGCCAGAAGCGCAGAGCCATGCAAGACACTGACCACTGGTGCACAAAACTAGGGCCCTGTAAGGGAGTCCCTACCCCTAGAAGTCAGTTCGCAGAACGGGGAGGATGGGTGGGGTGGTAAGGAATCTATAACTACATATGTCTCTTACAGATACATTGTTACCGAAGGTAAGCAACTTGTTCATCTGAAAGAGACTGTAGTTATAGATTCCTTACCTTAGAATAGATACCCCAGCAAAACCAATATCAGAGGTGGGTCTGCGAACTAAGTTCACACAAGGAAGTCCTGGAGAAAAGAATGGCCGAAAAAGCCGTCTCTCGGACATGGCTGTCCAAGCAGTAATGCTTTGTAAACGTGTGCAGTGATGCCCACGTGGCTGCCTGGCAGATGTCAACCAGCGGAACTTCACGTCCCAAAGCAGTAGTGGCTGCCATCGCCCTGGTAGAGTGGGCGCTCAGTCCCACTGGAGGTTACTTTTTCGCCAAAGAATAGCAGATCTTGATGCAATGGACAACCCATCGAGAGATGGTACGTTTGTGCACTGCCCGACCTTTCTTGGCGACCACATAACCCATGAAGAGTTGATCGTCCACCCAGAAGTCTTTAGTGCGGTCAAGGTAGAAGGACAGCGCACGTTTTGGGTCCAGACGGTGGAGTCTCTCCTCTTTGGAAGGGTGCGGAGGCGGGAAGAAGGTGGGCAATGTGATGGTCTGACCTATATGGAAAGAGGTAACCACTTTGGGCAGAAAAGAGGGTCTCATACGAAGGATCACTTTGTCCGGATGGACAGCAAGAAAGGGAGGTTTGGAAGATAGAGCCTGAAGCTCACTCACCCTGCGAGCAGAGATGATGGCAAGCAGGAAAGCAGTCTTTAAAGTTAAAGTAAGGAGACGAAGAGGACAATTATGTAGTGGCTCAAAGGGAGCACACAAGATAAGTGAGAACAAGATTCAAGTTCCACTGGGCATTACGAAAGGAGGAAAGAGATGAGTAATGCCCGTCAGAAACCTGTTAACAATAGGGGACTTGAAAAGAGACGGCTGATCATGAAGGCGAAGAAAGGCCAAAATATAGCCTTTAAGAGTGCCCAGAGCAGAGCACTGCTGGGCCAAAGAAAGAATGAATAGGAGAACCTCTGAAAGAGGGGCAGAAAGGGGATCCACAGACTTTGCTGTGCACCATGCCACAAATTTGTTCCATCTACAGGCATATACCGTTTTAGTGGAGGGACGGCTGGCTGCCAAGATGACATTACAGACTTCGGGAGGAAGGTCGAAAGCTGTCAACTGTCGCCGCTTAATCTCCGAGCAAGGAGGTGGAGGCTGGACAGGTTCGGGTGGAGGACCGTCCCCTGCTGCTGCGACAGAAGATCCTCCCGAAGAGGCAGTCTGATCAGAGGATCGATGGCCATGCTCAAGAGCTCGGGGTACCAGACTCTTCATACCCAATCTGGAGCCAAAAGAATGACTTGGGCCCGGTCGCGCTTGATCTTCAGCACTCTGGGTAGAAGTGGTACAGGCGGAAAGGCGTACAGGAGGCCGCAATTCCACTTGTGATGAAAGGCGTCGCCGAGCGAGTGCCGCCTCGGAAACTCCAACACGCAGAACTACTGCTATTGCGTGTTCTCTTCGGTGGCGAATAGATCTAACCAAGGCTCTCCCCACTGCTGAAAGAGACCTTGCACCACCTCCGAGTGAAGACGCCATTCTTGATCCATCATGCACCGGCGGCTGAGTTCGTCCGCCATGGCGTTCAGGGAGCCCACCATGTGTTGAACCACCAGAGATATGCCCTGATATTCCAGCCATGTCCAAAGGCGAAGAGCCTCTTGACATAGGGTCCACGACCCCACCCCGCCCCGTTTGTTGCAGTACCATATGGCGGTGGTGTTGTCCGTGAACACCTGCACTAATCTTCCTTTGACAGAAGGAAGGAATGCCTTCAGTGCAAGACGGATTGCCCGAAGCTCCAGAAGGTTGATGTGGAGCCCGGACTCCACTGGAAACTAGAGGCCTCTGATCTCATCCTCTCCCATGTGGCCGCCCCATCCCAGGAGAGACGCATCTGTGAACTCTGGTTGGGGACGGGAGAGGGATCTGCCGTTGACCCAATCCTGGTTCGTGAGCCACCACTGCAACTGACTTGCAGTCCCCTCCGAGATCTGGACGACATCGGAGAGATTCACCTGATGCTGCGCCCATTGGAACTTCAGGTCCCACTGTAGAGTCCGCATATGGCATCTGGCATGATCCACCAGCAGGCTCAGGGTCATTCACACCGAAATCCGGGATAGAGGCTTAAACATCGGTATCATAGCCCGAATATCCCAGACTCGTTGCTCGGGAGAATAGGCCCGAAACTGCGCTGTATCCAGAGCTGCTCCGATGAAAAGGAGCTTCTGAGAGGGAATCAGGTGCGACTTTGGCACATTGATAGAGAACCCCAGCGAATGCAGAAGGTCTGCCGTAGTCTGGAGGTGGGAGACGACAGCCTGGGGCGAGCCCGCCTTCTACAGCCAGTCGTCGAGATAGGGGGAAGACTGGAACCCCTGATCTGCGCAGATGAGCTGCAACCACCGCCATCACCTTCGTGAACACCCGAAGGGCGCTGGTAAGGCCAAAGGGGAGCACGGTAAACTGAAAATGCTCCTGGCCTACCGTGAACCATAGGTAACGCCTGTGGGCTGGCAGGACGGTGATGTGAAAATAAGTGTCCTGCAAGTCCAACGTTACCATCCAGTCTCCAGGATCGAGGGCAGACAAAACCTGAGCCAAGATTAACATTTTGAACTTCTCCTTCCAGAGGAAGCGGTTGACGGCCCTCAGGTCTAAGATAGGACGCAGGCCTTTGTCCTTCTTGGGTACCAGGAAGTAGTGGGAGTAGCAACCACGACCTACTTCTGGCACAGGTACCAGTTCGATAGCTCCCTTGGCAAAGAGCCGTAATTTCCTGGCGGAGAAGGGCCAAGTGATCCTCCGACATGCAATGGAGTACTGGTGGCATGGAGGGAGGGGTAGTCTCGAAGGGGAGGGAGTAGCCCCTTCGGACTATCTGCAAAACCCACCTGTCCGACGTGATGTTTTGCCAGTGGGGGAGGTGATGGCGAATCCTGCCACCCACTGGCGGCCCTGAAAGGTCGGACTAGGAAGGTTTGGAGGCTGCTGCAGGGGGGTATGGGTGGACTGGCCCGCCCGCTGGCCCCCAGACCCACGTCGCTGGGTCCCACGTCCACGGCCATGCGTAGGCTGGGTAGCTTGCGTGGCCCTGGGTGGAACGTGATGGGGCACCCCTTCCGTAGCCACGAAAGGGGTGAAAGGCAGACTGCATGGGGCGAGAAGTTGCTGCGAGGCCCAAGGATCTGGCTGTAGCCCTAGAGTCCTTGAAGCGCCCGAGCGCCGAGTCCGCCTGGTCACCAAACAGGCGAAGGCTATCAAAGGGCATGTCCAAAAGGGTGGATTGGACATTCCCAGAAAAGCCAGACGTCCTCAACCAGGCTTAGCGCCTCAGGGCTACCGACATGGAAACCGTTCTACCCAGAGTCCGCGGTATCCAGCCCACACCGGATGATGAACTTAGCTGCATCTCGACCTTCAGCAATAGCACGGGTGAGCACGGCCCGGGCCTCCTCCGGGCACTGTGGCAGCACTTGCGCAACCGTATCCCACATAGTGTGTGTATAACGGCCCAAGAGACACGTGGTGTTCACCGACCGCAGCCCTAAGCTGGCAGAAGAAAACATCTTCCCAAGATGGTCCAGCTTCTTGGATTCCATATCTGGGGGAGCAGTAGGGAACGCGCCTTTCGAGGATGAGGCTTGGACCACCAAGCTCTCGGGGGTAGGGTGTTGGGAGAGGAAAAGTGGGTGGGCCGGGCGGTGGCGTTGGGCAAACATCCTGTCCACAGGGGCCCCTGTGCTGGGCTTGGACCAAGTGCCCAGAAGGATGTCAGTGAGGGCCTCATTAAGAGGCAGCAGGGGCTCCGAAGAGGCTGCTGTCGGCTGAAGCACCTCAGTCAGGAGGTTAGTCCTGACTGCCACCGTAGGAAGCTTCAGGGCCCAAGGCCTCAGCTGCTCTACGCAACACCACAGCATAGGAGGCTCCCTCCTCCGTATCCACGGTAGGGGGAGACAGCATACCAAGGTCTGGGGAGGTATCCAGACCACTGGCATCACCCAATTCCTCTTGCCAGTCCAGCTCTTCAAGTGGTCAGCTAGAGGGTCAATAGACCCCCTCCAAGTCCTCCTCACCCCCATCTGGCTGCCACTCAGGACGACAGGGAACGCCAGTGATGAACAGCAGTACAAAAGTACCCTCCGGTACCGACGTTGGTCCGACACCGGGTCCAAGTCGGGTGTGAGGCTGGGGTCGACGCCGGTTGGGGGGCACAACCAACGTTGGGGCGTCATCACTGGAATCAGCACCGGGGAAGGTACCGTGAGGTCGACCAGCGCCGATCCGGATCCAGGCCTGGATCCTTCGGGGCCCTCCAGCGCCAGAGCCACCGGTATCAAAGGCCCAGGGCCCCCAGCTGAGTCCGTGGGGCCCGAAGGAGTGCCTGCGGAGTCGGGCTGCCCAAAGATGCTGTGCAGTGCTTCGTAAAATGCACTAAGCTGGGCAGGGGACGCTCTGGCTCCGTGAAACGGAGGGAAGTGCGGAGCCCTCCCAGCGGGCTCCGAAGACGGCGCCGAAGAGTGATAACGCTCTGGGTCACGTGTTGGCCGACGGACGGGGAGAAGGCGAAGAGCGACGATCCTTCTTCGCCTTCTTCTTGTGCTTCAACTTACCTGAGGAGTGCCAAGGTTTCGAGGACGAGTGGTGGTGGCTCCTCGATCGGTCCTGCGACCTTCCTCTTGACTGGGACCTCGAACGACGCAGAGCGGACTGCCGGGCCTCCAAAAGTTTTTGGGACCACTCCCGAAAAGACTTCGGGTTCATGGCCCGGCAGTCAGAGCACGACTTTGGGTCGTGGTCGCGCTCCAGACACCAGAGACACACAAGGTGCGGATCGGTGACCGACATCAGCTTGTGACAGGAGTCACAGGGCTTGAATCCGGTCCGACGATTGGACATCCCTCCAGCACCAGGAGTCGAAGACTTGAAAAAGATGTCGACAAAAGTCGAAAAAGTTTAGTCAAAAAACGACCGAGGGGCAAGCTCTCTCCGGATCTGCGCTGGCTGGCGCAGAAAAAGACAGAACTGATGTCAGCAAGCAGGGGCGGCGTCTAAGTAGACACTGTGACGTCATCACGGAGACCACGACGCCGACAGACGCGGAGTCGACCGCCGCCACCTACGGACTCGCAGGGGTACTGCTACGAAATCATTTCTCTGGATCCAGTCTGACGCCTGGAGGTAATTCTAAGATAAGGAATCTATAACTACAGTCTCTTTCAGATGTCCAGATATGGAAAGACATGAATTTGTCGTCTTCTTAAATAAGCTGCCACTACTGCCAGACATTTTATAAATACTCTGGGTGCAGTAGTTACTCCGAATGGGAGTACTTTGAACTGATGGTGATTTCCTGCTATCACAAATCTGAGATATTTGAGATGTGCTGGGGTCATTTAAGTCTAGTGTGGACATAAAGTCACCTTGCTGTAGATGCGGAAGTACTTGTTGAAGCAAGTCACTGCTTGTTAGTGGACTGAGAAGTTGGATGGACGACTGTGCCAACACCCTCGCCCCGCTGAAAAAGCTCACCTACAGCGACACCACCAAAAGAGCCAGCTGGTTCACCTCGGAACTCCTAGCTTCCAAGCGCACCTGCCGGAAACTAGAGAAGAAATGGCACACCGATAAGACACCGGACAGCCACACAGCCCACAAAGACGCCATCCGTAACCACCACCACCTCATCAGGTCCGCCAAGAGAATCTCCTTCAAAGATCGCCTCGACAACAACGCACACAACAGCAAGGAGCTTTTCAACATCGTGAAGGAACTCTCCAACCCCAGCTCCAACACCAACGACATCCCGCCGTCGCAACCCCTGTGCGATTCCCTCGCCACCTTCTTTCACCGCAAGATCGCCGACATCCACGACAGCTTCGACACCCAGACAACCCCAACTAAGATCGACCCGCCACACACCATCGACCACGACCCCCTGCCAGCCTGGGCCAGCGTGAACATCGAGGACACCATCAAGACCATGAGCACAATACACTCCGGCTCCCCGTCAGACCCTTTCCCGCACCACATCTTCAACAAAGCCAGCAGCTCCATCGCACCCCACCTGTGCAACATCATCAACCTCTCCTTCGAGACCGCGACCTTCCCAGAGAGCTGGAAACACGCAGAGATCAACGCCCTACTCAAAAAACCCAAGGCGGACCCGAGAGACCTCAAGAACTTCCGGCCCATCTCTTTGCTTCCGTTCCCAGCCAAGGTCATCGAGAAGATCGTCAACAAACAGCTAACCCGATACCTCGAAGAAAACAGCATCCTGGACCCATCCCAATCAGGGTTCCGCAGCAACCACAGCACTGAGACTGCCCTCATCGCCGCCACCGACATCAGGATCCTGCTGGACAATGGTGAGACCGCAGCCCTCATCCTGCTGGACCTCTCCGCCGCCTTCGACACTGTCTGCCATCGCACTCTACGCGCACGCCTCCACGACGCAGGGATCCGAGACAAGGCCCTGGAATGGACCATCTCCTTCCTCGACGGCAGAACCCAGAGAGTCCGCCTCCCACCCTTCCGATCCGAAGCCTCCGAGATCATCTGCGGCGTACCCCAGGGATCGTCCCTCAGCCCAACACTGTTCAACATCTACATGGCCCCGCTCGCACGCATCGCCAGACAACACGACCTCAACATTATCTCCTACGCCGACGACACTCAACTGATCCTCTCCCTCACCAAGGACCCCCTCGCCGCCAAAGCCAAACTCCATGAAGGAATGAAGGCCGTCGCCGATTGGATGAAGATCAGCCGACTAAAGCTGAACACGGACAAAACGGAGGTCCTCATCCTCGGCTCCAACACCTCAGCCTGGGACGACTCCTGGTGGCCAACGACGCTGGGAGCAGCCCCGACACCCACCGACCACGCACGCAACCTGGGAGTCATCCTCGACTCAACGCTCTCCATGACCAAGCAAGTCAACGCAGTCTCCTCCTCCTGCTTCAACACCCTCCGCATGCTTCGCAAGATCTACAGGTGGATCCCGACAGACACAAGAAGAACAGTCACCCAGGCTCTCGTCAGTAGCAGACTGGACTATGGGAACGCTGTGAGAAAGTGCCATCTTTCTTACATGGTATGCCCCCACTTTTTGCTGAATGGCTGATGTACTTCGACTGAGTGTGCCCTGGGCTCCTGCCAACCAGGTACCCAGGGCCTGTGTTCCTTCCCTAAAATTGCATTGATACCTACACCCAATTGACATCCCTGGCCACAGGTCAGCCCCTGGTAAATGGTACCATGGGTACCCAGGGCACTGTGACCAGGGAAGGCCCCTAAGGGCTGCAGCACTTGTTGTGCCACCCTTAGGGACCCTGCACCTTTACACACACACACTGCCTTTGCAGGCTGCGTGTCCTGGTGCAGAACAAAAGTGAAGAGTCGACATGGCTCACATCCCTGTGTGCCATGCCTACAAGCCACTGCCCTGGCCTAGGTCAGCCACCCCTCTAGCTGGGTGCACTATGCCAATGGTGAGGGCATAGAGGCATGAGCCCTGTGCCCCTACAGTGCCCAAGTCCATTCTTGGGCATTGTAAGTGCAGTGCTGCCATTAAGAGTATATGGTGCTGGGAGTCTGTCATTACGAACTCCACAGCACCATAATGGCCCCACTGAAGACTAAGAAGTTTGGTATCAAACTTCTCAGCACATTAAACCCCCACTGATGCCAGTGTGGGATTTAATGTAAAACGCACTCCAGAGGGCATCTTAGAGATGCCCCCTGAAACCAACCCGACCTCCAGTGTCCGGACTGAGTGGCTGCCCAGGCTGCCACCACCAGACATGTTTCTGGACCCCTGGGTCGAGAGCCTCTGCTCTCAGGGGCCTGAAACAATGCACATCCTGGGACGAGGTGCCAAAGCCTCCTCCCCAGGATGGGCAGAGGGAGCTTCAAAGGCCTGCCGCCTTTGGAGTTTCCCCAGACCATTTGCTGCTTCCAGCAAACTGGTCCCCACTGGTTCTACCCCCACTCCTGGCGGGAGAACCGGCGGGAAAACCAGAGGCAGGAAATGGGTTGTGCCCACCTCTGCCAACTCCACCCCTAAGGTGGGGGAGGCGAGGTGAAGCACAAACTCGAGTCCCCGCCATCTTGAGGATGGGGGACCTGGCCAACCAGGGACAGGCTCCTGCCCCCCTCCCACTGGAGAGGAACAGAATAGGGGTGTACCCACCCCAGGGAAGGGACCCATTGGTCCCTGCCCTTACCTACCTGTAACCACCCCTAAATTTAGTATTTAGGGGCTCCCTGAACCTTCCTTCCGGAGTTCCCAAATCCGAAAACAAGAAGAGAAGACGAAGCAAGAAGACCAGCCGTGCAGCTGCTAAAAAGGAGGCGACAACAACTGACTTGGCCCCAGCCCTACCGGCCTGTCGACCTCTGAACCTGCTCCTGCGGAATCCCGGCCTCAGCAACCTCACAAACCCCGGAGGACCTGACTTCTGTGCTACAGCCTTCGACCCAGGGACTCCCACGAGCAGTGGTACTGCTCAAAAGAAAACCTACCAAAGACCCGGCCCTGGCACGGAGCCGCGAAACCTGCACACACTGCACCCGCCGAGTCCAGCCTGTGCCTGAGTGACCAAAGACCTCGAGGACGTCCCCCGGCGATTCTGACCTGGAATCCAGTGGCCAAGGACCCTCCTCGACGACCCAGACGACGCCTGCAGCCTCAGGACAAGGGACCCCTCCAACCGCGACCAGCAGGGGGTAAGATTTCCCGACCTCAAAAGACACCCCTGCACCCGGCGCCCCACGGCCCCCTGTGCCCAACTCCTGGGTGTCTACCTATCCTCCAAGACCCCAACTTACCTCCTGAAGTGTTGGTCGTCCCTGAAGAATCACCGTCCCCGAGCCTGCAGCCTTTCTTCACCTTTCACGACCTCTATTGTTTAACATTGAGCGCCCGACGGCTCAAAAGCACCCTGCACCCAGCCGCCCGAGTGCCCCTGGAAGTGCAACCTCTATCCTAACCTACTTCCCTACTTGCCCTGAGCAAGTGACCAGGAGCCCAGCTCCCACAGTCGCGTGGCCTGCTTGCCAGCAGCCACCAACCCGGGGCCCCCCGCCTGCCATAGGATAACATTGGGCCTTCTCACTCTGCACCCGGCCGCCCCTGTGCCGCTGAGGGTGTAAAAACTGTACTTACCTGATCCTGGGGGACCCCTGAGTCTATACCCAGAACCTTAACCCTGCCAGTCGAGTACTTACCCGAAATCCGATAACTCACTTTCCTTCCATAGGGTTCCATTGACTGGTTTTCTGCGAAATTTCTTCTAAGTGTGGAGTTCTGAAACTTTAGAATATTCACCAAAAATCAACCGAGTCACGAAAACGAAAATACTCACCTAGTATTAGAAGGGGCCTCAGTGCTGGACCCGAGTGCCCAACACTGGCCCTAAAAAGTAATCGCAACGGTACTTACCGCTAACTCACTTTTCTTTCATAGGGATCCATTGACTGGTTTTCTGTGAAATTTCTTCTAAGTGTCGATTTCTGTATTTTACAAATATTCTTTAAAAATCGTACAAACTACAAAAACGTAATTACTTACCTGTTTTAAGTAAATGTCCCAGTGCTGAACCTAGGAGTCCAGCACTGGATTACAAAAGTAACGTAAACATACTTTGCTTGCACACTGTATTTCCTTTCATAGGATAACATTGGTAATTTTACCCAGAAAAGTTTCTAAGTGTCAGCTTTTGAAATATAGTAATATTCTTCAAAAATCACTACAATAACCAAAACGCTTTTTCTTACCTGTTTACAGGAAGTGTCCCAGGACTGAATCCAGGATCCAGTCCTGTGGTTAGAAAAGTGCTCTGCAAAGTAATCAATTGTAATTAAGCATAATTTTCCATTGAGCTCAATGTTGCATTGTATTTGACCCTGTGTTGCCTCTTGCACCAACTGTGATAACCACTATCAAAAAAGTCTACTGCCTATCTGTAAGGTGAATAACCAAAGCATCTCATACTGAGAAAGTATATTTTGATCCTATTGTTGGTTCTAAAATAAAACAAGCATATATTTTTTATATACAAACCATTGGCCTAGAGTTCAGTTCTTGAGTGTGTGGCTTCATTTGCTGACTGAGTGTGTACAACAAATGCTTTACACTGTCCTCTGATACTGCCTTACTGCTCGACCAAGCTACCACTTTGGAGAGTAAGGTTATATCTAACTTTAGCCTCTGTCAACCCTCTGGGGACTGTGGACTCTGTACACCCTGAACCTTACTTGGGTACAGTATATACAGAGCCACTTTCCTACATTGGTGGATCAGCGGTGGGATACAAACTTGCATTTGTTGGACTACTTGGTTACCATCTGATCACACGACAGAACTCTTAAATTGCCTTTAGAATTCTGATTTTTTTAATTGGCATTTTTTTTACCAAATTACTAAAAGTCTTGTTAGGGCCTTGCTTAAGTCCCTGTAGCATCTTAGAAAATAAAAAGTCACTACAGCCAAGGTTAGAGGGGTTAGAATTTTTTTTTAAAAAAATGTCTCAAGACAAGAACCCAGCTATTAGTGAAGATAATAATGACATACAGGAACTGGTTGAGGAACTCGACCTCACCCCTTATCTTCATTTGTCTTTCAAAGAGATAAGGTCCTTATGCAAACTTAAAGATATACCAATGGGCCAGCATCCAACCAAACAAGGGCTCCAGGAGCTCCTGGCTGAGTATGCTAAAGCCCACCCCTCTGAGCATGGTGATGACCCAACAGAGGAGGAAAGGAATGAGGAGGATGGGGATGGTAACCCACCTCCATCACTTCCTAGGGAAGATAGGGTCCCTGCACCCTTAACTCCAAGAATAGACCTCTGGGGACCTAGGGGCCACCTAGGTGGTCCTGGTCCCAGAGAGGACACTGAGGATAGCCTCAGTGAGGAGGACAACTTGTTAGCAAGGTTGGCCAAACGACTGGACCTAGAGACCAGACTCCTGGCTCTAGAGAAGGAAAGACAGGAGATGGGTTTAGCACCCATCAATGGTGGCAGCAATACTAAAAATAAGGATAGGGAGGAAACTTCTGAACCTAAAATCCCCAAAGGGATTGTCCCTAAGTTTGAGGAAGGTGATGACATCACCAAATGGTTCACAGCCTTTGAGAGGGCTTGTGAAATAAGAAGAGTAAAGAAACCTCTGTGGGGGGCACTCCTGTGGGAACTGTTCTCTGGTAACTGCAGAGACAGGCTTCTGACCCTCTCTGGGCCAGATGCAGGGTCCTATGACCTCATGAAGAGTACTCTGATTGAGGGATTTGGGCTCACTACTGAGGAGTATAGAATTAGATTCAGGGGGCTCACAAAACCCAGACCCAGTCCTGGATTGACTTCGTGGACTACTCAGTAAAGACACTGGATGGCTGGTTAGCTGGACATAATGTGCATGATTTTTCTGGACTTTACAATTTGTTTATGAAGGAACACATACTAAGTAATTGCACAAATGAAAAGTTGCATCAGCATTTGGTAGACCTAGGTCTAATTTCTCCCCAAGAATTGGGAAAGAAGGCAGACCACTGGGTCAAGACTAGGGTGACAAGGACAACCACTGGGGGTGACCAAAAGAAGGTGGTCACCAAACCCCCCAGGGGAAAGGTGGTGAGAATCCCCAAGATAAAAAGTCTGAGTCTTCCAAAGGGCCCCAAAAACCTGTTCAGGGGGTGGGTCCCAAACTACTCCCTATGTGCCTCAACCCTATAGGGGGAAGAACTTTGATCCCTTGAAGGCCTGGTGTAATAACTGTAAGAAGTCAGGACACCTCACTGTAGACAAAACTTGCCCCCACAACAAAGCCCCTAAGGCACCCAATACAGCTACTCCTGGGGCAGCAAGTTTACAGATGGGATCAGAAGTGTACCCTGAGCAAATCTGGGAACACACTGAGGCAAGTCTGGTCTCCCTAGGGGAAGTGGAATTTGCCACTGTAGCTGTGTGGCCACCCAACTTAAAGAAGTATTTGCAATACCCCTGGGTGAATGGAACTAGAGTAGAGGCTCTGAGGGATACAGGTGCCAGTGTCACTATGGTGAGAGACACACTGGTTTCCCCTGAGCAATACTTGATTGGGAAAACTTACCCAGTCACCAATGCTGACAGTGTCACCACTAGTCATCCCATGGCCATGGTGACATTAGGCTGGGGGGTTACTGGCCTGAAGCAGGTAGTGGTCTCTCCGAAGTTACCAGCTGCATGTCTGCTAGGAAATGATCTGGAAACCTCAGCCTGGGCAGAGGTGGAGCTAAAGGCCCATGCAGCCATGCTGGGCATCCCTGAATTGGTGTGTGTAAAAACAAGAGCACAGAGCAAAAGGCAGGGTGAAGAAATAGTGTTGGAGCCTGAAATGATGGCCCAGCCTACCAAGAGAAAAGGAAAGAAGACTGGCGGACCAGCTTCTACACAGTCACAAGAGCAGGACCCCTCTCCTCAGGGAGAGAACCTGGAAGCCCCAGAGGGAACTGAGCCCTTAGAGCTTGACCCTTACCAGGTTGAACTCTTGGGCCCAGGGGGACCCTCTAGGGAAGAGCTGTGCCAGGGACAGCAAGACTGACCCACTCTTGAAAGCCTGAGGCAGCAAGCTGTTTCAGAAGCCAAGGGAGATGTCAGTGGTACCCACAGAGTCTATTGGGAAGAGGGATTACTGTACACTGAGGCAAAAGACCCCAACCCTGGAACCACCAGGAGAGTGGTAGTGCCCCAGAAGTACAGGGAGTTCCTCCTAACTTTGGCTCATGACATCCCCTAGCTGGACATCTGGGCCAAACCAAAACTTGGGAAAGGCTAGTTAGCCACTTTTACTGGCCCCAGATGCACCAAAAGGTGAAGGAGTTTGTCAGCTCCTGTGTTACCTGTCAAGCCAGTGGCAAGACAGGTGGCCATCCAAAGGCCCCCTGATACCACTACCTGTGGTGGGGGTTCCCTTTGAAAGGGTAGGTGTGGACATAG
The DNA here is from genome assembly GCA_963921515.1 of Calotriton arnoldi. NCBI lineage: Eukaryota > Metazoa > Chordata > Amphibia > Caudata > Salamandridae > Calotriton > Calotriton arnoldi. The sequence continues at coordinate 575,747 of CAWUFW010000763.1, forward strand.
TGGGTCCACTGGAACCTCCCACAGCCTCAGGGAACAAATTCATACTGGTGGTAGTGGATCATGCCACTAGGTATCCTGAGGCTATTCCCCTTAGGACTACTACAGCTCCTGCAGTAGCCAAAGCCCTCATTGGTGTCTTCACCAGGGTAGGGTTTCCTAAGGAGGTGGTTTCAGACAGAGGTTCCAACTTCATGTCTGCTTACCTGACCCACATGTGGAAGGAGTGTGGGGTGCAGTACAAGTTTACTACACCCTACCATCCACAAACCAATGGCCTTGTTGAGAGGTTCAACAAGACATTGAAAGGCATGATCATGGGGCTCCCTGAAAAACTCAAAAGGAGATGGGATGTCCTACTACCATGCCTGCTTTTCGCTTACAGAGAAGTGCCACAGAAGGGGGTAGGTTTCTCACCCTTTGAACTTCTGTTTGGCCATCCTGTGAGGGGACCACTCTGTCTTGTAAAGGAGGGCTGGGAGAGACCTCTCCAAGAACCCAAACAAGATATAGTGGACTATGTGCTTGGCCTAAGGTCCAGAATGGCTGAGTACATGGAAAAAGCATCCAAGAACCTTGAGGCCAGCCAGGAGCTTCAGAAGCACTGGTATGACCAAAAAGCTGCACTGGTTGAATTCCAACCTGGGCAACAGGTATGGGTTTTGGAGCCAGTGGCACCAAGGGCCCTCCAGGACAGATGGAGTGGCCCTTACCCTATCCTAGAGAAAAAGAGTGAGGTCCCCTACCTGGTTGACCTGGGCACCAGCAGGACACCCAAAAGGGTTATCCATGTGAACCGCCTAAAACTCTACAATGACAGGGCTGACATCACCATGCTGATGGTGACAGATGAGGAACAGGAAGCTGAGAGTGAACCTCTCCCTGATCTCCTCTCCCACAGCCCAAAAGATGGGTCAGTAGATGGAGTTGTCTTTTCAGACACCCTCACTGCCCAACAGCAGACTGACTGCAAGCAAGTCTTGCAGCAGTATGCTGGGCTCTTTCCTTGACCCCTGGTCTGACAAACTGGTGTACCCATGATGTGGACACTGGTGACAGTGCACCTGTCAAAAACAAGATCTATCGTCAGTCAGACCAAGTTAAGGAAAGCATCGGAGCTGAAGTCAGCAAGATGCTGGAGCTAGGGGTTATTGAGCCCTCTGAGAGCCCCTGGGCTAGCCCAGTGGTTCTGGTCCCCAAACCTCATCAAAAGGGTGAAAAGAGAGAGATGAGGTTTTGTGTGGACTAGAGGGGTCTCAACTCTGTCACCAAGACAGATGCACACCTTATCCCAAGAGCTGATGAACTGATAGACAGATTGGGTGCAGCCAAATACCTGAGTACCTTTGACTTAACTGCAGGGTACTGGCAGATTGGCATGGCCCCAGGAGCCAAACAGAAAACAGCATTCTCCACACCTGATGGGCATTTTCAGTTCACTGTTATGCCCTTTGGTTTAAAGAATGCCCCTGCCACCTTCCAGAGGTTGGTGAATCAAGTCCTTGCTGGGTTGGAGTCCTTTAGTGCAGCTTATCTTGATGATATTGCTGTCTTCAGTTCCACCTGGCAGGATCACCTGGTCCACCTTGGGAAGGTTTTAAAGGCCCTGCAAACTGCAGGCCTAACTATCAAGGCATCCAAATGCCGGATAGGGCAGGGCACTGTGGTGTACTTGGGCCACCTGGTTGGTGGAGGCCAGGTACAACCCTTACAGCCCAAGATCCAGGCTATCCTGGACTGGGTAGCTCCAACAACTCAGACCCAAGTCAGGGCATTCCTTGGCTTGACTGGGTACTACAGGAGGTTTGTGAAGGGATATGGGTCCATTGTGACTCCCCTCACAGAACTCACCTCCAAGAAGATGCCAAAGAAAGTAAACTGGACAGTCTGTTGCCAAAAGGCTTTTGACACTCTGAAAGAAGCAATGTGCTCAGCACCAATTCTAAAAGCACCAGATTATGCCAAGCAGTTCATTGTGCAGACTGATGCCTCTGAGCTAGGGATAGGAGCGGTCCTATCCCAGACCAATGATGAAGGCCAAGACCAACCTGTTGCTTTTATAAGCAGAAGGCTTCTCCCCAGGGAGCAGCGTTGGAGTGCCATTGAGAGGGAGGCCTTTGCTGTGGTCTGGTCCCTGAAGAAGCTGAGGCCCTACCTGTTTGGAACTCACTTCCTAGTTCAAACTGACCACAGACCTCTCAGGTGGCTAATGCAAATGAAAGGAGAAAACCCAAAACTGTTGAGGTGGTCCATCTCCCTACAGGGAATGGACTTTGAAGTGGAACACAGACCTGGCACTGCCCATGCCAATGCAGATGGCCTTTCCAGGTTCTTCCACTTAGACAATGAAGACTCCATAGGGCAAGGTTAGTCTCATCATCTTTCGTTTGGGGGGAGTTGTGTGAGAAAGTGCCATCTTTCTTACATGGTATGCCCCCACTTTTTGCTGAATGGCTGATGTACTTCGACTGAGTGTGCCCTGGGCTCCTGCCAACCAGGTACCCAGGGCCTGTGTTCCTTCCCTAAAATTGCATTGATACCTACACCCAATTGACATCCCTGGCCACAGGTCAGCCCCTGGTAAATGGTACCATGGGTACCCAGGGCACTGTGACCAGGGAAGGCCCCTAAGGGCTGCAGCACTTGTTGTGCCACCCTTAGGGACACTGCACCTTTACACACACACACTGCCTTTGCAGGCTGCGTGTCCTGGTGCAGAACAAAAGTGAAGAGTCGACATGGCTCACATCCCTGTGTGCCATGCCTACAAGCCACTGCCCTGGCCTAGGTCAGCCACCCCTCTAGCTGGGTGCACTATGCCAGTGGTGAGGGCATAGAGGCATGAGCCCTGTGCCCCTACAGTGCCCAAGTCCATTCTTGGGCATTGTAAGTGCAGTGCTGCCATTAAGAGTATATGGTGCTGGGAGTCTGTCATTACGAACTCCACCGCACCATAATGGCCCCACTGAAGACTAAGAAGTTTGGTATCAAACTTCTCAGCACATTAAACCCCCACTGATGCCAGTGTGGGATTTAATGTAAAACGCACTCCAGAGGGCATCTTAGAGATGCCCCCTGAAACCAACCCGACCTCCAGTGTCCGGACTGAGTGGCTGCCCAGGCTGCCACCACCAGACATGTTTCTGGACCCCTGGGTCGAGAGCCTCTGCTCTCAGGGGCCTGAAACAATGCACATCCTGGGACGAGGTGCCAAAGCCTCCTCCCCCAGGATGGGCAGAGGGAGCTTCAAAGGCCTGCCGCCTTTGGAGTTTCCCCAGACCATTTGCTGCTTCCAGCAAACTGGTCCCCACTGGTTCTACCCCCACTCCTGGCGGGAGAACCGGCGGGAAAACCAGAGGCAGGAAATGGGTTGTGCCCACCTCTGCCAACTCCACCCCTAAGGTGGGGGAGGCGAGGTGAAGCACAAACTCGAGTCCCCGCCATCTTGAGGATGGGGGGACCTGGCCAACCAGGGACAGGCTCCTGCCCCCTCCCACTGGAGAGGAACAGAATAGGGGGTGTACCCACCCCAGGGAAGGGACCCATTGGTCCCTGCCCTTACCTACCTGTAACCACCCCTAAATTTAGTATTTAGGGGCTCCCTGAACCTTCCTTCCGGAGTTCCCAAATCCGAAAACAAGAAGAGAAGATGAAGCAAGAAGACCAGCCGTGCAGCTGCTAAAAAGGAGGCGACAACAACTGACTTGGCCCCAGCCCTACCGGCCTGTCGACCTCTGAACCTGCTCCTGCGGAATCCCGGCCTCAGCAACCTCACAAACCCCGGAGGACCTGACTTCTGTGCTACAGTCTTCGACCCAGGGACTCCCACGAGCAGTGGTACTGCTCAAAAGAAAACCTACCAAAGACCCGGCCCTGGCACGGAGCCGCGAAACCTGCACACTCTGCACCCGCCGAGTCCAGCCTGTGCCTGAGTGACCAAAGACCTCGAGGACGTCCCCCGGCGATTCTGACCTGGAATCCAGTGGCCAAGGACCCTCCTCGACGACCCAGACGACGCCTGCAGCCTCAGGACAAGGGACCCCTCCAACCGCGACCAGCAGGGGGTAAGATTTCCCGACCTCAAAAGACACCCCTGCACCCGGCGCCCCACGGCCCCCTGTGCCCAACTCCTGGGTGTCTACCTATCCTCCAAGACCCCAACTTACCTCCTGAAGTGTTGGTCGTCCCTGAAGAATCACCGTCCCCGAGCCTGCAGCCTTTCTTCACCTTTCACGACCTCTATTGTTTAACATTGAGCGCCCGACGGCTCAAAAGCACCCTGCACCCAGCCGCCCGAGTGCCCCTGGAAGTGCAACCTCTATCCTAACCTACTTCCCTACTTGCCCTGAGCAAGTGACCAGGAGCCCAGCTCCCACAGTCGCGTGGCCTGCTTGCCAGCAGCCACCAACCCGGGGCCCCCCGCCTGCCATAGGATAACATTGGGCCTTCTCACTCTGCACCCGGCCGCCCCTGTGCCGCTGAGGGTGTAAAAACTGTACTTACCTGATCCTGGGGGACCCCTGAGTCTATACCCAGAACCTTAACCCTGCCAGTCGAGTACTTACCTGAAATCCGATAACTCACTTTCCTTCCATAGGGTTCCATTGACTGGTTTTCTGCGAAATTTCTTCTAAGTGTGGAGTTCTGAAACTTTAGAATATTCACCAAAAATCAACCGAGTCACGAAAACGAAAATACTCACCTAGTATTAGAAGGGGCCTCAGTGCTGGACCCGAGTGCCCAACACTGGCCCTAAAAAGTAATCGCAACGGTACTTACCGCTAACTCACTTTTCTTTCATAGGGATCCATTGACTGGTTTTCTGTGAAATTTCTTCTAAGTGTCGATTTCTGTATTTTACAAATATTCTTTAAAAATCGTACAAACTACAAAAACGTAATTACTTACCTGTTTTAAGTAAATGTCCCAGTGCTGAACCTAGGAGTCCAGCACTGGATTACAAAAGTAACGTAAACATACTTTGCTTGCACACTGTATTTCCTTTCATAGGATAACATTGGTAATTTTACCCAGAAAAGTTTCTAAGTGTCAGCTTTTGAAATATAGTAATATTCTTCAAAAATCACTACAATAACCAAAACGCTTTTTCTTACCTGTTTACAGGAAGTGTCCCAGGACTGAATCCAGGATCCAGTCCTGTGGTTAGAAAAGTGCTCTGCAAAGTAATCAATTGTAATTAAGCATAATTTTCCATTGAGCTCAATGTTGCATTGTATTTGACCCTGTGTTGCCTCTTGCACCAACTGTGATAACCACTATCAAAAAAGTCTACTGCCTATCTGTAAGGTGAATAACCAAAGCATCTCATACTGAGAAAGTATATTTTGATCCTATTGTTGGTTCTAAAATAAAACAAGCATATATTTTTTTATATACAAACCATTGGCCTAGAGTTCAGTTCTTGAGTGTGTGGCTTCATTTGCTGACTGAGTGTGTACAACAAATGCTTTACACTGTCCTCTGATACTGCCTTACTGCTCGACCAAGCTACCACTTTGGAGAGTAAGGTTATATCTAACTTTAGCCTCTGTCAACCCTCTGGGGACTGTGGACTCTGTACACCCTGAACCTTACTTGGGTACAGTATATACAGAGCCACTTTCCTACAAACGCCCTCTACGCGGGAGCCCCGGCCAAGCTCATCAAGCGACTGCAACACATACAAAACGCCTCTGCACGACTGATCCTCGACGTACCACGCCACAGCCACATCACCCCCCACTTGAGGAACCTGCACTGGCTCCCCGTCGACAGGAGGATCACCTTCAAACTCCTCACCCACGCACACAAGGCACTCCACAAAACTGGCCCAGCCTACCTCAACAGACGGCTCTTCTTCTACGTCCCCAACCGCCAGCTCCGCTCCGCCGACCTCTCCCTCGCCACCGTCCCCCGCATTCGAAGAACAACCACCGGCGGCAGATCATTCTCACACCTCGCCGCCAAGACCTGGAACACCCTTCCACTAAGCCTACGAAAGACCCAAGACCTGCTGACCTTCAGGAGGCTACTCAAGACCTGGCTGTTCGACCAGTAGCAGCATCCCCCCCCCTTTCCCTCTCCCCAGCGCCTTGAGACCCTCGCGGGTAAGTAGTGCGCTCTACAAATTCTGTGATTGATTGATTGAGAAGTGCAGGTTGGTGTACCACTACCGTTTTCCTTAAAATAGTTTCCTCTATAACCACCATTGTAGAATCCTCTAGAGGGGGATGATTGGGTCTTGTATGAAGACGCGGCTGCATCTGTGGTATTTGTTTTGGAATCTCCTCTGTAAAAGGAGCGACGAAAGGAACCTCTGTCAGAAGGAGATTGAAGTGCTCCCATAGATTTTGCCACTTTGGCATCCTTCATCTTTTCAAGGGATTGGTCTATTTGAGGCCCAAATAGGTGTTCCTTATCAAAGGGTGCATTAAGAATGGTTTGCTGAACTTCTGGTTTGAAACCAGAAATTGAGCCATGCAGTTCTCCATAGCAAAATGCTAGTATTGATTACTCTAGCTGCAGTATCTGCAGCATCTAATGCACACCTGAAAGATGAATTAGAAATACGTTTACCTTCCTGTACTATTTCCTGCCCCCTCTTTTTGTGTTCTTCTGGGAAATATTGCAATAATTGTTCCATTTCATCCCAGTGACCTCCATTGTATCTGGACAACAGACCTTGTGTATTAGCTATACACCAATGGTTGGCTGATTGAGCAGCTACTCTTCCGACGCATCTATTAGTTTGGATTCTTTATCTGGTGGTGGTGCCTCTCCTGATGTTTGAGAATTTACCCTCTTCCGGGCATTAGAGACTACCAAAGAATCCAAAGGCAACTGACCCCTAATAAAAACAGGGTCAGATGGTGGGGGGGGGGGGTTTATATTTTTTGTCCGCCCTAGGTGTTAGTATGCGTGCTCTAACTGGGTCTTTAAAAATATCATTAGTAAGCCTCATCATCCCTTTCAACATAGGAAACACACAAAACACAAATGTTGCCTGAGGTTTCAAATAGGAAATCCTCTTCTAGGGCTTCTTTGTGTAAGGGGACTCCATGATAATTGGCTGCCCTAGCAACCAACTCCTGATATGCAGCATTATCGTCAGGAGGGGAAGGTTTTGCTGGGTATAGATCAGGGTCCGTATCTTGAGGTGATCTATATTATAGTCATCCCATGGGTCAGTTGGTGGCTGATTATCATTAAGGCTCCCTGTTTTCCGTTTTTACTGATTTTTACAGATAAATGCAGACAGAAAACCATTTATTTTCCTGTCTGTATTTATTTTTAAATGTGGATAAAAACGGAAATCGGGTTGTTTTTGAGTGATTCTAAATGCTGTCTATCATGACTGCCAGGCCGATAGCTGTGCAGACTGACAGGCAAGGGGATTAAAAAAAATTGGGATTTTTTAGTAAAGAGCCTTAAACAGCAGTAGATTTGCACAACCTTGACACTAAAATGTACATATTTTCTTACAAGTGCATATTTTACCATCTGAGTGTGTATATATCATTGAAACCTGTCAGGCGTTCAGGCACAAGTGCACATTAACTGGTTAAATAAATGCAGAAATATACACATTTGAGCTTAATTTTTCACAAAACCTAAAATAAATATGGATAAATACAGGTAACATCTGCAAAAAATAAATATGGATAAATACAGACGGAAATGACAAAAATATAAATACCATAAAACCGGGAGCCCTAATTATAATTATCGTCATCCTCTCCTAAATCAGGATTTGTGTTAGAGGACCTGATGGTGTAATGTGTAGAGGATCTATCTCTGACATAATGGGAATTGGTGAAGAAGGTGGAGGGGTTTGAGGAATGTTAATAGGGCTGGTATCCATGTCCTTTTTCTTCTTCAGAGGGATTTTGTATTCAGTGTCTGCCTTTCTTTTTGAAGGTATTACTGGTTTAGCTGTTGTGTCCAGTATCAGGATTTATATGAATCTTTTGTTTGGGATCCAGCTTTTCTTTAATTTTTTCCAAAATCGACTGCAGTGGTTTTAAAGGAGCATCTTTTTGTTTCGGTGCCGAGCTGGATTTGTCTTTTTTGGTGTGGAATGTTTCGGAACCGAAGGGGTATCGTCTTGGGCCCAAGCCAGAAGGCTGGTCTGTTTCGGTGCCGAGCCTGTGGGCGGGGCGTTGGAAGCAGTCTCTCTGTGCCGACCATGGCCAACAGGCAGTGGTGGCCCAGAAGCCTCTTGTTTGGAGTGAGGAAGTGTGGGAGGCAAAGGGGCTTTATTACTCATGGCACCCTGTCCCGCTGGAACTTCTTCGGACTCAAGCTCAATCTCCAGATCCGTGTCAGATTCTTGGTTAGAAAAGGCCTCCTCCTCTTCCGCTGCTGCCGCCTCCATTTCCTCCTGCTCTGTATCTTCTCCGAAGATATCCGGGGTGTGTTTGATGTTCTGCCGCTGCATGTCCCTTCGTCGAGCCAGATGGTCCCGCAAAGTATTTTTGATCGGAACGATCGACAATTGTTGGTCTTCTTCCTTGTGCTCCTGTGAGAGACTCAAGTTGCAAACTTTATGCAGGTTAGTGCGTGGATACTTGAAGTGGCACCGAGGACAGAATTGAAACTGAGTCCGTTCCTTCGGCAGAAGACTGGACACTACGAAACAGAGTGCAAGTCGACCAACGCGGCTAGGCCCGAATGCCGCCAACGATGTCTTCTATACCGAACACAGAGCTTTCCTATTTTTTCAACACTCGGAGAATAGTGAGACACGTACAAAACAATACAGACGAGGGTACAATGGGTTGCGCACCGAGGGGATCCCGAAAAACTTTCGAACCGCAGCGCCACAAACCACATCCAAACCCCTTGGCGGTAAGAAAACAATCTAACAATGGAGTTGATGCCCATGCAAGCTATCAGCGAAAGGAGGAGTCACCTTACCTCGTGACTGGAAAAGACTTCTACAAAGAAAAACAATGTGCAAACATCCGGACCCAACACTAGATGGCAGGAGCATGCAAAGTATGTGCAGCTACAGCACACATGCCTCGAACAGATATTTTTCTAAAAGTTATTTTCCTTAATATTTATTAAAAATCCTAATTCGCCATTGAATTGGATTTTAATAGCGGTTAAAAACAGTTAGTATCATGATTTTAATCTGTATTCTGGTTTGCTACAAAGACAGCTAGGTCTGCTATAGTGAAAAATAGCTTTTGGATGCTAGTCACTGTAAGGACTAACATTAAATTTGTATATGTCCTACTTTTAAATATCATGCACCTTGCCTTGTGGACTACAAGGACAACAAAACAGTGACTTAATATTTAAAAGGGAGATTTTGACCACTCAAAAGGTTTTATTTTGACATGTCCAATTGCAGTTTTTACACCACTACAGTCAGGCTATACAGGGTATGTCTGAAGCCATGTTTTACATAGTCACTGTAGTGAATCGCACAACAGGTTCCGCAATCCACTAGCGACATTTAACTTGCAGGCCCTGGGTACATTTTTGTACCAGTTATAAAGCAATTGAACAAGTTACTTACCTTCGGTAACTATATATCTGTAAGAGACAGTGATTAGTTATAGATTCCTTACCTTAGAATTACTCCCAGGCGTCAGACTGGATCCGGAGAATTTTTTTCGTCAGCAGTACCCCTTTGCGTCGATAGGTGGCGTCGGTCGACTCCACGTTCGTCGTTGGCGTTGTGGTCGCCGTAATGACGTCGCAGTATTTACTTCGAAGCCTCCCTCGCGCGCTGACGTCAGTTCTGTACACGACATTCCTGCGCCAGAAGCGCAGAGTCATGCAAGACACTGACCACTGGTGCACAAAACTAGGGCCCTGAAAGGGAGTCCTTAACCCTAGAAGTCAGTTCGCAGAACGGGGAGGATGGGTGGGGCGGTAAGGAATCTATAACTAATCTATGTCTCTTATAGATATATCGTTACCGAAGGTAAGTAACTTGTTCATCTGAAAGACAATTAGTTATAGATTCCTTACCTTAGAATAGATACCCCAGCAATACCAACCCCGGAGGTGGGTCTGCAAACTAAGTTCACACCAGAAAGTCCTGGAGAACAGAACGGCCAAAGAAGCAGTCTCTCCGGACCTGGCTGTCCAGGCAGTAATGCTTTGTGAACGTGTGAAGAGATGCCCACGTAGCTGCCTGACAGATGTCATTGAGGGGGACACCACGTCCTAAAGCAGTGGTAGCTGCCGTCGCCCTGGTGGAATGGGTGCACAGTCCCACTGGAGGCTCCTTCTTTGCCAAATAGCAAGCTTTTATGCACAAAACGACTCACCTAGAGATGGTCCGTTTGTGTACGGCGCGACCTTTTTTGGCGCCCATGTAGCCAACAAAGCTGGTCATCCACCCGGAATTGCTTTGTGCGATCCAAATAAAATGAAAGCGCACGTTTTGGATCCAGACGGTGGAGCCTCTCTTCCTCCTTAGAGGATGCGGAAAGAAGGTGGGCAAAGTGATGGTTTGACCAATGTGGAAAGAAGTAACCACTTTGGGAAGAAAAGAAGGTCGAGTTCGAAGGACAACCTTGTCCGGATGAACAGCCAGTAAGGGAGTTTTAGAATAAAGAGCTTAAAGCACAAGTTACTTACTTGTGTAACGATATATCTGTAAGAGACATTAGTTAGTGATGGATTCCTTACCTTAGAATATCCCCAGGCGTCAGACTGGATCCGGAAAGTTTTGTGTCAGCAATACCCCTGCGCGTCGGTAGGCGTCGTCGTACTGCTCCGCGTACGTCGCTGGCGTCGTGGTCGCCGAGATGACGTCATGGGAGCTATTTAGACGCGCCCACGCGCGCTGACGTCAGTTCTGTACACAACTTTTCCGCGCCAGGAGCGCAGAGCCATGCCAGAGACCGACTACTGGTGCAATAGAACTAGTGCCCTGAAAGGGATGACCTGAACCCTAGAGAACAGTTCGCAGAACGGGGAGGATGGGCGGGCGGTAAGGAATCTATCACCAACTAATGTCTCTTACAGATATATCTTTACACAAGTAAGTAACTTGTGCATCTGAAAGAGATACGTTAGTGATAGATTCCTTACCCAATATAGAATACATACCCAAGCAATACCATCCCCGGTGGTGGGTCTGCGAAGTGAAATCACACCAGAAAGTCACGGAGAACCGACCGGCCAAAGAAGCCGTCTCTCCAGACTTGACTGTCAAGGCAATAGTGCTTTGTGAAAGTATGCAACGAGGCCCAAGTGGCTGCCTGACAGATGTCTTGCAGGGGGACACCGCGTCCCAATGCTGTAGTAGCTGCTGTCGCCCTGGTAGAATGGGCGCGCAGCCCAACCGGAGGTTCCTTTTTAGCCAGAGAGTAACAGGCTTTAATGCACAAGACAACCCATCGTGAGATAGTCCTCTTGTGCACAGCCCGGCCTTTCTTGGCGCCCACGTAGCCAACAAAGAGCTGGTCATCCACCCGGAACTGTTGTGTGCGGTTGAGGTAAAATGAGATCGCACGTTTTGGGTCCAGAAGGTGGAGCCTCTCCTCTTCTCTTGAAGGGTGCGGAGGCGGAAAGAAAGTTGGCAGAGTCACAGTTTGCCCGAGATGAAAGGCAGAGACTACTTTTGGTAGAAAGGAGGGACGTGGTCGAAGAACCACCTTGTCCGGATGAACCGCCAGGAAAGGAGGTTTACAGGAAAGCTTGGAGCTCACTAACTCGCCGAGCGGAAGTGATGGACACCAGGAACACTGTTTTCAAAGTTAATAACCGCAAAGGACAGTTATGAAGAGGCTCAAAGGGAGCGCACATTAAGTATGTGAGAACCAGGTTCAAGTCCCACTGAGGCATGACAAAAGGAACAGGAGGGAAAAGGTGAGTAATGCCTTTGAGAAATCTGTTAACAACAGGGGTCTTGAAAAGAGAGGGCTGATCAGGCAGCCTAAGAAAGGCTGAAAGAGCAGAAAGGTAGCTCTTGATAGTGCCCAGAGCAGAGCCCTGCTGGGCCAAAAAGAGAAGGAACAAGAGGACGTCAAAGAGGGGCAGCAAGAGGATCTACAGCTTTTGCTGCACACCATGCCACAAATTTGTTCCACCGACAGGCGTATACCGTTTTAGTGGAGGGACGCCTGGCTGCCAGAATCACATTACAGACTTCAGGAGGCAAGTCGAATGGAATCAGCTGTCGCCGCTCAATCTCCACGCAAGGAGGTGGAGGCTGGACAGGTTCGGATGGAGGACCGTCCCCTGGTGCTGCGACAGGAGATCCTCCCGAAGAGGCAGTCAGATCGGGGGATCCACGCTCATACTGAGTAGCTCGGGATACCAAACTCTTCGAGCCCAGTCCGGCGCCACAAGAATGACTTGGGCCCGGTCGCGTCTGATCTTCTTCAGCACTCTGGGTAGAAATGGTATAGGCGGAAAGGCGTACAATAGACCGGAACTCCACTCGCGACGAAAAGCGTCACCGAGCGAGTGCCGCCTTGGAAATTCCAACGCGCAGAACTGATGACATTGCGCGTTCTCTTCTGTGGCGAATAGATCTAACCAAGGCTCTCCCCACTGTTGAAAGAGACCTTGTGCCACCTCTGAGTGAAGACACCATTCGTGATCCAACATGCACCTGCGGTTAAGTTCGTCCGCCCTGGCGTTTAGGGTACCTGCCAGGTGTTGAACTGCCAAGGAAATGCCTTGACGTTCCAGCCACGTCCAGAGACGTAGAGCCTCCTGACAAAGGGTCCACGACCCCACCCCGCCCTGCTTGTTGCAGTACCACATGACGGTGGTGTTGTCCGTGAACACCTGCACTACTCTCCCCTTGACAGAGGGAAGGAATGCTTTCAGTGCAAGTAGGATCGCCCTGAGCACCAAAAGGTTGATATGGAGCTTGGACTCCGCCGGAGACCAGAGGCCTCTGATCTCCGCCTCTCCCATGTGGCCGCCCCATCACAGGAGGGACGCGTCCGTCACCACTGTGTGCTCTGGTTGGGGAAGGGAGAGGGATCTGCCGCTGACCCAACGCTGGTCCGTGAGCCACCACTGCAAGTCCTGTGCAGTGCCCTCCGAGATGTGGACGTAATCGGACAGATTCCCCTGATGCTGCGTCCACTGGAACTTCAGGTCCCACTGCAGAGCCCGCATATGCCATCTGGCATGATTGATTAGCAGGATGCAGGAGGCCATGAGGCCCAGTAGCCTCAGGGTCTTCCTGACACCCAGGACCAGGGCCGAAAGATCGGAATCATAGCCCTAATGTCCGGACTCGCTATTCAGGAGGATAAACCCGGAACTGCGCCGTGTCCAAAACCGCTCCGATGAAGAGGAGCTTTTGAGAGGGAATCAGGTGTGACTTTGGCACGTTGGAGGTCGGCCGTAGTCTGGAGGTGGGAGACGACTGCCTGGGGCGATCCCGCCTTCAAAAGCCAGTCGTCGAGATAGGGGAAGACTGAAACCCCCGATCTGTGCAGATGAGCTGCGACCACCGCCATCACTTTTGTGAACACCCGAGGGGCGCTGGTAAGGCCGAAAGGGAGCACGGTGAACTGAAAGTGCTCGTGGCCTACCGTGAACCGTAGGTAACGCCGGTGGGCAGGCAGGATGGGAATATGAAAATAAGCATCCTGCAAGTCCAACGCTACCAGCCAGTCTTGCAGGTCTAGGGCAGACAAGACCTGACCAAGCGTGAGCATCTTGAACTTCTCCTTCCGGAGGAAGCGATTGACGTTCCGGAGGTCTAAGATAGGACGCAGACCTTTGCCCTTCTTCGGAACCACGAAGTAGTGGGAGTAACAACCACGACCTACTTCTGGCGTCGGAACGCGCTCGATGGCCCCCTTGGCTAAGAGGGCCGCGACTTCCTGCGGGAGAAGTGCCAAGTGATCCCCCGACATGCGGCGGCACTGAGGTGGCATGGCTGGAGGGGTAGACTCGAAGGGGAGGGAGTAGCCCCTTCGGACTATCTGCAGAACCCACCTGTCCGAAGTGATGGTGCGCCAGTGGGGGAGGTGATGGCGAATCCTGCCACCCACTGGCATCTGGTGGGCCTGAAAGACCGGACTAGGAAGGTTTGGAGGCAGCGGGGCGGCGGTGGACTGACCCGCCCGCAGGCCCCGTGACCCACCTCGGCGGGCCCCCCGACCTCGGCCACGCTTAGACTGCTGCTGTGCAGGCTGGCGGCTCTGAAAGGAACGCGTTTGGACGCCTCGACTCTGCCCTCGAAAGGAGCGAAAAGCAGACCCCGTGGGAGTGCGTGTGGTGGCGAGACCTAAGGACTGGGCCGTAGCCCGAGAGTCCTTAAAGCGTTCCAGGGCACTATCCGCCTTGTCACCAAACAGGCGTGTGCCATCAAAAGGCATGTCCAACAGGGTGTTTTGGACATCCCCGGAGAAGCCAGTGGTTCTGAGCCAAGCATAACGACGGAGCACCACCGTTGTGGAAAGCGCCCTGCCGAGGGAATCTGCTGTGTCAAGTCCACAACAGATGGTGAATTTTGCAGCATCTCTCCCCTCTGTAACAGCCTGGGAGAGCACAGCCCGAGCCTCCACCGGGCACTGAGGAAGCACCTGTGCCATGGTGTCCCATACGGAATGTGAATAGCGGCCCAACAGGCACGCTGTATTCACCGCCCGCAACCCTGAACTGGCAGAAGTGAAGATCTTTTTTCCAAACTGCTCCAGTTTCTTAGATTCCTTGTCCGGGGGAGCAGAAGGGAATGCGCTCGGAGAGGCAGAGGCCTGGACAACCAGACTCTCAGGTGTTGAGTGTTGCGTGAAGAAGCTGGGGTCGACCGGCGCCGGGCGATGACGGCGTGCCACCCCCTTATCCACAGGAACCCCTGTGTTAGGCTTGCCCCAGGTGCTCAATAGGACATCAGTGAGTGCCTCATTGAAGGGCAGCAGCGGCTCCGCAGATGAGGACGCTGGCTGCAGCACCTCAGTCAGAAGATTCGTTCTGATAGGCACAGAAGGGAGGTCAAGGTTAAGAGCCTGAGCCGCCCTACGCAGCACCACTGAAAAAGTCCCCACCTCCTCCGTAACTACGGAAGAAGGGGACAGTGTGCCAGGGTGTGGAGAGAAATCCAGATCCACAGGACCCTCCAGGTCTTCTTCCCATTCAGGCTCGTTCTCGCATTGAGCTGCGAGAGGGTCCTCAGACCCCTCCCAGTACTCTCCTTCAGCTACCGGTGTTGGAAGAGGCCGGCAAGGACGAGGTGCCCGGGGAAATGGGAGAAACTCTGTACCAAGAATTGGAATCGGGGGGGTAAGAGACCAATTCTGGTTCGGCGCCGTACGGCGTCAGTTGCGGTGCCGCGCCCGGCGTCGAGGCCGGAGCCGGCGGCGCCGCAGGGTACTTTGCCGGCGTAGCCGAGGCCAAAGGCGGCAGCACGGGGCAGACCCACCCAACGGGTCCGCGGGGCCCGAAGGCGCTCCGGAGGGACCCGATGGGCCAAACAAACGGCCCATGGCTGACAGGAAGACCTGTATCTCATCCGACGTCGCGTGAGGGCCCGGAAAGGACGGGTAGGCCGCAGGCAACGACGGGGGCTCCAGCGGAGCCGCGGGGGAGTGACCCCCCGCCCCCTCCACCACGTCCTGGGACCGGTGAGGGGTAGAAGACGAACGACGTCGCTTCTTTGATTTTTTATGGCGCCGTGACTTACCTGTCCCCGAGTCCGACGAGCGAAGGTAACGGCTCCGCGACCGGTCTCTCGACCTCCCACAGGAGCGGGACCTTGATCGACGCGGAGCCGACTGCTGGGCCTCCAACAACTTTCGGGAATGCTCCCGCAAAGCTTTCGGCGCCATGGCCCGGCAATCGGGGCACGCATCGGGGTCATGGGCGTGCCCCAAGCAGAAGAGACACGTCGTGCGGGTCCGCTACAGACATGTTGCGACGGCAGGCCCCCCAGGATTTAAACCCGGGCATCCCTACTGCACCAGAGTCGATTACTCGACAAACAATTACCAAGTTAAAACTTTTAACTAGGGGTACTGCTCTCTCTCGGATCTGCGCTGCTGGCGCGGAAAAAGAAAGAACTGACGTCAGCGCGCGTGGGCGCGTCTAAATAGCTCCCAGGACATCATCACGACGCCAGCGACGTACGCGGAGCAGTACGACGACGCCTACCGACGCTCAGGGGTAATGCTGACGAAAAACTTTCCGGATCCAGTCTGACGCCTGGGGATATTCTAAGGTAAGGAATCTATCACTAACGTGTCTCTTTCAGATGCTCACTCACCCTGCGAGCAGAGGCGATGGCAACCAGAAAGGCAGTCTTTAAAGTGAAAAGTCTGAGAGGACAGTTATGTAGCGGCTCAAAGGGAGCGCACAGAAGATAAGTTAGAACTAAGCTCAAGTACCACTGGGGCATTACGAAGGGAACAGGAGGAAAAAGATGAGTAATGCCCTTAAGGAAGCGATTTACAACAGGGGACTTGAAAAGAGAAGGCTGATCAGGAAGCCTAAGAAAGGCTGAAATGGCTTAGAGGTAGCCGTTTAGAGTGCCCAGAGCAGAGCCCTGCGGGGCCAAAGAAAGGAGGAACAAGAGAACCTCAGAAAGAGGGGCGGAAAGGGGATCCACAACCTTTGCTGTGCACCATGCCACAAATTTGTTCCATCTGCAGGCGTAAACCGTCTTAGTGGAGGGACGCCTGGCTGCTAAGATAACATCACAGACTTCGGGAGGAAGGTCAAAGGCTGTCAACTGTCGCCGCTCAATCTCCACGCAAGGAGGTGGAGGCTGGACAGGTTCGGGTGGAGGACCGTCCTCTGCTGCTGCGACAGAAGATCCTCCCGAAGAGGCAGTCGGATCGGAGGATCGATGGCCATGTGTAACAGCTCGGGATACCAGACTCTCCATGCCCAATCCGGAGCCACAAGAATGACTTGGGCCCAGTTGCGCTTGATCTTCTTCAGCACTCTTGGCAGAAGTGGTATAGGCGGAATGGCGTATAGAAGACTGCAACTCCACTCGCGACGAAAAGCGTCGCCCAGCGAGTGCCGCCTTAGAAATTCCAACGCGCAGAATTGCTGACATTGCGCATTCTCTTTGGTGGCGAATAGATCTAACCAAGGCTCTCCCACTGCTGAAAGAGACCTTTCACCACCTCCGAGTGAAGACTACATTCGTGATCCATCATGCACCTGCGGCTGAGTTCGTCCGCCCTGGCGTTCAGAGAACCTGCTAGGAGTTGAACCACCAGGGATAGGCCCAGATGTTCCAGCCATGTCCAGAGATGGAGAGCCTTTTGACATACGGTCCACGACCCCACCCCGCCCTGTTTGTTGCAGTACCACATGGCGGTGTTGTCCGTGAACACCTGCACTACTCTTCCCCGGACAGAGGGAAGGTATGCTTTTAGTGCAAGACGGATCGCCCGTAGCTCCAGAAGGTTGATGTGGCGCCCGGCCTTCGCCGGAGACCAGAGGCCTCTGATCTCCGCCTCTCAGAAGTGATGCATCCGTCACCACTGAACTCTGGTTGGGGAAGAGAGAGGGATCTGCCATTGACCCAATCCTGGTTCATTTGCCACCACTGCAATTGTCGTGCACTGGCCTCCGAGATCTGAACGCAATCAGACAGATTCCCCGGATGCTGTGCCCACTGGAACTTCAGGTCCCACTGCAGAGCCCGCATATGCCACCTGGCATGATCCACCAGCAGGATGCGGGAGGCCATGAGGTACAGCAGCCTCGGGGTCATTCTGACCGAAACCCGGGATAGCGGCTGAAAAATCGGAATCGTAGCCCGAATATCCCAGACTCGCTGCTCGGGAGGTTAAGTCCGAAACTGCGTCATGTCCAGAACCGCTCCGATGAAAAGGAGCTTCTGAGAGGGAAGCAGGTGTGACTTCGGCACGTTTATAGTGAACCCCAGCGAATGCAGGAGGTCCGCCGTAGTCTGGAGGTGGGAGACGACTGCCTGGGGCGAGCCCGCCTTCAACAGCCAGTCGTCGAGATAGGGGAAGACTGGAACCCCCGATCTGCGCAGATGAGCTGCGACCACCGCCATCACTTTCGTGAACACCCGAGGAGCGCTGGTAAGGCCAAAGGGGAGCACCGTAAACTGAGTGCGCTCCTGGCCTACCGTGAACCGCAGGTAACGCCGGTGGGCCGGCAGGACGGGGAAGTGAAAGTAAGCGTCCTGCAAGTCCAACGCTACCATCCAGTATCCAGGGTCGAGGGCAGACAGGACCTGAGTGTAAGAAAGTGGCTCTGTATATACTGCACCAAAGTAAGGTTCAGTGTGCACAGAGTCCACAGTCCCCAGAGGTTTGGCAGAGGCTAAAGTTAGATATAACCTTACTCTCTAAAGTGGTAGCTTGGTCGAGCAGTAAGGCAGTATCAGAGGACAGTGTAAAGCATTTGTTGTACACACTCAGTCAGCAAATGAAGCCACACACTCAAGAACTGAACTCTAGGCCAATGGTTTGTATATAAAAATATAGTTGTTTTATTTTAGAACCAACAATGGGTGTCAAAATATACTTTCTCAGAATGAGATGCTTTAGTTAACTACTGTTCAATTGGCAATAGACTTTTGAATGCAATAGTTACAGTTGTTGCAATATGCAACACAATTTTAAACACAATTATACATTGAGCTCAATGGAAATTTCTGGTTAAATGCAATAGATTACTTTTTGGATTACTTTTCTAACCACGGGACTGGATCTTGGATTCAGTCCCGGGACACTTCCTGTAAACAGGTGAGAAAAAGCGTTTTGGTTATAGTAGTGATTTTTGAGGAATATTACTGTATTTCAAAAGTTGACACTTAGAAACTTTTCTGGGTAAAATTACCAATGTTATCCTAGGGAAGGAAATACAGTTTGCAAGCAAAGTATGTTTACGTTACTTTTGTAATCCAGTGCTGGACTCCTAGGTTCAGCACTGGGACATTTACTTAAAACAGGTAAGTAATTACGTTTTTGTAGTTTGTACGATTTTTAAAGAATATTTGTATGATTCAGAAATCGACACTTAGAAACTTTTTCAACAAAAAGCAGGCAATGATATCCTATGAGAGGAATTTCCAGTTACTGGTAAGTACGGTAAAAATTACTTTTCATGGTCGGTACTGGACTAAAAGATGCAGTACTGAGGTCTCTCCTGATAGTAGGTGAGTAATTCGGAATTCGTTACTGTTGTGATTTTTAAGCAATATTTTGGTATTTCAAAAGTGGACACTTAGAAGAAATTTCACAGAAAACCAGTCAATGGATCCCTATGTAAGAAAATTAAATTCGCCGGTAAGTTACTTTTAACGTTACTTTTGTAATCCAGTGCTGGACTCCTAGGTTCAGCCCTGGGACATTTACTTAAAACAGGTAAGTAATTACGTTTTGGTAGTCTGTACGATTTTTAAAGAATATTCTTGTTTTCAAAAGTCGACACTTAGAAACTTTTTGGAAGGAAAAGTGTCCATGTTATCCTATGAGGAAAAATGAGTTATCGGTCTCGAGGTAAGTAATCGGTCTTTTGAGTTAGGGTTCTGGGGTTAGACTCAGGGGTCTCCCAGGGTCAGTGATGCACTGTTGTTGCACCCTCAGCGGCACTAGGGCGGCCGGGTGCAGAGTGTTGAGGCCCAATGTTATCCTATGGAGGATAGGGGGACTCCGGTTGGTGGCGGCTGGCAAGCAGGCCACGGGGTTGTGGGAGCAAAGCTCCTAGGGTTAAGCTCAGGGCACGTTGGGGACCAAGTTAGCACCAAAGAGGCACCCTCAGCGGCACTAGGGCGGCCGGGTGCAGAGTGCTGTTTTGAGGTCGGGTGCCCTGTTGATTTCAATGGAAATTTTCGGTTTTGGTTTTCAGCTGCAGGCTCGGTCCAGGAAGACTTCCAGGAGGAACCAACAGCTGGGCAGGTAAGTTGGAGGGCTCGGGGACGTAGGTGCACCTCGGGTTCCTTTCTCCAGGGCGCAGGGCGTCTGGATGCAGGGGTGTCTTTTGAGGTCGGATTTCACCTTACCGGGCCACTCGCGGTTGGGGGTTCTCCGTGCAGAGGCTGCAGGCGACGTCGGGGAGTCCTGGAGGGGTCAACCCACGGTGGACTCGGACTCTGGAGAGCTGGGGGACCTCGCTGGGACCGGTGGGCCACTTGAACTCGGGCTGTAGGCGACGGGTGCAGTGGTGGTTCCAGGCGTCGGGTTTCTTTCTCCTCAGCAGGCTCGGAGTCTTTGTTTGGTGTTTCTTTTGAACAGAGCTGCTGTTCACAGGAGATCCGGTCTTTGTTGAAGGCAGTCAGTCCTCCCTGGGGTTCTGGAGGTCGCTGGCTGCAGGACAAGACTATTTTTGGCGCAGGATCTCTGGAAACTGCAGACGGGCCGGTAGGGCTGGGGCCAAGTCAGTTGTTCTCTGCAGTCTCCTCTGCTGGGCGTCTTCTTTCGTCCTTTTTCTTCTTAGGTTGCGGGAATCTAAGGAAGGAAGGTTCAGGGTGCCACTAAATACTAGATTTAGGGCGTTACAGGTAGGTAAAGGGCAGGGACCAATGGGTCCCTGCCCTGGGGTGGGTACACCCCTATCCTGCCACTCTCCTGTGGGAGGGGGCAGGAGCCTAGTCCTGATTGGGCAGGGCTCCCCATCTTCAAGATGGCGAGAGCCCGGAGATGTGCTTCACCTCGCCTCCCCCACCTGAGGGGTGGGGTTGGCAGAGGGTGGCACACCCCTTTCCTCCCTTGGTGTTTCCCTCCAGTCTTCCCACCAGGATGGGGGGAGGAACCGGTGGGGACCAGTTGCTGAGTACAGCAAGTGGTCTGGGGAAGCTCACAAGGCGGAATGCCTTTGAAGCTTCCCCTGCCCATCCTGGGGGAGGGGCCTAGCACCTCACCCAGGACGTGCATTGTTGCAGGCCCGGGAGAGCGGATGGCTCTCTACCCAGGGGTCCAGCAACATGTCTGCTGTGTGGCAGCCTAGGCAGCCCCTCAGACAAGACGTGGATTGTAGGTTAGGTTCAGGGGGTATAACTAAGTTGCCCTCTGACGTGCATTTTACAGTAAATCCCACACTGGCATCAGTGTGGGTTTACTGTGCTGAGGAGTTTGATACCAAACTTCTCAGTCTTCAGTGCAGCCATCATGGTGCTGTGGAGTACGTGCTGACGACCTCCCAGCACCATATACTCGGAATGGCAGCCCTGCACTTACAGTGCCCAGGAATGGGCCTGGGTACTGTAGGGGCACAGGGCTCATGCACCTGTGCCCTCACCACTGGCATAGGGCACCCAGCTAGAGGGTGACTGAGGTATGCCAGGGCAGTGTGTTTGTGGGCATGGCACACAGGGATGTGTGCCATGTCGACTCTCTGTTTTGTTCTGCACCAAGACACTCAGCCTGCAAGGGCAGTGTGTGTGTGTCAGGGTACAGGGCCTCTAAGGGTGGCACAATAAGTGCTGCAGCCCTTAGGGGTCTTCTCTGGTCACAGTGCCCTGGGTACCTAGGGTACCATTTACCAGGGGCTTACCTGTGGCCAGAGATGCCAATTGGGTTTAGGCTGAGTACAGTTTTTAGGGAAGGAACACAGGCCCTGGGTACCTGATTGGCAGGGATCCAGGGCACACCAAGGAAAAGTGCATCAGTTATCAGGCAAAAAGTGGGGGGGTTACTGCAACAGAAACCCACTTTCCTACACTGAGCTAGTGTCAACATTTTGAACTTCTCCTTCCGGAGGAAGCGGTTGACGTTCCTGGGATCCAAAATAGGACGGAGGCCTTTGTCCTTCTTGGGCACCAGAAAGCAGACTGCGCAGGGCGGGTGGTGGAGAGGCCCAAGGATTTGGCCGTAGCCAAGGAGTCCTTGAAACGCTCTAGCACGTTTGTCTGCTTTGTCGCCGAACAGGCGACGGCCATCAAAAGGCATGTCCAGCAAGGTAGCCTGGACATCCCCGGAAAAACCAGTCGACCTCAGCAAGGCGTAGCGTCGAAGGGCTACCGACGTTGAAATAGTCCTGCCTAGCGAGTCGGCGATGTCCCGTCCACATCTTATGGTAAACTTGGCTGCGTCTCTCCCCTCGGAGACTGCACGGCCCGGGCCTCCTCCGGGCTCTGTGGCAGCACCTGCGTTACCGTATCCCACACAGAGTGGGTGTAACGGCCCAACAGACATGCAGTGTTTACCGACCGCAGTCCCTAGCTGGAGGAAGAAAACATCTTCTTCCCAAGATGGTCCAGCTTTTTGGATTCACTATCAGGTGGTGCGTTAGGGAATGCGCCTTTGGACCACCAAGCTCTCAGGGGTGGGGTGTTTGAAGAGGAAAGAGGGGTCGCCAGAGCCGGGCGGTGGCGTTGGGCAATCATCCTATCCACAGGAGCCCCTGTGTTGGACTTGGACCAAGTGCCCTAAAGGATGTCAGTAAGAGCTTCATTGAAAGGCAGCAGGGGCTCCGAAGAGGCTGCAGCCGGTTGAAGCACCTCCGTCAGGAGATTCGTCCTGACTGCCACCGTAGGTAGCTCGAGGGCCTCGGCAGCCCTACGCAACACCACTGCGTATGAAGAACCCTCCTCCGTAGCCACGGTAGGAGGAGCAGGCATGCCAAGGTCTGGGGAGGTATCCAGACCACTGGCTTCCCCCAACTCCTCTCTCCAGTCCGGTTCATCCAACTGGTCAGCTAAAGGGTCTACAGACCCCTCCCAGTCCTCCTCACCCTCCTCTGGTTGCCAATCTGGCCTATAGGAAACACCAGGGTAGAACAGAGGTACAAAAGTACCGCTCGGCGCCGGATCCGACGTCGGTCCGGCTCCGTGTCAAAGTCAGGGTGGAGGCCGGGGTAGACGCCAACACAACCGGCGTCAGGTGCGGACGTGGTGCCGGTGGAATCGGCGCCAGTGGAGGTGTTACGAGGTCACCCGGCGCCGATCTGGATCCAGGCCTGGATCCAAGGGGACCTTGCGGTGCCGGGGCCGAAGGCCCAGGGCCCCCAACTGAGTCCGCAGGGCCCGAAGGCGCGTCGGCGGAGTCGGGCTACCCAAAGATGGCATGCATCGCTTCATAGAAACTCCGAAGCTGGGCAGGGGTCGCTCCGGCAACCGGAAAGTGAGGGAAACTCGGAGTCGACCCTTCAGGCTCCGCACGCAGGACGGGCACCGTCCGTATTCCTCGTTGCGTCAGCCGACGGACGGGGAGAAGTCAAAGAGCGACGATGCTTCTTTGATTTCTTCTTGTGCTTCGACTTACCTGAGGAGTGAGAAGACTTCGATGACGAGTGGTGGTGACTCCGCGACCGGTCCCTCGACCTCCCACGTGACCTCCAACGGCGCGGAGTGGACAGCCGGGCCTCGAGAAGCTTTCGGGACCGCTCCCGCAAAGACTTCGGATTCATGGTCCGGCAGTCAGAGCACGACTTGGGATCATGGTCACGCTCCAGGCACCACAGGCACACGCAGTGCGGGTCCGTAACTGACATCAGCTTGCGACGGGTATCGCAAGCCTTGAAGCCGGGCCGAGGACAACTGGACATCCCTGCGTGCACCAGTAGTCAATAGACTCAAAAAACGGTGTTGACAAAAGTTGCAAAAAAGTCAGTTAAAAAGTGACTGGAGGTACCGGTCTCTCCGGATCTGCGCTGGCTGGCGCAGAAAAAGAAAGAACCAACGTCAGCGTGCGGGGCCGGCGTCTAAGTAGATATCGTGACGTCTTTACGGCAACCACGACGCCAACGGCGAAAGCGGAGTCGACTGACGCCACCTATCGACGCGCAGGGGTACTGCTGACGAAAAAAATTCTCCGGATCCAGTCTGACGCCTGGGGGTAGTTCTAAGGTAAGGAATCTATAACTGTCTCTTTCACATAGGAAGATGCCAATTCAACCATATTTAAGGGGGCGGGGGCCACAGGCACTTTACCACAGTTTAGGAGGGTTAAAGTGCACAGAGTTCTAACAGCAGCGAAAATAAAGGGTCCAGCAAACAGCAAAAAATACAGGGTGACCACAGAGAAAAGATGGATTTTCTACAAGTGCAATAAAGCTTGCCACACCCTCATCTCACTTAATGTACCCAAAAGTTTAGAACTAAAATCAAACAGAGAATACAGTTTCCTTCTGTAGATTTGGTACATACATTTTTGGAAGGAGTGGCAGTCACAGCAGACGATGTGTGTTATAGATAAAAACACTAGTTACTAACTTGTGTAACGATATATCTGTAAGAGACAGTAGTTAGTGACAGATTCCTTACCTTAGAATATCCCCAGGCGTCAGGCTGGATCCGGAAAGTTTTTTGCGTAGCAGTACCCTTGCGCGTCGGTAGGCGGCGTCGTGCGGCTCCGCGTCCGTCGTCGGCGTCGTGATAGCCCGGAATGACGTCG